>OX422213.1:455285975-456508475 GCA_949130495.1 Sambucus nigra | reverse complement strand
TGAGGTATACTATTTCTTGAATAACTGCTACATATTAAGTGTGTTTACTATAGTGTGCAGGTTGAGTTTATAGATGAATGAATGTCTATTTGTATTTGGCATGCTTCTTCAAAAGTAGATATATTTGGATGTTTCATAAGTTGAAATGCACTTTTTAGGTGCGAAACATTGATATTTACCTTTTTATTATTTAGGTCTATTGTTTTGGATGGCGGTCAACCAATACAATTCTTCACACAACAACAACTATGTTAGTTAATCAATTGGGGGCTCCCGTGTAAGATTATTTGAGAAGTTAAGTTGTATCGCTTTGTACGAACATAGCTATAATGCAATACTTTTGAGAAGAAAGTGTGTTGGTGATTTTATTCTCAAGAGTTGGACTTGAAATGCCTATCATATTGTTGCTGGAATTCAATTAATCTTTCTTTTCTTTGAGTTTTATGAGTCGATGCTAAATTTTTTTTAATTGATTCCTAAGTATTAGAATTTCTCATTCTTTGAAATTTTTAACTACAGAGATGATGGAGGAATGGGTAAAAAGGTATAGAATTATAATGCTTCAATTTAGTTAAACTATTACTATGACATCTTTTGTAAACATATTTACTCAAAAATATTTTCTTCTCATATACATTTTCATTCTTTATGGTAGAACCAATGTTATTTTAAGACTTTTGTAGGTGAAGGCATTAAAAGTGGTAGAATTTATCTCCCTTTTCACTTATACTGTGTGTTGAGGTTTTTATGATTAATTTCTTCTTGGAGCCTAAATGTTGATAATTTCGTTGTTTGTGCAGTTTACCCCATTGGAAGTTGAAGGAAATCACTTTTTTTCATGATGCAAATATATTTGATAGGGTTGTATTGTGCTCTTTTTTGAACATCTATTTGTGTGTGTGTGTGGGGGGGGGGGGGGAGGTGTACAACTCTACACTTCTAATATTTTATTTTATTGATTTTGATTCACGAATTTAATTGTTGAAATTAATGAATTTGAGATGAGATGTTGGCATTGGTTGCTGATTTAGCCACATCGACTGTATGTGCAAGCCTTGGTTGTTAATTCAGCCAATAATAGTTTGCATCACTCATTAGGCAACATCATCAACCATAACATTAGTAAGAACATATCCATTGCTTTCCTTAATGAACAGTCCTAACACGGACCCTCCAAAACAATACAAAAGTGATGGGAAGGCAAAAGAATTATTGGCAAAAAAGAAGAAAAGGAGGGTACCCGTATGAGACTTGGGTGAAGCCTAGGCCAAGCTAGAGAAGTTTCTCTCACTCTCCTCTCACCTACGGGTTAATATTTATATCACTGTCTATTTTTTATTACGGTTATATTTTGTGTTTATCTTAAGATTTAGAGATCTAATTTATTTGTGTTTTGTGGTGCAACAGGTTTGTTAAAGGGAGTTCCCCTTATGGTTCTATTGCGGGCCTTCAGATGGGATGAATTATGAGTAAGGCACCTTCTCCAGAGGAGGCTAAACCCACATTTGATTCCTAATAGAGCTTTGTCTTATGGAAGTGTAGTGGGTTTGACAACTATATAGGAGTTGAGGGTAGCAATATAATTTTCGAGGATTGTTTTTTTTTGTACTCGCCTTGACCCTATAAAACAACATATGAGATGGAAGAAAATCACACTTGTTTTGTTTTGTACACTTTAATTTGTGTCAGTACTGTATAACTTAGCGTGGAATTGTAATTATCTTTTGAGCTCTTCATTTCTTAGTCAAATTGTATTTCATTTATTTTTTCCATTGGGTAGAACACCAAATTGTACGTCCATAATTTGGTTTTAATTAGTCCGTAATTTTTTTTAGTCTCACACGACCACTTCTCACATTTGTCATGGCTTCTCTCTCTCAGGTATCTTATTGCAACGCCTTTATCCGAATCACGGGAACCAACCACTAACCACCCACCACCTTAAACACCAGCTGACTTCCGTTGTTCACCATAAATAGAGGAACTTGCTGTAACACCCCATAATTTTGAGGATTTAATATTCAATTATTTTTGGGAGATATAAAAATATTTAAATTGGAGAAATTTAAATTTATGATTTGGGGAATTTATTGGAGTGAGAAGAATTATTTATAATTGGCGACTTTAAGTTAAATTGTTCGAATTTAATGTGTGTCGCATTTTGAGATCGAAATTTGGAAATGCTATAAAGTATTCCGGATGGCAATTCTGAGGGCGCGGTTGAGTCCGAATGGGTCGAGATAGTCAGAAAAGAGTACCCGAGGTAGTAATTGGGTCTCGGGGCATTTTTGGGCATAGCCGGGCCCACACGGGGTGATTCGGGCCATTTTAATTAGGCCCATGTGGCCAAAAATGGAATTAGGAATTCTTAACCTAATTGGAAAAGTGTTTAACGACAGTTAACACAACTCTAAACCTAGGGTTTGAGAGGAAATTGGGGGAAACAAATCAAGAAGCCAATTGGGGGTCTTTTGGAGCCAAATTAAGGGACTAATTGGGGTGTTCGTCATCAACACCTTAACTACACCAACAGATCAGACCCTACGAACAATTCGAGGCAAGTGGTTAACTGTTGTGACTCTTAAATTAATGATAATTAATTCATATCATAATATGTGTATATGAAAATTCGTGTTGGATGTGTAGCCATAATTAAATTGGGTTTTCTGAATTTAGATTAATGAGCATATTTAATCACTCAATAAAGGTGAAGTTATGAATTGGGACTGTTAAGATTGAATTGTAGAGTGGATTACAATATGTATTAGTGATTAAATGGACTGAAAAAAAAATGGTTAGGTCAGAATCGGTAGAACGAGACCCGGGTGAAAAACCTAAATCGGATATACTTAGGGTTATATGTAAATTGATGATGGATTAAGGTCTCTAGGGTGTTTAGAACCTTTTCTTGTGTGGAAATAATGTTGGTTGAGACTGGGTAAAGGTTTGGGAAGAAACAAAAAGCTTAAGGGTTCATCAATGGCTGAAACAGTAAGTCGGAGAAGATGAATCCCTGTTCGATCGATCGATCGACCCAGGGGATCAATCGATTGATGGTCCCAGGATTTTGGCAGGTTCGCCAATTTTATGTATAAAGGGAAATTTAGTTTAGACTTTTCCCCCACTTATTATGTAGTGCTAAATTCATATGTGGTACATATTCCTTAACAATTATAAGGTGATATAATTAGGTTTAGGAGGGTGATAATTGTATGTCATGAGATGAAGAAATTTCGGGAAATAATTCATAAGTATTGATTTTGGACCGAGAAAAAAGTTCGGGTATTGTAGTTGAGCGGTACTACATTATTAAAGGAATTTAGGTGTAATTAATTGGTTATGGGGTGAAATATAGAATCAGGTATTAATGATAGTACGGGGCAAGTGAGCGAGTCTGGGTATAATGGTTGGGCGACACCAAGTATTAAATTAATTGATGTGTTCATTAATTAAATTAGAGTCGGACTGTACCCTCGGGAATGTAATAAATTAATTGATGTACTAAGTAATTAAATTAGAGTCGGATTGCAGACTCGGGAAGGTATTAAATTAATTTATGTGTTAATTAATTAAATTAGAGTCGGACTACAGACTCGGGAAGGTAATAAATTAATTGATGTGCTAATTAATTAAATTAGAGTCGGATTGTAGACTCGGGAATGTATTAAATTAATTGATGTGTTAACTAATTAAATTAGAGTCGGACTGTACACTCGGGAAGGTAATAAATTAATTGATGTGCTAATTAATTAAATTAGATTCGGACTGTAGACTCGGAAAGGTAATAAATTAATTGATGTGCTAATTAATTAAATTAGAGTCGGATTGTAGACTCAGAAATGTATTAAATTAATTGATGTCTTAATTAATTAAATTAGAGTCGGACTGTAGACTCGGGAAGGTAATAAATTAATTGATGTGCTAATTAATTAAATTAGAGTCAAATCACAGACTCGGGCAATTATCATATAAATTAATGTGTTAAGTATTTATACTAGAGTCGGACCATAGACTCGAAGAAAATATTATATAAATAAATGTGTGAATTAAATAAATTAGAGTCGGGCCACAGACTCGAAAAGATGATAGATTATTAAGTGAGAAAATTTATTAAGTTGAGTCAGGCCAGAGACTCAGGAAATTACAGGCTAGTGTTATGGGTGTTGAGTACACGGTAAAGCCGGGGTTTATTTTATATATATACGGTGTAGTGATAGTATATATATGTGTATATATTGTGTGTGCTATTAAATATCAGTGACTAGATATTTATTTAATTTATATACTCTAGTGCTATCAAGGAAGGTTGCGCGATGTGGGTGAATCTCCTAGCTTGAGGAGTAGGGTGAGTATATCCCCAGGCCATAGCGTTCGGTATATGGGTGAGGGGATTATCTCACTTTCAGGGAAGGAATATGACCGCCTCCACTTCGTTTATATTTTAGGCCAGGTTGGTGAGAGATTCCCACTTGGGTAACTAGGTTATGTGAGCACACCTAGTGAGATAGCACTTTAGAGGAAATCATTCGGTGAGGGTATACTCGGAGGGATGGATATACGTATGATATATGTGTAGATGTTTCAATAAAGGTACGTATATAATGGTATTAAATATTATATGTCGGTAATAATACAGTGTGTGATGTATTTACTTTATATAACTGGTGTCACGGTTATAGGCTATTATTTAAGAAGGAATTAATTAAGTTAATTGGTGAGATACATTATAACTCATGAAAAATTATACTCGGGTTAGAGTAGTATAGCAAGGGGAGGTTATACCTGGACTAGTTGGAAGGGGTAGTACAACTAGGTGGGGTTAAGGTAACCGTTAGGTGTGTACATTAGTGGAGAGGTGAGAATGTCCTCAAGAGAGTGCGACACTAGCTTAAATATGAAGCGCATTCATGCATTTTAAATAACTGCAGTTAATTCACTTGCTAAATATTTTCAAAATATTTTGGGTTCTAACCCTTGCTATAAAACTATTTTCAAAACCTTTTAGGTGTCCATCCACAGGGACGCCAGGATTGATATTCTATTCCAGGGACACGGAGCTGCGGCATATGTGGATGCTAGCAGGAGCTTGGATTAGACGCATCGTTCATTCTTTCCTAGAGTAGGAATCATCTCTCAGTTTCAGTTTCCTTAGGGCATGTCACCCAGACTTTTCAGTTGCAGTTCAGATGTATTTATTCTATTGTTGGTTGATTTTTGTTGAACTATTTTCTTTGGTGGCTGATGGTTTATTCGGAAAATTATTTAATTAATTATTCAGTTGTTTTAATTCCGTTATGTGAATGGTTTACATTTATTTTCGTATGTATTGTTTTGTTTAATTAAAAAGTTAAAATTTGGCACCAGCTTTTGGAATACTAGGAGGTTAGTAAGTTTTAAAAAGTTTTCGACAGTGATGCTAAGGATGGACCAACTGGGATTCCTGTTTCAATTTGGTCTAGGACTGATCACCCGGTATTTTATTAGGCAGGGTGTCACACTTGCCAAAGTTATTTTCTCCACCACATGGGTTTTTCTTTGGGTTGGATTGTTGGCTATTAGAGTTAGATGTATGAGGTTCATTTTCAAGGTGAAAAAATGCAGGCGTTCTTCTATATATATGTTTTTTGATATTTTGAAGTTATATTTCATGACTTTTGAGTTCATCATTTAGAGTGTCAAGTTGAGTTATTTCATTAGAATGTCAAGTTGAGTTATATCATTAAAAAGTGAGTGTTTATCACGACAACTCCTTATGGACTAGTTATAATAAATAAATTGAATATTATTATTTCATGTTTAATAACTAAGGTGCTTTGGTGTTGGTTGGTTAGAATTATTGATGAGTGGTACCTCCATATTAATACAATTATTGTATTGTTGATTTTTTTTTATAGTTGGATTTTAAAGAATAATTTTATTTTCATATTAGTACAATATGTATATTATTAAACTTAGTCATGGTGTGTCCTTAAGCACGAATCGTACCATAAGCGCAGCAATACTTTAAAGAAGATTAACATCGTGCCGATGTCACATGCATACACTAGAGTTAGTGAATCATCTCGGTATTCTATGAAGAAAAGAAGTTTTAATAGTGTACCTTGTTGACTTTGTTGGTTTATTAATAATTTGAGAATGTTTATTATCTTGGAAATCATACTTTTTTCACCATATAGTGCATTATTGTTGATGTTTAACATCTTTCTACAAATTTAACAGGGTAGGATTTCTATCCAGGAAGTAGTGATAACAGGTAGGTAAAAGGCGACACATATGAAACCTCCAATAACTCAATGCCTCTCCCAGTGATCCTTTGCTACTTTCCAATACTTAAAACCTATTTTTCTTCTTTATTAATATTACGTGTTTGTTTAAGATTTTTTTTCTTCAATTTTTCATTCTTAGTTATGACATTTTGTGGACATTTCTCGAGTCAAGTGGATATATCTACACAATTTTCAATATTTATATATGATAATTTATAAAGTTTTTAAATTTTTTATTATATTTCTCACTATCCCCGTTCATTTTTTAAAATGTGGTATTCCCTCTCCACCTAATCCTCCTGCACTCCATACACTTTTATTGACATAACCTCTTAATGTGCCAGTAAAAGTTTTTTGGACTAGGGATATATTTATGTGAAATGGAAAGAGCATAATCTGTATGTTTATATATATTAGATGGAATTGATAATAGTTTCAATATTTCTTACCTTATCTCATACTCTCACTATTCAAGTACCCGCATATTTGATATCACATTGACTTATGTTACATATTTTGAAGGAATTTCATATAGTATTTTTTTCATTGTGTCTGGACAAACTGCAAGACGAAAATATAGTATCAAAAACAAATTTGTGTATGCCATGCATTAGTATATTTATGTAAAACAATTAAATTTGATATTCATATGATTATTAGGCCAACACATGTTAGGGCCATGCTAAATTTAGTTGGTAGGCATGGGTTATATTTTGCTGTCAATAACAAATGTAATGTTTATTTCTTTGAGAAGAATTGAATGACATCATATGATACAAAATTGTATTATTTTTACCTTAACAATAAAGTTTTACTAGATATTTTTTTAGGTAGAATATGTAGTGTTTACAAAAATATGTAGCTAGAATGTGTAGTGTTACAAAAGTGTCAAATGAATAACACCATACATGGCAGTGAGAGTGTTTTTAATAACCACAAATACTGGGGAGGAAGGTAAGAGTGCTATAATGATAAATATCTGGGACCAAATATATCACCATGCCATCCGCACGGGTACACCCTAGTGTGCATATATATATATATATATATATATATATATATATATATATATATATATATATATATATAGAGAGAGAGAGAGAGAGAGAGAGAGAGAGAGAGAGGCCCCTCATGTAAGGACTTGTTATGATGTAGACCCGATACATACCATTTTTTTTAAATAGTAGAAATACGAATTTTTCGATAAAACTTTATGGATATGATCTCCACGGTGAGAAGATCATCTCCAATTTTTTCATCAAAAAATTTAATAAAAAACTGTTGAAATGAGGTGATATTTAAAAAAATGGTAAAAATGTGCATTTTTTACCGTTAAAATTTTGACGATCATCTCACTCACTTTTTGATTGAATTTTTTGATGAAACTATATAGATATGATCTCGACCGTGAAAATATCATATCCATGAACTTCCATCAAAAAATTCAATAAATCAAGTGTCTAGCGCATACCCAAAAATTCAACGGTCCAAAATGCCTATTTATACCATTTTTTAAAATATCACCTCAACTCAATGATTTTTTTATTGAATTTTTTGATGAAAAAAATTGGAGATGATCTTCTTGTGACACCATGCCTATTAAAATGTCGGGTGGCCAATCCTTTATTAAAATAAAATATTGGTCTCATCTGGCTTATTTTTAACATCATTGTCGAAAGCATCTTTAAAGTTACTAACCACCTAGTAGTTAAATAGACCGGTGCCATATTTTTTATTACATTAATTAAAAATATACAAAAATAAATAATAATTAAACCATCCACATAAACTGATAATTGAATCCAACACAGATAAATAATATGAATAAAGAAGACCAAATCAACTATCGATTTAACAATAAATTAAAATAATAAACTAGATACACAAAGTCTAATAATTAAACTGAACACTAAATCTGAGGGCGACATGCCCTGGGAGTAAATGAACGAGGCGTCTATAGCAAAGTCCTGCAACTTCCACACGAGCTGCAGCTATGCATCCTTGGATAGAATTCTCAAGCTGGGCATCCTTGAGGACGAACGCCTAAAATATTTTGGAAAAGATTTTGACACTGGTCAGAACCCAAGTAAAACAATTTGAAAATATTTTGCAAGCAGTTAAATTGCAATATATTAAATATGCATGCACTCTTTTCATATTAAGTTAGTGTCGCACTCTCTTGAGGTATAACGCACCCCTCATCTAATGTGTACACCTAACGCTTGCCTTCAACCTCACTAGTTACGCTACCCACCTAACTAGTCTTATTACACTTCTTTCCATTGCTCTACTCTAATTCGAGTATTTTTACTTTGATTGTTAAGTTATCTACTCATTAACTTATTAATCAGTTCAACTATATTAAGTCATATGACGTTCACAGTAGTTATATAAGAAACCTATTTTTAATCATATAACTTTCACACTAATTGTGTAAGAAATACATTCACACTTATGTATTACTCCCGTATATAATTATCTACTCATATTATATACGTACTAGTATGCTACAACATTCACACACATGTCGCATATAATTACCACCCATTCCCGAGTAATAACCCATCGGATGATTTCTTCAAAATACTATGATATCCCAAGTATTCTCACTCTAACCCGATTACCTCCAAGTCGAACTCACTCACGAGATTGGATAAAAATATCGCAAACGTAGTGGAGGCGGTCATATTTCCTCGAGTGAGAGACCTAATCATACCCAAGACATCTCACCTCGAAAATAAATCACATAATAAAATACCGAATGATATGACCTGAGGATTATACTCTCTCTGCATTCACTAGCCAAAGGATTCACCCACATTGCGCAATCTCCTATGATAGCACTAGAGGGGTATGTATTCCTATAAATATCATTCACATCAATATTTATAATAAGCACACAAACATCTATATAATAAAGTAGAAAACTTATGTATGTCATAAGCTTAGTTCATGATGTCATCTATATGATCTTTTCAAGGACTACCTCTTTTGCCCTCTTAACATTTGAGTTCCCCCCTTTTAACACACTCCAATTTATTTTCTCCTTTCTTCAAAATTCAAAAACAAGGGTAGAATAGTATTCCCCCCATTCTCTCCCTTCTTACACTCAATTGTCTAAGCCTAGTCGTCTCTCTTCCCCTCACTTCTCTCTCTCTCTCTCTCTCTCTCTCTCTCTCTCTATAGGCTTTACAACGATAAAAAAAGATCAAGAGGCCTTTTAGTGATAGTTACTATTTCTTGCATGTACAACGATCAAGAGGTCTTCTTATTTCACGCATGTAATTCTTCTCACACTCACTGGTACGATCTTTGTTTCCATATATATGATTGTTGGTACTGGTGTTTTCCATGAGTGCCCTATATTTTTCATTGGTGATTTTTTTCACGGTTGAATACAAAATCAAACGGTTGCTATATGCGGTTTCTTTTTGTTGATCTAGTGCGATTTAGGGATTTTGTTTTAATTAAGATCTATTGATAAATTTATTATATATTTCGAGTTTTTTCATTTTGTTTTAAATTTTTTTTACATGTATGGTAATGTATGGCGTGTCCTACAGTTAGCATAAGAATCTTAGACTGTAATTTCATTGTTTTAACTCTCCAATATATACAAAAATGACTCTTGAAACAGTTTTCTTTTGTGCTTACTGCATTTTTGTATCACAATACTTATTGAGACTGATAAGAGTGTGGTCGTTGAAGCCTACAGAATGTCTTATAGAATGTATCGCAATACTTACAAAATTTCTTTAACCTTATAGTTTTAGTGTCAAATACGGTCGTTGAGGCTTTTAAAGAAAAATTCTATTGTGTAGGCTTTGAATGTTCAATAAATAGAATTGGATGTCTATATTCAACTAAACATATGATAGTTCATTGTGAGTGGAAGGTTGGGATTACATCTAAATAATTTACTATTGATAGTTCATTGTGAGTGGCAGGTTGGAACTAAACATATGACAGTTTGGAGTTTTTAATTTACTATTGACTGAATTTGTTTATTGTTATTGTGATTTCTTACATTATCTAGATGATATAGTTGTTGAAATTAATGTATTCGAAATAAATTATTTGTAAGGACATTATTTTATAAGTCCGTCATCAATTTAATATGTTGTATACCACTACACTGTCAAAGAGCATTCAATAACATTCAAGCATCAAAGACATATCTGAATATCAAGGTTCTTCATCAAAAAGACTTCGCAACATTTACTTTTGTAAGGTTTTGTTTTAAATACCTTAATTTTACACTTAGAGCCTTTGGGATATTTTTACAAAATATTTTCTAAGTGTTGGAGCGGTCTTTTTCGTTAAAATTTAAGTATGAGTATTTTTTCTAAGTATTGGAGCGTAGCTCGATTTTGATGCCCAGGTCATTCAAGCGAGATAGCTATCTCGTTCGAGCGACATATGGATGTCGCGCGATGTCGTTTGAACGACACCCTTCGTTCGCGCGATATAGCTATCTCGTTCGAACGAGCTTGTATACCGAGGCGGCACATTTTTGTATAAATACTCATCATATGGTTTCGTTTTCATTAAGAAGTCCCAGCGTTTTGAAAGATAGAAAACTGCGAAACTGCAGAATCCTTTTGACTTCTTCTTTTAGGGTTTAATCCCTTTTTATTTTCAATTCACAAAAATTCCATATGCTTTGGTGAATTGTTTTGGTGTGAAAGAGCACACTGTACTTTTGTTTATTCTTTGTGGGGAGAACTCTACAACCAAAGAGTTGCGTGCTATTGTGGAGGGGGTATCTATAAAGTTCACTCTTGTGGAGAAGCCGTCTTCTTCTCTACTACTGCCAATCTGGAGTTCTTGCGGGAGATTCCAGTCGACGACATCAGAACCGACACTCGAGGGTAGTTCGTTTGTCACTCTTATTTTCATTGTAATCCGTGTAACCGTTCTTTACAAATTATAGTGAAAATAAAAAGGTTTTGCCCCTTTGGGGAATTTTTCCTCATTTGTGTGTTTTGTTTGTGATTGACTGTTCTTACATGATCATATTGATTTCAATCACACCTAGATGCACGTTTTATGATTTAATTGAAAAACTGAGTTTAATTAAATAATTTCTTTGTTTGAACAAAATCGCACTCTACAAATTTATGACATTTAGATGCATGTTTAGGGGCTGAATTAATTTGGTTTAAAAATAGACTCTAATTAAATAAGGTTTACTTGTAAACTTGCGAATTAATTTAAATCGGTATCACACACCGCATTTATTCATTTTACAAATTGGTATCAGAGCGAGTTACGCTAATTTATCGCGTGATCCTAATTTTTCAAGGATTTTTTTATACAATTTGACTTCTCACGTCGTCAAATTGGTATCAGAGCGGGTTGCGCTAATTTATCTCGTATTCTTATTTTTCGCAAAATTTGTGTGATATTGATTTTTTTTGAAAAATCAATTTTGTGAAAAATCGCAATTTTTTCGATGGAGCACTTATCTAATCAGATTCCCCCTTTGATGACACGAGTTAGAGTTTTGATGATATAAATCGTTTGAATTTGATGTTTGCTAAAAGAATTATTTTTTTGGAAAAAGAAAATTCTCATTTTAAATCTGCGATGGATCTTTTGCAAACGGTTCAAAATCAAAGAGATTTTCATCGTGAGAAATTTGTTTCCTTGAACCATGACTTTGTTGCTTTAAAATTTTCCAAGAAGGAGAGTGATGATAGGGTCTTATTTTTAGAAAAAGAATTAGAGGACCTTAAAAGTTTGATGGTTTGTGTTTGTGCCAAAGAGGACAAAAATATTTTAATCAATGGGTTTGTGCCGTGAAGAGACTCTTAGGAAAAAGTTTGCTTTAATTGAGGGGGAGCGATATAACCTTCTAGGTTTGATTGATAATTTGAAGAAGGACTCCCTCAGATTGGAAGAGTCTAATTCTTTGCTTGAGTAAAAAAAATTGAAGTTAAAAATGATTTGACAGACTCGAGTAGGTTTGATAGTGATGGTAATGGCTCATCTTGTTCTCCTGCTTCTAGTGCAAATGCCAAAACCATTATTTATTTTAGAGGGTCAACCGTTCCCAAGGACATTAGAAAAGGTCAACCCATAGGTGTCATTCCACCCATTTACACATGTTCATATTGCGGTAGGAAAGGTCACCGTAGGTGTTTTTGTTTTGATCTTGGAAAAAGTCCTAGGAAGTTTATGTATAGTGTTCCCTTGGTTCCTAAATCCCCCACACGACGTTTCACATCTATTTGGGTTAGGAAATCACTTTTAGAGGCACTAGATTTTAGACAAGTTGATTCCCGTTTGCTTGCACATGATTCTTCTTTTGCCATATCATATAGATGATTGTGTTCGCATGTTTGTCATACACTAGCTGCGGTTTCATGATATATTTTCTAGTGTAATGACATGTATTTTTGAATAAATTTTTGCTTTTGAACTTTTTTTGAAAAATACAAAAAGATTTTATTTTGATAATTTTTTTGAAAAATTCAAAAAGAGTTTTGTATTTTGTTTTCACTGTTTATGGATAGACACTTAGGATGACCAAGACACAACATCATTCCATTTTTTATGTGACTATTTGATAGTGTTTTGAGACAATATATCATGTCATATTTGTGCTTTATAATGTTTGGAATCATTAAGATGTAATTAAGTGTTACTTCCTATATATTTGACTCATGATTTCCTTTATTGCACATATGCACGGATTTGTTTGATTATTGTGGTTGTCTTATCACATGTTGGTTGGGTGTTTTCACTTCAATCCCGTCCTTAAAATAAACCAAGTACGATAAAACTTGATAAGAAAGTTGTGCATGTAAGAGCCGTTTGTGAGTTTGTGTGCTTTATTTAAAAACGGTGAAGGGCTACGAAAGATTATCATTTATCCTTTGTGATTAAGACGCCATTTAATTGGACTTAAAATATTGAGTAATTTTATTATCCGGGGTCCAAAGAGGTTTAAAAGAGCCCGAAAAAATTTAAAGGCAATAAAAAGAAATTCATGCCAATTATGGGGAATTTAGGTTTTTGCATCAATTCTCCAAAGTTTGAGAATTTAGTTTATACACCTCTAAAAGAAAATATATATGAGGGAGTTTAGATGGAGAATTTAAACGGGTTTACACATCCTTGAATGTCTTGAAAAAGTGTTAAATAGTTTTGGACGTTATTGAGGGTGGAAATCACTTTGACTTTGATTTGTTGATTTGCATAAGACGATGTCATCTAAATTCAATAATTTTTACACCTAAGGATACTTTTGATGTTCATTCGTTAGGGGTACACGTATACATCGTGCACATATGATAGATTGAGTTGATTTTCCTATCGAATGTCTTCATACCCATTCATTCCATTTTCATGACTTGGTTGTTTTAGTATAAATCCATGGTGTATGATTTTGGTATCTTATTTTTGTATGAAAAATTGAAAAATAAAAAATAGTTTGTAAATTTTTTTAGATTTACCTTTGCATGCGCGTAGTTTGATCCATGTTTGCTATGAACTTTTATCATGACACTCCATGTTGTGATTTTTTCTTCTTATCTGTCTATTTGGGGACATCATAAAAAGGGGGAGAAAGAATTATCATGTTATGGGGGAGTTTTTGCATTATGGTGGAGATTTGATTATATTCATTGATTTATTCTTATATCATTTCAAACTCGATGTATCACAAAGGTTTTTTCTTTATCTCATGTGTGTAGGTACAAATATTGGTGATCATTATGTTGCACACCCTGATGAGAAAAGCTTTGAGATTTGATGAAGTCTTTTGAAGAACAGTTTGAGAACTTGCAAATTTGTACCTATTTATGGGAGGGTAGATTTGTATAGGCATTTTTATATTTGATAATTTGGATGTTTTTATGTATGTACTGGCATAGACATAGGGGGAGATTTTTGTAATACCCCGTATTTTCATGGCTTTTAAAATTTGGGGATTTATTAAATTTAAATGGAGATATTAATTAAATATTAATCCGAAAATTTATTTAAATATTTACTAGCGTGATGAGAGGTAGAAATTATTGGGAATTTGTCTAATATTATTAGATGAGTAAAGTAATATATAAGATTGATTTTATAAAAAAATTCACAAGTGAATAAAATGGCAATTATGGAAATTTAAGTCGGGACGCGCCTGTGTCGTGTCAGGACTAAATTATTATTATTAAAAGTGAATAAATTATAAGTCGCCTGTATAGTAATTTCGAGTGCGCCAATGTGTCCGGAAGGGTCGAGATAGTCAAAATAATGTATTCGGGGATTTAGTTTAGGTCTCGGGGCGTTTTTAGGCCTAATTGGCATCCCGGGAGGGTATTATAGATATTTGACATTTTTGGGTAATTAAACCCATGAATTTCCTAAGGATAAATCAGCCTTTAGGAATTTCCTTCTATGGTTAACAAACAAAAAATCAAAGAACGGCCATTATAGAAGGAGTTGGAGAGTTTTCCAAGCAACTCAAGGCTAAAGACTCACCCGTATACACCACCAGCACCACCAAAGCGTAGATCGCACGACGAGGGACGCAACGATACCTCTTTCGTCCATAAATCAGAAACTCAAATTCCAGGTAAGTATCTATCTTGCTTCTCTTTTAGTTAAATGTCACACCATAATAGATTAGGATGATTGGACCTATGTTTCATGGAAGAACTCAAGGATTTAGAGAACCCAATCACATGTTGTAGAGAAAATAAATAAAATCTAGACATCCCAATCATATGTAGATGATTACCCGCGAAATTTGATTAATTTAGAAGTGAGAAATCTGGAAAAAGAAATAGAATAATGGAAGTTTAGTGGAAAGTCAGGGTTCTTGGTAATTAAAGTAAATTGGCCCTTTAATTGAATTCCGTTGTTGAATTTGTACATGTTTCATGTAGGAAATCTTGCATATATGTATATAGAACTTGTAGTAATGTTATTTGAGAGTTTGGGAGTCGTTAATGACGTTTTGGAGAAATTTGGAAAATGAAATCCGTAGGTTTTAATGGCAGTTTCTGGGCAAGAACTGTTTGATCGATCGATCGACCCAAGAACATCGATCGATCGATCGACCCCCTTTCCTCGATCGATTGACCCCTCCTAGAAAACTCCATATTTTTCGTCCGTTGGTTTAATCCGGTTAAAATGGATAGAAACCCTTGATTGTTATTGTTAGAGTATAATGGGATATAAATAGGACCAGTAGGGGCTAGGTAAACCCCGTTGAGTGGAAATTAATGTAGTATGAAATTATGAGTTAACTGTAACACCCCGTATTTTTATTAACTATTTTTATTAATTAATTTGAATTTTTGAGAAAAATAAATTTTTGAATTTAATATTTTTTATTGGCTAAATATGTTGGTTATGATTTTAGAAGAATAAAAGTTCAAGCGGAATTAAAATCGGAGTTAAAATGGATTTTATATTAATTTTCGAATTTTTGTCCTTATAATTTTTTTGGGCAAACTGTCAGATTTTATGCATGATCGATCGATCGATTCCTGGGGGTAGATCGATCGACCCTCCTAGAAAACGTGAGTAGTAAGCTGTTTTTAGTATTTGTGTAGGATTAGGACTCCTAATGACTATATAACCTTGTTAATCCGTAGGGGGACTTCTCATAATCACTTTTTCTTCAGTTTTTCACCAGAGAACACTTCCAAATATTTTTCCTCTCACCCATAATCATCAACCTTCTGCATTATCAAGATTTTTGTCACAAGTTTCGGGAGGCTTAATTGGGGTGGTTTAATCAAGTTGGTTAAAGAACACTCTTTTGCTAATTTTTCGCAAGGAATCCAAATTTCTAATCAGATTTTCAATATCATCTTTACAGACATGAATACTCTATTCTTTTCCTTTAGTATTATGAGTTTTAAGTGTCACCTAAACACTTAATTACATGTTTTCTTAAAAATAATTAGTAACTTAATTAGAAAAAGTGGACACTAATTATGGAGCTGTTTTTATAAAATCTTTTAATCTGAATAATATTCACAACCCTTTGGGTATGTAGGATTCATGAGTCATTTTGGGTTTTATTGGTGTAGGTTGCATGTAGAAAAACCCTAGTTTTAAAATAAATAATTTTTGGGTGCGTATAACTTATGTAATACATGTAGAGATAATGAAATTTGGTTTTTGATGCATATATGATGAAAACTTGGTATATTTAATTTAAAATAATTAAATGAGATTATTTGGGTATTGTTGACGTTGTGATAATTAAATTAAAGATTTAATTGAATTGGACTATCATGCGTAGTTTTATACGTTGATTAATTATTCTTGTTGGTATGACTTGTTGGTATTGTTAAATATCATTGTGACTACGGGTTGTTGGGTAATATTGATCTCCCTATATTTTAGAATGCCTTCTAGGAATGGGACTAGTGAGGAAAAATTATCACGGTTTTATTGTGTTGGGGGTGGGATGATTTTTACTACTTTATCGTCGTTACGCTAGTCTAGGTATGAGACTAGGTTATGAGTTATGTTAGAAAATCCTCCTATACATAGGTTAGGACATATTGATAACTTGGGGACCCTTAGGTATGGGACTAAGGGATATTTTGAGGATCTTATATCTATTAAAGGGTGGGGTGTTTATAAATTGTGAATTGAGAAATTGCGAACTAATACCTAAGATAATAAGACGGGTATTAAAATATATTGGTGACATAATCAGCGAGGGGGACAGTTTAAACGGGTCAGCCGGCGTTTTATGTCGTGTCGTGTGTGGAACCTTGTCAATCAGCGACGGGCGACAGTTTAAACAGGTCAGCCGACGTTTTGACAAGGGGATGTGTATTTTCGTGGAGAAATCCCTCGAGGCGGGAGGACCGCCATAATAAAATGAGGTTATAATAAAAGCTGGTTAATTTAATTAAATTAACATCGTGGGACTTAGGAATTTAAAATCATATTGGTGTGCCTTTATAAATGATATTTTTCCTAGTAGTTAGTGGTTTATATTTATCGCGTTTAAATTAGTCTATTTAATTTAAAATATTCTATTGTGATATTTATTGCGTATAATGCTATTGTCTGGATTCAAGGATCCTATTTGAGGGGAGTAGTGTGTATTCTTGCTCGGGGCTTCGGCTCTGACCCATGCGTTGACTAATCTTTTTCAGGATTAGAATTGGAGAAGCTGCATAAGATTTTTGGAGATTATCATTTGGAGGTGCAGCTGGAGCGGACTTACTTTGTTGTTTTGTTTTAGCTTAGACTTTTCTTTCAGTCGTATTTCATTATGAGACTCAGTTTAGAGAGTTATTGGTCCATTCGGTTCCAAAGTTGTTTATGGGATTTATTTCAGTTATTCGGAGTTGGATCTTTATTGAGATTTTTAATTAATCATTATTGGAGATTGGATTTTCGAAATTATCATGTGATCGATCTTTTATCGCTTAGTTTTTTATGATCATTTGAGGTTGATTCGATTATTTATCTTATGGACTCATTTATTTATGTCTCATATCTGTCTCATGCTAAGAATGGTATTTTACTTACTCACGCCCGGCTTAGTTTTGGTGGCGGTCGATGCCAGAATTATTCGGGGTATGACAGATGGTATCAGAGCATGGTCTTAGGTCTCGTAGGATATGAGTCCATTTAGCTTCCACGTTGCCGATATTTGATTCCCTTTGTTGATTCGTACTTCTTAAAGTAGAGGGTCTAGCATACGTGTTAGATGTGGTTCTTGGAGATGTGAAGTTTTGAGTTAAGGACGCTATAGGCATTGAGTTTAGAATTAGTAAGCTTGATGTGGGTATCCTTAAAATGGATTTTGGAGACGATAATTATTTTGGAGATTTTAGTACAGATGTTAGGTATCCTATGTATCGATATTTTTTTTTATGTTGAGATTTAATTTGAGGACGTTAGCCTTTTGTGACTTTGGGATATAGGATCGAGTGGGGGATTTGTGAGAGCGTGTGGTACGCCGTTATTTTCATAGTTATGTGTATGCATATAGTCAATATATATATTATTTTGATGTTCACGGGGTAGGTGCGCGTAGGATTGGGTGTATGGGCGCCCAATTATGACATTTGACGGGTAGGCATATGTGAGCCTTATTTTTCTTTTGCGAGATTTACGCGTTGAGCTGTATGCTTCGTCTAATTTCGAGGACGAAATTCTTTGCTAGTGGGGTAGTATGTAACACCCCGTGTTTTTATTAACAATTTTTTTTCAATTAATTGGAATTTTCGAGAAAAATAAATTTTTGAATTTAATAATTTTTATTGGCTAAATATGTTGGTTATTATTTTAGAAGAATAAAACATCAAGCGGAATTAAAATCGGAGTTAAAATGGATTTTATATTGATTTTACAATTTTTGTCCCTTATAATTTTTTTGGGCGAACTGTCAGATTTTAGGTATGATCGATCGATCGATGCCTGGGGGTAGATCGATCGACCCTCCTAGAAAACGTGAGCAGTAAGCTGTTTTTAGTATTTGTGTAGGATTAGGACTCCTAATCACTATATAACCTTGTTAATCCGTAAGTGGACTTCTCATAATCACTTTTTCTCCAGTTTTTAACCAGAGAACACTTCCAAATATTTTTCCTCTCACCCATAATCATCAACCTTCTTCATTATCAAGCTTTTTATCACAAGTTTTGAGAGGCTTAATTGGGGTTTAATAAAGTTGGTTCAAGAACACTCTTTTGCTAATTTTTCGCAAGGAATCCAGATTTCTAATCAGATTTTCAACACGATCTTTACAAGCATTAATACTCTATTCTTTTCCTTTAGTATTATGCGTTTTAAGTGTCGCCTAAATACTTAATTACATGTTTTCTTAAAAATAATTAGTAACTTAATTAGAAAAAGTGGACACTAATTATAGAGCTATTTTTATAAAATCTTTTAATCTGAATAATATTCACAACCCTTTGGGTACGTAGGATTCATGAGTGATTTTGGATTTTATTGGTATAGGTTGCATGTAGAAAAACCCTAGTTTTAAAATAAATAATTTTTGGGTGCGTATAACTTATGTAATACATGTAGAGATAATGAAATTTGGTTTTTGATGTATATATAATGAAAACTTGGTATATTTAATTTAAAATAATTAAATGAGATTATTTGGGTATTGTTGACGTTGTGATAATTAAATTGGACTATCATGCGTAGTTTTATACGTTGATTAATTATTCTTGTTGGTATTGTTAAATATCATTGTGATGACGAGTTGTTGGGTATTATTGCTCTGCCTATATTCTAGAATACCTTCTAGGAATGGGACTAATGAGGAAAAATTATCACGGTTTTATTGTGTTGGGGGTGGGATGATTTTTATTACTTTATCATCGTTACGCTAGTCTAGGTATGAGACTAGGTTATGATTTATGTTAGAAAATACTCCTATACATAGGCTATGACGTATTGATAACTTGGGGACCCTTAAGTATGGGACTAAGGGGTATTTTGAGGATCTCACATCAATTAAAGCGTGGGGTGTTTATAAATTGTGAATTGAGAAATTGCGAACTAATACCTAAGATAATAAGATGGGTATTAAAATATATTGGAGACATAATCAGCGAGGGCAGACAGTTTAAATGGGTCAGCCGGCATTTTATGTCGCGTCGTGTGTGAAACCTTGTCAATCAGTGAGGGTCGACAGTTTAAACGGGCCAGCCGAAGTTTTGACAAGGGGATGTGTATTTTGGTGGAGAAATCACCCGAGGCGGGAGGACCGCCATAATAAAATGAGGTTATAATAAAATCTGGTTAATTTAATTAAATTAACATCGTGGGACTTGGGAATTTAAAATCATATTAGTGTGACTTTATAAATGGGATTTTTACGGGTAGTTAGTGGTTTATATTTATCGCGTTTAAATTTGTCCGTTTAATTTAAAATATTCTATTATGATATTTATTGCGTATAATGCTATTGTCTGGATTCAAGGATCCTATTTGAGGGGAGTAGTGTGTATTCTTTCTCGGAACTTTGGCTCTGACCTATGAATTGATTAATCTTTTTCAGGATTAGAATTGGAGAAGCTGCATAAGATTTTTGGACATTATCATTTGGAGGTGCAGCTGGAGCGGATTTACTTTGTTATTTTGTTTTAGCTGAGACTTTCCTTTGAGTCGTATTTCATTATGAGACTTAGTTTAGAGCATTATTGGGCCATTCAGTTCCAAAGTTGTTTATGGGATTTATTTCAGTTATTCGGAGTTGGATCTTTATTCAAATTTTTAATTAATCATTATTGGAGATTGGATTTTCGAATTAGCATGTGATCGATCTTTTATCGCTTAGTTGTTTATGATCATTTGAGGTTGATTCAATTATTTATCTTATGGACTGATTTATTTATGTCTCATATCTGTCTTATGCTAAGAATGGTATTTGATTTACTCACGGCCGACTTAGTTTTGGTGGCGGACAATGCCAGAATTAGGCAGGGTGTGACATCAACGGGGAGTTATTCACACATACAAAATCATGTGTACGTCTAATAAAAGATCGAGACTCGTGAATAAGTTAGACTAGGAGATAAGCGAGAGTGCCTACTGAAATTATACTTCGGGAGTTAGAATACTTCGACAGATGAGAAGTAAGTATGGAGTAACTTATATATGAGAATAAAAGTGACAAGTTCATTATGCGAGATAATCGAGTAAAATGTGCTATGAATGGATAATTATAATTATGGGCCACGGGCGCACCTAATTTAGAAATCTGAAGATTTATATGTATATGATTTTGTGATTAGGCATATATTATATATCTTGTAAAAACCATACCCAAGCTACCGCTATCACGGGAGTTTTCGCGCCAAGACAGTCTTATCTCGATTGGGCCTTTATGGGGAATAATGACTTGTACCCTAAAAGATAGTATCCTTGATACAGGCTATTTGAGTGATAGTCAGATGGTCTAAAGAGACGTGAGGGTATGTGATGACCTCTTAGTGACTTGGAACTATACTTATCCTCCAATTGTATGTGTTTTATGTTAATACAGTTCGAGAGTGATTCCGAACTGGTAATTCCCTTAGTACGAGTGATACGGGGACTTAATAATAGAGTATGCCAGCACCATAGATTTTATGTGGGGTGCTGATAGTATATATATTATATGAGTGACTAATATATATACATATACTTAAGTATGCGAACTTTCTACTTTGCATAAAAGTATAAGTAATGAATAAATACTCCAACTTTATTATAAGTGTTTGGAAGTTTTGTGACATCACTGGGTTATTTTAAATAACATAAGATTTATGAGAGAGCTTAATTTTCATAAATTAATTATCTTAGCCATAGTAATTATCGGAATGAAACCTTATGGGAAAGTTAAGTTAAAATAAACTTTTGAGATTAATAGTACGGTAGGCGTGCACACTAGATGAGAGGTGAAAATTTCTCAAGAGAGTGTCACATACTAACATGGTTGTTTCATTAGCCGGTAAGCATTTTAAATACTAGCTAAATTATTTTAAACTATTTTACACTCGGGCTCTGACCCGTTTCCTATTAATTCTTCCCTCTTGTATATATATATATATATATATATATGTATATATTACAGGTGCCTAGCCATAGGGGCGTCATGCTTAGATTCCTTAGAATGGACGCGCTGCAGCTTATGTGGGAGTTGCAGGCCATTGCTTAGATGACGTCATTGTTGACTCTATTCTTATTTTACTGATTAGTTAGGGCATGTGTCGCCCGTTTATTTGTTAGAGATTTATATTCATTTATTTTCAGTATTTGGTACTATTTGGGATGTAATTCGTGCCAGGATGATTTCATTTGTAGTTTTAAACATGGTATTGGTTTATCTGAATGGTTAAATTCTTGAGTGTTAATTGCCATCTTTAACATTTATACGATCCTCAAGCTGTTAATTATTGAAAAGGTTTTCTTAATGGAATTAAATAAAATAGAAATAAGGTTTAAATTTGTTTTGACACTTAGCTTAATTATTTAGGGTGTTTAATTTGGAAATTTTATTTTGCGACAGTGATGCTAATAATGAACCAACCGTTCACTGTGATTTTAATTTAATAAAGGACTGATCTCCCGGTATTTAATTAGGTGGGGTGTCATAATTTATAAGGACATTATTTTATAAGTCCGTCACCAATTTAATATGTCATATACCGCTACACCGTCGAAGAGCATTCAAGAACATTAAAGCATCAAAGATGGATCCGAATATCAAGGTTCTTCATCAAAAAGACTCCGCGAAGTTTACTTTGGTAAGGTTTTGTTTTAAATACCTTAACTTTACACTTAGAGCTTTTGGGATATTTTTACAAAATATTTTCTAAGTGTTGGAGCAAACTTTTTCGTCAAATTTTGTATGAGTATTTTTTCTAAGTGTTGGAGCGGATATTAAAATAATTTTTTTGACGACCAGGATGTTCAAGCAAGATCAGCATCTCGTTCGAGTGAGGTTGGTATGTCGCGCGATGTCGTTTGAACGAAACGCGTCCTTCGTTCGAAGCAACATCACCGTTTCGTTCGAACGAGCTCTAATACCGAGGTGGCGCGATTTTATATAAATACTCATTAAATGGTTTGGTTTTCATTAAGAAGTCCTAGCGTTTTGAAAGACAGAAAATACGAAAGTGCAGAATCCTTTTGACTTCTTCTTTCAGGGTTTAATCCCTTTTTGTTTTCAATTCACAAAGATACCATATGCTTTGGTGAATTTTTTTGGTGTTCAAGAACACTACTTTGCTTTTGTTCAACCTCTATGGAGAAGGCCTGTCCATATTTGATCAGTGGATACCGAGTGTAGTCATTCTGCGTGTGGACAAGCCGAAGATGACGAACCGACACCTGGAGGGTATTTCGCTGTCTCTCATATCTTTGAAGGTTTGCTGAAGGCACCGTGCAATACACACTTGTGGGCGATTATCAGGTTGTATGTAAGTTAAAGGTCTTGTGAATTCTTCAAAGTGTTATAAAAGGTTTTACCCGAAAGGGGTTTTTTCATGAATTAATCGTCTTTATGTTTCATGCATGGGTTCAATGATTTCTGACATTAAGATGCATGTTTAGGGGCTGAATTAATTTGGTTTAAAAATAGACTCTAATTAAATAAGGTTTACTTGGAAACTTGCGAATTAATTTAAATCGGTTTCATACACTGCATTTATTCATTTTACATTATTTTCTTTTGCTAATTAGTAATGATTGGTTATCGGTATTGTATTCAACATTTGTGTAATTTTCCTTTTGGATTTGTACAAAGTAACTCAAGACGGAGGCATGTGAGAGTAGTGTAGTGTAGCACGTGGGGGTTCTTATGCTACAACTCATCAAAGATGCATGTAAGAGTAGTGTAGCGTCAATTTCCATGTTGATGTTCTGGGATTTCAACATCATTAGAAATGTGATGGGTGTGTGTTCATGCTTTATTATTGTCGTCACATTATTTAAATTTTGGTCACAACGGTTGACATTTTTTCTTATTAGTTGATATTTAAGTTTGCTTCATTTCTGTTAATTAAGCCCGTATTAATTTTGTTTATTATTGCCTTCTTTTATTAATTAACATTTGACTTGGTTTCATTGTTATTAAGATTTTGTGCTTTTTTATTTTCACAGGTCTGTGTATAATACGGGATAAGATTTAAGTAGTGCCACTTGCACAGGCATATGGTAGATGCCTTTTATGTCAAACTGGATGTTCTTACGACTGTTATTATCATGAATTATTGGACTTTGGGAATTTAAAAACTGAATTAGTTGTTAAAGGTGGATCTACATACATCTGTTCCAATGTAATTAAGTTTTGGTGTTTCCACATTCATAGATGGTTATAGAGGATCACATGCACTGATTTGAGGTAAACTAATGCTTCTCGTTGTTGGTATTTTCTTTCCAAACTTTGGAAATCATGCTATAGATTTATGGCTGAGTTGTAGTTTTGTATACATTCTTGGGTTACCAACTTTATAGAAGATTTAATACAACTTTATACAGTTTTCATTTTTACTCAACACCCCTAAAATCCACCAGTGATATGGTTGAGTTGTAGGTTGCAGGTGATACTATTTAAAATCATGCTCAGTCGAGCAAGCCACCAAGCAGCGAATATGTTTCAAAGTCTTTCTCCATTGAGAAATCCATCGAGTATATAAACTTCATTGCCTAATTTTGATACGTTGAGACCTATTTCCTTTTCTTCTATTCTGGATTTTTTTGGTCATTTTTATCCACTTGCAGTTTTTGGGTTTTCAATTTGAATTCTTTTTTATGTTCCATCCCTGTTTGTACCAACATAAGCTATCTTCGATGTTCCCCTCACATGAACTATCCTCTAATGCAGAAGACGAATACGGTCGTTGGCTGAGCAGAATCAAAAATAATATGCAGCTAAGGATGTAATCGAAATGAAACATCACCTTGTCAAGTGCCCAGTCGAAGTTGAATATTAAAAATTATTATTATTACATATTGATGTTTTTTAGGTATGCTATATTAAAAAGTCTTCTAATTGCAAGATTATGTTTTATATTAGCTCATCGAGGTCACCTCTTAGTGCGCAAGTTTAAGAGAATACCTATTCTGAAAATACAAGTTTACACGAATAGCTTAAGAAAAACTGAACTTGAACTTTACCAGTTTACATATACCAGTAACGACTGTCATTTGTTGTACTTAAGCTCATGTGGTTTTATTTCTTTGGTATTCATTTGATATGGCATTGTATTTGAACTCATATGTTTCATTCGTTTTCAAATTTATATGTCACAGAGTTGTCTTTATTAACTTTTTACGCTTTCAAATGCGCTCCTACTATAACTTTTTATATTTCTAAATGCTGAGAAAACGGAGGTGTTTAGTACATGCATTTATTAAAATACAAGAACGAGCATGTTGGCTAATGTTTTTCTGCATCTTAATCGATTTTTTTCTTCTAATTATGATTTCAAATGCGCCCCTACTATAACTTTTTATACTTCTAAATGCTGAGAAAACAGAGGTGTTTAGTACATGCATTTATTAAAATATAAGAACGAGCATGTTGGTTAATGTTTTTCTGCATCTTAATCGATTTTTTTCTTCTAATTATGATTGGTGTGTAATATTAGTTGTGTTTGGGTGTAACATTAACAGTTTGATATGATCTTAATACTTTGTTTGACTTCTGTATTGTAATGCATATTGTGGTATGGGTACCCATAGTATAATGCGTTGGGTGTATTTTTATGGAATTTTGTCTTATTCAATGATCAATTCTTACTGTAGTTCTTCATTAAGTCCAATATGTTTAAAACTATAGTCAAACTTACATGCATTTGTCCTTCAAGGGGGGGAGGGGGGGGGGGGACTTGGGATATTGAGTGGTATTCTTGGATAAGTACATGCATTTAGTATCCAATTAGAATGATATTTAATTGCATTATTTTCATTGTTATTGTCTCAATTAATTTTATTTTCTCTAATTTTCAGGGGTGTGGCAGAGGGATGTAGTACATATAACATTTAGATGATCATAATTTGATCGAATTTTGTTCAGAGTTAAACATGATTTACATTGTTTATTGTGCATATTTTTTACTTAACTTTAATATACATTTCCATTTACGAAATTAGGATTGTTCAACATCATGTGATATTGTGAGTTTTCAAATTAGGGGCTTCGTTAAGATTTCATGTAATTGTCATTCTAAGGTTTTTGTATTCATTAAGACGTTTCCTCAAATTGGTATATGAATGACTTTGTTTTGCAGTATGAATGATTTAGGTATCCTATTTTTAATTTCCATGTACTGAGCATTTACTGGCAATTTTGAAATTCCTTGCAATCTACAAAGTATTTATGATTTTTCTTAATGTTTATGAATAATATGATGACTAACACATCCATCCATTTTTACATTTACTTTTTGGTTGATTAATTCATCACCTTTTTTCTCTAATGTGGATAAGTGTGGTCAAATTTCAGTATTTTGAAACTGAGATTAATTGGTATTTTGTTGCAGTCACAATTGTTCTTTAGTATTCTACTTGATATTATTTATTTAATATTTAATATTTTTTATTTTTTATTGATATATAGCTATTTATAATTAGTGGAGTTGGGGAATGAAATATTTGTCGCTTTGAAATTATGTACTTTGGAAAAAAAATTCGTTTTATGATTACGTACTTTGGAAATTTTTATCGTGCTTTCGGGAACGGGCAATACAAAGGAGACTATGCCTATTTTTTTTAGAATTCACACTTTGTTAATTCGAGTGATGAATTTAAACTATTTGAACGTTGTTGGACTATTTTTTATTGTAACAACCCAAGACTTTCGAAACAGTAATTAATTTATTTTGGGAGAAATACATATTATTTTATTGGAGAAATAATTAAATTGGCAATTGAGGTCAAGATTTGAAGTTGTTAGAAAGTGTGTCGAATGGCAATTCTGAGGGTACCATCGTTTTTGGAAGGGTCGATAAAGTCGAAATGACTGTACTTGGGGTCTATTTAGGTTCCGAAATAATTTAGGTCCGTTTGACTCGAATTAAAGTCACCGAGTCATTTAAAGTGTGTATTATCATTTAAAGATGTGTACCTCGGGAGATTAGGCTTAAAAAGCCTTCGGGAGATATTTATCCCAATAAAGAGAGAGAAATAGAAAGAAAGAAAGAGAGAAGAAGAAAAAAGAAGAAAAGGAAGGGGAAAAGGGAGAGAAAGTGGAGCTTTCCGGTTTCTACGCGATCTCAAGGCGGATTCAGACCCTATGAACCCGAGGCAAGTGATTAAACTTGCTAAATAATTGCTGTGTACCAATTATTGCATGATTTGTGGATTAAATTTTGGGTTTTAGGTTTAGTTTGATAAAACCTAACTTTTGGGAAAACCTTAGATTTGTTGTGTAGAAAATGAATTTAGGGTTAGAAATCAATTAAAATGCGCTCTTGGATGATCGTTAATGATGTATATGTGATTGCGTTGGAGAAAAATGGTTGGAAGATGATCAAAATGATTTTTGAGTATTTTGGGTTTATATAGAAAACAACCCATCCGTAGCTTACTGCACTTACCGAATCGATTCGCCCCTTCCGAATCGATTCGGTCTGTTGCAGAATGCCCAGGTCTTTAGGGCCAAATCGATTCGCCCCTTGCAAATCGATTTGGTATGTAGCAGACTCTCAGGTCCTTTGGACCGAATCGATTCGGATGGGCCGAATCGATTCGCTTTTGGGGACGAATCGATTCGGAGGGGTCGAATCGATTCGGAAACAGGGGATTTTTGGTGATGTTTTTCTAAAAAGGATTTCATCCCGTTTTGTTCGAGGTTATTGATTGGGAACCTCTATAGGAGATAATTGGAGTATGTTTTGGAGACTTTTAGAGAGTTTCCATTATAATAAATTATTGGAGTCATATTGACTAAACTTGAGGAATATCGATTAGATATTATGTTATACTCTAAGTGGGGAAGCCCACTTTTATTGGAGAGTCCATTTGGAGAGAATCATATTCATATGAAATAATGAGAATAATTTAGAGACATTGGATCTTAGGATCCAATCCCACATGGGATAATTTTAAAGGTTTATTAAATGAATTGAACCCTATTATGAATGGAGAATTATAAATGCTAATTGATGTGCAAACGGATATAGGAATATCCTTATTGATGGTTGATTTGGGAGATATCTCACACAATGAGAAATGCAAATTGAGGTGCATTAGGATAAAAGAATATCCTTAACTTAAATAGAATTGAGAGACAATTTATGTTAGAAGCAACATGAAAGCTTCAAGTGAGAAATAGTATCGTGTATATTAAGTGGGGAAGAGGTGTGAGATTTGACGGTTAGTGAACGAAGATAAAATAAGAGAGAAATAAACTAAACAATGATGTTAATCATATTGCGCCCAAGAGCGCATTATAAATATGAAATTGATGTTGCAGGTATACCTTATATGATGGTATATCTTTATTATGTGATGATGTATGTATACCTTATATGATGGTATATATATATAGTTAAGCATACCCCCTCCTTACTATCATTGGGAAGTTACGTGCGTAGAGGGTGATCATCCTGACTAGAAAAGCAGGATGTAGATATTCCCCAGGTCATAGTCGTCCTTTGTGGTAAACAAATGACATATGTGATATACATTTATTTATTTTGGGGGTGAGGGGTCGTGGGTATGTGTCGCTCTCACTTGCCGGTTAGGAACTATGACCGCTTCCCGGACGTTGTGTGCGTGAGTTGATCACGAGATGGGTGTCGTTGAACCCCACCAGGTGGCCCCAGTTTATTACGTATATGGGCAACTAGATGATGATAGCATGTGAGCCTGCGTCCTTCAAGTTATAGCTCGGTTGGATGGTTATTATTGCTTGTGTTTGTATTTGGGTATCAAGGGTATAATGGACCTCAACGACCTACATTGCCAGGAATAGTGTATCGAGGGGGTTCCTTATTTGGATTTCGCTTCTGCGAGATGTCCCACGCACGAACCGCAGTGTAATGTTGGAACTTGGGGATAAGTTTAGTCCTTAATGCTCATATTTATCTATATGTATATCACCTATCCCGACGATCGACAATGCCAGGAGTAGTGTAACGGGGGGTTTCTTTTTTGGATTTCGCTTCGGCGAGACGTCCCACGCATGAAACGCCGTGTACTGTTGAGAATTGAGAATATTAATTAATTAAAACTGGATAATAATAATTTGGGTTACATGCATCATGCATTGAGGGCATAATGAGCCTCGAGGATTAATACGGTCAGGAGTAGTGTAACGGGGGGGTTCCTTGTTTGGATTTTGCCTCGACGAGACGTCCCACGCACGAAACGCAGTGCCATGTTGAGAATCGAGAGGAGTTTAGTCTTTAAATTCATGATGCTAATAACTCATTAATAAATATTACAATAATTATATATATGATTTCATGCCTTATAAAGGCATCACTAGAATACAAAATTTTAGTAAATGAGATTGTTGATGTATTGTGATGATGTGGACATGATTGGATCATGTAACTTTATATGTTCAACCAATGAACATTATAAAGATAATTATAACTATTACATTAAAGTTAATGTATATAATTTATAGATCATTGAAATAAATGTAGTTTGGGAGATATGTTAGATGGTTTCACTTAAATACTTCACTTGGGTTTAAGTTAGAATCCTCTTACCTAAATTAGAATCGTACATCCATTTGGAGATCACGTGCATACGCTTAGTGCGTGCTTTAGTTGAGAGGTGAGATGGATTTTATGGAGAGGACGATTCCATTAAATCATGTAATAACGCATTTATAATTATTATGCATTTTAATACACTTGCTATAAAATGTTTTTCAAACTCGGGATCTGACCCGTTTATATTTTCTCCTCCATGTATATATTGTACTACTTCAGGTGTTCCTCCGCAAGGACGCCTTTGACGTTCATCCATTCAGGATTTGTGGAGCGGTGGCAATAGCGGACTGTCACGGCATTTGGTTTTAGTCGATTACTATCTTTGTATATCTAGATTAGGATTCAGTTTATGTATTGAGTTAGTATTCAAGTGTTGTAGATTAACACTTTCATATTTCACTTCTCAGATTATTGTATTGTCTGTTACCCGACAGCATATTCGGGTATTTTATTGTTGAGATTTTGTTGTACTCTTGTATATACTTAGAGCTAGCACATTTCACTCATCATAGTTAGATGTATGTTGTTGGTTGAGTTTCATTATTGGTTTTGTTGTTGTTGTTAAATAAAAGTTTTAAATTTTTTACTATTCGCTCTAAATAGTTTCGGGCAGTTAGCCTTATATTATAGTGTTCAGTATGTTGATGTTGAGACTGTACCATCTGAGATACCTGATTTATTATATTATAGGGCTGGCCACCCGTTATTATTTGGAGCGGGTTGTCACAGTTATGTGTTAAAAAGGATGGTTAGTCATATAAACAAATCAGATTATGACCAATATTTTTGAAATTGCATTTTGTTTTCTTAGCAAACGAAATTTTTTACCTACCCTAGTGTGTGTGTATATATATATATATATAAGTGAAGTTAATTAAGTTCGTTTAACCCGTGCCTAACTCTCTTGGCACTAGCCTATAATAATCGAGTCTTTCTTCTTGACTCAAATATCTCTTTATCATATTGATTCATGATTTGGGTTCATTCATTCTACCCGAAGTCCCATCCCAATATCCAAAATTCTCTTCATTTCATAATATGTCCATAAAGGTCATAGCATTAGAATTCTCCAAAATTGGTTAACCACTTCCTTACTATACCCTACTGGAATTAAAGAGGTTCCTCTCTATATTTTAGAAACAACCCAAAAGTCCTCCCGATAATTCATTGTGCATTTAGGGCACAACAAAAAAATTCCTCAACATTATTCTGAATCGATTCGCCTTGCCGAATCGATTCAGTTTAGGAACCGAATCGATTTACGATGCACAGATCTCCTTCGCAATCTCTATTACACAACTCACCATTGTTAACCTTTAAGGCTTTTCGGATTCAAGCCAAACCTCTACCTAATCATCCCCAGCATGAATACATATCTAAATCAGGTTTAAACATTATGTAAACCTCTGAACACACTAATTCCCATCATTATTCATCAATTTCAAATTTGGGTTTCCAAGTTTTTTTAAATCGATTTTTGGAAATTTGATTCTAAAATATGAAATTAAACAACATTGATCTATTGGGTTTTTAATATAACTCAAATCCCATCTTTACTGAATCATATAACCTTATTAATTGCATTTTTAAATCTACACAAAGTGACCAATTCATAAAATCTTATGTTTATGTGATAGCTCACCCAAAAAATGAATTTTCAATCACACCTACTATGATATGAATCGAAATACTGTAAATTAGATTGAAACCAAGTTAACCACTTGCCTGATTAGGTTCGTAGAGTTTGATTCCTTTGGTGTAGAAGATGAATTTGACACAAACACCTCAATCCCTCTTTAATTTTGGCTCCCTAAAATCTTCTCACTTTATCCTTCTTTTCTTGTCTACAGATGTAGGGTTTTCTAATTGAGTTATGTCTGCAACTAACTCCATGATTTAGTTTTAATATTTTTAATCCTAAAATTAGTCTTATGGGCCAAGCCCAAATGATTCAAATACCCCCATGTGGCTCCGGTTATGTCTAAAAAGACTCGAAACGAAATTACTACCCCTGGATACACTATTCCGATTATCTCGGTCCATCTGGAATCAACTGTGACCCCAAAATTTCCATATGAGTCACTCTAGAACAAAGTACTGTCTCATCCCCCAATAGTCTATACCGACTCCCAGTTGAGATGAAATACCGCCATGTCAATATTACTCGCTAGGACATAAAATTAATAACTTACGATTTACTTAGTAATTATATATCGTAAATATTGACCATTAACTCTCCTGATTAATATTTTAATCAACATATTATAATTAATTCAATTAAATTATGACACACTTGTAATTTAAAATTACCCGAATTAATTAAATAATAAATACTCAAAATTACGGGGTGTTACATACTTCCCCCCTTACAAAGGAATTTCGTCCCCGAAATTAGGATCTACCTGCAGTGAATAATTTAGATATTACTCTCACATATCATCCTCCCGCTCCCATGTGGGCTCGTCAACATTGCGGTGCCCCCAGTGGACTCGGACCAAAGGTGCCACCTTAGACCGCTGCTTACGCTCATTACGATCAAGTATCGCCACTAGTATCTCCTATTAAGAGATATCTGTATAAATCGATCTCCTCAAACGAAACGTGCCACAAGGCCCTATCACTCCTCATGTACTTCTTCAATGATGACATATGAAACACATTGTGAATCTGTTTCAGATGCTCGAGTAGGCCCAGTCTATACGCAGTTGGTTCCTCAGTGATAAAAAAGGGTCTCACATACCTCGTCGATAGCTTCCTTTCTTGTCAAACCTCATAACCTCCCCTTTTAAAGGTAAGTACTTGCAAAAATTTCTGACCACTCATGTGAGACTTTAATACTTCGATTCACGGTGACGTAACTCTCACTACATTCCTGAACTGCACAAAAACTGATGTAGATTAACTCAATCCTTGCTGACAGACCATAAATCATCTCGAGTTTGAAAAGCTTGTTATTCTCCACTCTTAACCAAACGAAATGTAGTTGACAAAATTTTCCATATGAAGCCTCAGAAGGCATCGCGTAGATAATAAACTTCTATAGGTTATCACGCATTACTTTACCAATGGTAATTAATAATCCCAATTACTAATGAATCCATAATATATATTCCTCGATATCTCCTATAACCTCATCGTTTCCCATCTACCCATCTACTTATGGGTGACATGTCTAGCACAAAATGTAGCTTCATCCCCATCTCTTCATATCATTACCTATCATAGGTGGGACTGAAAGGCCTCATCCTAATTCAGTCCATTCCATAATCCAAAGGAAACCCTAACCTCTTCACGATTTTGGATGACCGAATTATGAATTTTACAAATCTTCACATCAATCCCATCACTCGGCCATCAAAATTACAAAAGTTTTGGTTGATAAACTCGGAGCAACCTCTTTCCATCCCTAAATGGTGTACCTGGAGACAAATTAAATATATCTAATTCAACACCAATCCCCATTCTCAAAGTTTCACATCTTACTCCCCTTTTTCCAGAATATACCCAAAATCATTGCCTTTGCGTTTGCTCCCAATTCTATACATTCCTTAGGCACTTTTTCGCCTCGTTGTAATCAAAATCTTATTTATGAGTAACCCACTTTAGGCATTTGACTAAGTGAGACTCTTCTCCACTTTCTCAAAACTATAGGGTTATCCCTTTTCTAGGGATATCTTTTTACATGTTGCCCCACCAAATTTCAGCTCACCCCGATTATGATAGTTCTCCTTTATATGCATATAGTCGGACTGTCTCATGTCTTAAAGGGATTTCAGTCCATCATAGTTTTCCACATATGTTCCTAACTGCCCCACATGCATACATTAACATGTTTATTTCCAGATTGAAGCACCCTATATCTATGACTTACTTAAGTCTATACTATATAGGTGCTTATCTAGTTTGGAAATTTTGACAAAATTTGAGTCCCATCCCTAGTTACCAAAAGAAACTTCAGACTCCACATGATGCCTCTACAAGTTCTTAAAGATATCTCAACAACACCACACACTAGGATTGCATACATACATAATATCATGCTATAATTGGTTGTGTGTGAGTTAATTCCCTTGAAATTGATTTTCTAGTATTCTGGGGAATTTTTAAATAATTTCTAAGAATTTAAAATGTTTTTTTGGAATTAAAATAATGGCTTAAAAAATCTTTGGGGCTAATTTACAATTTGTTTTTAAGGCATAAAATCTAGTTGGGTAGAAATCGAAAGCGCTTGAGAATATTTTAGGTACAATTTGTATTTCTCAAAATTCTAAAACACTCGTTTTTCATTACATCGCAGCCTTACACGTTTTACCTCTATAACGGCCAGATATGTGTTTTCTGGCTCTCACATACTTAAGCCTCTTTGTGGACCATTGGATCATTCTAATCAACGATCTTCATGTGTTTTCTTATAATCCCTGTGTTTACTTTTGAACCAATCATATCTGTTTAAAAAGCGGTGGGTTGTTAGCCATTAGATCAACTTCGTTTTAATCCTGATTGTTCATTTACCCTCGATCTTCCAGATGCTTTTTCGCTCAGTATATAAGGAGACTTTGTCTATGGTTTTGCAACTTTTGTTACTTTCAACTTTGAGAGAAAATAGAGAGAAGGGAGATAAAGAGTTAAAGTTAGAGAGAGTTCGAAGAGTTTTTACAAACCCTAACTCAAACTTCAACCAAATCCAAACTAGAAAATCTTTTTCTGAGTGTTTTTAGTTCACGATTTGTGAAGTTTTTCCTATACTATCTTATATCTCTATAACAACTTAATCACGTTGATTAAGTCTCTATTTCTTTGTATAGAAATCTGAGATATGATTTCTGTGATACGGATCACTTAGTTATTGGCTATATCTGATTTCTTGTTTCGAGAAATCTATTTATGTTGGTTGTTTTCAAACTAAATGTTGTTTTCAAACCCTAAACTAGAAATACCCTTTCTGATTTCAACTTACTCAAACTTTTAGACTTAGATCTAGTTTTGAGATCTTGATTGGGGATTTCATTTTTAAAAGTTAATGTTTTCGAATAAAGAAAGTGTATAGGATCTTGGTTAGTTTGTATAGTAAGATTTCTTCTTGATCTGCGGTTATTTAAAAGATCCAAAGTCTGACTTATTTGACTTAGCTGATTTTATAAACCCTTGCATCATGAGAGATCTGTTTGAAATTTGATAACTCATATTGTTTGTAATTAAGTGTGTGTGTGCGTTGCATGCATTAGTTTAGAACACTACACCACATACACCTTCACACTATTACACCAAAAAGTGTTGGTGTTAAGATATTGGAACTTTAAAGTCAACGTAAAGCTAAAAGGAGTAAAGTTACGAAGCTGGGAGAACATCAAGAACATCTGAACCTAAGGAGAAGTCAGAACACGCCAGAGGCGTTGGTTCATTTATGAACTTAGTTTAGGTTTAATTGTGTGTCTTGATTGTTATATAGCTTGCAATCGGTTACTCATTTTTAGTGAACCTTTAACCTTTTTGGTGTAGAGGTCACCGTGGATGTTTCCCCAATTGGGCGGGGTTTTACCATGTTAAAATTTCTTGAGTACACTTCCTTTCCTCTCATCCCTTTCTTAAGATTGTGTTGGTTTATTTTGCTTAGAGGTGTTTTTTTCAATACTGGTAAACCTATAACTGAAATTACTTGTTCATAACTGTTTTACACATCTTGCGTTTAAAATTTGCTTTAAGAAAAGTGTTTCTTCAACAAACTGTTCGGAGCCATTTAGATAGTTTAATCTTGTATTAAACAACTTAAGTGGTACTTTTTCAATTGGTATCAGAGATTTGGTTTCTCAAAAATTCTTTAGATCTTGTGTTTCTGAAATTATTTTCTCAAAACAAATTATGGACGAGAAATTTGAGAGACTAAGTAACCTGTCCAAACCCCCCCTCTTTGATGGAACCAACTTTCCTTACTGGAAGGTAAGGATGTTGGCATTCATGCAAGGGACTTTGGGAGATGATGTCTTAAAAGTTATTGAAAATGGTTACACCTTTCCTACTAAACCAACCGTTGAAGGAAGTACTGTGAGGATTAGAAAGTTACTAAGTGAATTCACTAAAAAAGAGAAACAAGTTTTACTTAATAACAATTAAGGCAAAAATGCCAAATTCATATATATCAATGAACATGAGTTTAAGAGGACATCTTTCTGCCCTACCTCTAAAGAAGCACGGGACACCCTTGTAACTGCACATGAGGGTGATACCAGAGTTGAAGCTGCTAAAAATCAAATGTTAATCCAACAGTATAACTCCTTGATCATGACTGAGACTGAGTTATTTGATGACTTCTATATTAGACTTACAGACATTGTGACCAAATTGCATGCCAATGGGGTTGTTTATGATAGAAAGGAAATTGTGTCTAAAATACTAAGATCACTTCCACAAAAATTTGATAATAAGAGATATGCAACTGAGAACATGGATGATCAAAATCTTACACCTGAACTCCTCAGTAGAAAATTGAGAACTGTGGAAATGGAATTAGAATTTAAGAAAGAATTAACCCAATCCTAAAAGAGACAGTCTACCTCCAATCTTATCTTTTCATCTAAGTTGACCACACCTGAGTTTATCATACCTAACATTGACTTAGACTCTTATGAGGACCGTAATTTAGATACTTTAGATAATCATATTGCCTTAATGTCTAAACAGTTTAAGAAATCGTGAGATTTCAAAATAAAATAGTAAAAAGATAAGGCAAGCCTACTTATCCATATCAATCTAATAACATGCCTCATGAGATAAGACAAGACAAATATCAGTCTAAAAATTACAAGAGACCTGAGAAAGACCTTAAAAATATTGAATTCTATAGATGTGGAAAGTTAGGACACATGGCTAGTGATTGTAGAGTTAACTTAGACAAAATTCAAAAACATAACATGGCTCATTTAAGCAAGACTTGGGATGACTCAAGTGATTCTGAAAATGATGAACCTGGGTCATCTAACACTTTTGATCCTTGCATGTCATTCTTTGCTAAGATAATCCACAATGATGATGAGGAATATGATCATACCATGACTAACATTGTGCCTACTAGTTTATCTAGTTTATTGCTTGAGAATGTTGATAATGCTTCAAATGTCGTGTGTGTGAGTCAAAGGGAACGCTCTATTATTGATGTCAATGGGTGTGTGAGTCCTAAAAATGAACCACTAGGGGACATTGCAAACTGCACACTTAGCGACTCCAAAAACAATGACCTTCCTGACATTCACACACTGTACACAAAAACTCTCAAGAAAAGCACTAGGCTTGAAAAAAATGTCAAGGATCTTACATAAAAGTTAGAAACCTTAAGTCTGATAATCAAACAAAATGCAGAAGAGTATACTACCCAATGTCGAACTCATGAGAATAAAAAAAAAACTGAAAGAGTTGTCTAACTCTAATGAAATTCTGGAAAAGAAATACAAAGGAACGTTGTTAGAATTGGAACAAATAAAAGAGAAAACTTCCACAGTCTTCAAAAAAATCGCAAAATTTGAAAAAAATTCCAATTGTTTTGAAGATTGTGTAGCTGAAAGCAAAACCAATTCTGATGACAGAACTGGAATAGGTTTTGGTCCTTACACTAAAACATAAACTAAAAACTTTGAAACCATAAAGTTTGTGTATGGTGGCAAAAGTCATATTGAAACTTGTACAGATTTTCTAGGTTTAAAAATTGATTTTGATAAAAAAACAACTGAAGATAGACATTGGTGAATGAAGCAACTCTAAGCATAATGTTGAACAAAATACCAAATATGTCTGCCCTCTTATTCGACAAGAAGATTCGGTGTTTTATCCTGTGTCACCTAGGAATAAGACTAGAACTCAAAACCTAGACAAACGTTTGAATAAAAAAATTCCCAAGTTTATTAGTTTAACATGCCATTATTACTGCTCCTATTGTGATGTCTATGGACATTCCCTTGATGGTTGCTATTCCAAACGTCCATGTAATCCAGTCTATACCTTTCCTGTCTTCTATAACTTCAACTATTCTAGGAGAAGCCGAAACAGTTATGTCCTTCCTAGATAACCAAACAAGAACTCTAAATATTGTAATAGAAGGAAAAGGACTAATACTGAAAGACAATCTACAAGAAGGAATCCTAGATTCTATTCTAGACTAATTACTCCAACTACTTATAACAACAATAAAATTGCGCAAAAATATTTTAAAGAAAAGGCAGAAGCTCGCAAGTTTTATCAAATACGAGCTAATTAGCGCAAGTTGAAAACTAGAGGAATTTGGGTTAGAAAATATGATCTATTACCCCAGTTAAGATGAAACATAGTGATCAGTGCTTTTAGAGCTGAACACACAACAACTGGATGGTACTTAGACTCAAGATGTTCCAAACATATGATCGGGGATGATTCCAAACTTTCAAACAAAACCAACTTCTCTGGAGGAAAAGTCTTGTTTATAGATGGTGTATCCGCAAAGATAATTGGTAAAGGAACACACCATGAAGAAGGATTACCCATTCTTGAGAATGTACTCTTAGTGAAAGGACTTAAAGCCAATTTACTAAGTATATCGCGGTTCTGTGACTCAAACCATACTGTCACTTTTTCAAAGAATAATTGTAAAATTTTAAATAAAAAATGTGATTGCATTATTACAAGACTCCGTACTCCAGATAACTGTTACACAATCAATCCAAGTACAGATGTCTATAACATTGCCAGAATCGATGACAATGATATATGGCATTATAGGTTGGGTCACATTAACTATGATAATCTTGGCAAATTATGCTCCCAAGAGATAGTTAGAGATCTTCCTAAAATCAAACCAATTTTAAACATTGTTTGTGGTCCATGTCAAGAAGGAAAAATTATCAAGTCTCCCCATAAGAAAGTTAAAGAAGTTCTATCCACTAAACCTCTAGAACTCATCCATATGGACCTAATGGGTCCTTCTCGTACTGTTAGTCTTTGTAGCAACAATTACATCCTTATTATGGTTGATGATTTCACTCGATTTACTAGGTTGTCCGTCTTGAAACATAAATCAGGAACCTTTCAAAAAAATTGAAAATCTTAGTTCGTATAAAAAACGAAAAGGACACCCAAGTAGATGGAATTCGTAGTGATAGAGGAGGAGAATTCATAGATTCAGGTATCATAGAATATTGTGACTATAATGTTTAAAAACATGAATTTAGTGCTCCTAAGACACCTCAACAAAATGGGATTGCTGAGCGTAAAAATCACACTCTTCAAGAAATGGCCCGTGTGATGATTCACACAAAAAACCTACCAATATATTTTTGGGTAGAATCCATTCGTATTGCCTGTCATATAATCAAGTGCGTCTAATTAAGGAAGAATACCAAACAAATATCCTATGAGATTTGGTATGGAAAGAAACCTAACCTAAAATAATTTAAAACCTTTGATAGTACCTGTTATGTCTATAAGGATAGAGAACATTTATCTAAATTCGAAACCAGAGGTGATAAAGCCATCTTTTTAGGATATTCTCCAAATAGTAAAGCCTATCGTGTCTACAACCTCTGTACCAAAGCCATGATGGAATCCATTAATGTGGTTGTAAGTGAAACTAATGTAGAAAGTAAGACTAAAGAATCAATTATTGTGGATGAGACCGAAAACATTTAAAGTATGACTCTCCAGAAATAGTTGAATCTTTACCAACTAGGACCCCTGATGTACCTAATTGGGTTTCCAAAGATCATCCTTCAGATAGTGTTGTTGGTAATCCTACTGAGCCTGTTCGTACAAGATCTCAACTTCGAAATATTGCTCAAATTGCATGTTTTGTGTCTCTTATTGAGCCCAAAAATGTAAATGAAGCCTTTAATGACACCTTATGGATAAGTGTTATTCAGGAGGAACTTCTTCAATTTGTCATTCATGATGTTTGGTATCTTGTACCCAGGCCTGAAAATAAAAGGGTTATTGGCACACGTTGGATTTTTAAAAATAAGACTGATGAATCTGGGATGATTATTAGGAATAAATCTAGATTAGTTGCCCAGGGCTACTCTCAGATTGAAGGTATAGATTTCGAGGAAACCTTTTCTCCTATCACTCGCCTTGAATCTGTTTAATTACTTTTTGCCATATCATGTCATTTTCATTTCACTTTACATCAAATGGATGTTAAGTCAATCTTCCTTAACGAAATTTTATCTGAGGAGACCTATGTAGAACAATCCAAAGGGTTTATTGACCCTCATCACCCAAATTATGTTTATCGTCTTAAAAAAGCTCTTTATGGTTTAAAATGAGCTCCTAGATCTTGGTATGAGCGTCTATCCACCTTTCTTTTAGATAATCGATTTAGGAGAGGAGGAAATAACCAAACCTTGTTTGTCAAATATTTTGACAACAACATTACTATTGCTCAAGTATATGTTGACGATATCATTTTTGGTTCCACTTCCCCTTTAGAAGTTAAGACCTTCTCTGACATTATGCACAAAGAATTTCAATTGTCACTTATGGGGGAGTTACAATTCTTCTTAGGGTTCCAAGTTAAACAAAATTCAGAAGGACTATTTTTATCGCAATGTAAATATGCTTCAGAGATTGTTAAAACGTTTGGCCTAGAAATAACTAAGGACGCTAGGACTCCTATGAGTACCACTGTCAAACATTCTAAAGATGAGAATGGCAAATCTATTGATACCACCTTATACCATAGTATGATAGAAAGGATAATTTATCTTACTGCCTCCCGTCCATACATCATGTACTTTGTCTGCGTTTGTGCTCGATATCAAAATAATCCTAAACAGAGTCACCTTTTGTGCATTAAAAGAATTATCAAATACATCAAAGTCACTGTAAACTTAGGACTTTGGTACACTAAAGCCACATATAGTACTATAGTAGGTTACACCAATGCTTATTGGGCCGGTTGTATCGATTATAGTAAGAGTACTTCAGAAGCATGTTACTACATTAGTAACAACTTAGTAAGATGAAGTAGTAAGAAATAAAACCGCACTTCCTTATCTACTACCGAATCCGAATATATTACAACAGGAAGTTGTTGCTCTCAATTACTTTGGCTAAAAAAAATGCTAAAAGATTATGGTATCACTGAAGATAAGTTACATCTCTATTGTGACAATCATGGAGCGATTAATATTTCTAAAAATCCTGTTCAATACTCTCGTACTAAACACATTAAAATCAGATTTCATTTTATACGCGAGTTAGTTGAATCCAAGGAGTTAGAAATAAATTATCTTCCTACTGAATTACAATTAACAGATTTATTTACCAAATCGTTAGATTTTCTTCGATTTGAATCTTTACGAAATCTATTGGAATGGTCATGGCAGAATATTGAATTTTCAAGTTTTTCTTTGCCCTTTTCCATTTCAGACAAAATGGGGGAGAAATTTGAGTCCTCTTGGACATTGTTGTATATTCTCAACTAAAAAGCTTGATCTTAGTTATCTTATTTTCAGGAAACAGTACCGTCGGTTGCAATAGAATTTTGTTAGGGTATTGATTTGTATTTAATTGAATTGTGTAATTTTATCTTTCTAGGATATTGGGTAGATAGAATTTTTTTGTATGGGAATAGGATATTCTTATTTCTTTTGTATCCCTACGACTCCTCGTTGACTCAAAGGAGACTTTGTCTCATATTTCCAAAGGGTGAGATTGAAGAACCCTATATCTTTGACTTACTTAAGTCTATACTATATAGGTTCTTATCTAGTTTGGAAATTGTGACAAAATTAGAGTCCCATCCCTAGTTACCAAAAGAAGCTTCAGACTCTACATGATGCCTCTATAAGTTCTTAAAGATATATCACTAACACCACACACTAGGATTGCATACATACATCATATCTTGCTATAATTGGTTGTGTGTGAGTTAATTCCCTTGAAATTGATTTTCTAGTATTTTTGGAAATTTTTAAATAATATCTAAGAATTTAAAATGATTTTTTGGAATTAAAAAATGGCTTAAAAAACCTTTGGGGATGATTTATAATTTGTTTTTAAGGCATAAAATCTGGTTGGGTAGAAATCGAAAGCGCTTGAGAATATTGTGGGTACAATTTGTATTTCTCAGAATTCCAAAACACTCATTTTTCATTACATCGCAGCCTTACACGTGTTTCCTATATATCTGCAGATATGTGTTTTCTCACTCTCACATACTTAAGCCTCTCTGTGGACCATTAGATTATTCTAATCAACGATCTGCATGTTTTTTCTTATAATCCCTGCATTTATTTTTTAACCAATCATATCTATTTTAAAAGTGGTGGGTTGTTAGCCATTAGATCAACTTCGTTTTAATCCTGATCGTTCATTTACCCTCGATCTTCCAAATCCTTCTTCTCTTAGTATATAAGGAGACTTCGTCTAATATTTTGCAACTTTTATTACTTCAACCTATGAGAGAGAGAGAGAGAGAGAGAGAGAGAGAGAGAGAGAGAGAGAGAGAGAGAGAGTTCAAAGAGTTTTTACAAATCCTAACTCAAACTTCAACCAAATCCAAAGCAGAAAATCTTTTTCTGAGTGTTTTTAATTCATGATTTGTGAAGTTTTTCCTCTACTGTCTTATATCTCTTTAACTTAATCACGTTGATTAAGTCTATATTTCTTTATATAGAAATCTGAGATTTGATTTCTATGATACAAATCACTTAATTATTGGCTAGATCTAATTTCTTGTTTCGAGAAATCTATTTTTGTTGGTTATTTTCAAAGTAAATGTTGTTTTCAAACCCTAAACCAATAATACCGTTTATGATTTCAACTTACTCAAGCTATCAGACTTAGATCTAGTTTTGAGATCTTGATTGGTGATTTGAATTTCAAAAGTTAATGTTTTCAAGTAAAGAAAGAGTATAGGATCTTGGCTAGTTTTTATAGCAAAATTCCTTCTTTATCTGCGATTATTTGAAAGATCCAAAGTCCGACTTAATTGACTAAGATGATTTCAGAAACCCTTGCATCTTGAGAGATATGTTTGTAATTTGATAACTCATATTGTCTGTAATTAAGTGTGTGTGAGTTGCATGCATGAGTTTAGAGCACTACACCACATACACCTTCACACTACTACACTAAAAAGTGTTGGTTTTGAGATATTGGAACTTTAGAGTCGACGTAAAGCTAAAAGGAGTAAAGTTACAAAGCTGGGAGAACATCAACAACATCTGAGCCTTAGGACAAGTCAGAACACGCCAGAGGAGTTGGTACATTTTTGAAGATAGATTAGGTTTAATTGTGTATCTTTATTGTTATATAGCTTGTAATTTGTTACTCGTTTTTAGTGGACCTTTTACTTTTGTGGTGTAGAGGTCACCGTGGATGTTTCCCCAATTGGGTGGGGTTTTACCACATTAAAATTGCTTGAGTACACTTCCTCTTCCTCTCATCCCTTTATTAAGACTGTGTTGGTTTATTTTTCTTAATGTTTTGTTTTTCAAAACTGGTAAACGTATAACTGAAATTACTCGTTCATAACTGTTTTACACATCTTGTGTTTAAAATTTGTTTTAAGAAAAGAGTTTCTTCAACAAACTGTTCGGAGCCATTTAGATAGTTTAATGTTGTATTAAACAACTTAAGTTATACTTTTTCACACATCCCTTTATCCTGGATGATTTTGAAAATAAAACTAACTTAGGCGCCTATACACCCTATAGCCCATGCATCCCAGCATACTTACCACTAAAGTCTCATACGTAACCTACTAACCTCAAGCTCATCCACGCACTCTCGGCGTGGATATATCATACTGGTATTCTCGATTACCCCACAAATTTGAATTTAATGATTCTCGATATTTCCCCACCCATTAGCTTGTGGTGCAAAAGTTCACAATGCTTCCTTCGTCGCAGTACCCGACTCTACTGACCCTATTTCGTTATAACTCTCAGTTAAAAATGTTTTCTCCATTTGTTCAATAATTAACATTAAAATAGATTCCCTAACATCCAACAACGTCTCTCCACTCCCGACGTTTATTAAGGTCTATGCTTGTAACATCCCACAACAATGCTCAAAAGATATTTCCTAATACACTATCCCTTAGCATTGTCGGTCATCGAGGGACACCCTCAAAAGTCTAACCATCGACTCCCATATCTATAAAGGAGTCATATAATACTGTGCTTTCCCTATCACCAAGTTATCAATGATAAGTTAATAACGAGCTAAATCTCTTAGTTCCACGACAGACCCGACATATCATAAATTACATCAGTAAAAGTCCCTACGCACCGGGATCCAATATAACTAGACAACTCTACTCTCTAAAGTATACTTCATAAAAATATCTTCGCTAGCTCGACCCTCTTTCAAGTAAGACATAAAAAAAATATACATCCTGCCCCCGGAACAACAAACTAGTCTTGCTGTAACCGCCCACCATCACTTGACCATCGTTAACCCGTCCGTACGCAGGATAAAATCATACCTCACGTATCACCTCTCAAAACTATCTAACCTTGTAAACTATATCCTCTCAGTGTACACACCCTCTCCCCTACAGATGGAACTTAAGGAAGCCCGCTACTCAATGGTAAATATATACAACTATAGTGCTATTAATGATAGTTCAACTAAACTCGTTTCACGCGTGAATCTAGTATTAACAAACTATTATGACACGCATCTGTCACACAAAATAGACCCCAAGTACCCTGGATAAAACCTCGTCCCAACCAGACCAATTCTTATAACTATTGCCCCTATGGGCATCCCATTACTGTCCCCCAAATTCATTGCGGATAAGATCCACACATGTGTTCCTAATCTTTACACATAATACACCTATCTATGTTATTCCCCTTTTGCTAACCCCACTGACTATGTCGGGGTTGTCCTTGTTGCAAACTTGGTAGTCTTTACCCTAATTGCTACCCCCGTTGTCCCTTTGGCTCTGCTAGCCCTATGGAACTCGTTGCTGGCCTTCAAAGCCCTGACTGAATCCACCATCAGGAATTCTATTGATTTCAATTATTAAAATGGGTACTCTACTGGGTATCCCCTCCTGTGGTGCCTTGCTAGCGCTGTTAAATTCATTCTTGTCCTTCAGTTAGGTTTTCCAACTCTCTTGGATCCCTTCTTATGGAAGCGATGATATCAAATTGTAAACGTACAACATTGGCGATAATGGTACCAGCATTCTAGCCGAATTTCCCATCCATGCTTGTATATTTTAACTATGAGTCCATTATTAATCTTAAGGGCCTATTTATCCTCCGTATCTACCTCATCGGGTACGAAGCACGCTAAATACATCAACTTATCTTCAAGATGGGTCGTTGTAGGACACTTCTGAAATAAGTATTAAAATATCCTTTGCATATCTGTTTAAACAACTAATAAGAGGATTAACATTCAAACTGCACCCCATTTTCCTCGTTATTCATGTCATCTTTCCATGGTTGTGGTGACTGACTCCTATCACTACAATGCCGCTCCTATGAGCTAAAATTTTGCCCAAAATTTAATCATGGGTGACATTTTACTCCACCTATACAATTTCTTTTAGATTATCTCCTTCCATTGACCCATTACAGTCCCTCTCTTCCCTAAATACTTAGGAATGGCTCTTCGAAAGAGTTCCTCTAATCCCCCCTCTTTACCGACTACACTGGGTGAGTCTAAATTTGTACCACTGCTTTCTACGACGGTGCTTAAGGAAACTACTCTACCCTAGTGATTATCCCAATGCCATCTTCCTTAATAATAACCATAGTTACATCTATCGTCACTACACCAAATCTGCTGAATTGTCACGGTCATTGACCTTGACAAGTTGGACTTATCAATGTCAATGACCGTGACAATTCTGGGGGAGACAAGTTTTTTTTATCACGGTCATTGACTGTGATAAGTTCATTAGAATTGTCATGGTCGTGCCACGGTCCTTGACCGCGATAAGTTTTGTCATGGTTAAGGACCGTGACAAAGCCGTGATAGTGATTAAAAATTATCACGGTCAATGATCGTGACAATTCTGGGCAGAATTGAAAAAAAATATGTTGGGCAGTATGGCCACTGCCACTGCCCAGCAGTATATATCTACCTGTTATAGCAACGTTGTACCTATTCAAACATTATATATCCAGATAAAATAGAGATAGTGTAAATATACATTCAAAATAGAAACAATCCCGTACCTATTCAAAACTTTGGGATTCTCCACTAAGTACCTCAACTGTTTAACTCCATTGTTCGACCCCAATCCCGTAATTTTGATTGTCTTTAGGTGTGATCTCAAACAATCAGGTACATACCATTCCAACCACGATGTCCCAATTTTTTCACAACAAAATGAAAAACCATAATATAAGAAGAAACAACATCACCATAAATTACCTCAAATCTACAAACTATTTAGCTGGAAGTGATGTTATGAACCCTTGACGTACCTCAAAGATAAGAACCTCTAGAAGAGGACAACTTTTGAGAAAATCCAGCACCAATTTCCAGTTCCACTATAAGAATCACCCACTGCAAGACACTGCATAAGAGTGTAGTGCCACCCAACAAGTAAATATTTATAAAAATCGAAATCGAAATCGAAATTGAAATTTAAATATTCATATCAATATAAATACATTACCTGTAGTGCCACCTAAACAGCTAACTTGAGCTCAAATGGCACCTCCTTCCAACTAATGTACCCCGTCCAATCGTGTCAAATATAATTCTCTTCATATCTGAACACTAAGAAATGCCATAATCCTATGGAGTTATGCTCTGCAAATTCCTTCCAACCGTTGTGTAGCCAAACATCACCAGTTGAAGTTGTCAATTCTACTTTCCATATTTTCCCATGTTTTTCTAGAGGTTCCAAGTGGTGGGGTATGGAAAGTGTAATTGACAACTTCAATTGGTGATGTTGGGCTACACAACGGTTGGAAGGAATTTGTAGAGCATCACTCCATAGGATTATGTCATTTCTTAGTGTTCGGATATAAAGGATAGACGAAGAGATCCAATCTCCTCTCCACAAATAGGACACCCCAAATAACCATGTACTAATTACATATTAAAGGTAAGAAGCGTATATTCATGGATTGGTATAAACAAAACTTAAATTTCAAATTCAAATTCAAATTCGATTTATAATAGAAAAATTATGCAGTCCCAAACTGTCCAAACGCATTGGAATATTTCGGTACAAATTGGAATATTTATTACAAATTGAAAAATTGTTTAAAATTTGGGTTATCATAAAAAATGGATTGATATTCGTTAGGAGCAGCCAAGTCATCCACACTACTATTTAGACATTTTGGCGCATGTTTGACAATTGACCACGGCTCGTTGTTGATATACTCCGAGTAAAACACTTGGTTAATCTTTTGAAATGCACAAACAAACGGCTCATCGCTCAAGTGGTCGTTGCTCTTCAACTTGGACAAGTCAACCATGATGAAATCGGTGACAGGATCAACTTTACAAGCATTTTTATCCTCAACGCTTACCCAGTCATAGTAAAATACAACCTCTTTGAAGCTTATGTGATCCAATTCAAATATATTTTGGATTACGTCATAGTAAGTCATTTCAGCTTCAACGAGGTTTTTATCTTTTCCGCTTGCTCGAAAGAAAGTAAGAGCCTTGTATGAAATGCCCGAGTTTTGTACATTTGTACTTTCCTCGTACACTTTAGCGCCAAAAATGTAACCGTTCAATCGATACTTTTTGTACTCTTGTGCCACGAACAAGGGTCCAGTGGCTAGACGAGCAAGCCTTGATGTCGCATCACCCGTCTTTAAGAGCTGAGAATATAGATAAATTAATTATATTAGTGTTAAAATTGGAGTGTAATGCAACGTTATATAACGACTATTTTCATTATAATTACCTCTTGTGTCAGCCACAACCTAAATTAGCTGTCTGATTGTACCATTGTTTTTCATCTTTTATTGTTCTCGCAGGCTTCATATTTTCTGCATATTACAAAATTAATCATGTATAAAATAATCTAAAATAATGTTAAATATTATAATAATCAAAAGTTACTTTTTCCATTCTTCGACATCTTCATGTGTGTCAAATAGATAACGAGCTACTTGTTCATATTGCAAACTCGTTAATTTCACTCGTTTTCTCATCACATGACCACCATCATCGACGAACTCATCAGTGTCATCAATGCTAGTCGAGTCAGGCATATATTCCCGAGTATATATTGATGACTCCACGGTGATGTATTCCTCAACAATTGATCCTGCAATGTATCGCGTATTCTTGGCATAATCTTTAAAAACTTTCATCAATCTTTCAAACGGATACATCCACCGATATCTAACTGGACCAAAAAGAAGTTCCTCGTCACATAGGTGTACCAACAAATGAACACTTATGTCAAAGAATGCTGGGGGAAAGTACTTATCCAATACACAAATCGCTTCGGTCACCACCAATTTTGCGGCCACTATGTGTTTTCGATTGACTACCTTCTCACACAAGAGGGAAAAGGTAATACTAATTTTCATAATAGCCCTCCGCAAATCCTTGTGCTTGGAGAAACAGTGCGTAAACAATAGAGGAACCAATTGCATGATCATATGCCAATCGTGGGACATACACTTATGTAAATCATGAGTAGCATAATTTACAATCCTTTGCAAGTTCGACAAAAAAGTAGTTGGTCCCTTCAAATTATATATTGTGTCTAAAAGAACCTTTCTTTCCCCACTCGTCAAAGTAAACGCACCAGGGGGAATTATTGTCCTTCTCATACTATCTGCTTTCAACCATAGTTATGGCTTAACTTTCAACGATTTAAGGTCTTTTCGTGCATTTTCTCCATCCTTCGAATGACTCCCCCCAAGGCAAGTGCCCACAATATGTTCAGTGAAGTTCTTCTCTGCATGCATCACATACAATACATGGCGCAGCGGGTCATTCTTCTAATAAGGCAAGTCAAATAAGCATGAATCGCATACCGGACAACGATCGAGATTTTCATACTCCTTTCGGTATAGTATGCACTCATACACACAAGCATGAATCGATTTATACTTCATTCCCAAACCTTTCAAACTGTTCTTCATAACAGGATAGCTATTTGGAAGTGTATTCTCCTTGGGTAATAAGCCCTCCAAGCATTTCAGAATTCCTGTCATGATATTGCCAGACAAATCGTACTGCGTCTTCAAACTATGCAAACTAACCATGGCATGTAAAGTTGTTTGATCTTTCTCACAACCAGAGTATAACGGTTGGGTTGCCTTAAATTTTAAACTTTGGTAGTCATCGTCAAGTTTTATCGTGATATCTTCACGAGCACTTGAATCTTCTACATCATCAGTAACCTCATTCTCCTCTGCTTCATGAACTCCGTACGCATCATCAACTAAATCCTCTAACATATTATGATCTACGTCGTCCCCTTCTACATCTATTCTACTTATTAAAGGTTGTTGTGAAGGTTGGTCGGGGATAAAAGGAACTTTCAATTCACCGTGAAAACTCTAAAATCGATAACTATCTTGCATACCCGATCTTAACATATGTAGTTCAACTGTTTTCCACTCAAACACCTTACCATTCTTACACCTAGCACACGGACATGAAAAATCTTCATCATTATGACATCTCTTTGCATATTTCACAAATTCGTTAGCACATCTGCGAAACACATCCCCCATTATATTTGTCTCACCCATCCACTCTTTATATTTCGAATATCCCATCACATCTACCACAACTAATCACCTATTAAAGGTACGAAGCGTATATTCATGGATTAGTATAATCAAAACTAAGATTTATAGTATGTTTCATTTAATTATGTCTTATTTATATTCAAATTCAATTTATAATAGAAATTTCTATTTCCTCCATCTCCTCTAAAGGGTGAGTAGTCCTATCCCATTCAAGATCGCATTTTTCTATAATATACTTAACAGCTCATGCACATTGTTACGATTTGAAAAAAATTTGGCAGCATATCCTCGTAGTTCTCCAAGTACATGACGTAGATTGGCAAGTGTGAGTGTTATTTCAATTGATCAATTGAAATATCAGTCACACTTGTCAATCTAGTATGTACCTAGAGAACATTAAGATACGACTGCAGAACTTCCTCCAAAAGTAACAACTTTAAGCCACTAAGAATATTATACAGAAATTATACAATCTCAAACTGTCCAAACGGGACAATTCAAGAGATCTCATTACAGGAGTAATAACTCTCGAACGGGTCTAAGGTCTATTGAATGCGTACGCATAAGAACTAGAAGGCTAGTATCTATGCGCACTATTTTTAATTTCAAGTATGTTTCATTTAATTATCATACTATATATATATATATATATATATATATATATATATATATATATATATATATATATATATTGTTCGATATACAAAGTAATTTTCAAAAAAAGTTAAAAAAATCCCCCCCCCCCATATGGACAATAATCCAGTGGTCATGCCACTTTTAAAACTAACCAACCCAAAATTTACTAAACAAAATAAATTAACAACAATGTCAACTACAAATGTGTATCCCGTACTCCTTCTAATTCATATACTCAATTAATTCATTTCATCAATTAAACTAACCATTAAAGTATACAATTATTAATTTACTAATTTACAATGAGGGGCAATCCTACTTTCATATGAAATGGGCATTAATTGTTAATTTACTTTCATCTAAAACTATACAATTAGAGTTACAATTAAAGATATACAATTTATTAATTAAAGCTATACAATTGTTAAGATTTCCCCAACACACACACTCACCCACCACACCCCCTGCCCCCTCCCCCCGCCACACACACACGCACACACCTGCACACACACACACACACACCACACCCCCACCACCCCCTGCCCCCCTCCCCCCACCACACACCACCACACACATATATATACACATGCATAGAAATGAAAGAGAATGAGAGGAAAAAAAACATACCTTAGAGAGAGAAAGAGCTGGAAATCGCTTAGAGAGAGAAAGAGAGGGAAAACAAAAAAACGGTGGGAAAAAAGAAAGCGTAGGGTTTTTTTACTGAACAATTTGTCACGGACGTGTCACGGTCATTGACCGTGACAAGTAAATTTGTCATGTTCTTGTCACGGTCATTGACTGTGAAAATATTGTGTCACGGTCTTGTCACGATCAATGTCCGTGATAAAAAAATGCGTGTTTGTTGTCACGGTCAATGACCATGATAAGGCTAAGTGGCTAAAGGGTTCTAATTTGCCCATTTTAGTGTAGTGTGTGGTCACCGTTTCCATAATATTCCATGGCTTCTGCCGATCCTTTCCCCCTGTAGTCCTTTAAACAACCCTCACTAATTGTCCAAAATTATTCGGTGTACGAAGCCTAATCGAACTCGTATATGAATTGCATCAACTATACTGAATAGCAGGGGAACATAAGTCGCATATATAAAGGAATTCAACAATCCTATAATTAGGCTCTATATTTGAAATGTAAAATGCCGCACAGATCCTATAGACAATAGAACTTGATGCTCTGATACCATTTGTGACACCCCGCCTATTAAAATATCGGGTGGCCAACCCTTTATCAAAATAAAACATTGGTCTCATCTGGCTCATTCTTAGCATCAGTATTAAAAGAATTTTTAAAGTTACTAACCACCTAGTCGTTAAATAGGCTGGTGCCAAATTTTATCTTGCATTAATTAACAACATGCAGAAATAATCCATCCACACAAATTGATAACTGAATCCAAAATAGATAAATAATACGAATAAATAAGACTAAATCAACCATCGGTTTAATTATATGCTGGATACACAAAGTCTAATAATTAAACTGAATACTAAATCTGAGGGCGACATGCCCAAAAGAGTACTACAATAAATTCTATGCTAGGAATAAATGAATGAGGTGTCTATAGCAAAGTCCTGCAACTTTCACACGAGCTACAACTACGCATCCGTGGATAGAATTCGCAAGCTGGGCGTCCTTGTGGAGCGACACCTAAAATGTTTTGAAAAATATTTTGACACGGGTCAGAGCCGAAGTAAAACATTTTGAAAATATTTTGCAAGCCGTTAAATTTCAATATATTAAATATACATGCACTCTTTTCATATTAAGTTAGTGTTGCACTCTCTTGAGGTATAACTCACCCATCATCTAATGTGAACACCTAACGCTTCCCTTCAACCTCACTATTTATGCTACCCACCTAACTAGCCTTATTACACTTCTTTCTATCTCACTACTTTAACCTGAGTAATCTTACTTTGATTGTTAAGTTATCTACTCATTAACTTATTAATTAGTTCAACTATATTATGTCATACAATTTTCCCACTAATTATGTAGGAAACCTCTTTTTAATCGTTTAACTTTCACACCAATTATATAAGAAATACATTCAGACTTATGTATTACTCCCGTATATAGTTATCTAATCATATTATATGTGTACTAGTATACTACAACATTCACACACATGTCGCGCATAACAATCATCCATTTAGGAGTAATAATTCACCGGATGCTCTCTCTAAAATATTGTCATATCCCAGGTATTCTCACTCTAACCCGGTTACCTCAAATCGGACTCACTCACAAGCTTGGGTAAAAATATCGCAAACGTAGTGGAGGCGGTCATATTTCCCCAAGAGAGAGACCAAATCATGCCCAAGACGTCTCACCTCGAAAATAAAATCACACAATAAAATACCGAACGACATGACATGGGGATTATACTCTCCCTGCATTTACAAGCCAGGGGATTCACCCACATCGTGCAACCTCCGATGATAGCACTAGAGGGGTATGAATTCCTTTAAATATCATTCACACAGATATTTATAATAAGCACACAAATATATATATATATATATATATATATATATATATATATATATATATATATATATATATATATATATATATATATATAAAGTTAATTAAGTCTGGTTAACCGTGCCTAACTCTCCTGGCACTAGCCTATAATAACCTAGTCTATCTTCTAGACTCAAATTTCTCTTTATCATACTGATTCATAATTTGGGTTCATTTATTCTACCATAAGTCCCATCCCAACATCCGAAATTCTCTCCGTTTCATAATATGTCCATAAATGTCCTTGCCTTAGAATTCTCCCAAACTGGCTAACCACTTCCTTACTATACCCTACTGGGATTAAATAGGTTCGTCCCTATATTTTAGAAACAACCCAAAAGTCCCGCCGATAATTAATTGCGCATTTAGGTAACAACACAAAAATCCCCCCTTCTTCTGGGCAGCCGAATGTAATACCTCGTGTTTTATTCTGAAACAAATGATGAAATAATATTTGTGGAATAAATATTTAATTTCAAAAATTGGATTTAATTAAATTTTTATTTAAAAATTTCACAATTGAAATTCATTATTTAGTTATATTTGTGTATGACTAATTTTCGTGCGCATGAATATGGCATTAACATACAAGGAAGAAAATTATATAATTAATGCATGACACAAATTAAAACTACCTACGATTAGCATACATAATTTGGATCATATTTTGGGACACATATGGAATTGTTTAGGTGTTTTAGGCCATTAAAAACAGTCCCGGGTCAATAGTATATAGGTTGGGGAGCTTTTGGGCTAATTGGATTATAGATTCGGTCCATTTGGGGGTCCAAAAGTTGAGTTTTAGGCCCAACTCGGTATTGGCCACTTAGATAGTGTTTAAGTTGGGGTAAACCACTTCCCCACTATGATTAGAGAAAACCTAAAACAACAGTTAAGGGAGAGGAAAGGACAAATACCAAAAAATAAAGAAAAAAGGGTCAAGAATAAAGGGAAAATCAAGGGACTTCCAAGATATTTTCATCCAAAAATTTTAAGGCAAGAATTCTCTTGATTAATTTATGATTTCCAATATATTTCTTGATGCATTGTAATGACACCTTAAATTTCTAGGAATTAGGTTTAAATTAATGTATTTGATGATGAACAATGCATGCAGAGGATTGAGATTGAGTGCAGAAATTGTCCCAGAAATTAGGTATCGTAAATTTTGAAATTTATGGTAGTATTCGTAAAGATTTTCTGGGTTAAGGTAGAGTATTGGGTTAATTTATGTTGATGATTTCGTTGTAAATTTGTGGACTGAAATTATGTAGATCCCATGATAAATAATCCTTTACTGTAAATCAAATAATTCGATTAATTCTTGCATTTACATGAATTTTGGGTTGATTTTGGGATTTTGGGACCTAGAAACTTAGTTCTGTATGTATGTATTTATGGGTTTCAAATGAGCAAATATGGGTTTAGAAACTTGGGACTGTGAAGAACAGGTATTGAGGAAAAGGCATGGAAAATGACGACAGGTCTCTCAAATGAGGTGGGGCCTCGTTCGAACGACATGTTATGTCGCGCGAATAAGCCCACTCTCGTTCGAGCGAAGCCATGGGATTTTTTTCTCCACACGCGTCAGAATGGGACGCCTTACTGAACATCGATTTTTGGGTTGAGTTGGTTTACTGAAGAGGGGTTGAATTGGTTTACTGTAAAGGGAATTAATATAAGAAAATATTAAAAACAGTTATGCCCCATATTTAATTGATAATAATTACAAATAACCAGATGGTTAAGCAGTTATTTTTCGGAATGGAATTAATAATTTATTAAATGATAAATTATTAATAAATAGAAAAATGCTGTGGACTTTGGTCGGACATTTTATGATAATTATAGAGTAATTACCTCTACATATTATATAGGATAATAATATTTACTATTACGTATTTGTGTGGACTTACCAATATTCGTTGACAGACATATATTAATAATTACTCGGGCTTTAAAGTAATAAATCTAATTGCCTAAGAATGTGGACAATAATTATATTCTTGACCCTATAATGCATAATAATTGTTTATGCCTTATATGTGATACTTATGAGACTGTAATAAATGGGTGTTGGCAATTAAATGTAGGGACTACATTTAAATAATTAATTAACGATATATCCATCATATAAATTTTAGATGATGTCAAAACCATTATTTGAGACGTATATGGGATGCGAATCATATCACACTTAGATGACGGGTGAGGTGTTAAATGCATGTGAGTGACGAAGGCGGAATACTTATTTTGCATCGACTGTACTATTGCATCATAAATTAATTAAGTTAATTCTTTAAGACCTAGGTCTCTGACCCAAATTTAAATGTTTTCCCCCCAGGTGCTCCTAGACAGGGATAGCTAGATTGTGCTATATCAGTCTTGCAGTCTCACTTGTGTTTCAGTTTTTCCAAACTCTTCGATTCTAGCATAGGTGCTTATTTTGCCATACTTATTTATTTATTTGGAAACAATTATACAGATATAAGACTGAGACTTTTACTTTGTGTTGGTTGAGACTTATATTACCCTGCTCGGAAAGAAACTTCCTCTTTGGCTTTGAATCTATAGAAAAAAAAGGCTACTGAGTGACTTTGCGATAGGATCTTGCGCGTGGGCCCAAGCACTATAGGAAATCAAATAGCATAGGCATCGCAGCGGCTACTCTTTTGCGCTAGGAGTTATGCATTTTTTATTTTCATCATTCCCATCGCTTCTCGATTAATGGTTAGGTCTGAATTCTACAATGGAGCTCCTAATGAAATTAGTTCTTGAGTCAATCCACTAGTGCTTGAAAGCACCAGGCTCTTGATTTTTTTGTGTGGTTTGGATCTATTTATTTATTGTGGATGTATTCGTGACATTTCTAACTTGGGCTTTAAAAAACAATTATTTTACATTTGCATTTGTGCTAAGAATGGTATTAATTTACAAGAAAACCCTATCTTCGGCGTATCGTTCCTGGACAACATTTACGTGAGAAAATATGGGTTGTTATAGTTTGTATCAGAGCACGGTTTTAGTGTCATTAGGATCTGCGTTTGCGCTCATTATTGTCTGCGTTGTGTTCTTTGATATGTAGAGCCTATACTTAGAACTCATTGTATTCTTAAGATCGATACTAATTCAAACTTTGTTTGCTTTTAGATGGCGAATGGACGTAGGGGCAGACCGAGGCGAGTAGTTCCACCGGTTGAGGAGGAGGAGGCTCACCAGGAGTCACCACAGGCCCCATAGCTTATTACCCACGCTCAAATAGTCACCATCGTGTCTCAGGCGGTCTCTACGGCTATGGAAGCCATGCTTCAGCACTTTCCACCACTACTGGCACCTCAGCAGCCACCACCACAACAGGTGGCTATACCAGTATAGCCACCAGGTTACATATGGGACCGAGCGAGGGAGGCCTTTGTTAAGGGCCAACCTCCAGATTTCGCAGGAGGATACGATATATTGGTTGCGAGTCCGTGGAAGAAGGACATTGAGAGGAAATTACGGATGGTTGAGTGCATGCTGGTTCAGAAGCAGATGTTAGCTTCATTCAGATTGGTGGGACCTCTCTTTAGTGGTGGGAGGAGGTTACAACTATTGAGGAGAGGTAAATCCTCACTATTGGTTAATTCTGGGAGAGGTTTGAGGGGAAATACTTTCCCCTAGACATGCAGTCCAAGGTGAGGACCAGGTTCATAGAGCTTAAAAAGGAGGGGCATACTGTCGCATAGTACGAGTAGGAGTTCACCGCCCTCTCGTACTTCGCCATGGAGGACGTTCGTACTGAGCTGATGAGGATGGATAGGTTTATTACGAGATCGACATGGCATATCAGGAAGGCCCTTCTGGGGAATCTAGCCTTTACGACATATAACCAGTTCGTTAATGTTGCACTTCTCCATTGTAAGGATCACAAGGCATTTCTGAAAAATAAGGGCAAGAAATTTCATGGAGGAGAGTCATCGAGCCAGCAGGGCAAGTCGAGTGGGGGAAGTTAATCCGGGGACCAGCAGCACAGGGCACCCCATCCACTGATCAAAATAAGAAGTTCAGGGGTAGAAATGACCATCAAAGGCAGGGGGAGCAACACAAAAGCAAACAGGGCTATGTGACACCCCGACTAATTAAACACCGGGTAGCTACTCCTTTATAAAATTAATTCAAAATGCCAAGTTGGCTCAGTTAATAGCATCACTGTCGAAAACGTTTTATTTTTACTAACCACCTAGTATTTAAAAAGTAAGTGCCAAATTTTATTAAATCTGATTAACATGCAACAGAAGTAATGAATAACTAAATAACACCATTCACCATGCTGAAGTAAAACGGATAACCATCACAATATGTAAATAAAACCTGGAGGAAAAACTTCTCAATACGAATCCCACAACTGATAAGTAAACTGAAATAAATAACTAAAACTGAATACTGAGCAATACATGCTAGAGTCTGAAAACTGAAATGTAAAAGATGCTCTAAATGGAAATGGGCAACATGCCCTACAACTGATAGATAGTGACTCTGGAATCCAAAGAATAGAAGCGTCTACATGCAAATCCCTGTAGCTTCCACAAGCAGCTACAGCTCGTCACCTGAATGAGTATCCTATGCTTGGTGTCCCTGTGGCTGGGCACCTAAAATGGTTTTACAAGAAAATATATTTGGAAGCAAATGGGTCAGAGCCCGAAAGTGGAAATCATTTTAAAAACCTGCAAGTGCTTTAAAAACATTTAAAACATTAAATGCAAAGTACATTTTAGGACGTACACTCGCATGATATTCTCACCTCTCGTCTAACTGTGCACTCCTAACGTAAGTACCCATCTATAACTAACCTTTCCACTAGCTAAATGACAGCGTAACTAGCTAGACTACCAAAAGTTCTACCCTTTTACTTGGTTCCAATTAACATAACAACGCTCGTAATTAAATAGGGGTTTTAACGTAAACTCAGTTACTAAATATGCCATTGATATAACTATCAGATAACTTGTTATATTTCTCGAAACAATACCGTAATACAGTTACAACATTAACATGAGGATTCCCATTAATTAAATGTATATTATTCACATCATATATATACGATACAAGCACCCCGCAATCTAAGCTGTAGTGCACACATACTCTGCTATCCATCCCGGCACATCACGTACATAAGGATTACATATTCCGAATCTCTCAGGAATAGTTTACCGATAACATCATCACAAATAATGGAGGCGAACACAGTCACCATCACATGGGTCACGCACATACCTACGCTCCCATGGTCAGCGGACTTATTAATGTCACAATAAGTCTTTCAATGACCTATGTTCATCAAGGTACCAGTCTATATCCCCCCCGTAGGCACACAAGGATTAGAGGGTCTTAAGCGAACGAAACCTCCCCGTGATAGCAAGTATGGTAGGTATGTCATACACATAATCCATATACCAATACTAAGTAAACGCACATCTTAGTAATACCGTATTTTAATCATAGTACATATCGCATTCTTGTACTAACTATAATTATCACAACTTATTTTGTTTCGGTACATATTTATACGCGCTATAATTCATCCTCGCCTCGTAGTAGTCACTCACGTCTCAACCCAAGTGATTCATTGAATATAACTCTCGCATATGATTTACTCATCCCAATAACCCAAAAGTCCCAAATAAATCACTATATCATCAAAGGAATACTAACTCTACCCTTGAACCAGTTCCCGGGACTCCAAAAGTCAAAACAGTCCAAAAAGGACCAAACTGTCAACTCGTTAGAAGTCTCGTTCGAACGAGGCTTCGAACGAGTTTGGACTGTCAGGTCGTTAGAAGTCTCGTTCGAACGAGGCTGTTCGAACGAGATCCCAGTTCGTTCGAACAAACTGACCCTTCTAACGATATCTCGTTCGAACGAGATATTGAACGAAAATCCTACTCGTTAATAATGACTGGTCAACTCGTTAGAAGCTCGTTCGAACGAGCTCGTTCGAACGACCTGGGGCTGCTTCTAACGAGATGCCAGTTTCGGCCCAGAATTTCCCAAAAATCGTTTTTCACCATTTTTATCACTTCTAATCTCTTCCAAAGTCCATCCTAACAACGTTTTAGGGTCTATAATCAATACTAAACATATATAGTCCCATCCTAACATGTTTCTAAGGGATCAATCCACCCAAATATTAATTTAATTTACACCTTTCTACACTTTTTCCAATTATCCTAAGAACATGAACCCTAACTACATATCATCATCAAATCCCAGAATTTAATTCGTTTTCCTTCCTTCTAATCACAATTATAATAAGGGAAATCATTTACCTATCATACTACATGCAATTCTCTTCACAATTTTTAAGTTCTAAACCTCAAACTACATGGGTTTTCATTATCTTCCAAGAACAATTGAAATTTATCAATTTCTAACATGGAGGAAACATTCTTCGAATTTAAATACGATTAAAACACTTGCCTTGGTTTGATTTCTGGTTTGGTGTAGGTTTGGTGAAGATTCTGCAGAGTTTCTTCTCTCCCAAGCTCTATCTCCAATGGTGGCTCAAGGTGGCTAGGGTTTTGATTTGGGGAACTAAGAAACCTAAATGACAACCTACGTAGCCTTCTAGGTTAATATGGGTTGGCTAATGGGCTTAATGGGTTAATATCCACATCAGATTTAATCTCTAATTTTCGTCACTTTTAATTCCTCAAAATGTAAAATTACCAAAATACCCTTTAAGTTATCGGTATGGCCTAAAAATACCCCGGGACCCAAACTATACCCCCGGCTAGTGTTTTCTGACTATCTCGACCCTTCCGGACGCGTTGGCGCACTCAAAACGACCATACGGATTATAGATTTTAAATTCACTTTTAATATCAAAATATTATACCGTGACGCGGCGGTCCCACGCGTCTCAATAAAATTTCTAAAATGCCGTATATAAATCTCACGACAAATTTCATAATACCAAATACATATATAATCATATATGTACCTAATCAAATACCAATTCGCATCACATTAGTATTTATAACCCGGATTAATTTCCAATTAATACGCAATTTAATTAATTAATCCTCAAAATAAATATAGTCAAAAGTACGGGGTATTACAGGCTAATTGTAAAGAGGCCATCAGGGACAGGGACAACATGGTAGAGTTCAAACTTTTCCAACTACAAAAAAAGTTCAAACTTTTCCAACTACAAAAAAGTTCAAACTTTTCCAACTTCAGAAAAGTTCCTCGCTAAACGTTTCCAACATCAAAAATGTTTTCGTCAAACTTTTCCAACTTCAGACATCATTAATAACTTCATATATTATTTCTTCCTCGACAAATCACGAACTAGAAGTTAGTAAAATCTCATGTAAGACTCAAAGTAAAAAATAAGAGGCTTTACCCAACTAAGTTAAAATATATGGATAATTATACATCCCTAATACACTTGGACACCACTGATAACTAAGTCTACAACTTAGTTCAACAAAACTATTCACAGTTTTATCTAAGAACATCATTAGTAGAATCTAAGGCATTACAATTAGATTCAATTATGAATCAAACATTTAACAATTAAGAGGGGAATTTAATCAATAAGCGAATTAACTAGTCAGCATACAAATTACCTAGTCGGCAACAAGATTGATAACATTCATAAGCTTAAATATAAATGACAAACCTGTCTCAAAGAAATTAATTTCATTTCAATGAACTTGAATTACGAAATAAAGATCAATCAAATACTAGATACAAATTATTCAATTAGACACTTCCCATGATCCTTGCTCACCCCAATAGGAGGATCATCCAAAGTGCTCGAATGATTAATATAACCAAAAGGCTTCCTTCTAGTGTGCCTATTATTGCTTGGCTAATCAAGAATATGCTGGCGATGAACATATTCCACTTCTCCTTCAAGGTCAAAGTTCCCAATATATTTGCGAATCAAACTCTGAGGAAGGGAATCAGGAGGGATCGAACTAAAGTCAATGGAGAAAGGAGGAAGAATGTCTAAGATCCCTAGAGTATGCCGGTGCCACAATTCTTCATTCTTGGGTATTTTTAACAAAGTGAATAGGTTCAGCCAACCCCATTTGTAACCCTCATTCCTAGCTTGGTCCATATTCATATCCAAATAAGTAAAATCTTCATCATACCCATCCATCCTAATAGATCTGGGTTGCTTACAGAAATGGAAGGTAAGTCAATCCACATTATCTTGAAGTTTTTTTTATAGCCTTGTTGTTTTCCTCGAGATGAGCAACTTGGTCGGCCAGAGTCTTCTTGGTTCTCTCCTCATCAACGGTTGGCCAAATAACTATACTTTGACTCAGGACTTGGGCAGGTTTGGTATTTTTATTCTGCAAAGATTTTAGCTCCGCCAATAACCTAGCATTAACAGTTTCCAATAATAAAACTCCTTCATCTGGACCAATGGTGGTTGATTTTTTTAGACTATCAAGTTCATTCCTCAATGCATTATTTTCCCTTTCCAGCATGATTGTAAGTGATCGAGCATTCTCCAGTTCTTTGTTCGAGGCATATTCATTCTCGTTCAAAGAAAAAGTGATGTCTTTAAACTTATTGTCAAAACCCTAGCCTTCACTTAATGCCTTATATTTGGCCTCATAGTCAGAATAGAGCTGTGCTTTAGAAAGTTTGTGATCCTCCTGAATCTGCTCAATCATCTCATAATAACCAGCATTATTAGCTACATATCTATACAAGAGGCAATAAAGATGGATGTAATACTAATTCACTTGATCATAAACCTCTAGGCCGAGCAACCCTGATAAATCTTCTTTGAACAAAGAAACATGTCCAGCCTCAAAGAGATTTTTGCACCGCCTAAGTAGGTTAGATTTAGCAGAAATAATAGCTTTTTTCCTAGCATCGAACTGTAAATTTACAAGTATGAGTATATAGGAAAAACTCAGACAAATAAACAGTGTAGAGGATACCAATCAATAAGAAATCATCATCATTGAAGATTGTAAACTACTAAGAAAAAAAAAGGTTATTTCATTGATCAAAGTCTTGATTACAACGATGGGTACATCAGAAAAAATGAAGAAGAAGAAATTAAAAATACATGAAAGCAAGGACAAAAAGAAACTGTCTAAAAAAAGAGCTAAACCTTCTTCTTATCTTAGGCTTGGTCCTGGTTGGTGACAAGAAGGTCGGTAATAGTAGATGGTCCCACTAATGTATCAGTAGGAACCATTAAGGACTCCTCAGACCCTTCCTCATCATCAAACTCCTCATCCAAGTTAGGAGGAGTTCCTAAGTCACGCCTTTAAAAAAGCTTAGAGCCTACCTCTATGTCGACCAACTTCAGCGCCTCCTACCAGCCTTCCTTGAAGGATAGTTTCTTGACGTACACAATTTAGGCAGAAGTTGCAAAAATTGCTTTCTCCCAACCTTTTTCAAAAGCAGCATCCTTGTCCTTCTTACCTTTGGCCTTAAATAATGCAACTTCAACAGTCAGGCCAACCACTTTATCCTCAACACTTTTGGCTAAGTTCTGGGACTCTATCACCTTGTCCTATATAACCTTGGCCCTATAATCAGCCTCTTTCACTTTATTTTCGAACGCTTGGGCCTTTTTCAACAATTTTTATTTTACCTTCTGATACAACTGCCATATTCTCGACCTGCTGCAGTTTCTTATCCCAGATTTTTGCTTAAACTTCAAGGCCTTTCGAGAATCCTTCAAAGACCGCTTCAAACCTTCAAATGATTCTTCCATATCGCTATAGGAAGATCTAAGCAAGTCATCCTTCTCCATCATTTGGTCAAAATCAACTAAAAACCGTAAAAGAGCAAACACAAGATATATGAAGAAGGTCAACAATATCAAAAAAATAAAAGATAAGATAATTACTAGTGCTAAATTATGGAAAGCTCTCTCAGTCAGCCTTTTTTTGGGCATGAGACTTCCCTGTCAGCTGGAAGAGTTCCAACCTTGATTAAACTCCTTGCTAAGCCAGGGTTTATAACTACAGAATATGACTCAATATCATCCAGGTCGGCCTGAAATTTTTTAACCAATTCATGTTGGTCAGCTTGATTTTTCTTTGTAGCCAACTCCTTTGGGTCGAATTAGACTTTCTTTGCTTGCTTCTGAGGGTTAGGCAAGTCCTTATTTAACCTCTTGTACTTAGCTTCAGTAGCTTCGATCTCTTAAGCCTATTATCACTTGGGGCCTATTACCACTTGCCTGAGACTTCTTTTCAATTGGCTTCTTACCAGCATCAAAGGAGATAATGGCCCACTCAATAAATTGGTCATATTTCTTTTACCCATGTTGTCCAAAGGAGAAGTAGAATGTTAGATATGTCAAAGGAATCAAATGAAGAAGAATTTCCTCCCTGGATGAACTCAACTCCAGCTGATTCTATAGTCGATGAAGTAGACGCAGGTTCTTCTTCTAAGTTAATGGCAACCTGTGGCAGGTTAAGTGTTGGTAGGGAAACAAATGAGCTCTTGTACTCTAACAAATATGAAGGAGCTCAGAGATGTTCTTCTCTAACTCTTTGATTAAGTCCCCACAGGAATTTTAGCTCTTCAATATTGATATCACCTTCTTTAGGACACCTCTTCTTACTCTCCTCTACTGTAAAAAGGAGTAGCAAAGTTAGTCGGCAAAATTAAAAAATAAGAAAGAAAGGAAGAAAATTAAAGAGAAGAAACCTATGCAAAACCATTCCTGGGGGAACTTGGGACTAGTGTAAGAAACCTCCTTTGGAATGGGAGCATGTTGCCAATTCTTAATGACTACACCATAATCCCAATAGTCTTTATTAGATTCTGGAAGATTCACTACTAAATCCCTATTGGATTGCCTACTCTTCAAATAATATGTGTTCTCTCCGATAGTACCCCATTTATAGCAAAGCATCAACTCATAAGCCCTAATATGAATTCTATAAATCTCATTCAACCTATTAACACCGTTTACAACCCTCCAAGTGTTTAGTGCTACCCTAGCATGAACTGCATGAAAGTGTTAACAAAACTAAAGAAAAAGGGCGTTTGGTGGAAAAGTGATGTCACACTCAACAATAAATAAAGTGGAAATCTAGTGACCCTCACGAAGCGAATGCACGTTTATTGGACCCCGGGATATCTATAAACTTACCCAATCAGGGATCTTTCTCTTTTCTCTAAACTCCTCTAACAAGCCCTCATCCACAATGTAAACCATGGTGGAAATAGAAAAAAGGATGGAAAAAAAATAGAGAAATAAGGAAAGAAGGCTTACATGGATCTAAAGGTAATCGCAAGAACTGAAGAAAATGATGGCGAATGAACAAACGGTGAAAGATTGTACAAAGAAAGCTTGAGAATGAAGGAGAACTCTTAGTGCAGAAAATTTGAGGTGAATAGAAATGGAGGGAAACTTTTACCTATTTATAATTTTCCTCAAAAAACGGGAACGAAATGATTAACTGAACGAACAATTGAGTTACCACCGACTGCACACCTTTCAAAGCTTTAAAAGACCATCGTACCCTTTGACGGTTCAGAAACGTTTGAATTATTTATAAAAATTCCAATACCAACAGTACCAATGCAATTTTGTACAAGTGTGGGAAGTCGGCTGCTGACCATAAACTCAAGCAGTACGCCGAGCAACATTGAGAGCAAAACGCTCCATACTTTTGATCAATCATCAAGCATGGAGCACTGGGGGATTTTGTTGTATGTAAAAATTAACTCCCCACATGGATCAATGAAATATAGACACATGTCATCCTAGTTTCCCTTATAGCTTTCTTGATCGGCATCAGAACAACCTAGTCGAATGGAACGCCAACCAACTCCCGTATTCGAACCATCAAGAATATCAAAAGTTACTCGGTTGGAATAGCGACCAACACTGAATCCCAAGAGTATCATATATTGTGTATACAGATGTCAATGCCTGGAAATATAAAAGACATTCCATCTAGGGTTTTATGAAAATATAAATATGGAGTACTCCCACAACCCAACGGACAATTCAATCATTCTCAATCAGACCATACTAGGATATTGTAACTAGAATCAATAAAACTAATAGTGGCTACAGACTTTCTCTATAGCAGAACCACTTTAAAAATCTATGTCTCGTGTGTTTGATTAAGATTTCTCTTATTATTTATCTATGATTATAAAATTGAATAACTCCATTTTTAGACATCAACTTACATATTTACCAATTGTGTCAATTTTTGAGAAAACTGAATTTAAAAATAAGTTTACCAAACGCACACCAATACTTTTAAACATGAAAAATTGAATTTCAAATCCGTGTTTAAAATTAGTGTTTAAATCGATTTTTATTAATACATAACCAAATGGGCCTTTATTTTTTAGTAAAATTTATTCAGGTCATACAATAGCCGGAACATATTTAGGGGAAAAAATTTACTTTTAAAAGATTTCATATTTAACATTAATTTTAGTTGGAAATTCTTTATTTTCTAATATTTTGTATTTGATTAACACGTTTTTCTATTTGAAAAACTCACATTTTCAAGTTTTTCAGTTCTTAACTAGCTATGGAAATGGAAAAATTTGTCATGGTAATTTCCTACTTTCAAAGTTGTAAATATATGGTTTTTTTAATTACAAATTTTTTGTTATTAATGTGGCCAAAATAATATTTTATCCAAAGTGTTACTTTATATAACAAAGTCCTTCATAAAAACATTGAAATATAAATAGCAAGATGACTAATTTAAAATAACACTATGCAAGTTCTCACATGATAAACAATTGTTGTTCCTTCCTCATTTACTTATTGAAAATTAGAATTTATAATGGCTAAGATGCGTTTAAGTGGTCTCGTGAACAAAAATATTTTTGTTATTATTAGCATTGCTCCAACTTGAATCTTTTGTGCATGTTGTTCCTAAGTATACGCTTTGCAATTGACTCTATAGGATCTTTAAGCAACAAATAAGCCTAATGATTAGTGGATTGAAATTCCCTAACAGTTACAATAACCTAAAATAATGATTATAATTGTAAGGACAAAAATCTGAATCGAGTCAATTTCTAAATATTGACTTTATTCCGTATTTGAACAAAATTTGTTTGAGTTATATGCTAGGACTTGAGTTGTATATCCTTCAAGTCTATGATGTGTGATTGAAGACTATGTGATAAAGCTAAAGCGACATCAAGGTTAAATTACATTGCATGCTTAGTTTTCGTCTTCAACATCCGCATGATCTCAATGAAGGTATGAATGCATATTAGTGTTTGATTCCTGGATACATTCGAGTGTTATTTTATAAAAGTTTTTTGAGGCCTTTTTGTAAAATATTTTTTGAAATAAACATATTTTCTGTTTTAGTTCGTTAGAACAATGTTTATTAGAACAACCTTCAAGCTAACATCAAAGGAGGTATTTTTATTAATTAAAGATATATTATTCGAAGCTCATTCGAATGAGGTTTTTTTGTTCGAACGAGATAACGTTTTCATTCGAACAACCTATATAATTTTGTTTGAATGAATTGCCTCAAAAAAATGTATCGCCTTAAAATTCATGTTTTCTATAAATACTAAGGGCCTGTTTGGTTTGTTGTTTTAATTGGGTTTTTTTTATGTTATAACTCAAAAAGGGTTGCAAGTATTTATTTGGTATACGTTTTAGAGTTTGCCATTTCAACCCTATAATTTAAAAGCCATCTTTTAATCGAGTTGTTTAGAAAAATAACTTTTATTTGTATTATAACTTCACGTTAAAACACCATTATCTGCTCCCGTCTTATCTTCTTCCTCCCATCATCCTTTCTTCGTTCTCCCGTCCAATGGCCAACCTCCTTCATTAATATCGGCACTCACCATCACCATTAATACCTTCCTCAAGTCATTTCCTCTTTAATTAATCCGATTTGTCATCTCACCTACTTACAATATCGTATCTCCTTTTCAATTAAAAAGAAACCCTAACTCCACTTGGAGATAAGACTTTTTATATAAAACCATTAAACCATCTAAAAATACATGGTGTGCAGAACAAGATCTAGGTGTCTCCTAAAACATACGATCCCTTCCCTCCGATCAAAGATGTGGGAATCATTTGGAGATAATTTCTCGTCCACAATTTTGAGGGTATTTTCCCAAAATTTATATTTTAAAGATAATATTTATGTAGGTTTATAGGCAGTTTTTGGATGTTGTTTGATTGTAATTATTACTAGTTGATGTTTGCATAATTTTTTTGGATAATCTATGTTGGCCATTTTTTCTCCCATTGATGTTTGTTTGTAATTCTTTATGGTTGATGTTAGCATTTAACAACAATTTGAAAATACATTTTTATGTTTGTTTGTAATAATTTCTCTTCCTTATTTTGGGGCCAACTAACAATAAGAATTTATGAAGTTGAAAAAGTAAAAGGAGTATGGAGTATGGTATGCATTTCTTAGTTTTTGTGGTATGCTAGCAGTGGTCAAGAATGAGCTCTATTTTTGTTTTATTTTTTTTTATTTATGGAATATGGTATGCTAGTAGATGTCTCGTGTGGATGAGGAAACTCGGTTCTGGTCAATAAGTGTTTTGCGGGATTTATTTTGATGATGGAGCCCGGAGTACATAACAACAATGTGAAAAGTTCCACTTTCACTGCCAAGGTTTGGCAAGGATTTGTGACTCAAATTAAAATTGAGACCAATCTCTCCTTCTCAATTTCCCGAGTAAAATGAAAATACAATCGGTTGAAAAACAAGTGCACTGCATGTACAAAACTTATAAACACCATCGAGTTTTGGTGGAACAACGACATGGGAACCATGACTGCTGAGGAGGATGTTTGGGCAATATATTTATTATTAAACTCTTGCATACAATGACATATATCTTTATTTCATAATTTAACCTTTTTTGTTTATGATAAATATTGTGTAATATTTTTTAGGCTAATCCCAAATCTAAGCCATTGAAGGAAAAGGGTTGCATATTATATAAATCATTGATAAGGAGAGATAAATTAATTTTGAGTTTGCACAAACTGAATTTTGTGAGGAGATTGATGACATTCAAACTTCAAATGAATCTCGTCGTCGTAAGAGTACTACTCATGACAGTGGATGACCTTCGAAAATCCCGAAGACATCTCGGATGGACAGTTGCATGGAAGCACTGACTTTAGCATCACGAGCTAGAACTGAGAAATTGAAAGCCCAAGATGCTCCCAATCCATTTAGTATGACAAATTGTTTAGTCGTTCTCGACAACGTAGGTATATAGAAATTGAAAGCCCAAACTGCTCCCAATCCATTTATAAACTGTAGCTGCTAATATAGCTATATAGATGTATCTCTGATGTATTATGGTGCTATGGTTAGTGATTTCATATAGCTGTTGTACTGCTACGATAGCCGCTGATATAATTATATTGTACTGCTATTAGTTGTTAATTTCATATTGCTGATTACATATTGTACTGCTATGATTAGCTGATGATTTCTTTGCTTTGGGGCTAATTCAGTGTGATGAATAATAACACGGAATCCTCTTTGGATGATGAGAGTGAAGAATTTGAGACCTTTATGGTACTTTATTTACTATTGTCATGACAAAAATTTCCTTATCATTCGTCTTCTCTCACACGTATAAAATACCCAAAAGAGATACTTGATGGACACGTAGCAAAGTGTCAAAATATTTTTTGTATGAACCAATAAGGCTTTCGGGATTTATGTGATTTCCTTGTGACTAGTAACTATATAGAGAATTCACAGCATAGTCGTGTACCCATCGATGAGTCCGTAGCAATATTCTTGTACGTTTTATATTTATTTATCTGTTTTTATTTAGTTTCGTTTTCTAATTTTATAGTTTATATATTTATTGGTTTTCTTTAAAAGATTAATACTATTTGCTGGATTACTGATATAGTAATATGCCCGAATTTTTAGCACCATATAGAGGTGAGTGCTATCATTTACAAGACTATCGAAATGAGGAATCCGTTGGTCAAAAAGAGTTGTTCAATAAGAGGCACTTCAGGCTGAGAAACGTGATTGAGAGAACCTTTGGGGTGTTTAAGAATAGATTTCCAATTTTCAAGTATATGAAAAACTACAAACCAACTCGGGAACATCATTCGCACACATTCAAGGGATAATAGTTTTTTCTGTCGAATTTGGTGATGAAGGTTTTGTACCTCCCTTACCTGATGAATGTGACACCCCGCCCAATTAAATATCGGGTGATCAGTCCTTTATAAAATTTAAAACAGAATGTTCGGTTGGTTCATTCTTAGCATCACTGTCGAAAACATAACCATATTAACCACCTAATAATTAATTAAGCTAGTGTCAAAATATTATTTTTTCTTTTAAAATTGAAACAATAATCAATTATTTATAAAGTCCAAGAATTTAAATATAATCCATTCACCACACAACTGAATAAAATAAATACTGAATCTGAATCACGTACTGAAATAAATAAGACAGGGTAAAATATTTCCAGTTCAAAACTCTAAACCAAGAACCAAAGTAAAAAAAATCCGACTTAAATGACTGGAAATTAATCTGATTACAATCTCTATTAAAAAGACTAAGGAGTGGGCGACACATGGCCGAAATGAAAAGTCTAGATAAAACTGAGTGAAATGATGGAGGCGTCTAATGCAAAGATCTACAGCTTCCACAACAGCTGCAACACGCTAAGCAATTCAAGTCTCTAAGTTTGGTGTCCCTGTGGCTGAGCACCTGATATAATACATATATATAGCAAGAGAGAGAAGAGATGCAAGAGACGGGTCAGAGCCCGACGTGTAAAAATATTTGTTTTAGCAAGTATTTAAAATTTGCAATAAAGCAAGTATCAAATGCACGTTAGTTCGAACTCTCACATGAGATCCTCACCTATCGTCTATTGTGCACGCCTAACGTACATCTATTCTAACCTAGCCATCCGTAACCCTTCTAACTAGGTAAGGACGTATACATCTAGTCATACCTCATGGTAGAAACCCGTAATTCCCAGCTTCCACATTATTAATATCATCATTTATTAATTCGGCTAAGTGTTATCACACTAAGTTAAGTATTCACAGCTTATGTTACTTAAGATTGTACTATCCTAATAACCTACAGTTATCTCACAATAGGAATAACACAAGTATACATGTATATATTCACCATTATAATATACGTATACTAATACAGCACCCCAAGGCTAAACCTGTAGTGCATTGCATACTCTGCTATCATGTCCCGGTACATCATTGTACTACTCTAATAACCTACAGTTATCTCACAGTAGGAATAACAGAAGTATATATATATATATATATATATATATATATATATATATATATATATTCACCACTATAATATACATATACTAATACAACACCCCAAGGCTAAACCTGTAATGCATTGCCTACTCTGCTATCATATCCCGGTACATCTCGTACTCCAACAAGGACTATCATTTCGTAAGTCCCCACAAACCATATACACAAATCACACATAGTGGAGGCAAACATAGTTCACATACCTATGGGTTACGCACATATTTACACTCCCATAGTCAACTGGCTTATTAACTCACAAATAAGTCCCCATAGTCCTATGTTCTGAGATACAAGTCAAATATCCCCCCGAAGGTCACCCAGGATAAGACTGTCTCTACACAACCTCCCACGATAACAAGCAGCTAGGTATGTCATACACATAATATTAATCAAGTAATAAGTATCCACACATCCTATTAAAATACATTAGGTATCTACCCAACCTGATCACATATATTCCATACGGATTATTTTCTCATTACTAAGTATAATATATTTACTTTATCCCAAATAATCTACGTAGAGTATTGCTCCTCACTCGAAGGGTACCACTACATTAATATATCAAAACAGTAGATACGGTCCCGATACTCTACTAGTTTAGGGTATTTTTCTCCTCAAATCTCACAATTTAAGATTCTAAAGGTTTCTCCAAAGTTCTGTAGCAGCACTGAAAGTCTGCAGAAAAACGAACCGAACCCATCCTCCAGAAAACGAAACCAATCCTACTAAAATAAAATGAACCGATCCTATCAGAAAAACGAACTGATCCTATAAGAAAAGGAACCGATCCTATCAGAAAAAGGAACTGATCCTATTAGAAAAAGGAACCGGTTCTATTATGAAAATGGAACCAGTTTTGTTATGTCAGACCTGTTCTTCAACAGTTACGTTTTTACCATTTTTGCACCCACAACCTCATAGTTCATACCCAATCTTCAATGTAACTATTTTGATGGATAAGCCAACATGTTTACACAATTTCTAATATCCTAGGATCATTCAATCGTTATAAATTATAAGGTAAAAACGAAATCCCCAATTTATATCATAAGAACCCTAGTTTTCCAATTTTCCATATAAGAAATTAATTAACTCAAATTTGTTCGTCAATTTGTACTCTAATTTCGTATCAAATCCTCTTACATACATGAAGGATTTAACTACTTAACCTTCTGTCCATAATAATAAACTACTTCTCCTAATTTTCACCCAATTTCAATGAAACTCATTATCAAATTTGCCTACACTAACATGAACATGATTGTTGCTAAAGGAAAGCAAGTAATAAACACTTGCCTCAAATTCAAAGGTCTGGTCCGTTAATGATATTGGTATTGGTGTGTTCCTCACTTTTCGATCTACGCGTTGGTGGAACTATTGGTGGAAAAGCTTAAGTCTTTCTCTAAGAACACCTATGTAGTTATTCTTCTCCCTCTTAGGTTTTCCCTCTCTCTGACTTAGGTTTAGAAACTAATAGGTAACCTCTCACCCACGTACCTTTTCTATTTAATTACTGATTTTCGACCATTTTAATTCTTCAAAAACCCAAATTACAAAACTAATCCTACGGGGTGCCGGCTTGCCCTAAAAATATCTCAGAGTCCAAATAAAATAACGAGTAGAGTTTTCTGACTATCTCAACCCTCCCGAACTCAACAGCGCACCCAGAATGACCATACGAGTTTATAAAAATAAATTCTCTTTTTATTTTAATTAATTACTCTCGACACGACTCAGACGCGCATCCGACTTAAATTACCAAATGTCGCATTTCTCATTACCGACAATTTATCAAATTAAATATTTCCATATTACTTATTCACTCAGTAATATTCAATCAATAAATATTAACACCGGCACACTAGTTAATATCTATCTATTTTAATCCAGATTAATTAACAATTAAATCTCACATTTTAATTCAATTAATCCAACAATAATTATAAAACACATTATTATTTAAATGCTAAAAAATACAAGGTGTTACAATGAATAATAAGGCCATGACTCACTTCCAATGGACATGACACAAACATGACTTAATCGGATGGCTAGGAAGAAAGATCGTATTTCAACAGCAATGTGGACTGCACATATGCAATCATAATGCAATTTGTAACCTTTCAAGTTGAAATTTGGACATCTTTTTCGTGAGCATTAAAGTCGCACCATTGTTGTATTATTGTCATTATGATGTTATTATTAAAAAAATACCCTAACGCAAATTACAATTTTTTCTATCAAACTGTTTTTTAACTACAGTTTTTTAAATGCTATTTCAGGTTATAAAAATCTTCAAAACAATCTTATAATTTTTTTCTAGAAAACAAAATTTAAACATAATTTCCAAAATAATAGACCAAACAGGCCCTAAGGACTTGCATCAATTTTTTCAAAGGTTTGAAAATAATTTTCCAAGTTATATTGTGTGCCTCTCAAATCCTACTTTACACCCAAGATTAAGATGCAAAAATCTCATGCCTATATGTTGGTTTGAGATCTCTGTGTTGCGCTAAATATGTGTAGGATGGGCTTAAATAAATAAACCCTGCAAATTTGATAAAATGAGTCCAAATGAATTATCAAGCATTACTGATATTCGAGCACTACATTGACTGCAATATTAATACACATTACTAATATACGACGTATAACTTGAGTTTGATGGATTAAACCCGACAACACTCTAGTAAATAATTTAAATTAATTATTTTTAGATACCACTACTGATATTATGACAAGTGGCACCATAAATATTTGAAACTTGATTCCATAGAAAAGATGACAAGTTGCAAGCCCACTTGAGATATTTTGATTATAAAAAGAGGGTTCCCCTCATTTCGTAGGATGATGGTTTTGGGGAAAAGTTTTAGGAGAGAGATTCTTAATCTTCCTCCACCACAAAATTCCAAAGAGTTTCATAACAAATTTCATAATGATAAACAAATGCTCGAGTTATATTACGAGTTTTATACAATGTACTCAAGTTTAGAGGTGACTAACTCAATTTGGTACCCCTCGTGCTAAAAAACCACTAAAACGTATTGTACGGACCCACGAATTATGAAGACTTTGATTATACGGAGAGACGAATACGTAGGCGTAACAATGTTGCTCAAGTAAAAAATATGCAAGAAGCGATGCTTTTCGAAATCTAGAAGACTCTCTTTCATTTATGCTAGACGCGATGCTTCCCCAAATCTAGGTTACTCTATTACATTTGGCGACTCCATTGGGGAGATATTCGTGATTCCGATTGCGTAACTCCTTGTGTGCACATGGAGAACTCGATTTTAGTGGTTTTGTAGAGCAAGGGGTACCAAATAGAGCTAACAGCCTATAAACTTGAATACAACGTATAAAACTTGCAATATAACTCGAGCATTTGTTTATCACTATGAAACTTATGATCAAACTCTTTGGGATTTTGTGGGGAGGAAGAGTAAGAATCTCTTTCCTAAAAAATTTCCCCAAAATCATCATCCTATTAAATGAGGGGGAACCCTTTTTCATAACCAAAATATCTCAAGTGGGATTTCCACTTGTAATCTTTTCTATGGAACCAAGTGTCAAATATTTATGGTGCCACTTGTTATAATATCTGTGGTGGTATCTAAAAATAATTAATTTAAATCATTTACTGGAGTGTTGTCCAGTTTAATCTATCAAACTCGGGGTATACTCACTATATTAGTAACGCGTATTAATATTGTAGTCAATGTAGTGACCGAATATCAATAAAGCTTGATAAGTCATTTAGATCATGATATTATTGAACAATGATTTTATTTTCGTCACGATTGATAAAATAAATTTGCGAAAAAGTCATGCAATCACTTCGAAATTGCATGAATATTTTATGTTGTCTCAAGTAAGACCAATTAAATATTGGGCTCAAATTAGTACGCATGCAATCACTTCGAAATTGCATGAATATTTTAAAGTCATGTAATCACTTCGAAATTGCATGAATATTTTATGTTGTCTCGAAATTGCATGATATTATTAAGCAACCATATGGCCTTCGAATGACCTCATCAAAATGATATTTTTAAAATGACAATGTCAAAACAATTTTTTGATCAAATCTTAGTAAGTTGCTCAGGCGTGGTTACTCGGGCCAACCTTCCATGCAACCTTAGTCATGGTTGCTCAGAGAAACCTTATTCATGGTTGTGTGCAACCTCATCTATGGTCGCTCGGAGTAACCTTCTGTGAAACCTTGTATTCAATTTATGCTGAAATATGATTTATTCACATTGTGATATTAATTACATGAAAATTCAAATATGATATTTATTATTCACCTCAAGGTCACATAGCATGCTTATTGACTGAATTATTTTTTATATGATTTAATAGACCCAAAAACTTCTGAGTTTTGTGAGCTTTGCAAAAATAACGAGGGCATGAGATCAATAGCTCACCAAATTATGTGTCTACACTTTATCATTCTATGGTATAAAAATGAGATTGAAAAAGATATGAACTCAATATCGCATGTTATCAATGTGACATCATGAAATTGCGCAGTACAATATATTTGATGATTCCTCGTTTAAGGAGCCACTATTTTGGGTTTATTTTATTCTATTGACATAAAATAAATAAAGGTGGCAAGATATACCCCACATGATTATATATGTTATTATAACATGTCTATCAAGTTACCAATGGTTTTGTGCTAGAATCAGAAATGATTTTTTGTCCTTGCAAATATTGAACGTATATAATCAAATCACGCTGGAGAAATTACAACAAGCCTTACAGATGCCAAAACCAAATGCTTAATAGATTTTTTAGATTTGGGATATCACCCATTGGTAATTATTTAATTATTTACATATGGCATTGTAACTGATGTATGAGTTTTTCTTATTTTTCTTTATCTTGAGATAAAAGATAAAATAAAGAAAAAAGAGGGAAAGTACTACATGATGTACCATTTCTAGTTAGACAAGAACCCATGTGACAAGCATGCTCAAATTCAGTCCCAGGATGACCATCATTGATAAAGCATCTCCAAATGAGGTATCATAGTTGTTTAATATAGCCACCGATCGGTCCATATGTGGCAACAACCATATGGCATTACTACCAGCAAAACAATAGGGGGCAAACAATTGCCCGCAAAATTGATAAAAAAGTTCTGATAAACCTTACCAATATTGTGGTAAGTTGCCCAAAATGGTGCATTATAGTTCTGACAAAACCTTATCGGCATTATGGTAAGTCGCCCAAAGTAGCGCATTATCAGGAACTTTGACCTAAATGGTCACAAAAGTCCCTGATTTCTGGGCATGCTTAAAGCCCTAGTTTACTAGGCACGCTTGACCCTCGTCTATGGGAGATTAAAGCCCTAGTTTACTAGGAACGCTTGATCCCCGTTTATGGAAGATTAAAGATGTAGTTTACGAGGCATGCTTGACCCTCATTTATGGGAGATTAAAGCCCTATTTTACTAGGCACGCTTGACCCTCGTTTATGGGAGATTAAAGCCCAATATTAGTAGGCATGCTTGACCCTCATTTATGAGAGATTAAAGCCTTAGTTTACTAGGCACGCTTGACCCTCGTTTACGGGAGATTAAAGGCCTAGTTTTTTAGGCACGCTTGATCCTCATTAATGGGAGATTAAAGCCTTAGTTTAATAGGCACGCTTGACCCTCGCTTATTGGAGATCAAAGGCCTATTTTGCTAGAGCACGCTTAACCCTCTTTTATGGGAGATTAAAATCCTAGTTTACTAGGTACGCTTAAACCTCGTTTATGGGAAATTAAAGCCCTAATTTACTAGGCACGCTTGACCCTCGTTTAGGGGCGATTAAATTCCTAGTTTACTAGGCACGCTTTATGGGAGATTAAAGTCCTAGTTTACTAGGCATGACCCGAATTTATGGGAGATTAAAGTCTTGACTTACCAGGCATAACCCTGATTTATAGGATATTAAGGTCCTACTTTACTAGGCATGACCCTGATTTATGGAATATTACAGTCCTAGTTTACTAGGCACACTAAATCTCCCTGATTAATGGGAGATTCAACTACTAGTCCACTAGGCATGCTCTAAAAACCCTGATTTATGGTGAGATTAAAGTCCTAGTTTACTAGGCACGTATAAAGACCCAGATTTCTTGGCACACATAAATTCCAATTTACTTAAAGGACCTTTATGATTACTTGAATAAGTAAATTGGACACACTTGCAAAATAGGATGGTTTGAAACCCCAGTTCATTTGAAACACGAATGGTTGCTCGACCAAATACTCTTGGAAAATTTTGATCTTATGATCGCAAAAGATCCACTACACTTATATAAGTACCAAGGTGTTGCTTGGGCTAGTACACATGACAAGTTTATTATTCAAACATTTAAAACCACAATAAATACTATGGAGACATGTTCATTCAAGAGGAATGGGGGCAAACCCCAAAATACTCCTCCAAAATGAAAAATAGAGGCAACAATGATATCCCTCAAAACTATAGGCAAATGTTACATGCACATATACGCATGGTATAGATTGGACGTGATTACATGATGGCTTAGATAAGTTGAGACATCCTGAATTATATTTTGTACACACAGTTGATATGTCTCAGCCAAAGCATCACCACACCATCAATGTGTATGAGGGGACAAATGTAGGATGGGCTTAAATAAATCAACCCCGCATATTTGATAAAATGAGGCTAAATGAATTATCAAACTTTGCTGATATCCGGGCACTATATTGACTGCAATATTAATATGCAATACTAACATACCGCGTATACCCTAAGTTTGATGAATTAAACTAGACAACACTCTACTAAAAGCCCATTTGGTTATGTATTCAGAAAACTCAATTTAAACGTTATTTTTAAATACAGTTTTAAAATTCAATTTTTTGTTTTTATAATTATTGGTGTGCATTTGGTAAACTTGTTTTTAAATATTTTTTTTTAAAATTTGGTAAAATTGACAAACATGTGTGTTTATATTATACACACACACGTCTCTCTCTCTCTCTCTCTCTCTCTCTCTCTCTATATATATATATATATATATATATATATATATATGCGAACACATACATAAAACTTTCATACATACATGATACATGAATGTATACATATATACATCATAAATTATATACATGTAAATTTAATATCATATATTTTTATGTTTATTTAACGAGGTATGCTGTGGAGTTTTACTATATATATACACAAATGTAAACATACATACATAAATGTACATGTACAATGCACACATAATACAAGTTATTTCCCACAAACGTCACCAATTATAGGAGATAATTTTCTGCAGGTTGAATATACAATGCACACAAGTGTAAACAAAGTATAATAATTAATATTAAGAGCTAAAGAGAAAGCAAGACACAATATGTCGGTGGTTTAGTAAATTGCCTACGTCCATGGGATTTTGAGTTTCTCTTTTATTAACTTTATAAGTCTAAGTCAGTAAAATTATAATACTGCTCGATGGATACAAGTTTGTATGCCCTCCCCCATTGGGGTGGGTATTACATTTATAGAGGATCCTGGGAGAGTCCCAGCTCAGTTGATAGTTATCCCAAATATTTTGTACTTATCCTTTATTTAAGCTAACTATCTTGTGGCACAAATTGATGAGATTTATAAATGTCTTGGAATCTTTTATGATCTTCAACCTATGGGTGGGCCCGAGTTTGAGAATGTGAGGGTCATGCAGCTTCATTAATTACGGTTCCCACATCTAATATCGCCTCTAGGTTTCCTTTTCAAGATTGTTGTTGAAGTTTTTTAATTATTTCAAAATGATTCATTTATCTCCTTAATCATTTTTTTGTGAGTTAGGTTTTAAATGTTCATTTAGATATGTTGTAATCATTTTCACTTCGTTGTTAGGTTTACTCTAGTGTTAAATATTAAAGACACACACACACACACACACACACACACACACACAGAGATATTTATAGTTGGATTGTTTGATCATTAATGGATATTTATGCCTTTATATATTATGCCATATGATTTATAATCCTTATTATTAATCCCCTATTTATGATTATTGTGATACATAACATGTTTTTACCCTAACTCATCTTTCCATAGATATTTTATTATGTTCTTATTGATTGATTTTCTTAAGTACTTTGGCTTTGCCTTTATGTGTTTGTGGCAAGGGGGGATAATATTTTATTAATGATGGGAATCATTTTGAGATAATAATGAAACAAATGATAGGGAAAAGTGATTCCGGGGATAAGCTTTTTGTTCTCATTCTTTTAGTTTTAGATGAAATTTAATATGGGAATATAATTTATGTTATAATGTGTTAGGAAGAGTCTAGTAAGGGGTGGAGATTATAATATTTTATGATTTGATGCTCAATTTACATTATCATCGATTGGAATTTATTTAATTAGTAATGTTTAAGTGTCATTTGAATATGCATTGGTATCTTGACTTATTTTCTAGTCTGTGACATGAAACAGATTCAAGAGATCCATTTGACTTTTTTAAGTTCTTGTTATTAATTCATATGAATTGTTATGCCTTTTTTTACTGATGGACGAACACCGTCGAGTTACATGTGACTTGTTTAATCACTTGTTTGTAATTTATTAGTTTGCATATTTTTTCATGGAATGGATAAGTGGGGATATTTTAATAGCATATGTATACTCTTTTGTTTAGTTGTCTTAGTTTTAGTGGCACAAACGTATTTTGAGTCTTAGTCCAAGATGTACTTTTGAAAGTTTCATTATTCAAGATCTCATATCGTACTTCGTCCATGTTTTATCTTGAGTATGCCACTTAGAAAAATGTAAAATGGACTCTGGGGACTTAGATTTGCCAATGGTTTCTCGAATTTAATATTTCTTTTAATTAAACTCGTAGATGTAAATGGAAACTATTGCATAGTTTTGTTATAAAACATATTTTGTAAAATTCGTACTTACTTATTTAGGAGGCTTGGATCGTAGGTTTAACAACTTCTTTTTAGTTTGCTTAGTTTACTATTACAAACAAATATTTGTCGCATACTAATTGGGTTAATGATCAATTCGTCCGTACTCATTGTTCGGGATGTAGCTGTGACTTTCTCTCTTAATGAGTTCCCTGCTGTAATACCCCGTATTTTTATGCTATATTAATTTGGGGATTTATTAAATTTAACGTGATTGATTTATTTAATAAAAATCCGAAAATTAATTTTGTTATAATTATTAACGTGACGAGAGTTAGTAATTATGGGAAACTTGTTGAATATTACTAATGAGCAAAGTAATATATTATATCTTTTATATTGAATGTCATGAGTGAATTAAATGACTATTTCGAAAATTTAAGACGGGACGTACCCGTGTCACGTCGGGACTATTTTTGTTAAATAAAAAGTGAATATTTTATAAGTTGTTCGTATGGTCATTTTGAGTGCGCCAACGCGTCCGGTAGGGTCGAGATAGTCAGAAAAGTGTACCCGGGGGTTTAGTTTGGGTCTCGGGGCATATTTAGGCCTAATTAGTACCCCGGGAGGGCATTTTAGTCATTTTACATAATTGGGTAATTAAACCCACGAAATTCAGCAACCTATATCAGCCATTTAGGTTAGCCTTTTAGGGTTAGAATATCCAGAAATCAAGTGACGACCATTGGAGAAGAGAGGAGAGAGCTCCAAGGCAATTCAAGGCCAAAAAGTCACCGGTTTGCACCGCCGCCGCCACCACCGCGTAGATCGCGAGACGAGGAACGCAGCCATACCAAAATCAGCCGTGAATACGATTACCAAAAATCCCAGGCAAGTGTTTAACTTGCTATTTTCGTTGGTGCAATCTTCATATTAGTTTATGAATGATTTGTGATGAAAACTATGGAAGAAAACCTAATTTATGATAGGAGAACCCATATAGTATTGATTTATATGTTAATTCTGGAAACCCTGCCATGTAGAGGTAATAAACCACGAAATTTTGATGATCATAAGAAAGAAATTCTGGATAAAGATTTGTTAGAAAACTGTTTAAGAAAATTTTAGGGTTCTTGATAATTGGATATAATTTTAGGTTGAAAATTCGTGTTTAAATGATGAATATGTACATGCCTTACGTTAGAATCATCTGGTATATTGTTATAATGTTAGTAGTAGAATTCTGGGACGATTGGAACTTGAAAATATGGATTTGGTGTAATTTTGGTGATGAAACCCGTAACTGCATTCTGCAGAATTTTTCGCAGACCTGCTTGATCGATCGATCGAGCCTAGAGCTTCGATCGATCGAAGGTTCGATCGATCGAGCCCCAAGCTTCGATCGATCGACCCCTCCTGGTAGACTCCTAATTTCCTCTTAAGTGAGTTAAATTCAAATTTTCGTGATATAATTCTTGGGCATTCTTGATAAAATATTTTGGGAGATAGGTTAGAGACGAACCCTTATACGCGATACTAATAATATGATAATATGGAAATGTCAAAATTATGGGAATTGATAATTTACCTAATATTGTTATGGTAATGTTAGTATAGTTATATGATTGTGTGTGCATATACTATCTATGTGTGAAAATCATGCCCACGCTACTTGCTATCCATGAGGTTACTGCGCTGGGACAAGTCTTATCTCGATGGGACCTTTCTGGGGGATATTGACTTGTACCCTAGAAGATAGATATTCTTGGTACAGGCTATCGACGTGATAGTTCAGACGGTCCTAAGAGACGCAGGCATGTGCCATCCTCTTAGAGACTAGGAATCTATTATTCGCCTCAATATTGTTTGTGTATGTATGTTAATACATTTCGAGAGTGATTCCGAATGTATTCCCCTTAATATGAGTGATATGGGGCTTTGGATAGTAGAGTATGCCCGCACCCTATTTTAGTTGGGGTGCTGTTATAATATATATTATGCGTGTAGTTAATATATATATGAAATTCTGAAAACTGGAACTACCTACCGTGATTTGATTTGTAGGACATGGTTGATGACTAATATTGTAAATACTTGTTTTGAGAAAGCAGAGTATGCCTACACCATAGTTTGTATGTTAGTGCTGTTAGGATATATATATATATATATATATATATATATATATATATATATATATATAATTAGACGAGTGCTTAATTTATATATCTGGATTGAGGAATTTAAACTGTTGCTGTAACGTAGTAAGTGGGGAATAATTCTGGACTAAATTATGAATATTTGTTTTGAGAAAGTATAATATGTCACTGGAAAACTTATTGATTTTATAAAGTTAAAATGGAGAAATTCGGTTACTAATTGGAACATCTTTTTAAATGAAATTGTTAATTTGTAAATCTTACGAGTAACCTAAGATAAGTTAAATCATTTAGGAAGACTAGTACGATAAATGATAACATAAATCGTTGGGAAGGTTAGTGCGATAGGTGTGCACAATAGAAGAGAGGTGAGATTTTCTTAAGAGAGTGTCGCACTAATATGTTGTTGCATTGACATGTATCAATTTAAATACTTGCTAAACGTATTTTAAATCAAACACACTTTCGGTCTCTGACCCGTTTCTTTTTCTCTTTCTCTCTCTTGTATATATATATATGTATTTCAGGTGCCCAGCCACAGGGGCGTCTTGCTTAGGATCCCTTGAGAGGAACGTGCTGCAGCTTAAGTGGGAGTTGCAGGTCACTTGCGTAGACGGCTTCTTTTATTGACTCCACTTCTAGCATTTTCATTTATTGGGCACGTGTCGCCCCTTTCCATTATTTTATTGTTATTGGGACATTTATATATCAGTTGTTTCCAGTATTGTTCTATGTGATTTATTCAGTTTGGATTTGTGACTTTAGTTTTCATATGCTGACATTCGATTGACGAAAGTATTATATTATTTGGTTTACTGTGATGTGATTCTTAATTGTAGAAATGTTGTTTTTAAATAAATAAATCTTTTTCTTTAATTAAAATTTGGAAAGTATGTATGAAAATGGTTTTGACACTTAACTTAATTATTTAGGGTGTTAAATTAGAATTTTTTTTTTTTATCGACAGTGATGCTGAGAATGAACCAACTGTTTACCTTGATTTAATTTAATAAAGGAGTGATCGCCCGGTATTTAATTAGGCGGGGTGTCACAGGTGGTATCAGAGCATCAGGTTCTAGTGTCCTTTAGGATCTGTACGGCTTATTATGCTTTCAGCGTTGCTTTCTTTGAAATAGAGCCCTAATACTAGGAATGTTGTGTTCATCTCTATACATTAGGAATTCGTGCTTCTGCGATTTGTTTATTTGAATAATGAACTCATCCAAATTCATTTAAATTTTCAGATGGACCGTCGAGAAGAACTAGCTAAAACGGTTGAGGGAGTCAACGAGCAAGATCGACTCACACCTCAGGTACCCCCAGAGAGAATATCAACCGCCGAGTTAGCAGGTATCGTGGCACAAGCAGTTACCACTGCAGTTTTACAATACCAAGAATGCATCATGCAACTTAAAGAAGGAAAAAGACCTAGAGAGGTTAGCCAAATGCATGTGACTAAAGCTGACAAATGTGCGAAGACTCCGAAATTGCGACAGCAAACTACCCAAGACCGGGTCAGTTCTAGTCAACAACATGGTAAAATGAAGTTGTTTCGAAAGAGGAATAAAGTCCCAAGTCAGCAAGGCCGACACCGACAGCAGCAGGGTCGGAGGGGGAGTAACTTCGGAGGCCGATGTTTTGGGTGTGGTAAGCATGGCCATAGGCGCCAGGATTGTCCGGAGAGAGATAGGGCCCCACAACAGCGGGGTGCCCGTAATGATCCACAGGGGCCACATTTTCCAGTCGCTCTCCCAGCACCAGCTCAGGTACCAGACCTACCAACCTTTCTAGTAGCACCAGTGCAGCAGGGGCAGTTACAGTACAGACATATCTATAATGTCCACCAGGCAGCAGCCCCACAGGCACCACCCGCGATTTGGGGTATGTCTTCTATCCATGGAACTTTGGGTCGAATTCTATTTGTTACTGGGGCAACGCATTTTTTTATAGGTACATATTATGCGAAGACCTTAGGGTTATTAACCACAGTAGAGAGCACTGTAACGTACACAGACTCACCACTGGGGAGTGGGTCACTTATTTTCTTTATATGCCGGGGAGTGGGGGTAGAGACTGGTAGCTTGGTATTACCTACAGACATGTTAGTCTTAGACATGCACGAGCATGATGTGATTATTGGTATGGATTGGCTCGCAGTTTATAGAGCCATGATTGATTGCTTCGGTGGGGGCATTGTTTTTGCCATTCCGGGGCAAGAGATGTTTGTAGTGGCGATGCCTCGCCCAGAGGGAGGTTCGACCGCTCATTTGTATTACATAGAGGAGGATACCTCTAAAGAGGTTGTGATTCCCTTAGATTCGATCCCAGTTGTCAGGGAGTATTCCGATGTGTTTCAGGAGATACCAGGCCTACCGCCCAGTCGAGAGATAGACTTTGTCATAGATTTATTTCCAAATACGAGACCTATAGCATGCGCACCATACCGTATGGCTCCGGCAGAGATGCGAGAGCTACGAGATCAGAAAGAGCAGCTGTTAGGTCAGGGCTTCATTCGTAGGAGTACCTCACCTTGGGGTGCTCCAGTTTTGATTGTAAACAAATGAGATGGTTCACTGAGATTGTGTGGACTACCGGGAGTTGAACAAGGTCACGATATGGAATAAGTATCCGTTGCCTCGAATCGATGATCTGTTCGACCAGTTGAGGGGAGTAACTTTCTTTTCGAAGATAGATCTGAGGTCGGGGTACCATCAGTTACGTATTAGAGAGCAGGATGTTTCAAAGACTGCCTTCTTATCGAGATATGGGTCCTATGAGTTCAGGGTAATGTCGTTCGGACTCACAAATTCCCCAGCCGTTTTCATGGACTTGATGAACCGAGTATTCAGAGAGTTCTTGGATCAGTTCGTCATCGTCTTCATAGATGACATCTTGATATATTCACACTCCGAGGAGGAGCTTGCCGAGCACTTGAGGCAGGTTCTTCAGACTCTACGAGAGCATCAGTTGTATGCTAAGTACGAGAAGTGTGGATTCTGGTTGCGAGAGGTACAGTTCTTGGGCCATGTTGTTTCTGAGCAAGGGATAGCAGTTGACCCGAGTAAAGTATCAGCGGTGAGGGAGTGGGGACAGCCCACGACACCGAAGGAAGTGCGTAGTTTCTTGGGGTTAGCTGGTTACTATAGGAGATTCATTCGTGGATTCTCCAAAAATAGCGGGTCCGTTAACGAATCTGACTCGCAAGGGAGTACCATATGTTTGGGATGACGCTTGTCAATTGGCTTTCGACGAGCTGAAAGACAAGCTTACTTCGGCACCAGTCCTTACTTTACCGAAACCGGGTGTGGAGTACCTGGTTTACACTGTTACGTCTTTACGGGGACTTGGAGGAGTACTCCAGCAGGAGGAGAAGGCTATAGCTTTTGCTTCCCGTAAGCTTAAGCCGCATGAGAAGAATTATCCCACCCACGAACTGGAGTTAGCAGCGGTCGTCTTTGCATTGACGATTTGGAGGCACTACTTATTCGGTGAGAAATTCCGTTTATTCACAAACCACAAGTCACTGCAGTACCTGTTCACTAAACGAGAGCTGAATATGCGTCAGCGCAGGTAGTTAGAGTTTGTGAAAGACTATCAGTTCGAAATACAGTATCATCCGGGGAAGGCAAACGTAGTTGCTGATGCATTGAGCCGTAGACCGGTAGACGATGTAGCGGACATCTGGAAAGCAAAGTGGAAGGAGTTGGGTCACCAGGACGCAGTAGCCCGTTCTTTCATATCCGTTATGTCAGTCACACCCGAGATTGTTACGAGGGTGATACAGGCACAGACCACAGACCCATTTTTCCAGGAGCAGATTGTGCGACTTCTAGCCGAGGGTGCTGAGTCCTATTCTGTTAGTTCTGATGGAGGTTTGCGGTTTAATGGGAGATTGGTGGTTCCAGAAGGAGCAGAGTTAAGTCATGAAATGATGACTCATTCTCATGGGTCCCGATTTGCAGTACATCCGGGAGGCGATAAGATGTACCAGGACATGAGGCGACAATACTGGTGGAGCGGGATGAAGAATGACATTGCTGAGTTTGTGTCCAAGTGTTCTACCTGCCAACTGGTAAAGGTGGACCACCCGAAACCGATTGCTTCAGCCATTGGAAGTACCCGCGTGGAAGTGGGAGAGTATTTCCATGGATTTTATTACAAGGTTGCCTACATCACAGCGGGGCCACGATTCTATCTGGGTGATTGTAGACCGTTTGACCAAGGTGGCTCATTTTCTGCCAGTGCGGACAGATTATACTACGGGTCAGTATGCTCAGTTGTTCATCGCTGAGATTGTCAGATTACATGGGGTGCCCCTGAATATTGTGTCAGATAGGGACAAGATTTTTGTGTCACGCTTCTGGGAAAGCTTTCAGGAGACTATGGGTACTGAGTTGAGGTTGAGTTCGGCTTACCACCCACAGACAGGCGGACAGTCAGAGCGTACTAATCAGATGTTAGAAGTTATGCTACGCATGTGTGTTCTCGATTTTGGAGGAGGTTGGGAGCCACATCTTCCAATGGTAGAGTTTGCTTATAATAACTCCTATCAGTTCACGATTGGCATGGCTCCATTTGAGGCTTTGTATGGTAGGCCTTGTCGTTCTCCAACTTGTTGGCTCGAGGTGGGGGATAACAAGTTGCTAGGGCCAGAAGTGATTCAGGAGACCTCCGCAAGGATTGAGATAATCAGGAGTCGTATTCGGGTAGCCCAGGACAGGCAGAAGAGCTACGCCGATGCGAAACGGATTTTTCGGGAGTTTAATGTGGGAGATCAAGTGTTATTGCGTGTATCTCCTATGAAGGGAGTGATGAGGTTCGGGAAGAAGGGGAAGTTGGCTCCGAGGTACGTGGGACCATTTCCATCATCGAGAGGATTGGGCCGGTTGCATACAGGTTAGGACTGCCAGAACATTTACATCGCATCCACGATGTATTTCACATCTCGTCGTTGAGACGATATCTTCGGGATGATATGGCCCATACTCACATTGCGATAGATGAGATAGACTTACAGTCTGATAGCTCTTACGAGGAGAGACCAGTGGCTATCCTAGACTATAATGAGAGGAGATTGAAGTCAAAGATAGTTCCACTTGTGCGAATCCAGTGGGAGCATCATAATGTGGAGGAATCCACTTGGGAGCGCGAGGCAGTTATGCGCGAGAGATATTCAGAGTTATTTTTAGTAGGTATGCCTTATTTTCCGAATTTCGGGATGAAATTCCGTTATTAGGGGGGAAGTATGTAATACCCCGTATTTTTATGCTATATTAATTTGGGGATTTATTAAATTTAACGTGATTGATTTATTTAATAAAAATCAAGAAATTAATTTTGTTATAATTATTAACGTGACGAGAGTTAGTAATTATGGGAAACTTGTTGAATATTACTAATGAGCAAAGTAATATATTATATTGGTTATATTGAATGTCATGAGTGAATTAAATGACTATTTCGGAAATTTAAGATGGGACGTGCCCGTATCACGTCGGGACTATTTTTGTTAAATAAAAAGTGAATATTTTATAAGTAGTTCGTATGGTCGTTTTGAGTGCGCTAACGCGTCCGGTAGGGTCGAGATAGTCAGAAAAGTGTACCCGGGGGTTTAGTTTGGGTCTCGGGGCATATTTAGGCCTAATTAGTACCCGAGGAAGGCATTTTAGTCATTTTACATAATTTAGTAATTAAACCCACGAAATTCAGCAACCTATATCAGCCATTTAGGTTAGCCTTTTAGGGTTAGAATATCCAGAAATCAAGTGACGGCCATTGGAGAAGAGAGGAAAGAGCTCCAAGGCAAATTCAAGGTAAAAAAGTCACCGGTTTGCACCGCCGCCACCACCACCGCGTAGATCGCGAGACGAGAAACGCAGCCATACCAAAATCAGCCGTGAATCAGATTACCAAAAATCTCAGGCAAGTGTTTAACTTTCTATTTTCGTTGGTGCAATCTTCATATTAGTTTAGGAATGATTTGTGATGAAAACTATGGAAGAAAACCCAATTTATGATAGGAGAACCCATGTAGTATTGATTTATATGTTAATTCTGGAAACCCTGCCATGTAGAGGTAATAAACCACGAAATTTTGATGATCATAAGAAATAAATTCTGGAGAACGATTTGTCAGAAAACTGTTTAAGAAAATTTTAGGGTTCTTGATAATTGGATATAATTTTAGGTTAAAAATTCGTGTTTAAATGATGAATATGTACATGCCTTACATTAGAATCATCTGGTATATTGTTATAATGTTAGTAGTAGAATTCTGGGACGATTGGAACTTGAAAATATGGATTTGGTGTAATTTTGGTGATGAAGCCCGTAACTGCATTCTGCAGAATTTTTCGCAGACCTGCTTGATCGATCGATCGAGCCTAGAGCTTCGATCGATCGAAGGTTCGATCGATCGAGCCCCAAGCTTCGATCGATCGACCCCTCCTGGCAGACTCCTAATTCCCTCTTAAATGAGTTAAATTCAAATTATCGTGATATAATTCTTGGGCATTCTTGATAAAATATTTTGGGAGATAGGAAAGACCAGTAGGACATATGAATGAGTGTTGGGAACTTTATTATAAGTCGAGAACTTTGCTTTTGGGATAATTATAAAATAAACGATGAAGCTACGTAATTCAAGTGAGAGATTTCGGCGAATAACTACGATAGTGAATAAAGGTATACCTACTGAATTTCCTACTTGGAAGGATAGAGTCCACGAGTGTCATGTAATAAGTGAGAAAACCCTTCGAGTTAAGGTTAGAGACGAACCCTTATACGCGATACTAATAATATGATAATATGGAAATGTCGAAATTATGGGAATTGAGAATTTACCTAATATTGTTATGGTAATGTTAGTATAGTTAAATGATTGTGTGTGCATATACTATCTATGTGTGAAAATCATGCCCACACTACTTGCTATCCCTGAGGTTACCGCGCTGGGACAAGTCTTATCTCGATGGGACCTTTATGGGGGATATTGACTTGTACCCTAGAAGATAGATATCCTTGGTACAGGCTATCGACGTGATAGTTCAGACGGTCCTAAGAGACGCAGGCATGTGCCATCTTCTTAGAGACTTGGAATCTATTATTCGCCTCAATATTGTTTATGTATGTATGTTAATACATTTCGAGAGTGATTCCGAATGTATTCCCCTTAATATGAGTGATATGGGGCTTTGGATAGTAGAGTATGCCCGCACCCTATTTTAGTTGGGGTGCTGTTATAATATATATTATGCGTGTAGTTAATATATATATGAAATTCTGAAAACTGAAACTACCTACCGTGATTTGATTTGTAGGACATGGTTGATGACTAATATTGTAAATACTTGTTTTGAGAAAGCAGAGTATGCCTACACCATAGTTTGTATGTTGGTGCTGTTAGGATATATATATATATATATATATAAATTAGACGAGTGCTTAATATATATATCTGGATTGAGGAATTTAAACTGTTGCTGTAACGTAGTAAGTGGGGAATAATTCTGGACTAAATTATGAATATTTGTTTTGAGAAAGTATAATATGTCACTGGAAAACTTATTGATTTTATAAAGTTAAAATGGAGAAATTTGGTTACTAATTGGAACATCTTTTTAAATGAAATTGTTAATTTGTAAATCTTACGAGTAATCTAAGATAAGTTAAATCATTTAGGAAGACTAGTACGATAAATGATAAGATAAATCGTTGGGAAGGTTAGTGCGATAGGTGTGCATAATAGAAGAGAGGTGTGATTTTCTCAAGAGAGTGTCGCACTAATATGTTGTTGCATTGGCCTGTATCAATTTAAATACTTGCTAAACGTATTTTAAATCAAACACACTTTCGGGCTCTGACCCGTTTCTTTTTCTCTTTCTCTCTCTTGTATATATATGTATGTATTTCAGGTGCCCAGCCACATGGGCGTCTTGCTTAGGATCCCTTGAGAGGAACGTGCTGCAGCTTAAGTGGGAGTTGCAGGTCACTTGCGTAGATGGCTTCTTTTATTGACTCCACTTCTAGCATTTTCATTTATTGGGCACGTGTCGCCCCTTTCCATTATTTTATTGTTATTGGGACATTTATATATCAGTTGTTTCCAGTATTGTTCTATGGGATTTATTCAGTTTGGATTTGTGACTTTAGTTTTCATATGTTGACATTCGATTGACGAAAGTATTATATTATTTGGTTTACTGTGATGTGATTCTTAATTGTAGAAATGTTGTTTTTAAATAAATAAATCTTTTTCTTTAATTAAAATTTGGAAAGTATGTATGAAAATGGTTTTGACACTTAGCGTAATTATTTAGGGTGTTAAATTGGAAAATTTATTTTTTATCGACAGTGATGCTGAGAATGAACCAACTGTTTACCTTGATTTAATTTAATAAAGGAGTGATCGCCCGGTATTTAATTAGGCGGGGTGTCACACCTGCTCACAAACATATGAAGAAAAATTTGGAATTCACTACCTTTATTGTAGGAACAATTTGTTGCATTTCACTTTCAGCGAATGTGGATTTTGCTAGCCTGAATCCTAAACCATTCATCTCTAACTTCTTTGAGTGCATCCTAAACTTCAATACCTTGGGACCCTGACTTGTTCGCTATAACTAGTTGTCATCAAATGTAATTGTCCGTCACTTGTGATAATTATAGAGTATCCCCTATATTTTAAGACTTGAAATCTTTTGATTGATTTTGTGCATAGGGACTCATGTAAATAATATATGTATCTTATCTCTTAATAGGTTGTTGAAGTATTTCCTATGTTTGAGTAACCACAACACTTGTACCCATGATACAAGTCTTCACTCCATTTAGCTCATGGTCATAAAGTTAAATGGAATTATATTTTTCAGCCTTAAGATCTTTGGAGCTGACATATTAACATTAGGTTTCTAAATAGATTTTTTTTATTTGTTTTAAACCTTTTCTTCTTTCGAGAGAAAATAGTGAAGACTTTTAATATTATTTATACTCAAGTTTTGTTTATTCTAGAATTTTTTTTATATTTTAATTTTATACACTGTGTGAGATTTTGGGTGAGCCAAAATATTTTCTTTACACCATCAACTTCACAATACCTTATACCACCTAGATGTTATTTTTTATTGTCCACTCTTGTCCCATTTTCAATGGAACAATGCCTCAATTATAAAGAAGGTTTGTAAGAGGTTCAAAACTGATATTTTTTACTGACCCCAAAGGTTGACACATTGCACTGTGGTTGGTTGGATGGGACTCGTGTTCATTCTTGTGGAAGGTAGGCATATTGAGCTTATTGTAGGTTTAAGTTTGTCAGTCGTTTTTTCATTCCTGTGATTCTTTATATGTAGTAGTGCAAGGTCTCAGCTCGCCACGAGATTTTTCCAGTAAGTGTTTTCCTCGTAAAAGTCCTCATCTGAAGTGGATGATTTACTTTTTTGAATTTTTATTTTCTACCTAATAGGATCCAGGCAGGGTTCGCACAATAAGTATAGTAGGGAATTCTCGGGCATCCATTTAGTTAGTCGATGTCAAATATCTTCCTCTACAGTTGTCCTATAGTATTTTTCTTTTTTATGTCTTAAAAATATTACAAAAGTGAATCAAAATCTCAATGCAAGTATTTTCTCAAGTACACACATACTCTTCAATCGTATTGGTTGTTCAACCGTATAATAACATTAAACTGTTACTGATGAATAATGTTATATTAAAGAGTTTGCGCAGATTCCAAATTTATTAACCCTCTTTAAGAAAGGTTAACATGAGTGCCTGATGTGATTGATTGATATATGAATAAGTAATTAAAAAGTGTAGGGTCTATTGATGAGTCATTTATGTTTCAATCAATCACATTAGAATATTATGTTAATCCTTATTTGAATAGTATCAATAAATTTATACTCATGTGCGCATCACGTAAATAAATAGTGACAAAAGTAGAATAGAAACACGTTGGTCGAAGACATCTTTAAAAGCAAAAGCACCCTTATGTCAAAGGTAATGTTCTAAATCCAAACTAATGCACATTAGTTAGAAGTTCTTCTTTTGGATACTCCTTTCATTATAAATTGTGATTTTTGTAATAGTTTTCATAAGACCACAATAAAATGATATTAATAATTCGTCTAATAAAACGAAATTTTAACGCCAAAGGCATATATTTTTTTTTGGTTTATACCACGGGGTGTCCGGGCCAGCTATACGCGCACCTCGACTAATCCCCGCTCGCGGTTCGTGGCTTCCGCTGGCCAAGCATTATTTTGACACTGCCAGGGATCGAACTGGGGACCAAACCCAATCCACCTCCAAACAGTGTTCCAGTAGCACCCTTATACCACTGGGCCAAGAGGCTTGGTTAGCCAAAGGCATATATGTTTATCAAATTTTGGTGCAGCTCAAGATTCCCTTTCTTAAAAGTTGAATATGGAAAGTGGGAAGAGAAAAGGTCAGGTTGCTGTCAGAGTCTCTATCCGCACACTAATGTTGTTGGGGCTGAAAATGAAGATTTTCATATAGCACGATTCTAAAACTAGAGGGTGTTCAAAAATGCCCTAATTTCAGTCATTTTCGCATAACGTTTGCTTCTTCCTCTCAAAAATTTAAAAGAATCATACATACCCGTGGGGCCACACCATGGAGAAAAAGAAGAATCTGTAAGTGGAACATCTCTGGGGTTTAGATTCTATGCTCTTTCGCTCCCCTTGTTGGAAACCTGTGTATCATTTGCTTAGATTGGAATATCTTTTTAATGGTTGCACACCCGTTTCAATACTCTAGTCTTGATCTTGCCCAAAAGGCAGAAAAAGTAGTACTGCCCTTGTTACTATTTCAACCAACACAAGCGTCTAAAGAGTTTCTTTATATGTAAATTGTAAATAAAGAATTTCTTTACAGCTGTTACTTTGTCATCCTACTTTTAACTTCCGCAAGCCTGGAATAAATAGGCTTTTTACATTCCTAGGCATTCACAATGGGTCTCTAAGGGTCCGTTTGATAGCATTATTTACCATGGCAAATGGTAAATAAGTTGATAAATATAATATTTGCCTACAATTTGGTGTGTTTGATGGCAAAATTTATCTACAAGCTATTTGCCAATGTACAACACCTCTTATGCATAACATGCTGGCAAATTTTGCTTTGCTATATGGGTGAGAAATATTTGCCAACAAATTTGCTAACTTCTTAAACGCTTTTAATATTTTAAAAAACAATTTAAAAACTATTTTAAATAATAAAAAAAAACTGTTATGAATATTTTAAAAATTGTTATGAATATTTTAAAAATTGTTTTAAATAGTTAAAAAAACTGTTTTAAATTAAAATCTGTTTAAAAACCGTTTTAATGTAAAAAACTGTTTTAATGTAAAAATTGTTTTAATGTAAAAAATGTTTTAATGTAAAAAATCAAAAATTGTTTTGATGTGAAAACTGTTTTAATATAAAAAATTGTTTTAATGTAAAAACTGTTTTAATGTAAAAAATTGTTTTAATGTAAAAATTGTTTTAATGTAAAAAATTTAAAAATGTTTTAATGTAAAAACTGTTTTAATGCAAAAAAATATTTTAGTATAAAAGCTGTTTTAATGTAAAAAAAATTAAAAACTGTTTTAACGTAACAATTGTTTTAATGTAAAAATTAAAAACTGTTTTAATGTAAAAACTGTTTTTAGTAAGTAGTTTTGGCGTAAAAAACTTTTTTTTTATATATAATTTGTTACTTTTTTAATAAATAAAAACGGGAAGTAAAAAAGAAAAGAAAAAACTGTTTTTTTATTAAATAAGACTTGGGACGAAAATTTAAAAAAAAAAACATATTTATTATTATTATATATGTTAATATGGACGAAAAATGTGTTATTAAAATATTTTGCTTAAAAAACTTGTTTTACCTTATTTGGTGTTTGATAGTCTAATGGGAGAAAAAAATATTTGTCTAGACAAAATTTGTCCTGACAAATTTTGTCATGCCAACACTTTTGCCCAATATGTATCAAACGGACCCTAAATTCATTGGGAATCCTTTGAAATATGTGATTGCAATGGACGGCGTATTCGTTAAAATAATTATTTTTAATTTATAATTATGAAATTATAAATTAAAAATTAATGAGAGAAGAGTGGTGAAGAATTTGAAGAAATTATAAAGAATAATAAATAAAAAAATGAAATATTTATAGTTAAATGAGAGGGTTTAAACTATAAATATAAAAATTATATTAATACAATGGCTAAAATTCCAACGGTAATAAACGGCTAATGGCAACGTTATTCGGACGAACAAAAGATGTCCGTCCCATGAGGTGGGATGGGACTCCCATCCCACCTTTAGCGGGTGCCCATTGCGAAGGCAACATTGTGTCTCCTCCAATAAACTCATAGGTTTATGGGACCCCATTGTGGATGGCCTTATGACATAAAAATATACACTTAGATTGTGTTTGTTTTTTCATCTGAATCTGAATCGAAAAATTATGTCTGTTTTTATGTTTGAATGTACCTCTGAATGAATGTATTTAGATTGATTCAGACTTCAGATGTAATTCTACCTCTTAACAATTAAGAGCCAAATATAACCGTTAACCTTTTAATTATTTAAAAAATAAACACTTTTTGATACCTCTTAAATCTGAAAAATTCAGATTCAGATTCAGACGAAAGAGTTAAAAAATAAATAACACCTTAATATTACCCCTTTAAACTAAATACAACTTCATTAAATATACACTTCTACGAAATTGGATTAACGTCTACTACAATCTTTTAAAACTAAATTAACGTCCACAATATTAAGAAATAAAAATAAAACGCCACATAGAGTGATTGTTCGTCACATAATCACAATAGCTTCTCGCATTATGGATGCATAATAGCCAATCTCATGGTGCCTTGAAGGATAGGTAATGTTTGTGGATGAAAGTGAACCAACAACGGTTGAGAGAAAAAGAATACTAAATCATACGAAAAGTTGAGAGTCGGGCCGTTGGGGGACCAAAAACTATACTGACTTCCTGTTTGATGGACTCCCACTATGGTCTATGGTTGGTGAATATATTCAAAAATGCTTTCACTTTGCAGTTGAAAACTGTTTGCACCATTACTGAATAAACTTTTCTTATAAAGCCTTATGCGATTTGACTTCATTTTTTTTTAACATTTCTTATCTGCCCATTATATTAAATGCGCGTAGCCTTTTTGTCAATCTTTCATTAAATCTTGCAGATCTAACTTTTCTCCACTTAGTGATGATTAGACTCTGACGTTTTTCAAAATAAATTAGTCCTTTCTTCACTAAGTCAAATATGTAGAGAGTTAGAGCTAAACGAAGCAAGAAATGCTAAATTTGTAAATTGAGGGGTCTAAAGTGGTGTAGCCAAATGAACAAATTTTGTAAGAAAAACAGATAGTTTTTTTTGTAAATTTGTTGAATGACTATTAAATTTATAAATGTTTTTTACGAACTTTATTATTTGTAGGAATTCCTACGAACTTTAAAAATTTGTAGAAACTTGCATCAAATATAAATAATTAATTTTTATTACATATTTGGATTCCTACGATCAATATTTGTTCGTAACATTTTCTACGAACAAATGTTGTTCGTAGAAGTGATGTTATATTTTCCTAAGAACAAGTGATCTTCGTTAGAACTTTGGATACAAAATTTTATATTTCACAGTTGTGAAATTTTACTCCCAGGAAAGGTAAACCATCTTTTCAATTTGCAAACTAACCTTTCACGAGCATCCACCGTTGTGGATGCTCTTAGTAGTTGAAAGCTTATTAGATTAGATGAGAACTTTTTCTATATTGTTGAAGTGATGAAATTCAAATCACTTGTTGAAAATGTTATTTTGTATCTTAATAAATACTATGTGGTAGAAAATAGAACTTTGTATCTCAATAAATAATGGTGGGTAAAAATAAGAGTTTGGAAATTGAATTTCATAACTTTGTTACGTATCACAATTATAGCAATGGTATTAGCTTTTGTTGAAAATTTATGAAAGGAAAATAGAAAAATTGAATTCAAGTTATTGCAAGATACGTTTCAATAACGATGTCTTTTAGGAAATATTTCTTCCCTTCCGATTAGAGGCTGCGAGTACAAAACAGAGTCTATAATAGAAATTTTCCTTCTGGATACAATGTAGTGATGTCACTTGTTTGATGTAAACTATGTATGGTTTGATCAAATCAAGAACACTTTGAAATATTAACCTGATAATGTCAAAAGATAGAGGACGAAGAAAGGAGAAGTAAACAATTTTCGATGTCCAAAACAAAGGCCTAGAACCTTTTTATAGCCATTTTAGTTGTTATTAATGAACAGTCACATTCTTTCAGGTGCGCGACTCTACAGTCATTGGATCATGTCTTCCCGGAATTCTTTTGATCACACGATCCAGATTCGACCTCTCATTGTAAGCGAATGGACGCACCCGTTACGAATCGCCACGAGTCAATCCAACGGTTCAGATCAACTCGTTTTGGTTATAACATTTTTTGATCATATCGAATACCCACAATCGTCGATATGGTTGACTTTGACAAAACTTGAGGTTCTCACGCTCCCAGCGATGATGCACACGTGCGACAAGTGTGTCATCAAAGCACTCTAAGTCACCCAATCGCCATTTCGCACGTCGCGCGAACACGCGTCGCATGTCGCGATTGGTGTTGCTTTGTACCACCGCAAAGCACCATATCATAGTCTCTTTGACTATAAGAGTCATCTTTTGTTTTTTTGTTATATATCATTTCACTTTTAAGTAAAGTGTGTACGTGGGACTTTGAAATTATACCCACTTCATTTACACCAATTTTCTTAAGTTATGTCTCTACAAGAAGATCCAAAATAAAATTCCCAAAATAAAAACTCACTTACACAAATATTAATATCCAATTATATTTTGAAAATTTCAATAATCCCCCATCATTTCAAAATATACATAAATAAGAAATAATAGTTTTATCATAAGGAATCGAAGATACAAGAATATAAGGACCATAACAGAGTTCTTGGCATTATCGCTGAAATCTAGTACATAAATGAAAAGTGTCTTTCGGACTTGAACTTCCACTTAGTGAAAATAATTCAAAGCTTTATCAAGGTTTTATGGTGTACGTATTTTGAACCAAGGAACCTTTGAGACAAGCTGGAACCATTACACATATTGATCTATGTGTTAAAGACATTTATATTAGCATGCACATTTATAGCCTTATGCTTAGCCTGATTTCATGATTGATTTAGGATCGGTCTTAGTTCCATAGAAAGTGCATATAGGTAAATTACTCTAGTGATTCTGCAAGTTACATTTATATGATTTATTAAGAAGTAACCTTCATCCTCTATCATGCAAAATACCAACACTAGGCACATAGGAATGGGCATTTACATATATGTTTCTAGTATTCCATAACTATCATTTAACTTGTTAGTACCACATTGAACATTGTATGTATTTTGAAGACATAACTTGGGTTCCCATTAAATATAGTCAATTTATTTATAGACCTTAGTCACATTTCTTTTGAGGTGATATATAACAAGACTTTTAGTCGGGGGATCTGCTAAATTCTTATTCGTTTCAACATAGTCGACTGTAATTACTCTTTTTTTTAGCAATTACATAAAAAATTGATGTCTTAGACTAACGTGTCTATATTTTTCATTATATGTTTTACGTGAAACCTTATATATTGTAGTCTGATTATTACTGTTTATTTCAAAAATTATTCACCTACGTGGACCAATCAGAAATGGACACATGTTATCCACATGGGAAGAATCCTAGTCAGTAAGATATAGACTAGTCGACCAACACATGGGTGGCCGATCAACATGAAGAATGCCGACCAACATGTAGAATGCTGACCAATAGGGTCAGCAAAGCGCCAACAGTCATGTACATTATGAACATCATGTACTGATGTAAATCCCTAATTTATAAAGGCATTCCATCCTTTTACATTCCATCTTTTTACCTCCCTACGAGACTTTAAATACTTGTAACCCCTTCATTAAGCACTTATTCAATCTATTCAAAATACTAAAGACAAGACATAATACAAGCCAATAAGAAACACAATGGACGTAGGATTTCCCTTATAGTCAAACCACTTTAAAAATATTTTGTCTTTATTTTATTTACATATATTATATGTGATTAAATAATTAGAACTAGTCTAGTTTTTTACATCAACAGATTATCCTCATCTGTGGGAACGTATTTCTAACGTTTTCACTCTCATTCACTTACGACAACTCAGAGATGACTGACATTCCTGAGTCCAGTACTAGAAACGATGAAAATACGCCTATTTCATTTGCTCATCCAATAAATATTTATTTAATCGAAATCTTGGCTACTCTCGTTAGAGGACAGGATGTCATCTAAGATACGACCAAGCAATGGGCTCAAACGTTGTAGGCCACATCTCCTACCTTGTTTATTCACAGAACTATACCACTACCACAGCCAAGAACCAGTGGTTATAGCCACTCCTGGACCTCCAGAGATCCATCCTATAGTCTAAGAGCAATTTCGTCCCTTACGAGGCATAGCCACTCCCGAACTTCCATAGATGCGTCCTATCATCTAGGAGTAAGTTATTCACTCAGGACTTCAGAGTCATATGATGAGCAGTCTTTTTCTCCTGAAAGGTTGCCGAACATCGCCCTTTGATCATCTGGGACCCAAAAGGAATAGAAATGTTTCCAGAGCATTATCGAGGCATACTCGACAACCAACCGACCAATATGAGGCATTAGCCCAATAAAGATCATGCGCTCAATGATATGTCCATGCCGAGCAGACCTTTCAGGAGGAAAGCTCAGCACAAACAGTTAGTCAAAACAGTCGAGCTACATCGCATGAATCTAATGCGGCTAATCATGCATGGAAAGGATCATTCCGGAGGTTGGAAGACAGGTTGGGAAAAATGGTGAAGGCGAAAAAACCTTTGCAACGAACCTTTGTAAAAGGGTCTCCTTTTGTTTAATATATTACGGATTTTCCTACTCCTTCGAAGTTCGAAGCTCCTGTTGTTACTCCCAAGTATGATGGAAAAACTGACCTTGTTCTTCACATAGAACAATATCAACCATCCGCAGACATTTATGTTTTTCCCGATGAGATGAGATGTAGGGCATTCTTAGGTACCATAATAGGTCCTGCCCAGATATGGTACAATAACCTTCCTCGGGGACAAATTTCTGATTTTAACCAGCTTGTTGAGCTGTTTATTAGTAATTTCTACTTCGGGCCCAAGCTGGTAAAGAGAGTAGCTCACTTGTTAAGCGTGCAACAACACGTAGGAGAAAGTACAAGAGACTATATTACTTGGACAATGAAATATTGGAGGTCATTGATTACGAGGAGAAAACAACTATTACAGCTCTTATGAGTGGACTGATTCTCGAGAAACTTTACTACACTCTCGCCAAAGATCTTCCTAAGACGATGATAGAACTGATGGCCAAGGCAACCAAGATTATGAATGCCGAGGAAGCAATGGCAGCAAAGAAAAACTCGATTACAAAGTCAGAGGGAAAAATCAAGAAGAAGGAGAAAAATGAGCATAAGGATAAAAAAGATTCAAATCAAAAGAAGATTGATGACAAGCTCTGGAAGTATAATAACTATAATACATTAACGATGGGCATTCACTATGTTTTGGAAGAAATTAAGCATAGCAAGGATGTATGTTGGACAGAGAAATTAAGAGCACCTGCTGGGAAGATGGACAAATCCAAATACTGTGAATTTCACGAGGACCATGGGCATACGAAAAATCGCTGTATTACTCTACAAAATGAGATAGAAACCCTCATCTACTGAGGAAAACTGGACAAGTTTATTGATCATCAAGATGACGTAGGAGCTCAGTGCAAGTCAAAGTCTCCATGCAGGCCCAGGGAAGAAAAGAAAAGAAATAATGAAGATGATCTTGATTTTCCTACAAAAAATAGCAACCACAACGTGAGGTATTTACACTTAGTTTTGGTTCCTTTGATTGTCAGATGATTACAGGTGGAGACGCTGGAGGAAGAGATCACATTGCTGAGAGAAAATGTTACCAAAATGAGGTTTTATCTTGTTCTTACATCCATAGGATCAATCTAGTCAAATAAGATAGGGCGAGGAAGGTGAATAAAGAAAATTTGGTGATTGTGATTTTCAAGGACCTTTTATGAGTTTTGTACTCCCATAACAACCCTCTGGTGGTCAAATTCAGATATCAAGATACAATCGTTTCCACGATGTTAATTGATAATGGTAGCTTGATAGATATCATGCTTTATTCCTGCTTTCAAAATCTAGATTTGAAGCTTGATCTACTAGATCCGCACCATAGGCCCTTGATTGATTTTTCTAGTAAAAAAGTTTATCCTTTGGGCATAATCAAGCTGGAGGTGATGCATGGAACCTGGCCAACAATTCAGAATGAAAAAGTTCATTTCTTTGTGATGGATAAGAACGTGCAGTTAGCCTATAATGTCATCATGGGCAGATTAGGGTTGAAGAAGTTTGAAGTAGTTCCCTCAACAGTCCATTAGTGTTTGAAGTTCCCGACCAACTTCGAAGTAGGTGTGGTGAAGGGTGAAAAAAATAGCTCGAGAATATTATTACTCCTCTGTCGAGCAAGGGGATCTTGAAGAAATAAAGAAGAAGATAACCACTTACCAAGTGGACACTACTATGCCCAATAGAGAACCTGAGGTTGAATCTTTAGATCCAAGAGAAGAGACAGAGCTGGTGAAAGGCTAGATTATGGAAGTAACAGAGAGTATCATCTTAAACGACGACAAGCCATAATGAACTACACAGGTGGGTTCAACACTAGACCTTATTCTTAAATAGGATCTAGTGACATTCCTGAGATAGAGAAAGCATGTGTTCACTTGGAGTCATGATGATATGCTTGGGATTGATCCTAATCTCCTCTATCATGAACTCAAAGTCAATAAGGATGTCAAGCTAGTGAAACAAAAGCGCAAGATGTTCAGCCTCGAGAAGAATCAGCCTATTAAGAATAAGGTAGAGAAGCTTCAAGAAGCATCATTCATTAAAGATGTAAAATATCCAAATTGGCTGGCCAATATTGTTATGGTCAGGAAGAAAAATAATAAGTGGAGAATGTATGTGGACTTTAATGATTTGAATAAAGCATGTCCAAAGGATCATTTTCCTTTGCCCAGGATTGACCAGCTTGTGGATACTACATCGGGACATAAGCCATTGAGTTTTATGGATGCCTATTCTGGTTACAACCAGACTAAAATGAATCCTGAAGATAAGGAAAGTACCTCTTTTATTACTCCCGAGGACACTATTATAATGTTATGTCGTTTGGTTTGAAAAATGCAGGTGTTACTTACCAAAGGTTAGTGAAAAAGGTCTTTGATGATCAAATATGCAAGAACATGAAGTGTATGTGGATGATATGCTGAAGAAGAGTAAAAAAGCCTCTTATCACATTGCCAACCTCAGCCAAACCTTTGATCATTGGAAAAGCACTAGATGAAGCTGAATCTGACCTAATGTGTGTTCGGCGTGAAGGAAGGAATGTTCCTTGGGTACATAGTAAACTATAAGGGAATTGAAGGTAATCCAGATAAAATAAAAACTTTGATTAAGATGTAATCCCCGACTTACAAGAGGGATGTTCAAAGGCTGCTTTGAACAGATTTGTGTCCCGAGCAACATACGGGTGTTTACCATTCTTTAAGGTGATGAGGAAGGCCTTTGAATGGAATGACGAATGCGAGAAAGCTTTTTAGGAGCTAAAGAAATATCTGGGATCACAACCATTACTCTCCCGACCAATTTTGGGGGGAAAAATTTATTTGTACTTATCCATTTCCGAGTCAGCTGTAAGTTCAGCTTTGATACGAGAAGATAATGGAGTGAAGAAGTTGGTCTACGACACAAGTAAATCCTTTTGAGGAGCATATTTTAGATATTCACAACTGGAGAAACTAGCTTTGGCACTTATAGAGGCATCTAGACAGATGATGCCTTATTTCCAAGCACATACTATAGTGGTATACACTGATATGCCTCTTCGTGAAGCTCTTTATAAACTTGAGAAGTCTGGGAGATTGATGTACTGGGCAGTAGAACTAGGGGAGTATGAAATTATTTATGAACTAAGGTTCTCTTTAAAGGGTCAAGTTGTAGCAACTTTATTACAGAGTTTACTTATCCGGAGGTTCCCGAGCAATAAGGCATACAACCCGAGCAGACCCCAGTATGGGATAACTCAAATGAAGAAATTGTCGACCTACCAAAATAGTCAACCAGGATGCATGAGATGGATAAAAAATATAATGAGTCCAGTAAGAAGATATTCCATTATGATACATGATCATACCAAGGTTTTGACGACAACATCCCAATATGGAACTTATATGTGGATGGATCTTTGTGTGCGAAAGGAAGTGGAACAAGTATTATACTCAATACCCCTGATGGTATTGATATTGAGTAGACACTTGGATTCCAGTTCCAGGACTCAAATAATGAAGTTTGCAACATTAATTATGGGATTAAGTTTGGCTCAATCACTAAATGCCGAGCAAGTTGTGGTACACAGTGATTCTCAATTGGTGGTCAATCAGATCTTAAGTTTGTATAGAGCCAAAGGAGGATTGATGACAAGATACCTCGACAAAGCTTTGGAGGTTATATTTAAATTGCCCGCTGTTCGGATGAGCAGAATTCCAAGAATGAAGAATGCCTGAGTTGATGAACTTTCTCGATTAGCATCAGCAACTAGGATTAAACTTAGAAGAACAATCCCCATTGAGATTCTAGCTAATCGGAGTATTGATGAAGATTTAATGCTTAATTTCATTACAGTAGATATGGGATCTTCCTAGATGGATCCCATCAAAGCTTACATTGAAGAAGGAATTACGCCCACAAATCCAGTTGAGGCTAAAAAGTTTAAGTATAAAGAAGCGATCTACGTGTTAGATAAAGGAGTTCTATACCGGAGGGGGTTAACAACTACTTTGCAGTGCTGTGTTCACCCAATGGAGGTTTGAGATTTGATAGAAGAAGTACATGAGGGGTCTTGTAGAGTTCATGTAGCAGGAAGATCATTACTACAATGAATGAACACTCAGGGTACTATTGGTTGACCATGAGGGCGATTGTATAACTTTTGTAAAGAAGTGTGACAAGTTCCAAAAGTTCTCTAATATTCTTAAAATTCCACACGTAGATTTGAATCCTATTACTTCACCTTGTCTATTTTCTATTTGGGGAATAGATTGGGTCGAGACACTTTCGACCACCTGAGGAAGATTCAAGTACTTGGTGGTAGTTGTTGATTACTTCACCAAATGGGTTCAAGCAGAGCCATTGGTGGATATGCCCTATGAGAAGGTGTACCAATTCATCTGGAAAAATATCATTTGTAGATATAGTTTTCCATATGTCTTCATTACCGACCATGGTGCACAGTTCGACAATAAGGAGTTTGCATCATATTGTGCCCAATCCAAGATCCAAAAAATACATACGGCTCCAGGTCATCCTCAAGGCAATGGATAGGCCGAGATGACTAACATGACTTTGCTCAATGGGTTAAAGAAGAGACTTGATGATACAAAAGGGAACTGGATAAATGAATTGTACTCAGTATTATGGGCCTATTGCATAACTCATAGGGATGCAATAGGGGAAACAACATACATTCTAGCGTTTGGGACCGAAGCAGTGGTACCAGCTGAGATAGGTTTTCCAACTCATAGAGTGTTGAACTTTTATTCTCCCATTAGTGATTTGATGTGAAGGCTAGACCTTGATATGTTGAAAGAGGTGCGAGAAGATGCACCCTTGAGGAATGCTGCTTATCAACAGCGAACAACACGCTTTTACAATAAGAGGGTGAAGCCGACCAACTTAAAAGAGGGGGATTATGTACTTAAGAAGGTGATCCAGAAGGCCAATAAGCTTGAAGCTAATTGTCATGGGCCTTATCGTGTCTCAGCAGCTATCTGACCAAGAACTTATCGAATTGAAACTTTGAAAGGGGAAGAATTCAAGAATCATTAGAATGTCGAGCATCTTAGGAAATATTACTAGTAATGTAATGAGCAATAACTCTTGTAATCATTTTGATTCAGTATTTAATAACAAGTTGGTTCCTCCCATTTTCTTTTTTTTCTATTTTTATTGGAGTACTGGTGATGTGCATCCCCATAAATATTTGGTCGGCAGAAAATTCAATACTTGTCGACAAGTCAGCAGTCATTCAATACTTAATCGACAAAGCCCAGAAACCCAAGTCAAAACATGATTTAAGTCCTTAGTACTTGTTAAAGAAAAGAAAAATCATGGATGAAACTCTATATAAAAATCAACAAGTTTTATACAAACTGAGAAAAATGAAGGAAGAACGTTGTGAAGATTCCTAGATAGGAATATAGACACATATTCCACATACGCTTATTCACCACTGGTAACTAATGCTAAACCTAAAAATTTAGGTGCATTAGTAGAACCTATGGAAATGCCATGGGTGACTAGTGCTAAACTTGGATTTTAATCTAGGTACACTGGTGGAACCTATTTCCACATCAATGGTAATTAGTACCAAACTTATAAATGTAAGTATATCAGTAGAACCTATGATAATCTCATTGAAAACTGATACTAAATTGAGGCAAATGTCTACGTGTATCAATGGAACTAATGAAACAACAAAGTCATTCAACCAGCCAAAAATAAATAAGATATATTGATAAAATTGCATTTCATTTATATTAATGGTGATTACATGTAAATATTGTGTATAAATGAAATACATGAACAAGTTGTTCTCAAAATCACTCTGTGGAGCGCTTTCCCTTAGCCTTTGAGGAGCTTGGCATTGGCTCCATACCTACTAAGGGATCATTTAAAGTATACGAAGAATTTATGAAGTTAAAATCGCAAATCATTCTCCTATTACTGCTGCTCGACATATCCCATAAATAAGGAGACCGAACTACCTCTAACTCATCATGCATAATCCCCTAAGTATTTGGATATCAAGCACCGAGGAATGGTTTCTATAGGGAACCAACTGACGTCAAGATTGAAGGGACATTTATCAGTCTAAGAACCCATGATCACCCCAGTACCATAACCTACTGTTCTTATCAACCTTCATAAAAGTCAAATAATTGGTCCAACCCCACTTATAACCTTCACACTGAGCTTGACTGAAGTGGTTGTCAAAATGCCCAAGGGACTCATTGTATCCTTCCATCCATTCCTCTCTAGGCTGCTTGTAAAACTGGAAAGTCAATTTCTCGACTTGATGATGAAGTTTCTTCAACACTCCATCTTTAGCTTATAACTGAGAAGATTGATTGGAAATTGTGTTATCTTGAGTCTTGAGCTTCTGGGATAAATCAGTAATTGCTCGGTTCTTGGCCTTTAGTTGGGCAACTTGGTCGACTAGGGTTTTCTATGTTCTAACCTCATCATTCATTGGTCGGCTAACTTTTTATTTGGAAGAGGAGGCAGGCTCAGACTTTTTTAAGGTTTCTATTTCATCCCTTGTTATTTTTAGTTTCTAAGAAAGAAACACCTTCATTAGCAACATCACTGGCAGGAGGATTCTTCAAAATGATTAGTTCACTATTCACTTTTGTTATTTTCTCCCCCAACAGTTTGGTAATGGCCCTGGCTTCATCAACCTCACAGTTGAGTAGAATTTCTTTTTTCCTATATATGGAGGAATAATTCTCCAACTTCTCCTCAAAACCCCGATTTCCACTTAAATCCTTGCATTTGGCCTCATAGTCAGCGTGAATGAGATCCTTATATTCCTTTTGTTCTTCTCAAAGTTCTTCGATCATCTCGAAGTAAGCCTAGTTATTGGCCACTTCCCGATCAAGAAGACACTTCAGATGTAAATAAGCTTCCTTGGCTGGATCTGAAATATCTGTGTCGAGAAAGTTTGATAAATCTTCCTCGAACAAAGTCATGTGACCAGATTTAAACCAAATGTTGCAATGCTTGAGTATCTTGGAGTTATTGGAGGATAGATGTTACATCCTGGCCATGAACTAGAAAAATGAAGTAACATTCAATCAACAATAAAAGAAGATATAACAATATCCGAGAAATAACAAACAGTATAAAGAAAAAATTATTTTAAAAATATAAAAAGTAGTTATAAGTACAACAGAAAAAAAACAAAAAAAAGGCAAAAAATACAAAGGCCAATTGCCGAGGAAATCTACACCTTCTCTCTGTCAGTTTCAACTCCAGCTTGGTTGGCAGAAGGGATGACTAAAGTGACTTGCTCGATGTTTGGGATGACTGACTCAACAACATTCTTAAATTGGTTGGTTGAATACTCAACCACTATAGAAGACTTCCCAGAACAAACGTTGTCTTCAACTTCATCGTCCATGTTGGGGGGGAGAGCCAGTCTCATGTCTTTGGAAGAGTTCAGAGTCTTCTGCTATGCCGACCTCCTTCAGTGCAACCGAACAACCATCCTTGAAAAATTTCTTCTTTGTATACTCAATCTGAGCAGAGGCAGCAGTGATAGATTTATCCCAGTCTTTATTGAAGGAATTTCCCCTGAACTTTCACCTTTTGGCTTTCTCAATAGTTAAGCCCTTTGTCAGCCCAACCACTTGCTTTCGAGCTGCATCATCATCATCATCTTTAGCCTTCTACTGAGCTTCCTTAGCATCTTTTATTTTGTTCTCCTAAGTTTTATTTTCATTCACCAATGCTTGTTGGGAGTCAAACAAGGACTTCTTGAGACCAACAAAGGCCTCCTCAACATCGCTTGAAGAAGAATGAAGAGCATCGTCCTTCTCCAACATCTGGTTGAAATCAACCAAGAACTGCAAAGGAGAAAGTCAAAGTCACTACAAGAAGTCAAAGACAAAGTAAAAAGTATGAATGAGTAAAAATACAAAGGAAAAATTCTCACCATAGTAAGGCTTTGAACAACCCTTTCAAAGATTTTTAGCCGAGGCATAGAAGAAGCAATACCCCGATGGTCTGGAATAGTACCATACTTAATTTATTTCTTGGCCAAGCCAGGACCTATAGCTACAGAAGAGCCAACACCGGATGAAATAACATTGACCAAGATGTTGATACTAAAAATTATCCACCTACATGGACCGATCAGAAGTGAACACTTATCCTCTTACGTGGCTAAAATTATAATCGACAGATAGTTGCTCGGCAGGCATGCTGACCAATATAAAGAATACCGACCATCAATACCAATGAAGAGTTACCACACCAAGAGTCTTATCACATGTGTTTAGCACAATTAACCATCACATTAATTATGTACGAGTGTAAATGCTTAAATATATAAAGGCATTCCATCCCTAGAAATTCCAACCCTTGACTTCTGGGTGACTATAAATACATTATATCCCTTTCATCAAGGGAAAGATAGAACAAATCCTAGAATATTCATATTTATAAGAATACCTAGCTTTCTACAATCTCTGTGTTCGACATCAACAACTTCTTTAACCTGCTTGGCAGCATGACCTCTCCTCAGTCATTTCAGAAGAGATTAATCATCCTTGTTGGCTAGGGGGATTCTTGCTAACACCATTTTCCTTCTTTAACACACCACTATGAGAAGGCTTAGTGGCGCCAGCAACAACAGCATCCCCAAGAAGATTGGGAAATTTCCTTTTTCCCATGCTTAGTGATAGAGGAAGGTTTGAATCAAAAGAAGAGGATGGGACAACAGAAGGTTCACCACCACTAAATGTAGTGGAAGATGAGGTGGACATAGGGTCTTTATCCAAATCAATCACAATAGAGGGCACAACAGCTATTGAACGAGATACAAAAGAAGTGATAGAGCTATTGTATTTCAGCAAGTAAGAGGCCAACCTAGTATGCTCCTCAATAATTCTTTGATGCACTACACCAAATCTGCCCATTTGTCAAGGTCATTGACCTTGACAAATTCACCTTGTCAAGGTCAATGACCGTGACATTTCGAGGCGAGATAACTTTTTTTGTCACGGTCGTGTCACGGTCATTGACCTTGACACAAAACTCGCATTTTGTGTCACGGTCGTGTCAAGGTCAATGACCGTGACACGTTTGTCACGGTTTATAACCGTGATAAATCCGTGAAAATTCTTAAAAAAATTGTCACGGTCATTGACCGTGACAATTCTGGGCAGAATTTAAAAAAAATCTGCTGGGCAGTATGGCCACCGCCACTGCCCAGCAGTATATTTGTACCTGTTATAACAACGTTGTACCTGTTCCAAACATCATATATCCAACACAAACTAAAGATAATGCAAATATATATTCATAACAGTATAATCCAAATTTTCAAAGTAAAAATAATATACATGACGATATAATCCAAATATAATTAAAATGGACAAACTTAAAAATAATGTTACTACATGTCTTGGGTAAATGTGAGGAGGTGAGTAGGCCACACGACATACGAATTGACGCACCCACTAATATATGTCGTGCCGCATTGTTCACGCAACCACAGTAGGGAGTTCTCCTTCCCGGGTATGACATGCGTGACGAGCACCCTGGACTCCATCCCTTGAAGCACACGTCCATGGACTATTCCACCCTCGATGATATCCGGGTCCCTCAACCCCCTCCCTATCCGTTGGCCATCAAATATGTCCAATATGAACACGCTCGGCCAACCAATCGTCGATAATGGTCTGTTGGAGGGCGTCAAATAGGGAAGTGGATCATCGAAGTACGAACGTGTCGGTGATGAAGCAGCGAGGTCCACATCCTCGTCATCCTGCGCCTCGTCCTCCCGTACCTCCTCGTCCTCCCGCACCTCCTCCTCCACCGCCTTCTCCTTCCCTTTCCCTTTACCTTTCTCTTTACGGTCTCCACCCAACGTACGCTTCATGAATGCGTACATATCTTGGACCGTCGCCTCCAAACGGGACAGCTTCGCGTCGTGTGAATCCACCGTTCGAGCCAACCCGGTGTCGCTCGTCTCCAATCCGATGATCCTAGATTTGGCCACCCGCGAGCTCACTCCCCTTGTCCTCCCCTTGCGATCAGAGCCAAGCACTTGGCTGAGTGCGTCTGTGGACAAAGATGCCTTGTCGGCATCAGACTGCGACTCATGCACTTCCTTAAGCTTTGCCTGAAACGACAAAAAGCACATGATTAGTAAAATAAGTAAACTAAAAAATTATAACGTAATTAACAATAATTAAACTGTCGGATTACTTACAATCGTGTCCGCGATGCTCGGGGACACCTCCTTGTCCTTCCCCTTCTTCGTCCGAAGAGCCACATAAGTATCGAGCCTATGTGGCTTACCCCCTGGCCCACTCCCTACCCCCTGAAATAAAATAAAGTAAAGTACAATTAGTATCGGCCCCGCAAAGTAAAATAATATCCAATAATATATTTCTGTAGTTATAGATAAATTAAATATTACCTTCATCCTATGCTCCACCTCAGCGTAAGAGGTCCGGCCGGAGTAGTGCACGTCCGTCTTTTTAGCCCGATTTTCCCTCCCCGATTGGCGAGATGCCAATTGTCGATCCTCGATCTCATTGTCAATGAACTTTTGCCATTGTGCCAATGAGATCGGCTCCTTGGGCGGGACGGATCCGCGCCATTGTAAAATGGTCTCTCGTGTTTTTCCAAAGTACCGTGTCCGCATATTTTTTTTCCACGTCTTGTGTTGCTCCCTCAACTGCTCCAAGACGGAATCGCGTAGCTTTGGATCCAAGTTGAATTGTTCCTGTCCAACAAATACAATGTTAGTTGCGAATAAATATAAATATAAATATAAATATAAATATAAATATAAATATAAATATAAATATAAATATAAATTGAAATTGAAATTGAAATATTCATATAAATATTACCTGTAGTGCCGCCCAAACAGCTAACTTGAGCTCATACGGCACCTCCTTCCAACTCATAAACCCCGGGCCGATGACCGTCTTTAGCAGCTCGAGGGATCTCGCTAAAAGCTCCGACTTGTTTTCGACGGTAATCCCAAATTTTCCATATTTGGGGAGCCTAGGGGCGGAGGAGCCCTCGTCGCCTCCGCTACCACCGAACCCAGACGACGACATCATCATAAACAGCATCATCATCTTCTCCCTAACATCTGAAGGAGACATTTTTGCTGTAAAAAAAATGTTATTAGTACAGATAAAAAAAATGTTATTAGTACAGATAAAAAAATGTTTCGTCTATATTATAACGTATGTGTAAGTTCCGTCAATACCACCCCCGCCACACGCACACACACACACACACACACACACCACCCCTACCCACCCCACCCCACCCCCACTCCCTCCACACGCACACACACGCACACACACACACACACACTTGTATTTAAAAATAGTATACAAAACTAGGTGAGATTTTAGAATTACACGTCGAAATAATACATGTTGTATAATAATAATACAAGTGCATGCTTTGCAATCAAAGGTATCTATCTTTAGGGGTTTGTAAATTTAGGATTTATTGTAATATGTATTTTGAAAATAGGACAACAAACATTTTATTTATGATTTTAGTCCCTATTTTTGAATAAAACCGCTGGCGCGGACCCATATTCATAAAACGTTAACCAATCATAACATGCCACGTGTCCCTTTAATTTGAAAATAGGGACTAAAAATGGAAACAAAATGTTTGTTGTCCTATATCCATAATCAATATTATTTTAAGTCCTAAAATTACATAATCTATTATCTTTATAAGGATAAAATTATCTTAAAATGATTGGTAGGGAATGTCTATGAGGTGGATGATAATTTATTTGATATTTTATTTTATTTCTTTTGGTTAGGTTATTAAGACTTTATTTGAATTGATATCTTAGTAATTATTATTTAATATTTATTTTGAGCAATTATCTTATAGTAGGATTATTATCCTAGAAACAATTCTATCAATTCAAATAAATAGATATCAATTCAAATACATGTCTTGGATATCAATTCCCACTAGGGGTGGCAATTCGTGTGCGTCGTGTCGTGTTCGGGTCGTGTCATGTCGGGTTCGTGTTAAGTATTAGTCAACCCGACCCATTTAACTAATCGTGTCAGATGAGCAAAGACTAACCCGACCTATTTATTATCGTGTCGTGTTCGGGTTGACCCGCATAACCCATTAAGTAAAATATAAAATAATTTTTTTCTTCTCTCTTAACCAATCATAGCACTCATAGGCCTACAATAACTTAATTTAATTAATTTCAAATTCTTGCAACACATAAATAATTTATCATCCGATTCTCCATGAATTTTATAGAATACCTATCAAGATATATAAATTATGTAATATACTCTCATTTTCGAGTTATACGTGTTTGACACTAACCCAACCCGTTTATTATTCGTGTTGACGGGTCGTGTCATATTCGGGTTCGTGTCAAGAAATCGTCAACCCTAACCCGCTAACTTCGTGTCGAGTTCGTGTCGGGTTATCGTGTCGTGTCAAAAATTGCCACCCCTAATTCCCACCCCACCCCACCCCTCCACCACCCCCTCCCCCACCACACACCACCACACACACACACACCCCACCCCACCCCACCCCTCCACCACCCCCTCCCCCACCACACACCACCACACACACACACACCCCACCCCACCCCACCCCTGCCCCCCTCCACCACCACACACTCCCCCACCACACACCACCACACACACACACACACCCCACCCCTAACCACCCCCTGCCCCACCCCTCCACCACCCCCTCCCCCACCACACACCACCACACACACACACACACACACCACCCCACCCCCTCCCCCACCACACACCACCACACACACACACACACACACACACACACACACACCCCACCCCACCCTCCACCACCCCCTCCCCCACCCTGCCCCACCCCGCCCCACCCCGCCCCAACCTGCCCCACCCCCTCCCCTACCCTGCCCCACCCCGCCCCACCCCCCACCCCCTGCCCCCCTCCACGCACACACATACACACATATATATATACACATGCACACAAATATATATATAAATGAAAGAGAGAGAGAGAGAGAGAAAATGGACCTGAAAGTAGAGAGAGAGAGAGAGAGCAGCGTCGAGAGAGAGAGAGAGAGAGAGAGAGAGAGAGAGAAATGGAGGGAACGGCGCGAGAGGGAAAAAAGAAGGGGTTAAGGGTTTTTGCTGCGAAGATTGTCACGGTCGTGTCAAGGTCTTTGACCGTGACAAGAATTTAAATAATTGTCACGGTCAATGACCGTGACAATTACTTGTCACGGTCGTGTCAAGGTCAATGACCGTGACATAAAACGCGTGTTTTTTTATCACGGTCAATGACCTTGACAAGGCTGGCCGGCTGAAAGGTGACAATTTGCCCATTTTGGTGTAGTGATGGATACCCAAGAGAAACTTGAGCTCGTCAAGTTTAATGTCACCCTCCTTGGGACACTTTCTCTTCTTCTCAACTATAATTAAACAAACAACAAATATTAGATAACATATTAGTAGGTGATTCATCACCATGAACATATAAAATATATTACAACCCATGCCATTACCCTCTTGAGGGCATCTTGTTCCATTGTATACTTCACCCCCTTTAAGAGGTATGTATTGCCAATTTTTGACAATAACACCATGATAGTAGTAGTTCCTATTGGAGTCAGCAAAATTGGCAACTAGAGCTCTATTAACAAACCTAGTCTTCAAATAATATGTACTGTCACTAGTGACCCATTTGTAATAGAACATAATCTCAAGGATACCTATATGGGTCCCATGGATTTGATTAATCCTATGGACATCATTAACTATACCTCAAGTGTTGGGATCTACTCTAGCAGGTACAATATCAAAGTATTGACAAAACTCTAAACAAAAATGATTTGGGGGGAAAAGTGAAACCACAGTCAGCTATGAATAAGGAAGGAATCCAATGACCTTCAAATAAATAGAAAACATCTATTGGAGGATTAGGGAACTCTAAGTCTACCTAGTCTGGTATATCCCATTCCTTTATAAATTCATCTAAAGAGACAATAATGTAAACCATGATTCAATATGAAGAAAATAAGAAAAGGAAAGGATTTTTACAAAAACTTAAGGATTCAGTAAGAACTAAAAGACAAGAAGAAGGATCGCACGAAAGCTTAAGAATTTTGAGCAAAAACTTAGAAGGTGTGCGGTAAGAGACAACCAAAAATTTACCACCTTTTATAGATTGCCTAAAAAATCGGAGAATGTAATGATTAAATTGAAATGATGACTGGAATTATGGTGGCAATGAAAAAGAAGTATTTACTTTGAGACGGTTCGCTAAAATTCAGAATATTTACAAAAATGCCATCAGCAAAACATGCTATTAGAAATATCAATAAAAATTTACAAGTGTGGGAAGTCAAAAACCGACCAAGCATTAGGAATGTAGCCCAAGATACTATTAGGATGAAATGCTCCATACTTTCAAGCAAGCAGCATGTATGGAACATTGGGGGCTTTTGTTAATACAAAAAATTATCCACTTACGTGGACTAATCAGAAATGGACACATGTCATCCGATATGTCAATAATCCTTTTCAGCAAGATATAAACTCACCGACCAACACATGGGAGGTCGACCAACATGCAGAATGCCGACCAATATGAAAAATGTCGACCAATAATGAGAAGATCGACCAACAGGGTCAGCAAAGCACAAACAATCATGTACATTATGAACGTAATGTACTGATGTAAATTCCTAATTTATAAAAGCATTCCATCCTTTTACATTCCATCTTTTTACCTCCCTACAAGACTTTAAATACATTGTAATCCCTTCATTAAGGACATATTTAATCCATTTAAAATACGAAAAGAAAGACAGAATACAAGGCAATAAGAAACACAGTGGACGTAGGCTTTCTATTATAGCCAAACCACTTTAAAAACCTTTTGTCTCTATTTTATTTACATATATTATCTGTGATTAAATAATTAGACATAGTCTAGCTTTTTCTATCAACAATTAAATTTAATTATAATAGCAGGAGATGGCTTTCTTCATATAGGAATATCAAATAATAATTTTTTAAGCCATTATGCTTGTTTACTTGCATCTACTGGCTATGAATTCAGATTGCATTGTTGAATCAAACACAAACATATGTTTCGTGGATCCCTAAGAAATAGCCTCTCCTCCTAGCGTAAATATCCAACCGGTAGTGGACTTGGATTTTCATTCAAGGTTATTCTAACTAGAATCGTTATATTCTTCTAATACAAATGGATACCCTATATAATGTAAGTTGTATTCTATAATCCTTTCTAGGTATCTAAGTACTCTAAAAACTCCATCACAATGTTATTGTCCATCATTACTTGTAAATCTACATAGTATTCCTACCGCATAAGCAATGTTTGGTCTACTTCAATGCATTGCATACATAAGACTTCCAATGAAACTAGCATATTTAGGTTGATCCATAATACGTCCAGTATTTTTCATTAATTTGATACTATGATCCATAGGTGTGGTTGCTAGTTCAAAATGATTATATTTCTTAAGAACCTTTTCAATATTGTGAGATTGAGATAATGTTAATTTATTATCTTTTCTTACTATTTTGATTCTCAAAAATCACATCATAATTCTCACGATCCTTTATTGTAAGGACAAATTTCCAATTGAGTCAATTTGTATGTATTGGCTTAATTCCAAAAAAAACTATTTGAGTCATACTATAAAAGTTGTGTTTGTGACCTTTCAAGTCTATGGCATTTTTGTTGAAGAATTAGCAGCCAAGTCGAAGCGATCACATCATATGCCGTGTTTCGTGTCGAGTTTTCACCATCAACATCCCAAGGATATCTCAGGTATGAATGCTTATATTATGTTGAGCCATGGGAATTTTTTATTGGGTGTTAGAAGTTTTGCTAAAATATTTTAAACCGACTTTATATTTTTAAAATTTATATTTTTATTTTTCCCAAGTCGTTCAAATGACTTTCCCAGGTCGTTCGAACAAGGTTTGGCTGTCATTAGAATGAGAATTCTAATGAGGTTGATCTGTATTCTCATTTGAAATGTTGTTCGAACGAGATTGGATGTCGTTCGACCGACTAGAGTAGTTTTTGAAAAAAAAAATTAGTTTTCTCCAAACCTCCCACTACTTTTTCCAACCATTTATGTAGTACGGGATTGCTGTTTTTCAGATGACTTTTACCATCCTTTGAGAGAACCACATTCTTCCAAAAGTCCCTTGAGTTTTTTTAATCTTTAATGATTAATTTTTCAAAAGAAAACCAAGTTTACACCCAAATAGTTTCATGATCCAAGCCTCTACATAATATATGTTTTAAGATCATTATTTTGGCATCATGATAGTTCTATACATTCCTACAAATTGTTTTTTGCGAAGATTTTTGTGCTCATTTTTGTACATGCGATGGACTCCGTATGTTTGACTATAGTATTACCCCATCAGTGGACTCCGAGATGTAGGTGGACTCCCACATTGTCATTAGGCAGATGTGGAAGGAAAGAAGAGCGTCAAGGTTTGTGAGGGTATCGAGTCATTGAGTAAGTCTTCTATCGTGCCGTTGTATTAAATTCGTACTTAGTGGACTTGTGGCTGGGACGTCCGAAGTTTTTTCCATTGTGGAGTTTCCTCATACATCGCGACGAAGTTGTTATGCTTTTTATCTTGAAAATTATCACCTAGTTGCATGCTTAGGTTTAACAAGATAAAATTGGTTTAATTTAAAAAAGGGTCTAATGGGTGCTTAATTCATTTGGGAAATTTATTTTACTTTAATTTAAGTTCGAAGTATTAATTTGAAAAATTAATGTTTAGATTGGTTTATATAAATTTTAACTTAAATTAAAGTCTTGTTTAAGAAGAGTTAATTTAATTTGAAAAAAATTTAAAATTTTGAATTTTTCGGGAATCTTTGTCGTTTTAAATTGGTATCATAGCATAACTCATAATTTCAAGGAAACCTGCCCTTTCAAATTGCTATCAGAGCATTACTCATAATTTCAAGAAAACATATCAAAGTGCGATGATATAAATCCTTTAGTTTCTTCCACATATTTGAGATTTGACCCAAATATAAGCATGTCATCCACATATAAGCAACTGATGATACCAACACCATTTTTCAAAGTTACTATAGATACATTTGTTGACATCATTTACTTTATAACCATGTGATCTTATTATCTTATTAAACTTTTCATGCTATTCATAGGAGCTTGTTTAAGGCCATGAATAGATTTAACTAATTTACACACTTTCTTTTCTTGACCAGGTAAAAAAAAACCTTCAGGTTAATCCATGTAAATTTCTTCTTCTAAATCACCATTTAGAAAATTTATTTTTACATATATTTGATGAATCACTAAATTGTTAATAGAAGAAAGAGATATTAAAAGCTCAATTTGAGTGATACTTGCAACGGGTGCATATGTGTCAAATTATCAATTCCATGTTTCTCTTTATAATCTTTAGCAAATAATCTCGCTTTAAATTTATTAATTGAACCATTCGGATTTAATTTACTTTTCAATATCTATTTGCATCCAATTCATTTTTTTCCATGGGAGATCTATAATAACCCAAGTTTGATTTGACAAAATTGAGTTCATTTCATTATTGATTTCTTCTTTCTAGAAGATATCATCCCTAAATGTTACCGCTTCATGAAATATAGTCAGTTCATCTTTCACATTAAGAACAATTTTTTTTTTGTTCTTAGTTTCATTAACATCTCCCTTAATAAGATCAATTACAAAATCATGTACAAATGTCTTCTTAGTCATTTGTCTCTTAATTTTCCTTAGCTCAACCTCATGCGTTGATTCCAAAGGTGATATTGGTTGTGATGAAGCATTAGAAGGTGAGGCGGCAATGGTTGAATTAATATTTTTTGATACTGATTCAATATACTTAACTTTGTTAGATTTTCAAAAAAATTGCACATCTACCGACTCAATATTTTCTTTAGTTTCAAGATTCAAAAATCTATAAGTCATACTATTGTTATAGTATCGAATAAAAATACATTTGTAAGTCATATGTTCTAACTTGGGTCTCTTAGGTTCAAATTTTCTTACATAAGCAAGACAATCCGAAAGTTTGAGATGTTTAATATTAGGGTTATGATTAAACTATAACTCATATGGTTTAATATCCCTATTTTTCAATGGAATTATATTTAGAATATAACATGTAGATAAAACTGATCCACCCCACATAGGCAAAGGCAACCCAAAACTAGTTAACATTACATTTATCATTTTAAATAAAGTCCTATTTTTTCTTTCTGCGGTTCCATTTTTTGCGGTGTATGGTTCCGTAACTTGATTGATTATTCCATGAGTATTACAAAATTAAACACACTCAATTGGTTAGTTTCACCACCTCTATCGGATTGTAGAACTTTGATTTTTCAATTTGGTTGGGTTTCAACTTCTACTTTAAAAGTCAGAAATTTATCGAATACTTCATCTTTACTTTCAAGTATATATGTATATGTAAATTTAGAGTCATCATCGATAAAAGTTAATTTTTTTTTTTATTTTCTCCACGAGTGGCGTTACTCTTCATATCCCATATATCATTATGTATAAGATCAAGTATTTCTAATGTCCTCTCAACAAATTTAAATAAATTTTTAGTTATCTTAGGTTGAGCACAAATTTCACATATATCATAATAGTTAATTTTACAATCAGAAATTAATCCTATATTAATTATATTTCTATTATTTCTATAATTAACACGACCTAATCTATTATGCCATAAAGAAATAAAATTACCCATATAAATGGAACTAATGCTATATATTATATTAAATTTGATCATGTCGTTACAAGAGGGCCCTTTGCTAATAAACTGACCATTCTTGGATAGGACAAGCTTATCTGACTCATACACAAGTTTAAAACCTTTCTTATTGATATTGTCTCTAGACACAAGATTTTTACAGATTTTTGGTACATGAAATACAACAATCAAACAAAGAACCTTCCTAGACGTCAATTTCAATTGCAATGTGCCCTTTCCAATTACTTTGGTGCGGAGGTTATTTTTCATTTTTACTTCTTTTCCATCGATCTGTTGATATGTTTTGAAAAGAGAACAATCTTTGCAAATATGAATAGTTGCGCTAGTATCCAACCACCATCCATTTTAATTATCTATAGAAATTTCCTCAGACACCATCATAATAAGATCTTCATCGTTGTAAGACCCTTTTCCTTTCGAATGTGTTTTAAGGATGCTAAAACTAACTTTCTTTTTGAAAACCCTTTTTCAAAATTTTAACTGCACCAAGTTGTAAACCAATTTTAACTTAATGAAAATTTATCTTGATTAATCCTAAACATGCATCTAGTGATCAAAGCAAGTAAAATAAAGTATGTGATAAGGCGTAATTATTTTACATTTATCCCCTTAATTTTGGTATTTTTATATAACTTGGATTTATCTCATATTTATGCTACTAACCCTTTTCGACAAGCATTTCTTATTTTGTGTATTTCTCATGTCTCTTACAGGTATTTCATGCAAGTAAACGCGAGAGAGAAACCCAAACAATGAAAGAAACTACGAAAAAGGGAGTCGAAGGGCATTTTTGTAATTTTTTATCCTTAGTACAGAGGTGGGGTCAACTAGAAAGTTGAATATCTTGAATTCAAAAGAATACTGGAAAATCGTCACCTCAATCCGAGTTACGATGAGGAAGTTATGCCCGTTTGAAGATGAAGAATCAAAGAAGCAAAACTAAGGAAGGCTGAAAGTAGAACCGGTTCAGTTCTTATAGAATTGGTTTGATAGGATGGAAAAGTAGAACCGGTTCATTTTAAGGGAACCGGTTCACCATTAGTCATGCGCCAGATTCGTGACAAAGATTAGTCACGCTTAAAAACCCTTACAAATTATCAAAAGCAGGATTTTTATTTTGACCCTACTTTTTGGCATAAAGGGTCTTATGTTTTCAGGACTCTTCTAAATGACGCAGGACTTACATATACTCACATTAGGAGCCTTTTAAGATGGATTTCATTTATTTTAAAGCTCCCAATCAAGGAGATAAAAATAGGAGAACAATTTACAAATTTTCCACCTTTAATTCAAGATCTTTTTCGATTTTCTTGAAGCTTTGATTTCTTCTTGCATGTTTGTGTTCTTCAACTTTGGTAACCTTAAATTCCAGCACTTTTATTATTCTTTTGTTGTTTACACATGCTTGTTAATGGATTCTTACATTGTTAACACCATCATGTTTAGGATCTAGTTCAAGGGTTGGGATCATGTTTTCGCCATTGATGGGTATTGAGTTTTGAAAGTTAGATTTTGGGTAGAAATACAACTAATTGAAACCTTATGTATTAAAGTTGGAATATTAGGCATTTAAATTTCTTTGTCATGAAACGTTAGTGTTTATAGCGATATTCTGAAATTAATCCACCAGTAACCATTTTCGAATGAAAGTTTTATCTTGCATTTTTACGTTAAGTCTCTTCATGCATGATGTTTATGATTAATTATTTATGATCGGTTAACTATTTTGGAACCAAAATCCTTTATACACGTTGTTTAGCCCATGGCAAGAATGATATCTTAATCCCATTTTTTATTCCTTGTTTTGTTATAATTAGTGTAGTTAACTTCTTTATTTTTTTCCCTTTCCCGCTTTTCAATTATCATCATCTTTTACACTTTTATTTTAGAAGTAATAAATCAATTAAAATCTATCAAACATTCCATGTGGATTCGATACCCAGACTAGCTGCTATAATCCATAAGAATGTAGTTTAAGTTTTTTTTTTTTGTATTGTGGTTGAAAGTCGATAACAACGATTAACGTATTTACACGGACGCTTGGTTTCCACCTCGATCAAAACATGAATTTGTGTTCTATTATATTTACTCTTATAAATCATGTATACCGAGAGAAATATTCACATTTCGAGTGATTCATTTGTGAGTGCATTCGTGAGAAATTGAATCAAAATGAATTTTCGAAAAAAGTAACATAATGAACAATTAGGGGAAGTTAGAGGTTTAATTTTTGGCTTCGCGTACACACACTAAAAATTGAGACTCTTGAATATAAATTTACAAGTGACTATTTTTGGGGAGTTTAAATTGTACAATTTTAAAGTATTTTGATCTTTTTCCTTGAGTCGAAAAATAAATTTTGTGGGTATATTCACCACAAACCCTCACGACACACCACTCGTCCTATAGGGTAACCTAGGGGTTTTACGGCTTGTTGCAAATGCTAAATGCAATCTATTGCCCGAGAAAGAGGTATTATATCCCAATAAATCTTTTGAAGGGCCCTCAACTAATAGTTTTATGCTTTTAAATTGCTCGGGATGCACAACTTTCTAAGTTAGGGGGATTTGATAAGGCGTAAATATTTCACATTTATTCCCGTAATTTTGGTATTTTTATGATCCCGTGCATTGAAATAACTTGTATTTGTCTCATATTTATGCTACTAACCCTATTCGACAAGTATTTATTATTTTTTATATTTCTCGTTTGTCTTATAGGTATTTTATGGAAGTAAATGCGAGAGAGATATTAAAACAGTGAAAGAAACAAAGAAAAAGGGCATTGAAGGGCATTTTTATAACTTTTAGCCTTAGTATTGAGGTTGGAATAAATATAAAGTTGAAGAGATTGAAGTCACAAGAATACAAAAAAAAATGGCACCTAAATCCAAGTTACGATGAAAAAGTTATGCCTATTTGAAGATGAAGAATCATAGAGGCAACAACTGGTTCAGTTTTTATAAAACCGGTTCGATAGGCTGGAAAAGCAGAACTGGTTCTATTTAAGGAAACCAGTTCACCATTAGTCACGCACCAGGTCCGTGACAAATATTAGCCACACTTTAAAACCGTTTCAAATTTTCAGAAGCGAGATTTTTATTTTGGCCTTATCTTTAAGGCAGAAGAGTTTTATGTTTTGGGGACTCTTCTAAATGACCTCTAACCTATATATTTAGTCATTAGGGTTCTTTTAACATAGATTTCATTTATGAAAAAGCTCCTAATCAAGGAGAATAATTTATAAGTTTTGCACCTTTAATTCAAGAGCTTTTTTAGTTTTTCATCAAGCTTTGATTTCTTCTTGCATGTTTGTATTCTTCAACCTTAGTAACCTTAAATTCCAACACTTTTATTATTCTTTCATTATTTTCACATGATTTTAAGGGATTCTTGGGTTGTTAGCTCCATCATGTTTAGGAGCTTGTTCAAGGGTTGGGATCATGGTTCTGCCATTGATAGGTGTTGAGCTTTGAAAGTTAGGTTTTGGGTAGAAATACAATTAATTGGTACATCGTGTATTAAAGTTAGAATATTATGCGTTTAACTTTCTTTGTCATGCAACTTTAGTGTTAATAGAGATATTCCATAATTAATCCACTTGTGACCATATTCGAGCAAAAGTTTAATCTTTCATTATTGAATTAAATTTCTTCATGTTTGATGTTTACAATAAATTAAATAAGTTCGGTTAAGTGTTTTCGAACCAAAATTATTTATACGCATCGTTTATCCCGTGCAGGGATGTGATCCTAACCCCGTTTTCTTATTCTTTGCAAAAGTTTCAATTAGTTTTAGTTAACTTCTTTAATTTCCCCCTTTTTCCTGTCTCACCCCGTCATCAACTTTTACACATTTATTTTAGAAGTAATAAATCAATTAAAATCAATCAAACATTCCCTGTAAATTCGATACCCAGACTAGCCGCTATACTCCATAAGAGTGTAGTTAATAGTTTATATTTATTTGCATTGCGGTTGGAAGCCGATATCAATAATTAGCCTATTTACACGGACGATCAATTTCAATCAGTAAGCTCACAAAAGGCGACGCCGGATGTATGAGGAAACCATTAAGGAAAAAAACCTTGGACGGTCCAAGCCAGAAAATCACTATGATGTGATATTAAAAAGTGAAAGGATAGACTTACTCAACGGCTCAATTCCCACAAGTTTTGAAGCTTCTCTGAATCTTCAACGACTCCTCCATAGTACCCATGCGACTCCTTCCGCGATACCTATCCACAACGCTCGCGTCCACGAATGCCTCAGTGTCCACAGATGTAGCATGAAAACTTCTACGAATTTCGAACACGAATCCTTCGCTTCTTCTTTGCAAAACCCAACGATGTTAAAAAATGATGAACAACTCCAAATGGTGCAAACAAAGATTACTTTTGCATATGCGAATGAAAGCTCGAATCTTTGAAACTCTAAGGATGTTTTTAGTCTTTGAAAACTTTAGAAAACTCGTGCAAAAAACATACTACATGGAAACTGATTTTCTAGACTGCACACTTATGAAATTCTGAGAGAAACACGCCTTAAATAGAAAAGTTTAGGCATCGCATCGTTCGAAGGAGATTTTATTATCACTCAAATGAGATGCTCATGTCGCTTGAACGACATGCTGCTCTCGCTTGAACGAAATTCAAAGTCATTTAAACCACTAAAAACGAGATTTTGCAATTTACACAACCCTAGACAATATTTATCTCATATTAAACGAAGTTTAAATATTTTAAAACACATTTTAATAAAAATAACATCCTAAAATATTTTCCGTGTCCCATAAACATTACGCATTCATACCTGGGTGATCTTGGAATGCAATGAAGACGTGAAACGTACACCAATAAACTCTTCATGATTTATCTTTGAAGCTTGGCTGCAACGTCTTAAATAAACTTTATGTCATAGACTGTGTGGGATCGTGAGAATAAAAAATCTATCTATGACTCAAAAACATTGTCTTGTTTCGAGAATAAGTCAAATACTACAATAGACTCAATTGGAAATTTTGTCCTTACAAATTCCCCCTTTGCCTATTCTAGGACAAAACCCAAATAGTGAAATGCCTAAGACGGTCCATAAAGGAGTATGACACCTAAATCCCATCCCATAAAACCCCAAATAAAAATTTACAAGACAAGACGAGTAAATGATTGTCCGACAAGTATGAGCTATTTAATGTAATATAGACTTGAAATCTCGAATCTCTAATGCATACCTACACACATGAAAGAGAAAAATACCGAGTGAATTATGGAGGAATAAATAATATAAAACATTATTATACCAATATGAAATATCAATACTAATATGTAAAATCAAATCAACTCATTTGTTAAATATGTGAGGAAAAATAGATATTATGATACCAATTTGTGTAAACTAATTAATATAATCATGAAAGTATATGATCAGAAAAATAATATCAATGTCTACTGCAATAAAAATATATGCTCATCAAACAAACTCCCCCCTAGGCTAATTAATTGATCACAGATAAATATAAGTAAAAGAGACAAAAGATTTTAAAGTGGTTCGGCTTAAAGGAAGATCCTACGTCCAATGTTGTGTATTGCTTTTGGATTTGTTTAATTGCCTCCTTACTCTTCCCTTATATGTAGGGTTTACAATGTATTTATATCCCCCAGTGGGTGTGCAAGTGTTGGAATATCAAAGGATGGAAGATCTTTATATCGTAGACATTTACATCTGTACAATCATTTGTGTATACAACTGTTGGCATTTTAATGTCATTGTTGGTCGGTCTTCCTGGTGTTGGTCGGGATTCAATGACATGTTGTTTCGTATACCTCAGTAGGTTAGAATTTCGTCCTTACTGACCATGATTAACCTTTGTAATACCCCTTATTTTTATGACTTTTAATTTGCGAATTTACTAAATTTAAATTGAGATATTAATTTAATATTAATCGGGAAATTTATTTTAAATATTTACTAGCGTGATGAGAATTAGTAATTATTGAGAATTTTTTGAACATTATTTAGTGGATAAAGCAATATGTATAATCGAATTTATTAAATTATCATGAGTGTATAATTTGATAATTATGGAAATTAAATCGGGACGCACTTGTGTTGTCTTGAGATTAAATTATTATTATTAAAAGTGAATGAATTATAAGTCGTCCGTATGGTCATTTTGAGTGCGCCAATGTGTCCGTATGAGAAGTATGAGAAGTACAGATTCAGGTTACGGGAGGTACAGTTTTTGGGGCATGTTGTCTCAGAATTGAGAATATCTATTGACCCGAGCAAAGTGTCGGCAGTGAGGGAGTGGGGAAAGCCCACAACACTGACGGAAGTGCATAGTGTCTTGGGGCTATCCGGGTACTACATGAGGTTCATCCGAGGTTTTTTGAAAATAGCAGGTCCGTTAATGAACCTGACTCGCAAGGGGGTACCACATGTTTGGGAAGATGCTTGTCAATTGGCTTTTAGTGAGCTGAAAGATAAGTTGACTTCGGCGCCAGTCCTTGCTTTGCCCAAGTCGGGAGTGGAGTATCTAGTTTACACTAACGCCTCTTTACGGGGACTTGGGGAGTATTTCAGCAGGAGGAGAAGGCTATAGCTTTTGCTTCCCGCAAGCTTAAGCCGCACGAAATAAATTACCCCACCCATGACCTAGAACTAGCAGCGGTCATTTTTGCATTGAGGATTTGGAGATATTACTTATTGGGGGAGAAGTTTCGCTTGTTCATAGACCACAAGTCAATACAGTACCTGTTCACTCAGCGAGAGATGAATATGCGTCATCGCAGGTGGTTGAAGTTTGTGAAAGACTACCAATTTGAGATACAGTACCTTTGATAAAGGATAACGTGGTTGCTAACACGTTAAGCCGTAAATCGAAGGGAGATGTAGCGGAAATCTAGAAAGAAAAGTGGAAAGATTTGTGTCACTAAGACGCGATAGCCTGTTCCTGTGTATTTGTCATGACAGTCACACTAGAGATTGTTACATGGGTGATACAGGCACAGTCAGCAAATACGTTTTATTTGGAGAAAATTGTACGGCTCTTAGCTGAGGGTGATGAGTCCTACTCAGTAAGTTCTGATGGAGGCTTGAGGTTTAATGGGATATTAGTGGTCCCAGAGGGAGAAGACTTACATCATGCAGTGATGACACAGTCTCCGGGGTCCAAATTTGTGGTACATCCCGGAGGAGATAAGATGTACCGGGATATGAGGAAGCAGTACTGGTGGAGTGGGATAAAGAAGGACATTACTGTGACAACCCGAATATAATTATGATGAATTATATTTAAATCATGCTTATCTTATGTGATATGAATAATGTGATATTAGTATATCTAATGTAAGTGATTATGTTTATTATAATCCTACTTTCATAAATCATGAAAGGTCGAATTATTTACAGACACAAATTTTAGTTGTTTTCGGTAGAAATGTTCCCGTTAGAGACTAGTTTTGACCTTTATAACATTATAAATGACTTGAGGTGAAAACTAGATAGTTGAAGACATGTGAGTTAGGGTTGTAACACAACAAACGGATCATCAAATGGATGCCCGAGTGAAGAGTTATACCGAAATTACGAACAAAGGGCAAAGTTGTCCATTCCCTTTAAGTGGTATTTTGTCCTTTATTAAACCAAATGTTTTAAATTGATTGGTTGTCTTTGGAGGCAGCCTTGGCCGACTTAAAACCCTCCCTCTAACATATTTCTTCAGCAAAACAAAGCCTAGGTTCAGTTTCAAGTGTTGTTAGCTTGAGGAAATAGAAAGTTGAGGTTTAGGAAGAAAAGTGAGGAGAAAAAGTGTAGAAAAATCCGTGGAAATTACGTAAAAAGCCCTGAAGGTAATCCTAATTGTAATTCTTGTTATTTATCTTATATTACTGATTTATATGATATAAATCATCATAGGTTTACTAAAGTTTCAGCCCTTTATATGTATGTATGGTTAGATGTAAGTTTATGTTAAGTTGAATGTAGAAACCCTTAAAATTGCCTTGTATTGAAAGCCCTTGCATTCAAACTTGCATATCTCTTTGTGTGCTTACTGGAATTGAGAAATTCCAATTGGATATGAAATTAGACTCATATATTCATATCATATTCGAAAATGAGAATTTATCTCCTTGTGGTTAGGCCGTAATGATGATTTCAAGTTGGTACATAGTTGCTGTTTGTATACTTGATTTCGGTATGACTTGAGTTTGGTCCAGATTTTGAGATAGCAAATGAAGTCCAAATATTATGAAACTTTAATTCTGTACTATTAAGGATGTCTACTGAAAGTGTGTTGAAAATCATGGAAAGTTATGCTGTAGAAAAATTATGAAAATTCTGGGAATTCGAAGGAACAATAGAGGAGCTTGTAGGGCAGATTTCTGGTGTTGTAGAGAAATGGTCATAACTTGCCCTAGGAAGCTTTAAAAATTACACCGTCACTTGTACTGGATAATATATTCATATATGTTTTCATATTGATGAGGTTGGACCCCTGTATTTGTAAAATTTAGGAATATAGGATGGTTAAGTATGTAAGACCATAATTTCAGGCCATACTGAGTACCCCTTGAATGAATGTTTGTATTTTGTCCTTACAAAGGGTACTTTGAGTACATGTTTCATGTGTATATACATTGAGGAGTATAATTTCATGTTTACTTGACTTTGGTTATAAATTCCTCACAAGTTATTTCCTACGGTTGAATGTGTGTAACATTATCAATATGTACATCATTGTTTGCCTTTACCTATGTTTTATGGAATGTGACTTAATTGGAATTATATTGTTGATGTATAGCCATGGAAAGTTACATAATTATGTTTGGATAATATTTATGATTGATTTCCAGTACTGATTTAGTTGGATTGACAGGTGTAAGGCCTAATCAACCCAGTTCAGCTCCACCAGAAGGAAACCTGAATACGTAGTTGTCAACCAAGGTGAGTGTACTCACTGGAAAGAGATATTTGTATCGTGTTGTTGGTATGATCATAATAAAATCAATATGAAATTGTTCATTTCGGTTTACCGAAATGAAGGGTTACTCCTCGACCAGGAATGGGGGAGATTTGTCTATTAATGACAAGGGGTTACTCCTCGACCAGGAATGGGGGAGAATTGTCTATTTAGACAGAATATGTGAATCATGATTCGAAAAAGTTGGTCATTCATTTTGAATGAGCCGGATAAGTTAATACATAAGTATATGGACATGATTTATTGCATTTAAATTCATGCAGTAGTTTAGTAGTGATACATTCACTGGGCTATTTTGCTCATGATTCCTATGTTCACATTTTTCAGGAAACGCGATGTCACTGCCAAATCTAGGAGGTCAGGTTGGGTTAGCCAGGAATGGGAGAAACTATGATTTGTGTAAATGTAAATGATGTAATTAAGTTAACTTATCCTTCAAGAAAGTTTTTATGCGCATCATTACTCTGATGTTGTAAAAAGGTTTTCAGTTATATGGATTTACAATAATGATTCTGAAATCAAAACTCGTGATTATGGTTTGGTTAGATTAATTATGGTTTGACTCACTTTGACTTTCAAACTTAATTATAAGTAACTGGGTTGGGGTGTGTCAGCTTTTGGTATCAGAGCCTAGGTTTTAGAGGTTCTGGAGTGAGAAGAGTCTAGATTTGGCAGTGAATGTTAGAAATATATTTTATTTGATACTAACGAGTATGTTAGGAAAGATATGTATATCTGCATGTTGTTATATCTTTGATTCATTACAGATATAAGAGAATGGAACGAGGGAATGTGAATGTGGGTATAGATGATGAGGCTTCAAATATTCCAGCAGAAGCGGAGGTTGAGCAACCTGTTCAGATAAATGTTGAACCCGAGCCAGAACAACTGACAGATATGCAAAAAATGGCACGTGCTATGACTCTAATGGCAGAGCAGCAAGCTAGATTTATGGCACAGATGGAAGAACAATAGACCAGGCAACTGGAGGCACAAGCCTTGGCTAGGGATGAGGAGGTGATACACCGGGAAGAAAGAAGTACTTCACATGAGAAATTTATTAAGATGAACCCACCCTCATTTGAAGGAGCAGTTGATCCAGCAGAGGCAGAAGTATGGGTAAAAGAAATTGAACTCATCTTTGGGGTAATGAAGATGCCTGAAAATCAACAGGTAACCTTGGCGACGTATATGTTGAAAGGAGAAGCTAAGTACTGGTGGGATGCCACGAAACATTTGTTGATTACTCCAGGAGGCGGGAATGTGATCTCATGGGATGCTTTTGTTAAAGCCTTGTATGACAAATATTTTCCCCCAATGTATCAAAAACAAAAGGAGAAAGAATATTTTCTGTTGAATCAGGGGAGTATGACAGTTAGAGAATGTGAAGCTAAACTTACAACTTTATCTCGGTTTGCTTCGAGGTTTATCCGAAATGAGGAAGATATGTGCAGTCGATTTCTCGATGGGCTTGAGTTAGTCATTAAATCAAGGCTGTCGGCTTTAGAGACTGTTAATTATTCAGCCTTGGTGAATAAAGCCATGTTAGTAGAAAGGGACGTGAATGAAGCTAGAGGGAATCGAGAACGAGGTGTAAAGAGAAGCAGATTCGATCCAAGTTATAAAAAGGGTGGTGATACAGAATATTCGAGGTTTGGAGGGCAGAAATTCCAACAGGGTAGAGGTGGAAGTAGTTTGCCAAGGGGTGAGGCTAGTGGTGGAAGAGGTTCAGGAGTTTCAGCACAAGGAGATCCTAATGTTTGTTTCTTTTGTGGGTCATCGGGTCATATAAAGAGAAATTGCCCAAAGTTACTGAATATAGAATGTTTCAACTGTCACCAAAAAGGTCATTTGAGAAAGAATTGTCCTATGTTGGCGAGAACAGTTTCAGTCAGTAGTGTGGGGCCTCATAAAGGATCTTCTCCAGGCAGTGCCACCAGGGGGAGAGGTACACAACAAGCAACTGGATCGAGGGCAGGAGGAAGAGTGTTTGCGATGACGTTGCAAGATGCTCATGCTACACCTGAAGTGGTTACAGGTAAACTTTCTATTGCAAACAAAGATTTATATGCACTCATTGATCCTGGATCTACGCATTCATTTGTGGCATCAGATATTGTTTCATATTTGGGTAGACCATGTTCATTTCTCAATTGTGCCTTATATATTTCTACCCCAATGGAAAGTGTGATTCTGGTTGAGCATGTTTATAAAAATTGTGTCTTACGTTTGGGTGAGCGAGATTTCTATATCGATTTGTTACCATTGGCCATTCGGGATTTTGATATTATATTGGGGATGGATTGGTTATCATCGTATCATGCTTCCATTGATTGTTTTCGAAAAGAAGTTACATTTCATCTTCCTGGTGAACCCGAGTTTCAGTTTACGGGGGAAAGGAACGTTGTCCCTAATTGTCTTATCTCAGCAATAAAGAGCAGAAAGTTATTGAGTAAGGGTTGTATGGGGTATTTAGCATATGTGATTGATGTTAGTAAGGAAGCACTTAAAGTTGAAGATATACCAGTGGTTAGAGAATTTTATGATGTCTTCCCACAGGAATTGCCAGGACTGCCACCCGATAGGGAAGTAGAGTTCTCCATTGAATTAATTCCAGGTACTGGTCCGATTTCCCTTGCTCCTTATAGAATGGCACCAACGGAGTTGAAGGAATTGAAAGTGCAATTACAAGATCTGATAAGCAGAGGTTTCATTCGGCCTAGTGTTTCTCCATGGGGAGCACCAGTGTTATTTGTGAAAAAGAAAGATGGGACAATGCGACTATGTATTGATTATCGGCAGTTGAATAAGGTGACCATTAGAAACAAGTACCCTCTACCTCGTATCGATGACTTGTTTGACCAATTACAGGGGGCCACTGTATTTTCGAAGATTGATTTGAGATCGGGTTACCACCAACTGAAAGTGAAAGATAGTGATATTTCCAAAACAGCTTTTCGGACTCGATATGGGCACTATGAGTTTTTGGTGATGCCTTTTGGATTGACTAATGCTCCGGCAGTTTTTATGGATTTGATGAATCGGGTATTCCACCCTTTCATTGATTCCTTTGTGATTGTATTCATAGACGATGTGTTGATTTACTCGCGTAGCATGGAGGAACATGAGAAGCATTTGAGACTTGTATTGCAGATTTTGAGAGAGAAGAAATTGTTTGCTAAATTCAGTAAGTGTGAGTTTTGGTTGAATGAAATTGTGTTTTTAGGGCACGTTGTCTCGGGAAATGGGATATATGTTGATCCAAAGAAGGTGGAAGCAATTGTTGAATGGGAGAGTCCTAAGAATGTGACAGAAATTAGGAGTTTCCTAGGATTGGCAGGTTACTATCGTAGATTCATTAAGGGATTTTCAGCAATAGCATTACCACTGACAAAGTTGACTCGTAAAGAAGTGAAGTTTGTATGGGATGAAGAATGTGAGAGGAGTTTTAAAGAATTAAAGAATCGGTTGGTTTCAGCCCCTATACTTACTATTCCATGTGGGAATGAGTCTTTTGTGATCTATACAGACGCTTCATTTCAGGGGTTAGGATGTGTTCTTATGCAGAATGGGAAGGTAATAGCATATGCTTCCAGACAATTAAAGACGCATGAACGAAACTACCCTACACACGATCTGGAGCTAGCAGCCATTGTTTTTGCTTTAAAGTTATGGCGACATTACTTGTATGGAGAAACTTGTGAGATATTTACAGATCATCAAAGTTTAAAATACTTGTTTACACAAAAGGAACTGAATTTGAGACAGAGGCGTTGGATAGAGCTGATTAAAGACTATGACTGTACCATTCATCACCATCCTGGGAAGGCCAATGTAGTAGCAGATGCTTTGAGTCGAAAATCATCAGGGATTCTCGGTTGCATACGGTGTGCTCGTGTTGGAAATATTCTTGACTTGGCATTGATGGGGATTGAATTGAAGTTTTCAAAAAGTGGAGGATTATTAGCACATGTCACAGTGAGACCTTTATTGGTCGAGCGCATACGAAATTCGCAGACCAGTGATCCATTCCTTGAGAAGAAGAAACAAGATGTCCTGGATGGTAAAGAGAGTGACTTTGAAATTAAGAATGATGAATCATTGTGTTATAAAAATAGGATTTGTGTACCTAATGATCCACCCTTAAAGAAAGATATATTAGAAGAGGCACATAGTTCTATTTACTCTATGCATCCGGGAGGTACCAAAATGTACAGAGATTTGAAAGAATATTACTGGTGGAACAATATGAAACGTGAGATTGCAGAGTTCGTAGCTAAATGTTTAGTATGCCAGCAAGTGAAAGCAGAGCATCAGAAGCCGGCAGGATTATTGCAGTCTTTGCCTATTCCGGAATGGAAGTGGGAGCATATAACGATGGACTTTGTTACAGGGTTACCCCGGTCACCTAAGGGGCATGATTCTATTTGGGTGATTGTAGACCGCTTGACGAAGTCAGCTCATTTTCTCCCAGTTAAGACCACCTACACTGTTGACAAGTATGCACGTATGTACGTTGATGAGATTATCCGTTTACATGGGGCACCGGTGTCAATTGTATCAGATAGAGATCCAACGTTCACTTCTAAGTTTTGGCCTCGTCTCTAGAATTCCATGGGCACAAGTTTGAAGTTCAGCACTGCGTTTCATCCACAAACTGATGGGCAATCAGAAAGGACGATTCAAATATTAGAAGACATGTTACGAGCCTGTGTATTTGACTTCAAAGGTAGTTGGGATGATCATTTGCCATTGATGGAATTCTCGTATAATAATAGTTATCAGTCGACTATTGGTATGGCTCCTTATGAAGCTCTATATGGGAGGAGATGTAGAACGCCTTTGTGTTGGGATGAAGTGGGTGAAAGGAAAATTTTGGGTCCTGAATTGATAGATATGACAACTGAAAAGATCAAAATGATTCGGGAACGGATAAAGATAGCGCAAAGCAGGCAGAAATTTTATGCAGATAAGAGGAAGCATCCGTTGGAATTTCAGAAGGGAGATTTTGTATTCCTGCATATTTCACCGTGGAAAGGCGTTATGAGATTTGGCAAAAAGGGGAAACTAAGTCCAAGATACATTGGACCATATGAAGTGTTGGAAAGAATTGGGAACCTCGCATATAGATTAGCATTACCTTCAGATTTATCCCGTTTGCATGATGTGTTTCACGTATCAATGCTTCGTAAGTATTTGGCGGATCCATCTCATCAGTTGAAAACTCAACCAATTGAACTGAAGGAAGACTTGTCGTACATCGAGGAACCATTGGAAATTATTGATCGTAAGGAGCAGGTGTTGAGGAATAAAGTTATTCACTTAGTTAAAGTTATGTGGATGAGCCATGGAGTTAAAGAAGCAACTTGGGAAACGGAGGATAGCATGAAGAAACAGTATCCCCATTTGTTCGGTAAGTGACCTTTATATTAAATTTCGGGGACGAAATTTTCTAAGGGGGGGAAGTTGTGACAACCCGAATATAATTATGATGAATTATATTTAAATCATGCTTATCTTATGTGATATGAATAATGTGATATTAGTATATCTAATGTAAGTGATTATGTTTATTATAATCCTACTTTCATAAATCATGAAAGGTCGAATTATTTACAGACACAAATTTTAGTTGTTTTCGGTAGAAATGTTCCCGTTAGAGACTAGTTTTGACCTTTATAACATTATAAATGACTTGAGGTGAAAACTAGATAGTTGAAGACATGTGAGTTAGGGTTGTAACACAACAAACGGATCATCAAATGGATGCCCGAGTGAAGAGTTATACCGAAATTACGAACAAAGGGCAAAGTTGTCCATTCCCTTTAAGTGGTATTTTGTCCTTTATTAAACCAAATGTTTTAAATTGATTGGTTGTCTTTGGAGGCAGCCTTGGCCGACTTAAAACCCTCCCTCTAACATATTTCTTCAGCAAAACAAAGCCTAGGTTCAGTTTCAAGTGTTGTTAGCTTGAGGAAATAGAAAGTTGAGGTTTAGGAAGAAAAGTGAGGAGAAAAAGTGTAGAAAAATCCGTGGAAATTACGTAAAAAGCCCTGAAGGTAATCCTAATTGTAATTCTTGTTATTTATCTTATATTACTGATTTATATGATATAAATCATCATAGGTTTACTAAAGTTTCAGCCCTTTATATGTATGTATGGTTAGATGTAAGTTTATGTTAAGTTGAATGTAGAAACCCTTAAAATTGCCTTGTATTGAAAGCCCTTGCATTCAAACTTGCATATCTCTTTGTGTGCTTACTGGAATTGAGAAATTACAATTGGATATGAAATTAGACTCATATATTCATATCATATTCGAAAATGAGAATTTATCTCCTTGTGGTTAGGCCGTAATGATGATTTCAAGTTGGTACATAGTTGCTGTTTGTATACTTGATTTCGGTATGACTTGAGTTTGGTCCAGATTTTGAGATAGCAAATGAAGTCCAAATATTATGAAACTTTAATTCTGTACTATTCAGGATGTCTACTGAAAGTGTGTTGAAAATCATGGAAAGTTATGCTGTAGAAAAATTATGAAAATTCTGGGAATTCGAAGGAACAATAGAGGAGCTTGTAGGGCAGATTTCTGGTGTTGTAGAGAAATGGTCATAACTTGCCCTAGGAAGCTTTAAAAATTACACCGTCACTTGTACTGGATAATATATTCATATATGTTTTCATATTGATGAGGTTGGACCCCTGTATTTGTAAAATTTAGGAATATAGGATGGTTAAGTATGTAAGACCATAATTTCAGGCCATACTGAGTACCCCTTGAATGAATGTTTGTATTTTGTCCTTACAAAGGGTACTTTGAGTACATGTTTCATGTGTATATACATTGAGGAGTATAATTTCATGTTTACTTGACTTTGGTTATAAATTCCTCACAAGTTATTTCCTACGGTTGAATGTGTATAACATTATCAATATGTACATCATTGTTTGCCTTTACCTATGTTTTATGGAATGTGACTTAATTGGAATTATATTGTTGATGTATAGCCATGGAAAGTTACATAATTATGTTTGGATAATATTTATGATTGAGTTCCAGTACTGATTTAGTTGGATTGACAGGTGTAAGGCCTAATCAACCCAGTTCAGCTCCACCAGAAGGAAACCTGAATACGTAGTTGTCAACCAAGGTGAGTGTACTCACTGGAAAGAGATATTTGTATCGTGTTGTTGGTATGATCATAATAAAATCAATATGAAATTGTTCATTTCGGTTTACCGAAATGAGGGGTTACTCCTCGACCAGGAATGGGGGAGATTTGTCTATTAATGACAAGGGGTTACTCCTCGACCAGGAATGGGGGAGAATTGTCTATTTAGACAGGATATGTGAATCATGATTCGAAAAAGTTGGTCATTCATTTTGAATGAGCCGGATAAGTTAATACATAAGTATATGGACATGATTTATTGCATTTAAATTCATGCAGTAGTTTAGTAGTGATACATTCACTGGGCTATTTTGCTCATGATTCCTATGTTCACATTTTTCAGGAAACGCGATGTCACTGCCAAATCTAGGAGGTCAGGTTGGGTTAGCCAGGAATGGGAGAAACTATGATTTGTGTAAATGTAAATGATGTAATTAAGTTAACTTATCCTTCAAGAAAGTTTTTATGCGCATCATTACTCTGATGTTGTAAAAAGGTTTTCAGTTATATGGATTTACAATAATGATTCTGAAATCAAAACTCGTGATTATGGTTTGGTTAGATTAATTATGGTTTGACTCACTTTGACTTTCAAACTTAATTATAAGTAACTGGGTTGGGGTGTGTCAATTACTGAGTTCATCATCAATCGTTGGAGATATCTACGTGGAAGTGGGAGAGTATTTCCATGGACTTCATTATTGGACTGCCTACATCACAGCGGGGTCCCAACTCCATATGGGTTATAATGGATCGATTGACTAAGGTGGCTCATTTTTTGCCAGTACGAATAGACTACACCATGGGCCAGTATACACAGTTGTTCATTATCGAGATTGTTAGGCTACATGGGGTGCCCCTGGATATCATTTCTGATAGAGATAAGATTTTTGTGTCGCGTTTCTGGGAGAGCTTTCAGGAGGCCATCGGTACAGAGTTGAGATTGAGTTCAGCTTATCACCCATAGACAGATGGACAAACAGAGCATACCAATCCGATGTTGGAGGATATGCTATGCATGTGTGTCCTTGATTTTGGAGGAGGATGGGAGCCGTATCTTCTACTGGTGGAGTTTTCTTATAATAACTCCTATCAGTTCATGATCGGCATAGCTCCATTTGAGGCATTGTATGGAAGGCCTTGTCATTCTCCCGCTTGTTGGCTAGAGGTGAGGGACAACAAATTTCTCGGACATGAGGTGGTTCAGGAAACTTCAGCTAGGATTGAGGTCATCAAGAGTCACATTCGGGTAGCATAGGACAGACATAAGTGCTACGCTGATGCGAAGCGGTTCTTCCAAGAGTTTAGCGTCGGGGACAAAGTATTACTGCGGGTATCTCCTATGAGAGGAGTAATGAGGTTTGGAAGGAAAGGGAAGTTGGATCCGAGGTACATGGGACCATTTCCCATTATCGAGAGGATTGGGCCGATGGCATACAGGTTAGGGTTGCTAGAGCATTTGCGCCGCATTCTTGATGTGTTCCACATCTCGTCACTGAGATGATATCTTCGGGATGACATGGCCCATACTCACATCGTGATAGAGGATATTGATTTACAGCCCGATAGCTCTTACGAGGAGAGGCTAGTGGCTATCCTAGACCATAGCAAGAGAAAATTGAGGTCGAAGGTAGTCCCACTTGTACGGGTCCAGTGGGAGCATCATAATGTGGAGAAATCCATTTGGGAGCGTGAGGCAATTATGCGCGAGAAATACCCAGACTTATTCTTACCAGGTATGCCCTATTTTCCAAATTTCGGGCTGAAATTCTGTTATTAGGGGGGGGGGGGGTATGTAATACCCCGTATTTTTATAACTTTAAATTTGGGGATTTATTAAATTTAAATTGAGATATTAATTTAATATTAATCCACAAATTTATTTTAAATATTTACTAGCGTGATGAGAGTTAGTAATTATTGAGAATTTGTTGAACATTACTTAGTGGATAAAGCAATATGTATAATCGAATTTATTAAATTATTATGAGTGTATAATTTGATAATTATGGAAATTAAATCGGGACGCACTTGTGTTGTGTTGAGATTAAATTATTATTATTAAAAGTGAATGAATTATAAGTCGTCTGTATGGTCATTTTGAGTGCGCCAATGTGTCCGTAAGGGTCGAGATAGTCAAATTACGTACCCAGGGATTTAGTTTGGGTCTCGGGTCATTTTTAGTCCTAATTAGCATCCCGAGAGGGTATTATAGACATTTGACATTTTTGGGTAATTAAATCCACGAATTTCCTAGGAATAAATCATCCTTTAGGAGTTGCCTTCTAGGGTTAGAAATCAGAAAATCAAAGAACGACCATTAGAGAAGGAGTTGGATAGCTTTCTAAGCAACTCAAGGCCAAAGACTCAACCGTTTACACCGCCACCACCACCAAAGCGTAGATCGCGCGACGAGGAACGCAACCATACCTCTTTCATCCTCAAATCAGAAACTCAAATTCCAGGCAAGTATCTATCTTGCTTTATTTTTAGTTAATGTCTCAATCATGTTAGTCTAGGGTTGTTTAGAACTTGTTTCATGAAGAAAGTACATTTTTGAGACTTAAAATCACATGTTGCAGAAGAAGTAGTCATATTCTGGACATCTAAATCGCATGTAGAGGATAAACCACAAATTTGTATGGATTTAGAAGCAGGAAATCTAGAAAAGAATTGGAAGAATTGAAAGAAAAAGAAAGATTGAGGTTCTTGAAGTTTAGGTAAAGTTTACCCATTAAATTGTTATAATTGATGAATTGGGACATATTTTACATAGAAAATCATGTGTTGAGGTATATAGTACTTGTAGTAACGTTGGTTGGGAGTTTGGGAATGATATATGGAGATTTGGTAGAGGTTAGAAAGGCAAACCCGTAACTGGGTTAATGCAGCTTTCGTCATAACTGCTTGATCGATCGATCAATCCAAGAACATCGATCGATCGATGATCGATCGATCGACCCCATTTCCTCGATCGATCGACCCCTCCTGGAAAACTGCATATTTCCCTCATGTTGGTTTAATCCGATTAAAATGCGTAGTAACCCTTGATTAATATTGTTAGAGCATAATGGGATATAAAATAGGACCAGTAGGGTCTAGGTAAACTCCGTTGAGTGAGAATTTAATGTAAGATGAAATTAAGGGTTAACGGGGAATTATTCACACATATGAAATCATGCGTACGTTTAATAAAAGATCGAGAATTGTAAGAAAATTAGAGTAAAAGGTAAGTGAGAGTGCCTACTGAAATTATACTTAATAAGATAGAATACTTCGAGAGTCGAGAAGTAGGTATGGAGTAAATTATATATACGAGAATAAAAATGACAAATTTTGTTGTGCGAGATAATCGAGTAAAAATGTGTTAAGAACGGATAATTATAATTATGGATCGTGGGCGCACCTAATTTAGAAATGTGAATACATATATATATATATATATATATATATATATGACTGTGTGATTGTGCATATATTGTATATATATATGTATGTGTGTAAAAATTGTACCCGAGCTACTTGCTATCACTGGGGGTTTTCGCACCGGAACAGTCTTATCTTGATTGGGCCTTTATGGGGGATAACGACTTGTACCCTAGAACATTGGATTCCTTGGTACAGTCTATCTGATTGATAGTCAGACGGTCCTAAGAGACGTGAGGGTATGTGCTGACCTCTTAGTGACTTGGAACTATGCTTCACGTCCATTTGTTTATATTTTGTGTTAATACAGTTCGAGAGTGATTCCGAACTAGTATTTCCCTTAGTACAAGTGATACGGGGACTTGATAACAGAGTATGCCAACACCATAAATTTTGTGTGGGGTGCTGATAGTATATATATATATTATACGAGTGAGTAATATATATATGTACTTAAGTATGAGAATTTTATAATGTGAATAAAAGTAGTTAAGTAATGAATAGTTACTCCAATTTTATTATAAGTGTTTGAAAATTTTGTGACATCACTGAATTATTTCCAATAAGCTAAGGTATATGAGAAAGATTGATTTACATAAATTAATTATATTAGCCATAGTATATGACGGAATAAAACCTTATGGGGGAAGTTAAGTTAAAATAATTTTGTGGGATTAATAGTGCGGTAGGCGTGCACACTAGATAAGAGGTGAGAATTTGTCAAGAGAGTGTCGCATACTAACATCGTTGTTACATTAGTCGATAAGCATTCTAAATATTTGCTAAACTTATTTTAAACTTTTTTACACTCGGGATCTGACCCATTTCCTGTTATTTCTTCTCTCTTGTATATATATGTATATAATACAGGTCCCCAACCACAGGGCAGTCATGCTTAGGTTCTTTGGACCGGACATGCTGTAGCTTATGTGGGAGTTGCAGGCCATTGCTTAGACGACCTCGTTGTTGATTCTACTCCTACTTTTAGTTCTTATTAGTTAGGGCATGTGTCACCCGTTTCTCTATTCAGTTTGGATTTTTGTCAAAGATTTATGTTCCTTTATATTTCCATTAGTTGGTACTCTTTGGGATTTAATTAATGTTAGGATAGTTTTATTTATAATTTAAACTGGTTTGGTTTATCTGGATTAATCTAATTCTTGTGTGTTATTATCCATCTTTAGTATATCAGAGTTCTTAAATTGTTGGTTATTTAAAAAGGTTTTCATATTTGGATTTAATAAAATGGAAATATGGTTTTAAAATTGTTTTGACACTTAGCTTAATTATTTAGGGTGTTTAAATTGGAAATTTTATTTTGCGACAGTGAAGCTAAGAATGAACCAACCGTTCACCTTGATTTTTATTTAATAAAGGACTAATCACTCGGTATTTAATTAGGCAGGGTGTCACAGGTGGTATCAGAGCATCGGGTTCTAGTGTCCTTTAGGATCTGTACGGCTTATTTCGTTTCCATCTTAGCGTCTTTGATATAGAGCCCTATTTTTAGGACTGTTGTATTCTTGTGTTTACGCTTACATCTCCAACTATTCGAGATTTGTTAATAGTTATAGACTAATAAACTTCCTTATCATTTCAGATGCCTTCGAGACGCGCACCCCGAGATAGGAATGCCCAGCCCGAGCAACCAACAGCTCCGGCACAAGGGATGATGAACGCAATCGAGGTAGCCGCTATTGTTGCTCAGGCAGTGAATGCCGCATTAGCGGTAGTGCAGAAGGCTCCACCCCAGATTTAGGAAGTGGCGTCAGTACCAACACAGCTTCCATCTGCATGGGAGCGGGTTAGGGATGCCTTTCAGAAGGCGCATCCCCCGGAGTTCTTAGGTAGTTCGGACATCGTAGTCTCCAGCCAATGGAAGAAAGATAACCAGAGACATTTGTGAATATTTGAGTGTACTGACGTGCAGAGATAGCTTTTGGCTACCTTCAAGTTAGTGGGGGACTCTTTGCAGTGGTGGGAGTTCACCACCACCTTGGAGGAGAGGGACAACATCACGATTCAGTCATTCTGGGCGCGGTTTGACTGCAAGTACTTACCATTCACCGTGTAGACTGAGATGAAGCAGAAGTTACTGAATTTGAAGCAGTAGAATATGACTGTTGCTGAGTACGAGGAGGAGTTCACTAGACTTCTCACTATAGTGCCAGACGAGGCACCCACCGAGGGGAAGAAGATACTGTTGTTCGTAGATGGATTGGCCTGGAGGATCCGTCAGCACCTCATAGGCAATCTATCATTGAGTACCTACACTGATGTACTCAACACTTCTTTATTACATTGTCAGGATCACCGCTTCCGTCTGCAGGGGAGGAAACGAGCAGGGGAGTCCATCTAGTAGGGAAGGACAGGGGGCAGTAGTACTGGTAGGGCATCAGCAGCCTAGGGGTAGACCCGTCACAGTGAGCAGAGTTCTCATTAGGGGGACCCTGCTAAGTGGTTCCGATTAGGTGACTCCGGACAGGGATTTGGGGGATTTAGGCAGGGCCCGCAGGGCCAGTCTAATTAGCATGGCCAACAAGTCCAACAAGGCCAACACCGTTACTAGCAGGGACAGCAGCACGGCCATCAGGGCCAGCAGGGCAAGTGGTGGGGTGGTAACGTCCAACATGGCCGTGGTCAGCAAGGGAAGAGGGGAGGTAACTTGAGGGGCAGATGTTTCGGATGTGGTAAGAATGGCCATAGGCGCCAAGATTGTCCAGAGGGAGATAGGGCCCTACAGCAGCAAGGTGCCCATAATGAGCCGTAGAGGCCACTCTTTCCAGCTGCCCTCCAAGTGCCAACTCAAATTCCAGCCCTACCATCCATCCCAGTAGCTCCAGATCAGCAGGGGAAGTTATAGTACGGACGTGTCTATAACGTCCACCAGGAAGCTGCACATCAGGCAACACCCGCGATTGAGGGTACGTTTCCTATCCATGGCACTATGGGTCGGGTTTTATTTTATACTGGGGCGTCACTGATTCGTCACTTTTATTGTATTTTATTCCCCGTTAATTTGTACATTCTAGCATTCCCGTGCATGTATTTCCCTGTTCTTATACTCATTTATTGACTAACCCCTAAATTCATCATATATACTTTGTCTGTGTCTTTATTGAGCTTTTATAGGTCTCGGGAATGCATTTTGGGAAGTTTGGTTTTGATCCGGAAAGTTCCGTTGACACTTGCACAGTCGGGGGCAATTTAGTAATTTCAGCACTCGGGCTTTGTTCCCGATTTCTTCACGGAAGTTGTAGACCTTCTTCTCCTCTTCGCGTGGCCTCCGACGGTGCGTGAATCCGATCTCGAACGCAAAAGTTACGGAAGTTTCGGTGAAGCATGGAACAATTAATGCCTATATAGGCAACTCTTCTTTCTGCAGAAGGCCCGAATCGATTCGCCATTCTCACCGAATCGATTCGGCCCTGCATTTTCAGCTTTCTCCTTATTACTAGTTTGCCATTTTGGTGGATTTTTGGGGATTTATCCCTTGTTTTTCCTCTTTTGTAAAGAGATTACTTTTGTTGGATATTTAGTAAGATAGAAAAACACTCTCTTCTCTCTCCTAGGTCAAGCTCATTTATGGCTTTCACCAACTTGTAAGGCTTTGATTGCTTGTTGAATAGTTGTGATTAATGCAAGATAAGTTCAATTACTCCATCTCTTCTTGTTCCACTAGCTTTAAATTGCATTGAATTCCATCCTTTGTATTGATTTGAGTTTTAACTAGATAACTAATTCAAGTATGTTGTTAACTAGCATGTGTAGTTTAGTTTTAATTATGAGTAGCTAGACTTGTGATTGGGGATCAATATCCCACCTTGGATGCTTGAACTTAATATCTAGGTTTTTTTTTTTTTTAATAGTTCTAATGGAACTTCATGTGTTGGTTTTGGAGTATCATAGTTTCTTAACTTCCCTTGTCATGCAAAGGCTAGTGTTTGAAGCTTTACTACAAACTCAACCCATCTAGCAATAATTGATTAAACCCTAATCCTCCATTGTTGAGTTCATTCTCTACATGGTTGATGTTCGGACTTAATTAGTTATGCTCGATTAGAATTAATTTAATCAAGCCCTATAATCCCCTTCCTTGTGAATCCGAGGTGGGAGAATGATCCTCAATCCCCTTAATTTCTTGAACTCAAGCTTACCTTAGTTCTTTTCATTAGTTCTGTAATTTGTTGTTAATCATCTGTTCATTAATAGCATGTTAGTTTAGAGGTTACATCTCAATCACCTTTCCAAATCACAAATCATCTTTTACACTTTAACATTTTGTGACGTTTAGAGAGTCTCTTTGCCCCAATCTAGTTCTCCTAGGAGCGTTCAATCCCTGTGGATCACGATTCCGTACTTACCGGATTCTACTTGTTGCGATTAGATTTGCACTTGAATCACAAGCCATATTTTGGGCGCACCAAGTTTTTGGCGCCGTTGCCGGGGATTGGCAACTAACTTAGGGTTTAGAAATTCTCTTTACACTAATCGTTCCCTGTGGTCACCGTGACAACACGATTTCCAAAATAATCAATCCAAAAGCACTTGTAAATGCAAGACAAGCATAGTAGCAATTTAAATCCTGTTTGCGAACCCTCGTCTAGTGAGCCCTCGGACTATTGGAGACCTTTACCATCGGTTTCTCGTTCTAGTTCGATCTCATCTTCTTCGTACACTTGGGCTCACTCTGAACCCACAACAATGGCCGATAATGTAAGTGAACATGGTAGTCAGGGGATTGCACCCGAACCCCCTTATAGGACTATGCGTGATTACTTACAACCGGAGAGGACCACCTCTCCGTCATGCATCATCTTTCCATACAATGCCGCGCAATTCCATTTCCGAAATGGAATGATCCAATTACTTCCAACTTTCCACGGCATGGAAAGTGAACAACCTTATCTTCATGTGAGAGAGTTTGAGGAGGTGTGCGCTACTTTTAGCGACCAAAATTGCCCTCTAGACGTCACACGACTCAAACTCTTCCCATTTTCCTTAAAGGACAAAGCCAAAACTTGGCTTTGGTCCTTGGCTCCTAATTCCATTGGGAGTTGGCGCGAAATGCAAGCGCAATTTTTGAAGAAATTCTTTCCTACTCATCGCACCAACTCCCTAAAAGGTCAAATCCAAACCTTCGCTCAAGCCGAAGGCGAATCATTTGAGAGATGTTGGGAGAGGTTTAACGAGGTGCTTCATAAGTGCCCACATCATGGGTTCGAAAAGTGGAGATTAATCTCCTTTTTCCACAATGGCCTCACCCTCAATGCAAAACAAATGGTGGAGACTATGTGCTCCGGCGAGTTTTTCGGTTTGGATCCGGATGATGCGTGGGCACATTTTAAATATTGTGCCGAGACCACCCAAGCTTGGGACACTTCGGACCCTAGCAAAACCAATGCCCGGTCATCCAATCCACCTTCATCTAGCCATGGCATATATCACCTTGCCGAAGGAGATGATATGTCATTAAGAGTAGCCCAACTTTCCAAGCGTATCGAGGCAATGGATGCCAAATCTCGGGAACCATCCCATCCTTCTCCCTCACATGTAGAGGAGTCTTGTGCCATTTGCGACGTTGACGATCACTCAACGAGGGATTGCCCAACAATCCCAGCATCTAAAGTGATGCTTCACGATCAGGCCAACGCGATGGCCACTTACAAGAAACAATACATGACTCCTTTAGGTGAGGGCTATAATCCTTCGTGGAGAAACCATCCGGGTTTCTCTTATGGGCAGCCCCAACATTCTCAAAATCCACCTCCCCCGAATTATCAAAATCATCCCCCACCTCATAATTTTCAACAACCATATAATCAAGCTCCTCCACCCCAAGCTCAAATGCAAGGTCCCCCACAGGGACCACCTCCTCCGGTTATACCATTATATGCTCACCCGAACAAGAGGAGCCTCGAAGAGACTCTTCAATCTTTCATAACCTCTCAACAAGCCACGAATTCTAGGCTTGAAAAGGAAATCTCCAAGTTGACCTCGGCTTTAAGTATCCAAGAGAAGGAAAAATTCCCTTCTCAACCTCAAAAGGCTTTGGGGCAAAATAGTGTCAATGACACTTCGAATCCCCCTCCCGATAGTGCTAAGGCCGTGACCGTTCTTAGGAGCGGGAAAGTGGTTGAAAAGCCCACCCCTCCTAGTGTCCCAACCGTCGTTAAGGAGGTTTCGCCCGACCCATTAGAGGTCGAAGATGCCTCCTTGAGACAGAGAGAGGGGAAAGCCCCGGTAGAGTCGGATGTGGTTTCGAAACTTCCTAGTCCCGTGCCTTACCCTCAAAGGCTCTTGTCGAAAAAGGGGAATGTTAGTAATTCTGACATACTAGAGATGTTCAAACAGGTAAAAATTAACATCCCTCTTCTAGATGCTATCAAGCAAGTCCCCGCTTATGCTAAGTTCTTAAAGGACTTACTAACTGTTAAGCGGAAATTGTATGTAAGGAAGAAAGCTTTCTTGGCCGAAAATATCAGCTCAATAATTCAATCTGAATTACCACCTAAATATAAAGATCCCGGATGTCCCACCATTTCATGTGTGATAGGGGACTTTAAAATTGAGCAGGCTTTGCTAGACCTAGGAGCGAGTGTAAATTTGTTACCTTATCATGTCTATGAACAGCTCGGTCTAGGGGACCTCAAGCCCACAAAGATTACCCTCCAATTATCGGATCGCTCCGTTAAGGTTCCGAGGGGTGTAGTGGAAGATGTCATCATACAGGTTGACAAATTCTACTTTCCTGTGGACTTTGTGGTGCTTGATACCCATCCTACTTCTACTAGCGGTAGAACTACCCCCATTATCCTCGGTCGTCCATTCCTTGCCACTTCCAATGCATTGATTAATACTAGGAATGGCCAAATGAACCTGACATTTGGGAATATGACCTTGGAAATGAACATCTTTAATGTTTCGAACCAAGTGGGGGATTGTGATGATGAAGTCCATGAGGTGGACTTTCTAGAAGAGGTGGTGCAAGAGCATTTTGATGCTACCTATTTATCGGACCCCTTGGAGGGATGTCTTGTGAACCCGATTTACTCGGAGAATAGCTATTCTCCCTATGATGAAGAGGTCAAGTTCATGAGTTTGTTGTTAGATGAGGACGAGAGTGTAGATGATATTCACTGGTGTAGTGTTTTTGAGGACTTACCCCCTCGTGATTCTTATGAGGTTCCCTCGGATGTGCGATTCCCCAAACTTGAATTAAAGCAATTGCCTTCCGAGTTGAAATATGCTTATTTAGGCGAAAATGAGACATATCCTGTTGTTGTCTCATCAAGCCTCGAGGCAAGGGATGAACAAAGGTTAATAGAATTGTTAAGAAAATACAAGGGTGCGTTCGGATGGACAATTGCAGATTTGAAGGGAATTAGTCCCTTGATTTGCACTCACAAAATTAACCTTGAAGAGGATGCAAAACCCTCTCGTGAAATGCAACGGAGATTGAATCCGTTGATGAAAGAAGTTGTGAGAGCAGAAGTAATTAAGCTTTTAGATGCGAATATCATATATCCGATCTCCGATAGCAAATGGGTCAGTCCAATCCATGTTGTTCCTAAGAAATCAGGAGTTACCGTTGTGGAAAACATAAAAGGGGAATTGATCACTAAACGCACCACCACTGGGTGGCGTGTATGCATAGACTATAGAAAACTTAATGCAATGACATTAAAGGATCATTTTCCCCTTCCATTCATTGACCAAATGTTGGAACGCGTATCCGGTCATCCGTACTATTGTTTTCTCGACGGGTACTCGGGTTATAACCAAATCGAACTTGATCTCAAGGATCAAGACAAAACTACTTTCACATGCCCTTTTGGGACATTTGCTTACAAAAGAATGTCTTTCGGGTTGTGTAATGCGCCTGCTACGTTCCAAAGGTGCATGTTGAGCATGTTTAGTGATATGATAGAGCGTGGTCTAGAGGTGTTCATAGACGACTTCAACGTCTTTGGCAACTCCTATGACCATTGTCTTTCTATGTTAGAAAAGGTTTTGTCTAGGTGTGTAGAGAAAAAGCTCGTGTTAAACTGGGAGAAGTGCCATTTTATGGTCACTAAGGGTATTGTTTTAGGCCACATCGTCTCCTCTGATGGTATTGAGGTAGATAAGGCAAAGGTAGAGGTCATTGCCAACTTACCCGCTCCTAAGTCTCTGAAAGATGTAAGGTCTTTCCTTGGGCATGCAGGATTCTATCGCCGTTTCATCAAGGACTTTAGCTCGATTGCTAGGCCCTTGTGTAATCTCCTCTCCAAGGAAACTCCTTTTGAATGGAGCGATGAGTGTCACGCAGCTTTTGAGACTTTGAAAAGTATGCTTACCACCGCTCCCATAATCCAAGCTCCTGATTGGACCCTACCCTTTGAATTAATGTGTGACGCTAGCGACTTCGCTGTTGGGGCGGTTTTAGGTCAGAGAAGTGACAAGAAGCCCCATGTCATTTACTATGCGAGTAGAACTCTTAACGGTGCTCAATTGAACTATTCTATCACCGAGAAAGAGTTATTAGCGGTCGTCTATGCGTTAGATAAGTTCCAGGCATACCTCGTGGGATCGCCCATAGTTTGTTTTACGGATCATGCGGCGCTCAAATACCTTCTATCTAAGAAGGACGCCAAGCCGCGTTTGATTAGGTGGGTGCTCTTACTCCAAGAGTTTAATTTGACTATTAAAGATAAAAAGGGAGTAGAGAATGTTGTCGCGGATCACTTGTCGCGTTTAACATTTGAGGCACCCAAAGACCAACTCCCCATCGCTGAATTCTTCCCGGATGAACAGCTGTTCTCCACTTCCTCTCTGCCGTGGTTCGCTGATATAGTGAACTACCTCGTGACGGGTTCGATTCCATCTGATTGGACCCCTCAAGAGAAGAGGAAATTCTTTATTTGGGTGAGGAGATTCTTTTTCGATGATCCGTATCTATTCAAATATTGTCCCGACCAGATCATCCGGAGATGTGTCCCGGATGATGAGTATGAGAGCGTGATTCGTTTCTCCCACACGGAGGCTTGCGGTGGCCACTTTTCTTCCAAGAAAACCGCCGCAAAAATCTTACAATGCGGGCTTTACTGGCCCACACTTTTTAAGGATGCACACGAATTCTGCGTTTCGTGTGATCGTTGCCAAAGATTAGGTGCTATAACACGTCGCAACATGATGCCAATGTCCCCCGTTCTAGAACTTGAAGTCTTTGACTGTTGGGGAATTGACTTCATGGGCCCATTCCCACCGTCTTTTGGTAACCTTTACATCCTAGTGGCCGTAGATTATGTTTCAAAGTGGATCGAGGCCATTGCGTGCAAAACCAATGACCATAGGGTGGTGTTGAAGTTCCTAAAGGAACACATGCTTTCGCGTTTCGGAACTCCGAAGGCGATTATAAGAGATAACGGGACGCATTTCTGTAATTCCCCGTTTGCTAATCTTATGCGAAAGTATGGTGTAACACACAAAGTTGCAACTACCTACCACCCACAAACCAATGGCCAAGTTGAATTGGCCAATCGAGAGATCAAGCATATCCTAGAGAAGACGGTCAATCCCGACCGCAAGGATTGGTCTCTTCGACTTCCTGACGCTTTGTGGGCATATCGTACGGCCTACAAGACCTCTTTGGGAATGTCGCCCTTTAGACTTGTGTACGGCAAGCCATGCCACTTACCGGTAGAAATCGAGCACAAGGCCTATTGGGCGATCAAGAAATTTAATTTCGATCTCGACAAGGCCGGAAAGAAGCGAATGCTCCAACTCAACGAGTTGGATGAACTCCGGAGTGATTCGTACGAGAGTGCGAGAATCTATAAGCAAAGGGTGAAAGAGAGGCACGATAAGCGCATATCCCGTAAAACATTTCACCCTAGCCAAAAGGTTCTCTTATACGACTCTAGGTTGCATTTATTCCCGGGTAAGCTAAGGTCTCGATGGACGGGTCCGTTTGTCGTTAAGACCGTCCATCATCACGGTGCAATTGAGATTGAGAACCCGTCGGATGGGAAGTTATTCAAGGTCAATGGTCAGCGCCTCAAGCCTTTCCTAGAACCATTTGACCCGAGTTCGGACACGATTCCATTGTCCGACCCCGTTTACGGGGCTCCATAGGACGTCGGAATTTTGTATTTTTGTGCCGAGCATCCCCCGGCATGTGCGGGGTGCAAACTTTTTGTCCCGGACCCTTTGTACGTATGTATTATTGACATTGGGGTCCAAAAATACCACCTTATGCAGCCCAATCAAACCACCAACAAAAAAAATCAGGATTCAGCAAAGCAGAAACTGATCTCCAGAAGCCGAATCGATTCGGCTTTCCAACCGAATCGATTCGCCCCACTCCAGTAGCCAAGTTTGATTTTGCGAATCGATTCGGACTTCCCACTGAATCGATTCGGTCACTTCCAGTGCTCAAGTTCGAGAATCGCGAATCGATTCGGACTTCTCACCGAATCGATTCGGGTCACCTGACACTTAAAAATCCCATATTCTGTTTTATCCCACATTCTATTTCTTTCTCCTCTCTTGCCTGCGAACCTACCCTCTCCCAAATCGAATCCTCTCCTCCATTCTCAATCTTCCCAATGGCTTCATCATCAAAGGAAACTTCATCCAAGGTATTAATTCAACCTTATTGATTCATTTCATGCCTGATTTAGTGTATATAGTATGGAAAATAGGGTAAACTGCATTTTCACCATTTTTACATGTTTAATGCATAAAACTCATTCTTTTTCCTCTGATTGTGATAAGAAACCAACACATACTACTTGATTAAGTTGCTGTGATGTTTAAGTAGTATGTGTTGGGGGTTTTCCACATAAAAATGTCAATTTCACCCTATTTTCCATACACTGCACACTAGGTGCTCGATGAAATGCCTCTGTGGAGAAAATGTGCCATAATGCTTCATTTTCGCTCATTTTCTCACGCAATGGTGTTGAATTACCCTTGTTTGAGTGCGGTGTGCATCGGTAACGTTAATTCGACCAATTTTTCCCGATGCACACCCACCGATTCCTTTTCTACCCTATTTCACGCCAAATTGATTTTATGCATTACACTAATTGTGTATGTATCAAATTAATTTTCTTGTAGGTTCCTTCGGTCACCAAGCCCTCCTCCAACTTAATTGCGGGTCGGGGAGGCTTCGAGTCCTTCCGGTCTAAACAAGAAAAGGATTGGTTCGTTGCGAAATTCCCTTCGGATCGCCCTATAGCTATTGAGCAGCCTGTCCATCTTGAGGACTTTCCTGCCTCGGCACGTCGCTACTTTCAGAAATTCAACTGGGAGGCACACCTTGCCAGGGCGGGGGAGGTGAATGAGGAGCACGTTCGTCGATTTTATGCATCGCTCGTCCCAACTGGGGACCGCACGTTCGAGGCTTACGTACGGGGTAAGCGAATTCCTCTCTCTAAGCCTCTCTTGGCATTGCACCTCACCGGGGCCGAAAACCCCGAGGATTTCGATTACCCGTGCGCAGACGAGGGGAGACTGACCAACGAAACCCTGATTGCGCGTCTGGCGCCAGGGCATATTTGGGCTGGGGAAACTTTCCCCACATCTGCTATGCCCGATAACCACCGCCTCATCCACTTGGTAGCCGTTAATTCCATCACGCCTACCCAAACAAAGGCGGTCCTTCGCTCTTCGCAAGCCCACTTCCTCTACCATCTACTGGATGCGAATTCAATTATAAACCTTCCCGCGTTAGTGCTACAGCGGATGCTCAAGGCCGCATACTGTGAAAAGGGGACCACTACCCTTCCTTACGCGCGGTTGGTTTCCCGCATATGTAGGGATGCTCACTGTGAGGTAGCGGGTACGGACTATTTTCCTCGCCTTCCCAAGATGCTTAACGAAAAGGCAATTGAAAAGAGTCTGGGGAAGGATCATATGGAGAGGAGAAAGAAGAGGATGTTAGATGCTCCTGCTGTTCCTGTTGCCCCGGATGCTCCTATGCCGGACATGCCTCAGCCCATGCCTGAGCCTGTGCCTCATCCAGTCCCACCGCCAGCCCCGTCTACTGTAGACCCCATTGCATATCTAGGGGTGCGGATGGATGAGCTTCAGGCTGACTTCTCCGAGTTTCGGGGTGCCTACATGTCGGACTTTGCATCATTCCGGGCCGACTTTTCTGCCTATCGGGGAGCGTACGAGCGCGATATATCTATGATCGCTCGGGCGCAGATGGATTTGTTCTCACACTTGCGAGGGGGCGAGGCTTCTGTGCCTCAGTACCTCTTTGACCCATACGCCCCTCGCGATCCTCCAGCGCCCGAGTCCCCGCGCCGCCACCCGGACGACATGTAGGTTGTTGTGATCCTGTTTTTGCTGATTATTTTTGGGTGGTTCTTTATTTAGATTGTTGGGTTTGTACTTAGGTAGTTGTGTTAGTATGGGGAGGAGAGAGTGCAATTTCTTGTATTTTCTAATTTTGGTTTCATTGTTCCCCATGTACACAACTCTTATATATTAATGAAATGACTCAGTTTTGGTTTCATTTTTCTTCTTGTATATATCTATGTTATATATTATTGTTTATGGTACTAACTTGTAACAGGCATGCCGTTGCGCGGTTCTCGAGTTACTCCTTACGGGGTGACTATTTTCATACCCTTTTTCCCTTTTTATCCCTACTGACATTGGGGACAATGTTTCATTCAAGTTAGGGGGTATGGTATACCATTGTGATGCCGGTTATCATATTAGTATTTATTTAATTATTTATTTAAAAAAATTAAAAAATTAAAAAAAAAAATTTAAATTAAAAAAAATTAAAATTTTTTTTCTTTTTCTTTCTCATATCTACTATGATTACTTATATGATCGGCATATCCTGTTGTATAGCTATGAAGCATGCTTTGAGTCATTGATTTATTATCCTTTAGCCCGTTATTGTTTGCATTCTGAATAGCATCATAAAATTAAACTGTGAAGCTTTGAGCATATACACAAATAATTATTTATGATTTGGTTTATAAGCGTTTCAAATTCGTTATTCTAAAGCGCATGCTATACCCTTACAAAAGTGAAAATTGAGACTTATCATCATTTGTGAGCGTATACACCTACTCTATCTCTTTCTTGTCAATGAACTCGTTGACGATCTCATTTTCTTTTCATTTGATTGCATACTAACTGATTTATCACTTGAGCATGATTTTCAATGGTGTTGAGTCCCGCGAATCACATGAAACCATAGGAAATGATTATAGGCCCTTGTTGTTAAACCCACATGACCTTGACCTTTCCCTTAAATGTTTCCCCTAGTCAACCCCCTTGAGCCTTATTATTCCTTTCGTTTGAACCCCAAATCCCTTGTCCAACTCCACATTGGAGTCCTAAACCCTTATTTACTTCCCCCGTACCTTGATTAGGGATTGTTCCCGGGATTGAATGTTGTTGTTTATATGGATTGCAAAAAAAAAAAAGCAAAAAAAAAAAAAGCAAGAAAAGAGAAAAGAAAAGAAAAAGAGAAAATCAAAGAAAAAGAAAGGATAAATATCGAATAAAATGGGACCTTGTTGTTTCCCATTTCCCCTTGTGCATGAATATCAAAGTCTCATTCTCATGAATACATTGCTTGTGGAATTTGATTTCGATTCCTAAGTTGCCCATTAAATCCATTATCCCGCGCGATATTCCCGAATCTCCTTTGATCCTACACACATCCCGTTCTTTTCCAAACCCTACCCTAGCCTAAATTCTATACCCCTAAAAAGTCCTATTTGATCTTAGGGTGATGTGATTCAAAGGTCAAACATTAGCGATAATCTGTTTAAATGCTCTTCTCTTGGTTAATATGCGATATCCTTTCATGAGATTTTATTTTTCACTTTTATATTGCGTTCTTCATTGATGACATGTGTGTGGCCTAGTTTCCCTTTACTATTACTCTTAATGCCCGCATGTCCCGTGTGTGTTACATCCCATTTCAAAGTGTTTCATTTGTTGAGTGTAACAACCGGAGAGAACTTGAGTATGCATGCCTTAGTTTATATATGGATTTTGAAAGTTTTGCCAAATCTAAATTACCACATGTGTCCGCTTATTTCGCTTTCCCATGGTTTCGATTTTTAGTTGAAGTTATTTGTTTAATGCCGATAATTGCCGTCTTTTGTGTGAGCTTCGTTCACTTTGTTGATAAATCGTGTTTCTTTGATATTTGTTGAGCTACGCATTGGATTTTGCATTATCATAGTATGAGTTGATTTGATGTTTGTGGGTGTCATCCCTGGAAACCCTCACGAGACGACACTCGTCCACTAGGGCCACCTAGGGGTTTAACGGCTTATTGCATACGCTAAATGCAATCGTTCGCCTACGAAAGTGGCATTTTTCCTTCGTTGTACATATTTCTTATATTTTTGGTTGCGGTGTTGGACCTTGTTTCTTCATACTTCATTGCTCGGGACTAGCAATGTATAAGTTAGGGGGTGTGATTCGTCACTTTTATTGTATTTTATTCCCCGTTAATTTGTACATTCTAGCATTCCCGTGCATGTATTTCCCGGTTCTTATACTCATTTATTGACTAACCCCTAAATTCATCATATATACTTTGTCTGTGTCTTTATTGAGCTTTTATAGGTCTCGGGAATGCATTTTGGGAAGTTTGGTTTTGATCCGGAAAGTTCCGTTGACACTTGCACAGTCGGGGGCAATTTAGTAATTTCAGCACTCGGGCTTTGTTCCCGATTTCTTCACGGAAGTTGTAGACCTTCTTCTCCTCTTCGCGTGGCCTCCGACGGTGCGTGAATCCGATCTCGAACGCAAAAGTTACGGAAGTTTCGGTGAAGCATGGAACAATTAATGCCTATATAGGCAACTCTTCTTTCTGCAGAAGGCCCGAATCGATTCGCCATTCTCACCGAATCGATTCAGCCCTGCATTTTCAGCTTTCTCCTTATTACTAGTTTGCCATTTTGGTGGATTTTTGGGGATTTATCCCTTGTTTTTCCTCTTTTGTAAAGAGATTACTTTTGTTGGATATTTAGTAAGATAGAAAAACACTCTCTTCTCTCTCCTAGGTCAAGCTCATTTATGGCTTTCACCAACTTGTAAGGCTTTGATTGCTTGTTGAATAGTTGTGATTAATGCAAGATAAGTTCAATTACTCCATCTCTTCTTGTTCCACTAGCTTTAAATTGCATTGAATTCCATCCTTTGTATTGATTTGAGTTTTAACTAGATAACTAATTCAAGTATGTTGTTAACTAGCATGTGTAGTTTAGTTTTAATTATGAGTAGCTAGACTTGTGATTGGGGATCAATATCCCACCTTGGATGCTTGAACTTAATATCTAGGGTTTGTTTTTTTTAATAGTTCTAATGGAACTTCATGTGTTGGTTTTGGAGTATCATAGTTTCTTAACTTCCCTTGTCATGCAAGGGCTAGTGTTTGAAGCTTTACTACAAACTCAACCCATCTAGCAATAATTGATTAAACCCTAATCCTCCATTGTTGAGTTCATTCTCTACATGGTTGATGTTCGGACTTAATTAGTTATGCTCGATTAGAATTAATTTAATCAAGCCCTATAATCCCCTTCCTTGTGAATCCGAGGTGGGAGAATGATCCTCAATCCCCTTTATTTCTTGAACTCAAGCTTACCTTAGTTCTTTTCATTAGTTCTGTAATTTGTTATTAATCATCTGTTCATTAATAGCATGTTAGTTTAGAGGTTACATCTCAATCACCTTTCCAAATCACAAATCATCTTTTACACTTTAACATTTTGTGACGTTTAGAGAGTCTCTTTGCCCCAATCTAGTTCTCCTAGGAGCGTTCAATCCCTGTGGATCACGATTCCGTACTTACCGGATTCTACTTGTTGCGATTAGATTTGCACTTGAATCACAAGCCATATTTTGGGCGCACCAGTCACTCTGTTTTATATCTACTCATTTTGCAAAGGCCTTAGGGTTATTAGACACATTAGGGAGCATTGTGACATGGGTAGACACACCACTGGGAAATGGGTCTTTGATTTTCTTTATATGCCGAGATGTGGGAGTAGATATTGGTTGCTTGATTTTACCAGCCACACATGATAGTTTTAGAGATGCATGAGCACGATGTTATTATTGGCATGGATTGGCTCGCTGCGTACGGAGCCATGATAGATTATTTTGGTGGGAGTATCATCTTTGCTATTCCGGGGTAGGAGATGTTTTTGGTGGCGATGCCTCACCTAGAGTGAGGCTCTTCCACCCATTTGTACTACATAGAGGAGGATACCTTTAAGCAGGTCATGATTACCTTAGATTCGATCCCGGTCGTTTGTGAGTATTTCAATGTATTTCAGGAGATATCGAGCCTATCCCCAATCGAGAAATAGATTTCATCATAGACTTAATGTCGGGTACTCGACCGATAGCACGTGCACCATACCGTATGTCTCCAACGAAAATAAGGTAGTTATGAGATCAGATAGAGAATCTGTTAGGTCAGGGCTTCATCCGTAGGAGCACCTCACCTTCGGGTGCTCCAGTGTTATTTGTGAAGAAGAGAGATGGTTCACTGAGGTTATGCGTGGACTACTGAGAGTTGAACAAGGTCACGATATGGAAAAAATATTCGTTGCCTCGAATCGATGACCTATTCGACCAACGGAGAGGAGAAACCTTTTTTTCGAAGATAGATTTGAGATCGAGATACCATCAACTACGAATTAGGGAGAAGGATGTGTCGAAGAATGCTTTCTCGACAAGATATGGGTCCTAAGAGTTCAGGTTCATGCCGGTTGGGCTGAAAAATGCCCCAGCCGTATTCATGGACTTGATGAACCGAGTGTTCAGAGAGTTCTTGGATCAGTTTGTCATCATCTTCATAGATGACATCCTGATATATTCACACACGGAGGAGGAGCATGTCGAGAACTTGAGGAAGGTTCATCAGACTCTACAAGAGCATTAATTATATGCTAAGTATGAGAAGTACAGATTCAGGTTACGGGAGGTACAGTTTTTGGGGCATGTTGTGTCAGAATTGAGAATATCTATTGACCCGAGCAAAGTGTCGGCAGTGAGGGAGTGGGGAAAGCCCACAACACTGACGGAAGTGTATAGTCTCTTGGGGCTATCCGGGTACTACATGAGGTTCATCCGAGGTTTTTTGAAAATAGCAGGTCCGTTAATGAACCTGACTCGCAAGGGGGTACCATATGTTTGGGAAGATGCTTGTCAATTGGCTTTTAGTGAGCTGAAAGATAAGTTGACTTCGGCGCCAGTCCTTGCTTTTCCCAAGTCGGGAGTGGAGTATCTAGTTTACACTAACGCCTCTTTACGGGGACTTGGGGAGTATTTTAGCAGGAGGAGAAGGCTATAGCTTTTGCTTCCCGCAAGCTTAAGCCGCACGAAAGAAATTACCCCACCCACGACCTAGAACTAGCAGCGGTCATTTTTGCATTGAGGATTTGGAGATATTACTTATTGGGGGAGAAGTTTCGCTTGTTCATAGACCACAAGTCACTACAGTACCTGTTCACTCAGCGAGAGATGAATATGCGTCATCGCAGGTGGTTGAAGTTTGTGAAAGACTACCAATTTGAGATACAGTACCTTTGATAAAGGATAACGTGGTTGCTAACACGTTAAGCCGTAAATCGAAGGTAGATGTAGCGGACATCTAGAAAGAAAAGTGGAAAGACTTGTGTCACTAAGACGCGATAGCCTGTTCCTGTGTATTTGTCATGACAGTCACACTAGAGATTGTTACATGGGTGATACAGGCACAGTCAGCAAATACGTTTTATTTGGAGAAAATTGTACGGCTCTTAGTTGAGGGTGATGAGTCCTACTCAGTAAGTTCTGATGGAGGCTTGAGGTTTAATGGGATATTAGTGGTCCCAGAGGGAGAAGACTTACGTCATGCAGTGATGACACAGTCTCCGGGGTCCAAATTTGTGGTACATCCCGGAGGAGATAAGATGTACCGGGATATGAGGAAGCAGTACTGGTGGAGTGGGATAAAGAAGGACATTACTGAGTTCATCATCAATCGTTGGAGATATCTACGTGGAAGTGGGAGAGTATTTCCATGGACTTCATTATTGGACTGCCTACATCACAGCGGGGTCACAACTCCATATGGGTTATAGTGGATCGATTGACTAAGGTGGCTCATTTTTTGCCAGTACGAATAGACTACACCATGGGCCAGTATACACAGTTGTTCATTATCGAGATTGTTAGGCTACATGGGGTGCCCCTGGATATCATTTCTGATAGAGATAAGATTTTTGTGTCGCGCTTCTGGGAGAGCTTTCAGGAGGCCATCGGTACAGAGTTGAGATTGAGTTCAGCTTATCACCCATAGACAGATGGACAAACAGAGCATACCAATCCGATGTTGGAGGATATGCTATGCATGTGTGTCCTTGATTTTGGAGGAGGATGGGAGCCGTATCTTCTACTGGTGGAGTTTTCTTATAATAACTCCTATCAATTCACGATCGGCATAGCTCCATTTGAGGCATTGTATGGCAGGCCTTGTCATTCTCCCGCTTGTTGGCTAGAGGTGAGGGACAACAAATTTCTCGGACATGAGGTGGTTCAGGAAACTTCAGCTAGGATTGAGGTCATCAAGAGTCACATTCGGGTAGCATAGGACAGACATAAGTGCTACGCTGATGCGAAGCGGTTCTTCCAAGAGTTTAGCGTCGGGGACAAAGTATTACTGCGGGTATCTCCTATGAGAGGAGTAATGAGTTTTGGAAGGAAAGGGAAGTTGGATCCGAGGTACATGGGACCATTTCCCATTATCGAGAGGATTGGGCCGATGGCATACAGGTTAGGGTTGCTAGAGCATTTGCACCGCATTCACGATGTGTTCCACATCTCGTCGCTGAGATGATATCTTCGGGATGACATGGCCCATACTCACATCGTGATAGAGGATATTGATTTACAGCCCGATAGCTCTTACGAGGAGAGGCTAGTGGCTATCCTAGACCATAGCAAGAGAAAATTGAGGTCGAAGGTAGTCCCACTTGTACGGGTCCAGTGGGAGCATCATAATGTGGAGAAATCCATTTGGGAGCGTGAGGTAATTATGCGCGAGAAATACCCAGACTTATTCTTACCAGGTATGCCCTATTTTCCAAATTTCGGGCTGAAATTCTGTTATTAGGGGGGGGGGGGGTATGTAATACCCCGTATTTTTATAACTTTAAATTTGGGGATTTATTAAATTTAAATTGAGATATTAATTTAATATTAATCCACAAATTTATTTTAAATATTTACTAGCGTGATGAGAGTTAGTAATTATTGAGAATTTGTTGAACATTACTTAGTGGATAAAGCAATATGTATAATCGAATTTATTAAATTATCATGAGTGTATAATTTGATAATTATGGAAATTAAATCGGGACGCACTTGTGTTGTGTTGAGATTAAATTATTATTATTAAAAGTGAATGAATTATAAGTCGTCCGTATGGTCATTTTGAGTGCGCCAATGTGTCCGTAAGGGTCGAGATAGTCAAATTACGTACCCAGGGATTTAGTTTGGGTCTCGGGTCATTTTTAGTCCTAATTAGCATCCCGAGAGGGTATTATAGACATTTGACATTTTTGGGTAATTAAATCCACGAATTTCCTAGGAATAAATCATCCTTTAGGAGTTGCCTTCTAGGGTTAGAAATCAGAAAATCAAAGAACGGCCATTAGAGAAGGAGTTGGATAGCTTTCTAAGCAACTCAAGGCCAAAGACTCAACCGCTTACACCGCCACCAACACCAAAGCGTAGATCGCGCGACGAGGAACGCAACCATACCTCTTTCATCCTCAAATCAGAAACTCAAATTCCAGGCAAGTATCTATCTTGCTTTATTTTTAGTTAATGTCTCAATCATGTTAGTCTAGGGTTGATTAGAACTTGTTTCATGAAGAAAGTACATTTTTGAGACTTAAAATCACATGTTGCAGAAGAAGTAGTCATATTCTGGACATCTAAATCGCATGTAGAGGATAAACCACAAATTTGTATGGATTTAGAAGCAGGAAATCTAGAAAAGAATTGAAAGAATTGAAAGAAAAAGAAAGATTGAGGTTCTTGAAGTTTAGGTAAAGTTTACCCATTAAATTGTTATAATTGATGAATTGGGACATATTTTATGTAGAAAATCATGTGTTGAGGTATATAGTACTTGTAGTAACGTTGGTTGAGAGTTTGGGAATGATATATGGAGATTTGGTAGAGGTTAGAAAGGCAAACCCGTAACTGGGTTAATGCAGCTTTCGTCATAACTGCTTGATCGATCGATCAATCCAAGAACATCGATCGATCGATGATCGATCGATCGACCCCATTTCCTCGATCGATCGACCCCTCCTGGAAAACTGCATATTTCCCTCATGTTGGTTTAATCCGATTAAAATGCGTAGTAACCCTTGATTAATATTGTTAGAGCATAATGGGATATAAAATAGGACCAGTAGGGTCTAGGTAAACTCCGTTGAGTGAGAATTTAATGTAAGATGAAATTAAGGGTTAACGGGGAGTTATTCACACATATGAAATCATGCGTACGTTTAATAAAAGATCGAGAATTGTAAGAAAATTAGAGTAAAAGGTAAGTGAGAGTGGATAGAATACTTCGAGAGTCGAGAAGTAGGTATGGAGTAAATTATATATACGAGAATAAAAATGACAAATTTTGTTGTGCGAGATAATCGAGTAAAAATGTGTTAAGAACGGATAATTATAATTATGGATCGTGGGCGCACCTAATTTAGAAATGTGAATACATATATATATATATATATATGAGTCAGGCTATCCAACATACCTCCTACCAACATACCTAGCAACATACCTTTTTTTTTAAATAGTAAAAAAGATAATTTTGAATTGATATTTTTTATATGGGTTCATAATATTTAAATGTGCCCCTATAAAAAAAATCATAACAAAATAATGTGTTTTATATTTTTAAAAAATAGTTAAAAAAACTGTCAGTTTTTACCCTTTAAAACTGTCAATTTTTTTAACTATTTTTTAAAAATATCAAAACACATTATTTTGTTATGATTTTTTTTATAGGAGCACATTGAACTATCATGAACCCACATAAAAAATATTAACTTAAATTTTTTTTTTTACTATTTAAAAAAAATAGGTATGTTCGTAGGTATGCGAGATAATTATGGGTCGTGGGCGCACCTAATTTAGAAATTTGAATATATATATATATATATATATATATGTGTGTGTGTGTGTGTGTGTGTGTGTGTGTGTGTGTAAAAATCGTACCCGAGCTACTTGCTATCACGGGGGGTTTCCGCGCCGGGACAGTCTTATCTTGATTGGGCCTTTATGGGGGATAACGAATTGTACCCTAGAACATTGGATTCCTTGGTACAGGCTATCTGATTGATAGTCAAACGGTCCTAAGAGACGTGAGGGTATGTGCTGACCTCTTAGTGACTTGGAACTATGCTTCACCTCCATTTGTTTATATTTTGTGTTAATAAAGTTCGAGAGTGATTTTGAACTAGTATTTCCCTTAGTACGAGTGATACGGGGACTTGATAGCAGAGTATGCCAGCACCATAAATTTTATGTGGGATGCTGATAGTATATATTATACGAGTGAGTAATATATATATATATATATATATATATATATAAACACACACACACACACACACTTAAGTATGAGAACTTTCTACTGTGCATAAAAGTAGTTAAGTAATGAATAATTACTCAAATTTTATTATAGTTGTTTGGAAATTTTGTGACATCACTGAATTATTTCCAATAACCTAAGGTATATGAGAAAGCTTGATTTACAGAAATTAATTAAATTAGCCATAGTATATGACGAAATGAAACTTTATGGGGGAAGTTAAGTTAAAATAAACTTATGGTATTAATAGTGCGGCAGGCGTGCACACTAGATGAAAGGTGAGAATTTCTCAAGAGAGTGTCGTATACTAACATGGTTGTGACATTAGCCGGTAAGCATTTTAAATACTTGATAAACTAATTTTAAACCTTTTTACACTCGGTATCTGACCCGTTGCCTGTTATTTCTTCTCTCTTGTATATATATGTATATAATACAGGTGCCCAGCCACAGGGGAGTCATGCTTAGGTTCTTTGGACCGAACACACTGCAACTTATGTGGGAGTTGCAGGCCATTTCTTAGACGACCTCATTGTTGATTCCACTTCTACTTTTAGTTCTTATTAGTTAGGGCATGTGTCGTCCGTTTCTCTTTTCAGTTTGGATTTTTGTCAGATATTTACATTCCTTTATATTTCCATTAGTTGGTACTCTTTGGGATTTAATTAATGTTAGGATAGTTTTATTTATAGTTTAAGCTGGTTTGGTTTATCTGGATGAATCTAATTATTGTGTGTTATTATCCATCTTGTGTATGTCAGAGTTCTTATATTGTTGGTTATTTAAAAAGGTTTTCATATTTGGATTTAATAAAAAGGAAATAAGGTTTTGTAATTGTTTTGACACTTAGCTTAATTATTTAGGGTGTTTAAATTGGAAATTTTATTTTGCGATAGTGAAGCTAAGAATGAACCAACCGTTCACCTTGATTTTTATTTAATAAAGGACTGATCACTAGGTATTTAATTAGGCGGGGTGTCCCAACCTTGTACTATATTGAATGTGTCAGTATCCGATTGGTCCATGTAACAAGATAATTTTTGGTATGAACAAAAGCCCCCAATGTTTCATACTTGAAGTTTTTACAAGAGTGTGAAACATTTAGCTCTTAAAAGTTGCTCGGGCGACAATTTTAGGCTTGGTCGTCTACCGATTTCCCATACTTGTAAAAGTTATGACTTATCTGTGGATGCATAATGCGCATGGAATTTTTTTTAATCATCCATCATTTTAATGAATCTTTTTGGGAAAATTCGTCTTTTCAACCATTAGCCCCCACTAGTTCAATCGACGCTGCCTTTTAATCATTATTTTTCTAGTTTTCAGGGCAACCTATAAAGAGTGAGAAAATCCACGATCTTTTCTTACCTTAAATTTTTTGAGTGTTTTTAGTTGTTGGGTCTTCGAGCTTTCTTTTTCTCTCTTGTGCGATCGTTTTCTATCCTTTAGTTCTTGCTGAATCCTTAATCTCTGTAAGAATTCTTTCGCTTTTCTTATATTCTTCATCATGGTTTACTCTATTTATTATCTTGACGAATTCAGAAATGAATTTAAGATTCCCTCTTGGGTTAATTTGGAACACACTACTTTTCCTGCTGATTTTTTCTCACTTACTGAGGGACATTGTTTTCCCTCTATCTTTATAGCTGAGGGTGGGTTTACCTTTCCTCCAAACCCATTTTGACTTGAGTTTTATCAATATTTTGACGTTGTCCCACCTAGGGTACCCCCAGCACATGGAGGGTCGTAAATGGAGTATATAGGTTTAATCAAATCCATGGAACCCATCTAGGGATTCCAGAAATAATTTTTTTTTTTATAAGTGGGTGACTTGTGACACCACTTTTTATTAAAGACAAGGGATGCAAACAAAGCGTTAGTAGTCAATCTTCCAGATTCCAATAGGGGTTATTTTGAGCATGGAGTTGTTCTAAAAAATTGGCAAGATGCCCCTTTGATTGGAAATGCTGAGTACCAGGGGCCTAGATGCCCTCATTTTGGCAATGGGATACGTTATTCCTCATTTGAATGTCTTGACTTGTACATACTTGTTTAAATGTAATACTAATTATTACTCTGTAAATTTTGATTGCAGCTAATCATAAGAAAAGATGCCTAAAGGATAGTGAGGTGAACCTCAGGGAGTTGAAATTCATTTGGGGACTTCATTAGAGGATTGGCGAGGAGCATATTTGGTTTGTATCCTATTTGATGTAGTATAAGAATACTGTTTCCTCCTTTGTTTCTCATCCCATAATAGCCACTCCTTCCCCTATAATTGACCTTGACTAGGAACCTCTCTCTATATCCTCAACTACTGCATCTGGCAGTGGTGATCTTGATGCCCACTACCCTTCTTCCTTGGATTCAAACTTACCTCTTGCAACTGCTATGGGAAAAAGGAAATTTCCCAATATTTTGGGAGACATTATTGCTAATGACCCTTCCAAACAAGCTGATGAAGGGCTGAAAAATAAAGATGAAACTGGGAAGAAACCCCCAACCAAGAAAACTGAAGAGAGACCCTTGAGAAGAATAAGGAAATTACTTATTTCTAAGTTAGCGAAAGGTTTTTCTACCTTTCCTGACCAACAAAATTTAGTCGATATATGTTCTTGTGCCTCTCTAGTGGCCCTTGTATCAGGATTAGCAAGACAACTAATAATGTCTAGGACTTTTCCAGACCATAGGGGTGCTGCAGTTGCACTGCCTCATTCCAAAAGTTCTGACAGGGTTGCTCAAAACCTTGCTCTGTTATATTCATTTACCTTGTTTATTTTTCTGTCTCTTTGTTTGTTCTTCATAATACTGACTTTCCTTATTGTCTTTGTGTAGTTCCTCCTTGACTTCAACAACATGTTGGAGAAAGATGTGGCTTTGAGAGCTTTTTTTGGGGAAGTCGAAGAGGTTTTTAATGCGCTAAAAAAGTCAGTGCTTGATTCCCAACAAGCACTGGCCAATGAACAAAAGAAATGGGAGGAGAAGGTGAAATCTGCTGAAATAGCTTAGGGTCTAGCTGATAAGTTACAAAAATACTTAGATGCTAAGAAAGTCAAGACTTCCCAACTACAAAAGGATTTGGATGTTGAAAAGGCGAAAAGGACTAAGGCTAGGGAGGCTGACTTCGATAAAGATTGGGATAAGGCCATTGGAGTAGCTTCTTCGTAAATTGATTTTACGAAGAAGAAATACTTTAAGGATGGTTAGTTAGCTACCTTCGTGGAGGTCGGTACTCAAAAAGACTCCGAGTTATTCGTACAACATGATCCTGGGACCCCTCTAAACGTGGATGAGGAAGTTAATGATGATGGGGGTTCTAGTGAATCCCTTATGGTGATGGATTATGCCGATCAACATCAGGATGTTGATTCTTCTGCCACTTCCATAGTTAATCCTCCTCCTCCTTCTGCTCCATCTTCCAATTTAGCTGATCCTGAGGTAGATAAGAGGAAGGGGTAGATCCGAGCAGCTTTTTATTTCCTTTTTTTAGGAGTTGTACTTTTTTTCTTCTTCTTGAAGATGTACCTGTACTTTCCCCTTCTATTAATGAAAAGAGAATTTTTTTTATTCCTTTGATTGTATTTTTTATGCTTCGCACCTTATTGATTGATAATTTTCCTCTTCTTAATAGTTTATGGATAAATTGGAATACTTCTCATCTACTGTCTTCGAGCTACTCCAGAGGTGTAGTACGCTTTTTAAAGATGAACACTTATCTCTAAATGAGATCGACCTACTAAAGTTTCTTGGGGAAGGGGTACTTGAGCAAGACAAAGAGGCCTATATTAATCTGAAGTCTCTTCTTGATCGGGCAGTGGCCAATAAAGTTACCTAGTACAAAATGATTGAAAAGGTACATGAGGACGACAAAGAAACTAAGACACATTTACATGAGGATTATGAGAAGAAGTTCTAGGCCCTGAGTGAAGGTTGGGGCTTTGAACAAAATTTGGATAAATTTACCTACCATTTTTGAGGGAAATAATTCTTGCATAATCGTGAAGTGGAGCAAGAAAGGGCCATTGACAAGGTTCTAGAGGAAAAGAAAAATAATTTGAGAGATGAAATTACTGCCTTGAAGTCATCCACTACTGTTGTTGTAACTACGAATGAGAGTCATTCGTTCTTGAAGGATGAGAATGCAAGGTTGAGTGAGCAGTTGGAGGACCTAAAGAAATCAAAACCTACTTCTTAATCTTCACGATCTAGAGTCAAACTCGACCGAGGTACTACAGAGGAAACCAGGACCCCATAGCCCCTTACCAATCAAGCTGCACAATTAAAAGCCAAAAATAAAGCCATTGCTAAGATGTCCCGGAAGCTACAAGCCTTGTCCGAGCAACTATCCACTCAATCTTCTCAGTTACAAGCTAAGGATGGAGTGTTGAAGAAACTGCATCACCAGGTGGATAGATTGACCTTACAATTCCACAAACAACTAAGGGAATCTAGATGGAAGGGTACAATGAAGATATTAGCTTGAGGATAAGCTTCAACAGGCTAAGAATGAGAGATGTAAATGGGGTTAGATTAATTCTTTGATAATGTTGAAGGTGGACCAAAACAACCAACTGTGGGACAGGTATGATTGAGGATTGCTTGACCTTGACGATCCCCCTTTTAAATTATATGTCAATTCGATTCATGTCCAAATTATTCCTCAATGCTTGATTTCAAAGTACCTAGGAGATTATGAGCTTTATGATGAATTAGAGATCATCCAACCTCCTCACCTGCTTGATCGTCCCAATAGCAGCAATACCAGAATAATTCAGGATTTTAACTTCATTAATTATCCTTACACTTTAGATGATCTTCCTGCTGGAATGGATCCTATTTCCAAAGCTGAAGCGAAATGTCCTACATAATGAAGCTTTGTAATTTGTTTTGTTAACATATATATGTAATTAATTTGATATATTCGAATATAAGTTTGATCAACTTATCTTGTGTTGAATGTGTAAGATTAATCCTTTCTTTATCATTAGTTCTATTGATACACTTAGATTAAAATCTAAATTGAGTATCAATTACCAATAAATGTAGATATTCTACTGGCCTACTTAGATTAAAATCTAAATTTAAAGCTAGTTAGGTGAATACATAGGTTCTACTAGCATACTTAGATAATCTAAATTTGGAGCTAGTTACCCATGTATATCCAAAGGTTTTACTAATGCATCCAAGTGTTTGGTTTTTGCATCAGATACCAGTGGTGTGACCAGGCGTATGTGGAATATGTGCTTACATTCTCTTGAGGAATCTTTGCAACGTTCTTCCTTCACTTTTCCCTGTAGGATAAAGATCTTGTTTTATCCTTATATTTGTGGACCAATTTTCTTGAGGACTTAGTGTCCTGTTGACTTGGACTTTATGTATCAGTGATTAAGTTTGTGGCTTTTTCGAGGAGCTTACTACTTTTACTGAGAAACTCTCTTGTATTTTTGTGGCTGTACCGAGAAACTAACTACCTGTGCCAAGAAACTCTCTTATATTCTGGTATACTTCCGAGCAATAATTTCAAGTTTTTATGGCAAATCCAAAAAATCAACAATAAAAATTGGAAGAACTGATTATTTTATTGATACTGAAATTTGATTTCAAACTGATTACAACTGATAACATCATTGATAATATTTTCTGAGATGCTTGGCATGCCATGGGTTTTTTAATTCTTCTCATTCCAAGGTTTAAATTTGATTAGTTCCAGTTAGGATGACTGCTAAAATTTGGTATGGCCCATGCTAATTGGGCTCAAGCTTGTTATTTTTCTGCAACACTTTTTTTACCACATAATCTCCTTCCTTCAAGTTGGTCGGTTTCATCTTTTTATTGTAAAAATGGGCTATTATCAGTTGGTAGGATGCATTTCTCAGGGAAACATCTTCTCTTACTTCTTCTAGCATATCTAGATCCAACCTTCTCATTAGGTCACTGATAGGAGAGTTAAAATTTAAAACTCTATGGGATGGTAAATCCATCTCAGCAGGTATGACGAATTCGGTCCTAAATGCTAACATATATGGGGATTCTCCAGTTGTTGTTCTCGGGGTTGTTCGGTATGCCCACAAGATAGAATGTAGCTCATTTATCCCGTTTCCTTTCGCATCATCAAGACTTTTCTTCAACCCATTAAGAAAAGTGTTGTTCGTAACTTCAGTTTGGCCATTACTCTGAGAATGTCCTGGAGACGAATGCAATTTTTGAATATTGGGCTGAGCGCAGTAATTTTGAATTCATCATTGTCTAATTATGTTCCATGGTCGGTAATGAAAGCATAGGGAAACCCATGCCTACAAATGATGCTTTTCCATATGAACTCATGCACCTTTTCATAAAGCATGTCTATCAAGGGCTCTACTTTAACCCATTTTGTAAAGTAATCCACTATGACGACCAAATACTTGAATCTTCCTCGGGTGGTCGGCAGTGGTCCAACCAATTCTATGCCCACAAGGAAAATGCCATGGTGAAGTGATTAGAGTGAGAGCAGACTATGGAGTTTTTTGAATGCTGGAGAATCTTTGGCATTTATCACACTTCTTGGAAAAAGTTGTACAATCTACTCACATTGTTGGCCAGTAATATCCTTGCGCACTTATACTATGTACAAATGTTCTCCTAGCCATATGAGCTCTACACGATCCTTCATGTACCTCCTGAAGTAGGTATTGGAACTATGATGGATGCACACAACGTTGCAAATTGACTGTTAGTCCTCTCCTATACAAAACACCTTTTCCTAACACATAATGAAGAAATGTGGGTGTGGTCCTTCTTCGTGAGTTTCAAATCAAACCAATTTTTACCAAAAATTATCCAACTTTTAATTAGCACCAAACCAAGTTGTGAAAAATCAATTCTTACTTTAAACCAATTTTATCTTGATTAATCCTAAACATGCATCTAGTGATTAAATCAAGTAAAGTAAAGTAAAGTAAAGAATACTCACAACGCCGGATGTACGAGGAAAAACCCAAGACACGAAAAAACCTCAGACAACCACTATGAATGTGGAATTACAACGAATATACAAAGACTCGATCCCCACGGGTCTTGACTCTCTTATGATCTTCGACCACTCCTTTCATAATTCCCATGCAGAAAGTTCTTCTTCCACAATACTTGTCCATAACACATGCATCCACGTATGTCTCGGTGTCCACCGAATGGATTTGATACATCTACGATCTCGAACAAGAAGTCCTTCTCTTTTATTCACCACAAAATCCTGATGTTCAATTGTAGAACAAGCCTTCTTGGTGCAACAAGATCACATAAATATATAATAATGATAACTCGGATCGTTGCAAACTCTAAGGATGTGTTTAAGCTTTGTAAACCTTAGAAAAGCATGTGCAAACAAGTCTCTGGATCGTAAACTGTTTTTCCAGAGTGCACACTTAATAATTCTGAATAAATCATGCTTTAAATACGAAAAGATAACTGCCTCGAAAAACGTGTCGCTCGAACGAGATTGACAAGTCGTTTGCGCGACATAGCCATCTCGCTCGAACGAAGGACAACTGTCAGTCTGACTTTTTGACTTTTTCTTTAAAACGTCTCTTCCAAAAGAGATTCAAATAAGTCAAACTCTTTTTCGAGCTTATCAGAATAAAATGTAGTGTAAACCATTTGAAACACTTTTAAAACATTTTAAAATACTTTTCCTTATAAAATTACATCCTTATCATTTATAAAAATAATTCCGAGCACCATTAATTACACGCATTCATACCTGTGTGATCTCGGAAAGAAATTAACTTGAAGACGAATAAACTTGAACCAATTAAACTTCGGCATAATTAATTCTTTGAAGCTTTGCCGCAACATCTTCAATTTCTTCAATACGTCATAGACCAAGTGGAATCGTGATAAAATAAAATCTCCCTATGTCATATTACAAACATAGTTTTGTTCATAGAATTATGTCAAAACAATACAGGGACTCAATTGGAAATTTATGTCCTTACAAATCTCCCCCATTGACTATTTCGGATCAAAACTAAACCAGTGAAATGCCTAAGCCGGGCCATCAAGATGTATGATGCCTAAATCCCATCCCATAAACCCAAAATAAAAAATACAGGACACTAACTAGTATATGTAGCACCAACAAGCATGAACTATTTGAATGTTTTGTAAACTTGAAATCTCGAATCGCTGAAGTATACCTACACACATGAAGCAGACAAATAAATACCAAGTAAAGTATGGAGGAACAAATGAAACCAATATATACATCCAAATGATAACAATTTTACAATAGATACCAATATGAATAAACTCTGAAAAATCATTTGTTAAACAATTGAGCAACAAAATGATATCAAATTTAAACTTCCAATTTGAAATACCAATTTGTAAAATATGTAATCAAAACATGCTCAAAAAATCTCCCCCTACATCACATACATCAATCTGTGATACCCCGTGATTTTTAATGACTTTTAAAATGGGTTATATTTTAAATTAATGGATTAATTGGATTTTACTATAAATTAATTCATTTGAGTTTTATCCGAATTGTGGATATTAAATTGTATGATTCTGAATATTACTTAAAGATATTTAGGTAATATATGAATTTGATGTTATTGATATTGCTGTGTGTTATTAATTCAGTATTTTGAATTTTGAGTCGGATGCGGTATGGGGCGTGTCGGGACTAATTTGTTAAATTAAAAAGGAAACTTATTTTTCTATCGACCTTATAGTAATTTCGACTGCGTCGTTGCATCCGAAGGGGTTGAAATAGTCAGAAAAGTCTATTTGGATGTTGGTTTTGGATCTCGGGTCAATTGGAAATGAAAAGACAACCCAATAGGGTATTTTGGTCATTTTTACAAGGGGGATGAATAGTGATTTCGGATTTTGTCTTATTATAAGTATTTGGAGATTAGTTGAATGTGGGTTCATTCATCTCTTCTGTACAAATTGAAAGGTCATCTTCTTAGAGAGAGTGAAAGGTTGCTTGGAGAGAAAAACTAGCTTGGAAAGGAGGAGAACTAAAGACCAAAGGTCACCACCACCAACCACCACCGAAATTGGCCGGAGAATGGGAGAAACACCTATGATATACAACCCCAAAGGATCAGATCTTCATTAGAGGCAAGTGTCTGATAATTTAAATCTAAGTTTGTATATTGTCCATGTTAGGATAGGTATATAAAGATGATATTTTTAAATGTTTGGAAGATGAAAAGATAGAGTTGTTAATGGATTTCTGGAATCGGAAACTATATAGGAATCAAACTCATGTTGTAGGTAGATAGTAATCCACAAAATAATCATAAATCCATTGAAGAAATTCTAAAAATCATTGGTGTGTTCTTGAAGATATCATGTATATAATTTTCTGGAAAAATAGGATGAATATTTGCTTTTAATTCAACCTCTTGATGATTCTAGGATGTTTAGAGAATTAGAAATCATTCACATATGTTGCTATATCATGTAGTAAGGATTATATGGAATTTGGGTTGTTAATATGAAGTTTTGAATGATCAAAAGTGATGAAACTCGTAGTAGAAGAAATGCAGAAAATTGGGCTGTTATCTGGGCGATCGATCGATCGACCCCCTGCCTTCGATCGATCGACCTCCCCAGAATTTATGAAGTTGTTTATTTTTAATGCCTGTTCTTATCCCAAACCTTTTGTAGATCTTTGGTGATTATTAATTGGATATTATGGGACTTAAGGAAGATCAGTAAGCCCTAGATAAGAATCGAATTAATTTAATTGGGATTTAATTGATTAGAATTATGATAATTAAATTAAAAGACATTTCGATTACTAGATTCATGTGTTGGATTCTAATTTGTATGCATGAGGATTAAGGATAGGTCCAGTAGGGGAGATTTAATATAACACCTGGGTAGCCTTAGGGTTACAATTTGAACATTAAGGACTGAGTTTAAGCTCATTATTGATTGCACAAGAACGCAGTGTAGTACAAGCGCTTAGTGGTATGCCTCCTGGATAGAGATGGGAGTTCAGACCACATTTGGTTGAAAGAAGGGATGAGGTTATCCCAGTTGTGTATTTGAAGTTGACGGACCTCCACGACCAACAAATTTAAGTAGTAGTGTATTGGAGGGGTTCCTTGTTTGGATTTCGCTTTGCGAGACGCTCCGTGCATGAAGTGGAGAGATGTTATGGGATGCGAGGATGTTAGTTTTGTTGATAAGTCATATAGTGTAAATGAAACACTATAGACTATAAGCCATGTGATGATGGTAATCCTAGTTGATAGAAGATGTGTTTATAAGAGATTAGAAACAATCGGTTATAACCCTAATTAAGGGAGAGTTTAATTCGTGGTAATTCAGGAGATAAGATGTTATGGACCAGTAGGATATTAGTGATTTCTTACTGAATAAAATGTTGAGGAAAAACGTATTAGAACCTTGGGTAATGAGTGAGACTATGGAATGATTAAATTAAGAAGTAAAGTCATGATATTTTAATATGTAGGATTTAAAGAGATATAATGATACGCATGGGAATTATCGAAGGGTAGTGTGAGTAGCTTGTTGATATTATATTTTAGGTATGATAATGCCCATTTGATTGATTGATAAATTATGTGTATGGCATACCTAGCTTACTTGCTATCGAGGGGAGGTTTGCGCGCGAGGGCAGTCATATCCTGATGAATCCATGGGATCTTTGATTTGTCGCTCAATAACATAGGTCTATGAAAGACTTATCGGGGAGTTGATAAGTCCGCTGACTGTGGGAACGTAGGTATGTGCACGACCCATGGATACGAGGACTATGTTAGCCTCAAATTTATGTGTTGATGTTTGTGGTTCAAGGAATCTTCACCGAACCTTTAGTCCCCTATTCAGCGACCAGCGATATTAGGACATGATAGCAGAGTAATGCATTGCACCGTAGCTGTGACTCGGGTTGCCGTATTATATATGAATATATATATAATGAATTAAATGTATGTGTATATGGTGGTTAAATCATCTATTGTGTGATAATTGTAGATAACGGTGAATTCAGAAAAGAATTGAAATAAGTTAATGAATATTTATTAAAGAGCTTAATTCATATTAATGAGAAACGATTCATGAATGAAAAACGTACATGAATGATTATATGACCTATGGTATGGGTCATACGGAATTATGATATAGGATGGAATCATAATATGGAAACTAGTGAGGAGGAACCATTAACTAGGAGGTTAATAGGAAACGTTAAGTGTGCACTCTAGATGAGAGGTGAGAATAGCAAGTAAGAGTTGGATACTAACATGTACATAATAAATGATTTATTTCACTTGTTAAATACTTGTTGTTTTCAAAATCATTTTCACATCGGGCTCTGACCCGTTTCCTTGCATATTTTCTTTTCTATTATACCTTCTATATCAGGTGTCCAGCAGCAGGGACGCCAACCTTAGCGGATTATGACGAGCTATGGAGCTATGAAGTATTGCTTAGACGCCTATCTTCATTTGATTTACAGTGTTCTTTTAGTTAGGGCAAGTCGCCTAAAGGAATTCAGTTATCTCTTTTCTATCTGAGTCAAACACTCTTGTACTCGTGTCGTTTTAATACATTTAATATTGTTGGGTTTATTGTATTGGATTATTATGTGGGAATGTTTATTCCAATTGCATTTAAATTCTTTTCTGTTATCTGTTAGGATCAGTGTTGTAGAATAAAATGTGTTGTGTTATTCTTAAACTAAAAATGGATTTTGTTGAATTAAAATTTGGAAAGTTTTTAACACCTGCTTAATTGGGTATTGGGTGAGTTTTAAATGTTTTCAACAGTGATGCTAAGAATGAGCCAACTGTATATTCTGTTTTAATTTGGTATGGTACTGGACACCCGGTATTTAATTAGACGGGGTGTTACACTATCCCCCTTTTTGTCTCGAATAGAATATCTGGTGAAAAGATAAACAAATCAATCAAGTATCTAGCATGAAGATATCCCGATTAAAAATCTCTAGATAATCATGAAACTACCAGCTAAATATGATCACGTAATGATAAATCTGTAGCTAGTAAATGAGCGAATCACACAAAGAATATAGCAATCTAATCAGGTGTGATAAATGAAATCATACGCAAAATATCAATATGAGACAATAAAACCTGCATATAAACCAGTTAGTCCAGAAATCTTCCAGTAGTACCAAAAAAATATACCAAAAATAACCATTGGACTGTAAACCAAATCAGTAGGAAATTTCCCAGACTGTCGTTTGAATGAGCCAGGGATGTTGCTCAAATGATATGAGGACGTTGCTCGAACGAGACTTCGCGTGACATGGAGATGTCGCTCGAACGACTTCACGCGACAGGCCGAAATTTCCCCGTTTCCCTGAAATATCATATATTTTTGCCCAATGAAAAAATTTCTAAAAAAAAGTTCAGGAAGGGCCTGACAGAAGAAAAACAATGCTAAAATAGTAAAATTTTAACACAAAACGTAAAAATGCATAAAAACTAACAATGCGATTTACATGCAAACATAGTACCTATGTTCTCAAACATGGACATGGAATGAATGGGCGTGAAACTACAACAAATGAGTCAAAATTCCAACACACGAAACAATCAAGAAGCTCTAACTGATAGCAATAAATCATCAAACATTATCATAGCCATATGATAATTAAAGTGTGATCTTAATGAACTAAACATAATACATGCACACAAATTCAGAATATTGACGATTCTACAAACAATAGCATCAAATTGCAATATTTCAACATTAAGATTAGTTGTGCAAACCCGTTTAAATTTTCTCCAACCAAACTCCCTTATAAACACACTTTTTTCAAGTTATTTTGAGGTTTCTAGCATTCTCAACTTAGAGAAAATTTTATTGGCCATTTTTCTTAACATTTTTCTTTTTCTTTTGGGCGCTTTTAAACGGTGGCTTTCACGACGAGTTAAATTTTGAACTCTCATAGCCCTTTCCCGTGAATCACTGATCATTTTTTCAATTAGGTACCAATTCAAATCCTCACGATAAACGATTCTTACATACACACTTCTCCTTAAGACTACTTACGCATAACTGACAAGATTGAAATAAGAACGCCTCATCAAATTTAAATATGCAAGAGAATTCAAACATCCATATAAACTCGTGCATGTGTGCAATGTTGACATAGATACAAAGTCGAATCAAAATGCATATCAACTTGGAAATAACCCCATATAAACAATGGTTAAGATCATTGTAAGCATAAAAAATAATGACCAAATATCCTAGCCACATGGATAATGAAATGATTGGGGGGGGTGGGGGGTGGGGGGGGGGGGGGTCCAAGCACACCAATATGCCACATCAAACATGAAAACTCAAAAACAAAAATCTTTTTGGCTTTTCAAACATATTTTGACTCAAATAAAAGAAAAAATCCTTTTGGTTTTTCAAATGTTTTCTTAAAAACAAAATCTTTTTGGATTTTCAACATTTTTCTCAAAAACAAAATCTTTTTGTATTTTTCAATAGGACTCAAACAAATGAAAACTATAATACAAAATGATACACAAGTCACTATACTAGCAATGAATATATCATGAAGGAAACTAGCATATGACAAATAAGGCAACACTATCATCCTTTAGATTTAGCATGGAAAGAATGAAGTGGACCCAAAGGAGAATCATGAAGTCTTATTCCTAAAGCCACTAAATCCGATTTTCTAACACAAGTAGGTGTAAAAAGATGCATGGGGGATTGGGGAACCGGGGCAACATTATCCCTAAACTTCCTAGGAGCTTGTCTAAGGTTGTAACAATAATGCCTAAGGTGACCTTTCCCACCACAAAACGTGAAACTGGAGCGACGGTGGGAATGATTAGCTGTATGTGGACCTTTTCTAACCTTCCTACTGTTTCTCACACGTGCGGGGGGAATGGGAAAGACTCTCTCATCAAAACCTATACCTCCCCTATCTCCGTTAATTTGAACAATGCCTAAGATTTTATCTAACTTCTACGACCTCGTCTCCAAATCAAACTTAACTCTAGATGAGTCTCTCAATCTATCCTCCAACTTAAGAGTCCTAGACTCGAGCAAACTCCTAGACTCCTCAAACGCTAAAATCTCCTTTTTCAAAGACTCCATTAAACCATGAAGATTATTTATCTCTTTCTCCATAATCTCTAGTTTCTCCCTAAACTTCTTCTCTCATGACCTAAGATCCCCAATAAAACTATCATTATTTTCTATGGCATGCACATTCAATTTAGCTTGCAATTTTGCATTTTCCTTTTTTCACCTTAACCGTCTCGGCATACAATTTATTAAATGCAACTTGCAACTCTTTGACATCTACCTCTTCTTCGTCACTCTCTTCTCCCTCACTAACATGGGATTCACTCAAAACCTCCTCAAAAGTGTCATTCACATGAGAATCATCGTCGCTCACATGACATGCCATAAACGCATCAAAGTTACACTAAATGGGGGAACTCTCTCCCTCTTCCGGATCACTATCACTTAAGGTGGCACTATAAACAATGGGTTGTTTGCCCTCTTTCTTAAGTCTAGTGGGACACTCCTTACACTACACCAAATCTGGCTAATTATCACGATCATTGACCTTGACAAGTTCAACTTGTGAAGGTCAATAACCGTGATGATTCTGGGTGAGACAATTTTTTTTGTCATGGACTTGTCATGGTCATTGAACGTGACAAGTTCGTTAGAATTGTCACGGTCATGTCACGGTCGTTGAGCTTGAAAATTTGTCACGATTAAGGACCGTGACAAGCCCGCGACAATGGTTAAAAAAATTTCACGGTCAATGACCGTGACAAGTTTCTTTGTCAAGGACTAGTCACGTCCAATGACCGTGATAATTCTGGGTAGAATTGAAAAAAATTTTGCTAGGCAGTATGGCCACTGCCACTGCCACTACCCAACAGTATATTTGTACTTGTTATAGCAACATTGTACCTGTTCAAACATCATATATCCAAATAAAATAGAGATAGTGCAAATATACAATGAAAGTAGAGACAATATGCATCACGATATAATCCAAGTATAATTCAAATGTAGCAACTTAAAAATAATTCAAATGTACCAACTTAGAAACAATACAATTCAATTCAAATAACGTCACTACATGTCTTGGGTAAGGTTAAATTCGAGGAGGTGAGTAGGTTACACGATATACGAATTGACACACCCACTGATATATATCGTGCCGCTATGTTCGTGCAACCACAACGGGGAGTTCTCCTTCTCGGGTATCACATGCGTGACGAGCACCTTGGATTCTATGTCTTGAAGCTCACATCCATGAACTAGTCCACCCTGGACGATATTCGGGTCCCTCAACCCCCGCCCTATCCGCTGACCATCAAATACGTCCAATATAAACATGCTCGGCCAACTAAGCGTCGACATCAGTCGGTTGAATGGCGATAAATAGGGAAGTGGATCATCAAAGTCTGCATGTGTCGGCGATGAAGCAAAGAGTTCCACATCCTCGTCGTCCTACACCTCGTCCTCCTGCACCTCGTCCCCCCTCACATTCTCCTTCCCTTTCCCCTTGTGTTTTCTGCCGCCCTACGAACGCTTCATGAATGATAACATATCTTGGACCGTCGCCTCTAAACGGTACATCTTCGCGTCATGCGAGTCTACCATTCGAACCAACCCGGTGTCGCTCGTCTCCAATCCGATGATCCTAGATTTGGCCACCCGCGAGCTCACCCCCTTGTCCTCCCCTTGCGATCAGAGCCAAGCACTTGGCTGAGTGTATCTGTCGACAAAGATGCCTTGTCGGCATTAAACTGCGACTCATGCAGTTCCTTAAGATTTTCCTGAAATGACAAAAAATACATGATTAGTAAAATAAGTAAATTAAAAAATTATAACGTAATTAACAAAAAGTAAACTTTCGGATTACTTACAATCGTGGCCGTGACGCGCGGGGACACCTCCTTGTCCTTCCCCTTATTCGTTCGAAGAGCCACATAAGTATCGAGCCTATGTGGCCTACCCCTAGGCCCACTCCCTATCTCCCGAAATAAAATAAAGTAAAATTGGTATCGGCCCCGCAAAATAAAATAATCCAGAATAATATATTTTTGTAGTTATAAAAAAATTAAATCTTACGATCATCCTATGCTCCACCTCGGTATAAGACGTCCAATCGGAGTAGTGCACGTTCGTCATTTTTGCCCGGTTTTCCCTCCCTGATTGGTGAGATGCCAATTGTCGCTCCCCGATCTCATTGTCAACGAACTTTTTCCATTTTGCCAATGAGATCGGCTCCTTCGACGGGACGGATTCACGCCTTTGTATAATGGACTCTCTTGTCTTCCCAAAGTACTGGGTCCGCATATTTTTCTTCCACGTCTTGTATTGCTCCCTCAACTGCTCCAAGATGGAATCGTGTAGCTTTGGATCCAGGCTGAATTGTTCCTATCCAACAAATACATTGTTAGTTGCAAATAAATATAAATATAAATATAAATATAAATATAAAATGAAATTGAAATCGAAATTGAAATATTCATATCAATATAAATATAAATATAAATATAAATACATTACCTGTAGTGCCATCCAAACAACTAACTTGAGCTCATATGGAACCTCCTTCCAACTAATGTACCACGGGCCGATGATCGTCTTTACCAGCTCGACGGATCTCGCTAATAGCTCCGACTTGTTCTCGATGGCCATCCCCAATTTTCCATATTTGGGGAGCCTAGGGGCCGAGGAGCTCTCCTCGCCTCCGTTACCATCGAGCACAGATGACATCATCATACCAAGCATCATCATCCCCGCCTTAATACCTGAAGGAGACATTTGCTGTAAAAAAAATGTTATTAGTACATATGAAAATGAATTAAAAGAAGACATGCAAATAAACTTACAATTAAAGTATACAATTATTAATGTAATAATTTAAAATGAGGGGCAATCCTACTTTCATAATTAATCATATATTAATTTACTAATTTACAATGAGGGGCAATCATATATTAATTTACTAAAAAATTTTGTTTACATGGGACATTACGCACAAATACGCACACTACACACACATATACACACCCTCACACATAGACACACACACCCGTGCACATTTATACACACACATGCAGCCCCCCACCCCTAACCCACCACCCACCCATCCCTGCCCCTCCCCCCATCTCCTCCATCTCCTCTAAAGGGTGAGTTCAAGTATGTTTCATTTAATTTCAAGTATGTTTCATTTAATTATCATACTATATATATATATATATATATATATATTGTTCGATATACAAAGTAATTTAAAAAAAAATGAAAAATCCCACCCCCATGTGGACAATAATCCAGTGGTCATGCCACTTTTAAAACTAACCAATCCAACATCGATCCACTATAATCCAACAGCAATGTCAACAACAAATGTGTATCCCGTACTCCTTCTAATTCATCTACTCAATTAATTATTTTCATCAATTAAACTAACAATGAGTGGCAATCCTAATTTCATATGAAATGGGCACTAATTATTAATTTACTTTCACATAAAACTATACAATTAAAGTTACAATTAAAAATATACAATTTATTTTATTAAATCTATACAGTTAAAGTTATTTCGAATCTCAACAATTATCTGTTAATGAGGGGCAATACTACTTGCATATGAAAAGGGCAATACATATTTTATTAATCAATTTATCCTTTTCAATTGTTGAGATTGCCCCCCCCCCCCCACCCCCCCTCCCACCCCACCACACACACCCCACCCATCCCCTGCCCCCTCCCTCACCACACACACACCTGCACACACACACACATACACCCCACCACCCCCTGCCCCCCTCACCCCACCACACTCACACGCACACACCTGCACACACACACACACACCCCACCACCCCTTGTCCCCCACCCAGGCCCTTGTCCCTCCCCCCACCCCACCCCACCACACATGCACGCAGACACACACACACACACACACACACACACACACATGTACACACACCCCACCCCACCCCCACCACCCCCTGCCCCCTTCCCCCCACCATACACCACCACACACATATATACACACACATATAGAAATGAAAGAGAAAGAGAGGAAAAAATACCTTAGAGAGAGAGAGAGAGCTCGAAATCGCTTGGAGAGAAAGAGAGGAAAAATAAAAAGGGTGGGAAAAAAATAAAGAGTAAGTTTTTTTTATTGAAGAAATTGTCACGGACATGTCACGGTCATTGACCGTGAAAAGTTAATACTATTGTCAAGGTCATTGACCATGACAAGTCCGTGACAAGTACAGTTATCACGGACTTGTCACGGTCAATGACCATGACAATCCTTTGTCACGGCCTTGTCACGGTCAATGACCGTGACAAGGCTGGCTAGCTAAAGGGGGCCAATTTAACCTTTTGGGTGTAGTGTTAACTTTGGGACCGTACCCCTCACACCCAAAACACTTATCCGACTAATCTCTCTTAGGCTTCTCAAACTTATCCTTAGAGGTGGTCTCAACTTTGTTGTTGTTGAATTTTTCAAATTTCTTGGCATCTTTTGGTTGCTTTTGAAACTTAATAAATTTTTTAAATTTCTTTGCCAACAAAGCAACATCCTCCAAATCGAAATCGAAATCCGAAACTTTGATTTCCTCCTTTCGGGTTTTCAAAGAAATACCCTTTTTTTTCCTAGGCACTTGGTTGGACGTAATCATGTCGATTTCATAGGTTTGTAAGTCACCTACAATCTCTTCTAGTTTCGTTGACTCTAACTTTCCTAAGGAGTTTAAAATAGTCACTTTCGCATCAAACCTACTAGGCAACGACCTAAGGATTTTCTTAATGACACGGTTGTCAGGAATTTTGTCACCTAGGTTAAATGACGAGTTGACAATAATCGAAAACCTATCATAAAACTCATCAAAAGTATCACTCTATAACATCCTAATGGTCTCAAACTGTGTAGTAATATTTTGAACTTTTGATGCCCTAACCGTGCTAGTGCCCTCGTGAGTGAGTGCCAAAATATCCCAAGCCTCTTTTGATGTTTCACAAGTCATAATTATATTATATTCTTTCGGTGTAACATGTGAAGATATAACGTGCAAACCCTTGGAATTATATTATGAAAGTTTATGTTTAGTTTCGTTCCATGACTCGACAGGTTTTTAACTAGTGACCTCACCTATAATAGTGACGGGGGGTGTCCAACCTTTCTCAACTGCTAGCCACACACGCACATCATTGGATTTTAATGAACTTTTCATTATCATCTTCCAATAGGTGTAATTAGTGCCATAAAAAATAAGAGTTCAAAAAAGTTTTTTATTTCCAAAATTTATCTTTGGAAACACACGGGATCAAAAAACAAATAAATTATGTTTTCTAGCTCTGATACCAAATTAAAGAACCGCGGGGGTGGTCCTTATTCGTGTGTTTCAAATCAAACCATTTTTACCAAAAATTATCCAACTTTTAATTAGCACCAAACCAAGTTGTGAAAAAACAATTCTTACTTTAAACCAATTTTATCTTAATTAATCCTAAACATGCATCTAGTGATTAAAGCAGGTAAAGTAAAGTAAGGAATACTCACAACGCCAGATGTACGAGGAAAAAATCAAGACGAAAAAAAACCTCGGACGGCCAAAGCCAGACAATCACTATGAATGCGAAATTACAACGAATAGAGAAAGACTCACACAATGACTCGATCCCCATGGGTCTTGATGCTCTTTTGATCTTCAACCACTCCTCTCATAGTGCTCACGCTAAAAGTCCTTCTTCCACGATACCTGTCCACAACGCACGTGTCCACGTATGTCTCGGTGTCCATCGAATATATTTGATACGTCTACGATGTCAAACAAGAAGTCCTTCTCTTTTCTTCACTATAAAACCCTTATGTTCAATTATAGAACAAACCTTCTTGGTGAAACAAGATCACATAAACATATAATAATGATAACTCGGATCTTTGCAAACTCTAAGGATGTGCTTAAGCTTTGTAAACCTTAGAAACACTTGTGTAAACATGTCTCTGGATCGTAAACTATTTTTCCAGATTGCACACTTAATAATTCTGACGAAACCACGCTTTAAATACGAAAAGATCATCGCCTCAAAAAATGTGTCGCTCGAACGAGATCAGCAAGTTGTTCGCGCGACGTAGACATCTCGCTCGAACGAATGGCAGCTATCGTTTGAACGACGCCGCGTGTCAGTTTGACTTTTTCTTTAAAACATCTCTTCCAAAAGAGATCCAAATAAGTCAAACTATTTTTTGAGCTTATAGAAATAAAAAGTAGTGTAAACCATTTAAAATACTTTTAAAACATTTTAAAATATTTTTCCTTATAAAATTACATCCTTATCTTTTATAAAAATAATTTCGAGCACCATTAATTATACGCATTCATACCTGTGTGATCTCGAAATGCAATTAACTTGAAGACAAATAAACTTGCACCAATTAAACTTTGGCATGATTAATTCTTTGAAGCTTTGCCGCAATGTCTTTGATTTCTTCAATACGTCATAGACCAAGTGGGATCATGACAAAATAAAATCTCCCTATGACATATTACAAACACAGTTTTGTTCATGGAATTAAGTCAAAACAATACAGGGACTCAATTGGAAATTTATGTCCTTACACATACCGAGTTTCTTTATATTTCAACTTCTTGGCTTCCACCATATATGCTGGTAGAGTTTCCTCTTCAATGTATGCTCTGATGGGGTCCATCCATGATATCCCCATGTCTTTGGCAATAAAATTGATCATCAAATCTTCATTTATGATCCTATTTTCCAAAATATCAATAGGGATAGTTTGTCGGAGTTCAATCCTAGTAGCTGAGGCTAGCTGAGCAAGGGCATCAGCTCGGGCGTTCTCCAACCTTGGGATTCTATTCATTCGAATAGCTGGTAATTTTATAATTACTTCCATCGCCTTGGATAGATAACTGACTCTTAATTATCCTCTATCTCCATATAAACCCAGTACTTGGTTCACCACCAGCTGAGAGTCACTGTGTGCCATAACTTGCAGGACACTCAATGATTGGGCTAAACTTAAGCCCACAATAAGGGCTTCATACTCTTCTTCATTGTTTGAAGCAGGAATTGAAAACGCAGGGCATAATCAATATCAATACCATCAGGAGTGTTAAATACTATACATGCTCCACTGCAGGTTGCATAAGATGACCCATCAACATATAAATTCTATATTGGGGCGTTGTTGTCAAATGCTTGGTCTTTTAAACTCCTATAGTGGAATATTTTTCCTCTTGCTTCTTCATACTTCCTGGTCATCTCCTATGTTCGGGAAGAGGAATATGGTAGGTCGGCAACTTCTTCTTTCAACGAAAGTTCTTTGGTATCTTTCTTGTTAACATTACTTCCTCCTGATTCTTGTTCGACTTGTTCACTTTGTTGCTCGGGGACCTCAGAGTAAGTGAACTCAGTTAGGAAATCTGTCGCTGCTTGTCCGATAAAACAAGACCTTGGTTCATATATGATATCATACTCCCCTAATTACACATCCTAGTACATTAATCTACTAAATTTCTCTAGTTTATACAAAGCCCGCCTTAGAGGCATATCAGTGTAAACTATGAATGTATGGGATTGAAAAGAAGGTTTCATGCATCTGGATGCTTCAATTAGTGCTAATGCCAATTTCTCCAAATAAGGGTACCTGATTTTTGCTCCTAAAAAATCCTTAATAGTATAGTAGATGGGTTTTTGAACTCCATTATCTTCTCGGATTAATGCAGAACTCATGGTTGAATCAGAAACAACTAAGTACCGGTGTAATTTCTCACGTGTGATTGGTCGAGAGAGCAATGTAGGTGATCCCAAATACTATTTTAACTCCACAAAAGATTTTTCACATTCTTCATTCCATTCAAAACTTTTTCTAATTACCTTGAAGAACGACAGGCACCTATTTGTAGCTCAAGACATAAATCTGTTCAGTGGTGATACTCATCTAGTCAGCCTTTGCACACCTTTCTGGCAGGTTGGGGATTGCATTTTAATTAATTCCTTGATCTTATCTTGATTTTCTTTAATTCCCTTTTGATTTACTATGTACCCATGGAACATTCCTTCTTGCACTCCAAAAATGCACTTGGTCTGATTCAACCTCATATGGTGGTTCTTAAGTTGATCAAAAGTCTGGCTGAGGTCGACAATGTGATCAGATGTCGTTTTGCTCTTTGTAAGTATATCATCCACGTAGACATTCATATTCTTGCCTATCTTCTCTTCGAAATCCTTATTGAACAACCTTTGGTATGTAGCACTTTCATTTTTCAAACCCAAAGGCATAACATTAAAACAATATGTTCCTCAGGGAGTGATGAAAGAAGTGCTTTCCTTGTCTTCGGGATTCATTTTTATCTGTTTATAACCAGAATAAGAATCCATAAAATTGAGTAACTCATGTCTTGATTTAGCATCCACGAGTTGATCTATTCGGGGAAAAGGAAAGCGATCCTTTAGGCATGTTTCATTTAGATCTTTGAAATCTACATACATTCCCCACTTGTTGTTCTTCCTTTTGACCATAACTACATTGGCTAACCAATCTGGATATTTCACTTCATTAATAAAAGTTACTTTCTGAAGCTTTTCGACTTCTTCGTGTGTGTATTGGTTCTTCTCGTGGATGAACACTCTTCTCGGCATTCATGATCATTGTTGCTTTAGCCATTAATTCTGCCATTGTCTTCGGAGGGTCTTTGGCAAGAGTGTAATACAATTTCTCGGGGAGCAGTCCACTCATAAAGGAGATTATTGTAGTCTTTTCTTCATAATCCACAACTTCCAGTTTCTCGTTATTAAAATGAGTGATGTAATCTCTGATGCTTTCTCCTTCTTTCTGTTTCACACTAAGCAAGTGTGCCACCCTTTTCACCGGTTTTGCTCCGAAGGAAAAGTTACAAATGAATAGCTCGGCAAGTTGGATGAAGCTAAAAATTTATCGTCGAGGAAGACTATTATACTAGATTTGGGCAGATCCAATAATGGTTCCAGAAAATGCTCTACACCTCATTTCTTCGTGGACGACATAAATGTCAGCAGTCGCTTGATATTTTTCTATGTGAAGAACTGTGTAAGTTTTTCCATAATATTTGGGTGTTACTACTGGAGCCTTAAACTTTACTAGAGTAGGAAAATAAACAATTGCCTGCACAAACGGAGACCCTTTTATAAAACTTATTTGCAGTGGGTTTTTGGCCTTTGCCATTTCTCCTAATCTGTCTTTCAATCTTTTTATGGATCCCTTCTATGCATCGTTGGCAGCACCAGATCTATGAGTTGCAATCTTGTTATTTACTGAGATTTCTTCCTGAAGTTTTTGCTCGGTCCGAGTAGTAGTTCGTCGAGCATTTGATCAAGACTGGGTTATGCCTTACCTTTGATCATATGGTCATAGAGTGTTACCTGACATTGCCTTAGGAACATTTATGTTCCTCCTGGGTCCCAAAAGATCGAAGGGAGAAGCACAAATTAATCTCTCTAAGGCACTTGGACTTTCTGCAGAATAAGATTGCACGTGGAAAGATTCTGATGTCCTGAGAAATGAATTTGACCTTGGAAAATAGGAGACATCCCTTGTCATAATTGATTGGCTGCGTCGAACACCTCTTAGTGGGGGTGGTGGCATATTTCCCTGAGTGGATAGAGCAGGTGCCCCAGCTTTAAGAGTTTTTGCAAGTTGCCTGATAGTATCTTGCATAGCCTCTTGGCCTCTTACAAGATTGGCTATAATTCTAGTTAAATCATTTGCAGATGGAGGAGCGGAAGGGACATGCAGAATGCCCTCTTACCTGAGACTTGATTCAGGAATATCAGCCATTTAGATGTTTGAATGAGTGAGATTGATTAGAAATTTCGTTCCCACAGACCACGAAAATCTGTTGATGCAAAAAACTAGACTAGGCTAATTAATTGATCATAGATAAATATAAGTGAAAGAGAAAAAAGATTTTAAAAGTGGTTCGTCTTAAAGGAAGAGCCTATGTCCACTGTTGTGTATTGCTTTTGTCTTTGTTTAATTGCCTCCTTTCTCGTCCCTTAGATGTAGGGTTTACAATTTATTTATAGCCCCAGGGGTTTTACAAGTGTTGGAATATCAAAGGATATAATGTCTTTATATCATAGACATTTACATCTATACAATCATTTATGTATACAACTGTTGGCATTTTACTTTCATTCTTGGTTCGTCTTCCTGGTGTTGGTCGAGCTTCAATGACACGTTGGTCGGCATCCCTCAGTAGGTAGGCATTTCATCCTTATTGACTAGGATGAACCTTTTGCTATATTTCATGTTCCAGTATCTGATTGGTCACACGTAACAGGATAATTTTTACTATCAACAATCACATACATCTCTCCCCCTTTTTTGTCTCGAATATACAATAGGTAAAAAGATAAACAAATTATTAATATACTTAGAATAATAATAACCAATGAAGCATATCTAAATAAACATGAAACAACCAACTGATAATGATCAAAAGATACCAAATTCGTAGCTAGAAAATAAAAGTCACATGAAATGAATCATTAAAGATGTGACTAAACGAATTGTGTAGTATCAACAAATAAGCATGAATAATTACTAAGTACTGCATATAAACAACCCAGAAGTACTAAAAACTGAATGATATGATCAGTAAGTCAATTCATGTACGAAATCAGAAGAACCAAAAAATTCCTCAGAAGGTTGCTCGAACGACTTAGCCTTGTCGTTTGAACGACGTGGGTAGGTCGCTCAAACCAGCATATCAAGCAAGCTTAAAAAATGAAAATTAGTATACTCTCGCTTGAAGAACTCATCTCACGACCTTCATGCGACCTTCAAGCGACCATCTTGAGAAAATCCACGCCTAAAAAAATGTGTCTCTTGAACCTTGCGCGAACAGTACATCGTGGGACATCAGGTTGCCGCTCAAACAAAGTCTGAGTCATTTGAACGACACATAAAATTCTCAATTCCAGTGAAGAAATTTTCTTAAAAACTTAACTAGAAAGAGCAAAAATAAGCAAAATAGACAAAAAAAAAAACAAGTTAAACAATGTGAGTTTTATGTCAACATAGAATTAATGTGCTCAAACATGGATATGGAGTGAATGGTTGTGAACTACAACAAATGAATCATAACTCCAACACATTGAAACATTCAAGAAGTTCTAATTGATAGCTAAATGTCATCAAACATAGATTTAGCCATGTGTGATAATGAATAAGTTGAGTTAAATGAACTAAACAATCTACCTGCACAGAAATCTAGAATATTAATGATTCTACAAACAATAGCGCGATGATGCAATATTTCAACATAAGGATTCGTGGTGCAAACCCGTTTAAACTTTTCCATCCAAACTCTCTAAGATATATATATATATATATATATATATATATTCTTCTTTTAATATCTTTTTGAGGTTTCTATTTTTCTCAACTTAGATAAATCCTATTGGCCCTATTTTGGCATTTGATTTTTTTATTGACTTTACTTTTCTTTTGGGCTCTTTTAAACCGTGGCTTTCACGAAGAGTTAATTTTGTACTCTTGCGACCCTTTCCTGTGAACACTCATCATTTTTTTCAATTTATACAATTATAATCCTCACGGTAAACGGTTCTTACATGCACACCTTCTCCCACGTCTACTTGTGTATAGATGACACGATTAAGATAAGAACGTATCACCAAACTCAAACATGCAGGAGATGTCAAACATTCATATAAAATCGTGCGTGTGTGAAAGAATGACATATATACAAAGTCGAATCCAAATGCATATCAACTTCGAAAAAATCCCATAATACAATTGTTAAGATCATTCAACGCATCAATACTTATGAACAATTGTCCTAGCCACATGGCTAATGACATGATGGGGTCCAAACACACTAATATGCCACATCAAACATGAAACACTCGCGACAAAATAAATCAAAAATCTTTTTGTGTTTTTCTAAAAATATTTTTGACCCAAAAGTAAAATCTTTTTGTATTTTTCTCAAAAATATTTAAAGCCAAAAATCTTTTTGTATTTTTCAAATAAGACTCAAATAAATGAAAAAAATAATACAAAAGATAAACATGTCATAACACTAGTGAGATATAAATCATGAAACAAAGACTAGCGTATGAGAAACATGCCAACACAATCATCCTTTAGATTTAACATGGGAAGAATCAAGTGCAACCAAACAATAACTATGAAGTTTAATTCCCAAAGCCTCTAAGTCCGATTTCATAACCCAAGTAGGTATTAAATTATGCATGGGGGGTTTTGGGAACCGAAACGACTTTATTCCTTAACTTCCTAAGAGCATTCCTAAGGTCATAGCAAAATTTTTTAAGGAGACCTTTCCTACCGCAATGAGTGCAAGTTTAAACACAGCGGGAATGATTACCAAAATGTCGACCTCTCCTCACGTTCCTAGTGGGTTCTCTCACATGATTGGTATTGGCATTGGGAATGCGAACAACTCTATCATCGTAGTCTATACCAAACCTGTCTCTGTTGATTTGGACGGTGCCTAACATCCTATATAACTTCTTCGACCTCGATTCTAAATCAAACTTAACCTTACTCGAGTCTTTCAATCTCTTCTCTCACTCACTAATCATATAGTCAAGCAAACTTATAGACTCCTCAAACTCTAGAATTTCCTTCTTCAAAGCCTCCATCAAACTGATAACTTTGCTTTTCGGTGTGTAGTGTCGTTGTTTGAAAGCCAAGTTAGTCAAAATCCTCAAAGTACCTACAAAATAATATCAAACTCAAGTGTAGAGGGAAGTAAGGGTATCAATCTACATCAAGGGGGTAAAGCTAGAGACAAGCTCAATTGTAATTCACTTTTTATTTTCTTTTTTTGGACTTTTTACTTTTTCTATTTTTTTTAGCTTTTTAAATATTAAAGTAATCTTGGCTGAGAATGTGAATTAACATTAAACTAAAACGAGAGATGAAAACAACTTACTAAAAAGTGGCTAAAAATGAAAAACAAAGTCTAACACAAAAATAAGAGATAAAGTGAGATAAATAATAGTGAGAACAATTAAGGAATGGGACTACACCAAAAATTTTAGCTATTCAAACTAATTAATTTAATTATTTAAATTTTTCCAAATTAATACCAAAATTAAAAATCAACTCTCATTGCAAGTGTAATTTTAATAGTAATCTTTTAGAAAATTAAGTTTAACCCCCCATAACTCTAGAAAATAGATCTACACTCCTTTTAATTAATCACCCGCTAGGATTGATCGATTAAAATTTGTATAAATCATAAAAAATGAAATTAGAGTTGAAATTTAAGGAATAATACCACACTTGATAAATCCATATCTCTTGTTTGAATCTAAAATGGGTATTATAACTTAGAATTTTGATTTTGTCTCAAAAATCATTTACCCTCTCTCGGGGCGTAAATTTAAGGGTGAGGAATCAAAATTAATATTTAAAGGGAATTTTCAAGTAATCAAACTAATTAAATTAAAATAACATCAAATAAGGGTTCATCCCACCCCTTGAAAGGGGAATTAGCCTAACATGATATTAAACATGATAATCAAATAAACTAGGCAATTAAAATAAAAGTAGAGAAGAGAACGATTCTTTAAACAAGTCTCCTTGATTTGCAAAATTGGACTCTAATCCTCCACTGAAATTGAGCAACATCAATTCAAATTGAGATTTCCACAATATTCAATTACATACAAACACTCATTTGAATCACTGAACAATTAATTTATCACAATTTTCTAAAATAAAATTAAAATAAAAACCTACCTAAAAAAATTAAAAATATAAAGTGTTTCTCTCTCTAATTCTCTAAAACACTAATTTTATATTTTGATGATTATCATGATAGTAGGCACATGGAGCATGGGGGTGAGAGGTGTGAGAGGGTTAGTTTTGGGCATTGCAAAAGTGTGCATGTGTGTTGGGTGAGGTAGTGGTTAAGAGAGGGGGTTTAGTTGGGTGGAAGTTTGTTTGGGGGTAAAATGGGAATTGGGTTAAAAGGGGTATTTTAAACATGTGGTGTTTAGATTTTTTACTTTGGTTGGCTTCTTTTATTTTCTCTTAGCAGATGGTAAAACACGATTTTGGATTTTAAAAGGAAATGGGTCTTGGGTTTGGATGTTGGACACGGTTTTGGTGAGGTCTGAAGGTTTCGGGTTACTTGTGGGTCTTGGGTTTTGATGCCACCGACAGGAGGGTGGTTGGATGAGGTGTAGTTCCGCCGAGTTTTTGGGTGGAGGTGCAGTAGGTCGCAGGTTTCGGAGCTTGGGGTGTGTCCGCAGGTTGGATCGCCAACGGGTATAGGCGAGTTCATGGGTCGCATCAGAGTTGGGTGCTGCTTTGGGAGATGGGTCTGGGTTGCGGGGTATGAAGTTTTAGGGTCGGCCAGATTTAGTTTAGGGTCCCAGCTGGGTTTTGGTTAGCAAGTGTTGAGGTTGGAAAGGGGGTCTCCATGGGTTATGATAGGGACACGGCTCAGGGGATTGCGAGTTTCGCCGAGGTTGAGATCGGTGCCGGGGTCAGGACGCCGGGGGGTAAGCTGGTTAGGGTCGGTTTTCCATGGGGCTGCTGGGGCGGTACCGACAGGTTTTGTTGGAGATGATCTCGGGTAGGGAGATGGGTATTTTTTTGTTGGTTTTGTAATGGTGGGATGAGAGAGAGTGGAAGGTGGGTGTTAATGGAGGTAGGAGATAGAGTGGGTGAGTGATGTGAGGAAGAAGATGGGGGGAATGTTTGTGTGTTGTGAGGCTGTATGGTAATTGGGTGTGTGTGAGTGAGTATGTTAATGTGTAGGTGAGTGTAGGGTTTTGGTATGTGAGTGAGTTATGTGTGTGTTTAATTTATGAGCCCTAAAAAAATAAATTAAAACTAAATAAAACTAAAAATTTGAAAATTAATTTCCTACTCTAAAAATAAAATAAAGACTCAATTAAAAATGAAACTAAAAAGAAATACAAATTAATTAAACTAAAAACTAAAATTCTAAAAACGTAAAATATAATAAATAAATGAAATCCTAGAAAAAAATAATTCTAATAAAATAAAACTAATAACTAAAAATAAAGATAAAAATAAAAATGCACTAATAAAATATAAAAATAGTAAATAAAACCTAAAAATTCTAAATAAATAAAAAATAAAATCTAAATTAAAACGACTCAAACAAAAAATCTAAGAAAAATAAAAAGGCACAAACTAAACACACACGGGCTTTGAGGAAGGTTTAGGGACAAGTTTAGGTAGGTTTAGGGTAGTCTAGGGTACGGGACAAGGGTAATTAGCTCCATAATTCGCACAATTTCCTTAAAGTACGTATTTGAACACCGCAACGTGCATTCGACCTACAAAATAGATAATAAAGCGCATAAGACCCAAATTGCCGAGAATTAACAACTAAAATACGTCTATTCGGGGTAAAAAACATACACTTTTGAGTGGTTATCACAAACCATGAAGACTATCTCTCTCTGTCTTTCTCCACATATTCTAGATTCTCCCTAAACATATTCTACCCTGCCCTAAGATCTTCAACTAAAGCATCATTATGTTCTATGGAATGCTCATTCAACTTAGCTTGTAATTTTGAGTTTGCCTTTTACACCTTTACCACTTCCTAAAAGAACTCCCAAAAGGCAACTTGCAACTCTCCTACATCGATCTCCTCATCCTCACTAGCTTCGCCCTCACTCACTTTATATTCACACTCAACGACCTCGAAAGTTTCATGAACATAAGAATTTTCATGGGAAGATTTATCATCGTCGCTCACATGACATGCCATGAACGCAATAAAGTAACGCTCAATGGGGGAACTTTATCACTTTTTTGATTCACTATCACTTAAGGTGGGATTATATGCTATCGATTTCTTGCCCTCTTTCTTAAGTCTAGTGGGATACTCGACAACCTTGTGACCATGCCCCTTGCACCCAAAACACCTAACCGACTCAACCCTCTTGACATTCTCACTCTTATCCTTAGGGGCGGGATCTACCTTGTTGTTCTTGAAATTTTCATAACTTTTGGTATCTTTCGATTACTTTTGGAACTAAAGAAATTTTTTGAACTTCTTTGCCAAAAGGCTACAACCTGAAAATCAAAATCGAAATCGTCATCCGAAACTTTAGTCTCCTCCTTTCGGGCTTTCAAAGCAATGGCCTTTTTTTTATTTCGCACTTGCTTAGAGGTAAACATATCAAGTTCAAAGGTTTGTAAGTCACCTATAATATTTTCAAGTTTCGTCGAATAAAGCATACCCAAGGAGTTCAAAATGGTCACTTTTGCATCAAACCTACTCGACAATGATCTTACAATTTTCTTTATGACTCAGTTGTCGGGTATTTTCTCTCCTAAGTTAAACGACGAGTTGACAATATTGGACAACCTAGCCTAAAACTCACCAAATGACCCACTCTCTATCATCTTAATCGTCTCAAACCGTGTATTGAAGTTTTGAAGTTTAGACGCTTTAACCGTGCTAATGCCATCATCAGTAAGTGCAAGAATATCCCAAGATTCTTTCGAAGTTTCAAACGTCATGATTTTATTATACTCTTCCAATGTGACATGTGAGGAAATAACGTGAAGACCTTTAGAGTTTTAAAGTTCAAGTCTATATTTGGATTCGGTCCATGACTTAACAGGTTTTGACATATTACCCTCACCCTCTCGTATAACTGGTGCAGTCCAACCCTTTTCGATCGCTAGCCACACATGCTCATCAATTGATTTTAAAGCACTTATCATTCGCATGTTTCATTAACCATAGTTTGTGCCATAAAAATAGGAGCTCTAAAACTTTCATAATTTTTGAAATTCATCCTTAAAAACATAAGGGATTAACACAATAAAAAATATGTTTCTAGCTTTGACACCAATTTGTAGGCCCTTTTTTTCTTTCGAATGTGTTTTAAGGATGCTAAAACCAACTTTATTTTTGAAAACCCTTTTTTCAAATTTTAACCGCACGAAGTTGTGAACCAATTTTAACTTAACTAAAATTTATCTTGATTAATCCTAAACATGTATCTAGTGATTAAAGAAAGTAAAATAAAGTAAGATCACAAAAGGCGATGGCGGATGTACGAGGAAACCACTAAGGGAAAAAACTACGAATGGCCTAAGGCAGACAATCATTATGATGCGGTATTACAAAGTACAATGACATACTTACTCAATGACTCGATCCCAACTAGTTTTTAAGCTTCTATGAATCTTTAACCACTCCTCTACAGTGCCCACGCGACTCCTTCCGCGATACCTGTCCACCACACTTGCGTCCATGAATGCCTCGTTGTCTACCGATGTAGCTTTGAAACATCTACAAATTTTGAACACGAACTTCACTTCTTCTTCGTAAAACCCATGTTCAAAACTGATGAACAACTTCAAATGGTGCAAACAAAGATCACTTTTACGTATGTGAGTGAAATATAGGATCTTTGAAACTCTAAGGATGTTTTTAGTCTTTGAAAATCTTAGAAAACTTGTGCAGAAAATGTACTGTATGGAAACTGATTTTCTAGACTAGACACTTACGAAAATCTGAGTAAAGCACGCTTTATATATAAAAGTTGAGACGATGCATCATTTGAACGAGAGATTCCTTTCGCTCGAACGAGATCACATGTCGCTCGAAGGACATGCTGATCTCGCTTGAACAACATTTAAAGTCGTTTGAACCACTGAAAATGAGAGTTTTTGATTTATACAACTCTAAACCATCTTTATCTCAGAATTAACGAAGTTGAAATATTTTAAAACACTTTTTAATAAAAATCTCATCCTAAAAATATTTTTTGAGTTCCATAAAAATTACACATTCATACCTAAGCGATCTCGAAATGTGATGAAGACATGAAACGTGCACCAATAAACTCAGCATGATTTATCTTTGAAGCTTGGCCACAACGTCTTTAATTAACTTTATGTCATAGATTGTGTGAGATCGTGACAATAAAAAATCTATCTATGACTAAAAAACATTTTTTTGTTCCAAGAATAAGTCAAATACTATAATGGACTCAATTAATTTTTTTTTCTCCTTACAATCAATGTTGGTTTCCTTTGTCACTTGTTTTCCCTTAAATATTTTCTTTTAAGTCGACATTCTCGAGTAAAATAACCCTATTTGTCACAGAAGTATTTGCACTTTGGTTCCTGAAATTTGAGTCATTCGTTGCTTTAATATTGGAATCTCTGGCATCCTTTGATTTTTTATCCTCAACCATATTTGTCGTTAAATGATTATCACTTTGATCTTCCTTCTTCTCCATAATACGAGAATTTTCTTCAATACGAAGATGATGAATAAGGGACTCAACTGTGTATGTTTTTTTTATAATGATTAATTTTCTTCTTAAAGCCAATACAAGTGGAAAGAAGTTTAGAAACAATCACTCCTGCTTAATAATTCATCATGAAGATTTATTCCAACGACTTTAAGATCGCCAACTATTTGTTGGAGTTCCCGGGCTTGTACAATGACAAATTTTTTATAGAAATTTATAATTCATATAGTTAGAAATAAGAAACTTACTATTACTCGCTTCCTCATTTTGATATTTATTCTCCAATGCCTTCAACAATTCATTTGTGGTAGGAATCATCAGATGTGGACTATAAACAGTTTTAGATAACGCTTTAAAAATGTGTTCTCGACAAATAAATTCATCTCCTTTCCTCTTTACACATTTTTGCTTGATATCTTTCGTATTTTTGGGTGTGGTTTTTGGGAAGAGTTTCAAGGCCATCATCAATAATATAGACAAGTTTGAGAGATGTAATAAAGAACATGATTTTCTCTTGCCAATGGGTGAAATCTTCGCCATCGAAAAAATCTAGGCGAACCAAATCTTGACTCATAACTTGGATAAACTAAGCCACTATTCCTTCCAGTTTTATTTTCATAAGAATATTACCTAAAACTATTGGAAATTTATTAAAGGAATATAGAAAAATTGAATTCAAGTTACTTTAAGGCACTATTTAGGGATGCTGTTATTTAGGTAATATTTCGCCCCTTTCGATTGGAGGCCGTGAGTACACAATGGAGTTTATAATAGAAATTTTCTTTCACGATATAATGCAATGATGCCACTTGTTTGAAGCAAATTATGTACGGTTTGATCAAACCAAGAACACTTTGAAATGTTAACCTAATAATGCCAGAAGGTAGAGGACGGAAAGAGGAGAACTAAATAATTTTGGATATTAGTTTAAAGAGTCCAAAAAAGAGGTCTGGACTCTTTTTATAGATATTTTAATGGTTATTGATGAAAATTTATATCCTTTCATGTACGCAACTCGGCAGTTGTTGGATCATGTCTGTTCGAAATTCTTTTGATCGCACGATCCAAATTCATCTTCTTATTGTAAGCGAATGGACGCACCCTCTACAAATCGCCATGAGTCAATCCAACGGCACACTCCGAGCGATAATTGGAAGTGTGCCATCAAAACGCCCAATCTCCCTTTCTCACCTCGCGCGAACGCGAGCCGCATGTTGCGATAGCTTATCATAACCTCTTTGACTATAAGAATAGTAGTCATCTTTTGGATTTTAGTTATTTACCATTTCACTTTTGAGTAAAGTTTTTATGTAGGACTTTGAAACTATACCCACTTCATTTACACCTATTTTTTTAAAGTTCTCTTTGTACAAGAAGACCCAAAATAAAAACTCACTTACAAAATATTAATACCCAATTATAATTTGAAAATCCTAATAGGTATGTCGTGTTTCCTATTTTTTTTAATTAAAGTAGGCATGCTTAATCACACTAGAAGGTTCATAGCTTAACAAGTCAAGCTACTAATTAATAAAATGTATTTTTAATGTGAGTTCTTAAGTACCATGGTTAAGAGACTATACGAGAGAGGTTGGCATTAGAACCTATCTTGATTGTTAACAAAATGGTCCATCAAAAGCATGCCTTCGTGAAAACTATATATCTCTAATTTACGAGATATATTAAAATTATTTTCATCTAGCTATTAAAATTATTTGAATCTAGCTATTACATGCAAACAAAATGGATTGTTTGCATCTAGCTATTACATTCATTTTAAAATTATTTGCGTCTAGCTATTATTTTATATCATTTTCAAAACATAGAATATCATAAAATTTTAGAAAACAAAAAATAATGTTCTAGAAAAAATGGTTATTTTGAATATTAATTTTTTAAAAATTTATAAAAAACTCTTTTGTAAAAACAGTTATAAAATATTATTTTATTAAAAGTGAAAAAAAACTATTTTGTCATAGAGTTATAAAAAACATGTTACGTTATTTATAACATTTAAAAAATATTTAAAAAGCTATTTTGTAAATAGAAAACAGTCTAGTTATTGAAAAACAACTAGAGGTTTATTTATTAAAAAAATAAAAATTGAAAGTTATTTTTATTCAAAAAACTAGACATTTTATTAAGTTTGTTTTAAAATTTCCATCCTGTTTTATTATTACTGTTTTTTTTTAAAAATTCGTTATTATTTAAATTTTTTACAAAAACTCCGCTTTTAAAAAATACAACTTTCAATTAATGGAATACTTTTATAAATAACAACTTTTAATTAACGAAATAAAAAATACCGATTTTAAAAATATTTCGTCGAGCTATTTTCTTTTTACCAAGAAATAACGTTCAGTCTTTTTTTAATAAATGAACATTTAGTTTTTTTAATACCTAATCTATTTTCTATTTACAAAATAGTTTCTTGTATTTTTTTTAAAATGTTATAAATAACGTCCAAATGTTATGAACTTTTTATTCAAATATTTTTTTCTTTTTTTTCTTATATGTAACGACGCATATATTTTTTATAAAAATTTAACAAAATAGTCTTTTGGCACTTTCTAGAAACATTTTTTACAATTATTTTTGCAAAATGGTTTTTTATAACTATAAAAAAATTAATATTAAAAATAAACCTTTTTTTATAACTATAAAAAAATTAATATTAAAAATAAACCTTTTTTTTATAACTATAAAAAAATTAATATTGAAAATAAACCTTTTTTTATATCTAGAATATTATTTTTTACTTTTCAGAATTTTACAATTTTTCTTTGGCCTCAAAATGATTTTAATTAATAGGTAGAAGCAAATATTTTACAAATAAACGTAATAGCTAAACACATATAACCCTTTTTATTTTATTTCCAGAATATTAATGTGGATGCAAGTGACCCTTTATATTAATCCATAAGTATATGAATAAATATTTACATAGGTATATATATTAATTTATATACTATATTAATATTTATATTGATTTAGTAAATTCAATGATGGGTGAATTAGATAATGTGTATCCAGGTTAGATTGAATTTGCATTAAAACTTAAGATAAGGATTAAATTGAAACAAATTTAAAGGCGGGGGACGAAATTAAGATAAATAAAAGGTGAGAAACGAAATTGTGATAGGACCAAAAGTGAGGAATTAAAATGGTACTTTACTCAAAATTTATCAAGTGAGGTGATATTATATAGAAAATTTCTCAGGCAGTATAACTTATACCACACCACCGTGAAATGTTTTTGTAAGAAAATAATTTATTTTTTTTTGTGTGGTGTTTAAACATTTGAGAGGACTTGCTGAAAAATTCAGCGCAAAATAATTTTTTTGCAACTTGTAAAAAACTTGGTCAATATTTTATAGTGCTATAAGCTGCTTATAAATTATTAAATGTTGACTCATTTTTTTAAATCGCAAAATATAATATTCTGAGTTGATTTTTTTTAACAACTCCTCTGAAATGTTTGAACAACACACAAAAAAAGGATTTTTTTTTTTGATTTAAAAAAATACCACATAGGAGTCTCGTATCTGAACGGGACTCTCTCTCTCTCTCTCTCTATATATATATATATATATATATATATATATATATATATATATATATATATATATATATATATATATATATATATATATATTCTCATTAATTTGACATCGTAAACAAGATAAAAAAAATCATTAGCTAGTTTCACCATTGTAATGGGTGAAGTTTCAGTAGCTCTTTAAATCCATGAACATGTTATGCCAAGGGGATATATTCCAATGTCCCTGAGGGAGGCTAAGAATTTTGAAAGGACTGCTAATGATGCACTAGAATTGCTTAATAACGGAATTAATACATAAAGAAGAAAAAGGTAAAGAGAAAAGAAACACTCTGAAAAGGGAGAGGTCGGTAAATTTGGGGACCAACGACTATATATTGAAATGATATTAAATTTAAAACAGAATATCCAGTTTGATCAGTCTTAACATCACTGTCGATTTTTTTTTAATTACTAACCACCAAGTATTTAAAAAGTCAGATGTCAATATTTTATCTTTTAATATAGCATGCAAGCAATTAAATGATTAACTAAACATTCACCAATTCAATAAACAGTCACGTATGAAATAAAACACCATAAGGAAATAAATTGAGTTTGGAGTAAACATTTCCTGAGTAGAAATATCAATACAACAGTCTGAAAAGAAATGATCCCAACAATTGAAATATAAATGAATGTCAGAAAAGGCGACATGCCCTGACTAAAATAAATAACTCTGAATGAATCAAGGATAGATGTGGAGGCGTCAAGTACCGAGGTCCTGTAACTCCCACAATAGCTACACCACATCAACTGATGGGAACTCCTATGTTTGGCACCCCTGTGGCTGGGCACCTAAAAGGTTTTTACAAACATAAAATAGATTTGGAAGAAAATAGGTCAGAGCCCGAGTTGAAAATATTTTAAAATCAGCAAGTGTTTAAATTGCATTAAACAATATATATTATATACATGCTAGTTCCACGTCCTTTCACTTGAGATTCTCACCCCTCAACTAATGTGCACGCCTAACGTATTCTTCGAATCCATCCTAGTTACGCTATCCAAATTAACTAGTTTTATTCAAGTCTCTTATAATGATGCGTAATTCATTATGCCCACCAGTATTACTCGAATAATACATTCTTGCATTTCCAATATTTATTAATCAATTCAAGTATTTCTTTACTCATTTAAGTTCACAAGGGATACGCACATACCCACTCACCCCTACGACCGTCAGCACTATCATTCATAGAGAGGTTTTACCAAGGTTCTATGGTTCTGAGGTACAAGTCCATATTCCGCTTATAGGCTCATCAGAATAAGACTGTTCTAGCGCAGAAACCTCCGTGATAGCAAGTAGCGCGGTATGATGCATTACATATAATAATCCATACGATATGTAATCACACAACCTATGTATATATAAATTCCATATAGGTATACGCACGTCACATTTTATGAGTCTCATACGTAGTATATTATTATCCCGAATATCCTACATAATATTTATTTAAGGTGGTAACTCTCGTTGTATAATTTCACGGACCTTTCCTTATCCGAAAAAGGTTACTAAGTTTCCATTTATTCCTTGGGTTATTTCAGTAACTATAATGTACCCCCACTACTGGTACTAACCTTATGTTATCATTTATTCGATTTAAACCCCAATTTTCATAATTTTCGACCGTAACTCCTTCGGTGAACACCCGTAAATCCACCATTTAATTCCATACCTAATAACACTTTTCGAGCATTAACTAGAACCCTACTGAACCTCCCTAAGTCCAATTATGTTAAATTATTCAACACTAAGAATTCATGAAAGGTGGAATTTGATCAAACATTAAAAGAAAAAAAAGTCACAATTTCAGTGGAGTCGATCAATGGACTAGATGTGTCAATCGATCGATCAGTCGATCGATCAACGTTCTTAGGTCGATCTATCAATCCATTAGATATTGGCCTACAATTTCTGCATAATTTTACCTATGGGTTTCTTCAATTTTAAACCTTAAATCATCCATTAAAATGTCCCAAACTCTCAAATAATTATACTAAATATTACACCAACATAAATACATAAGTTCTAACGTATTAGAATCATCAAATCATCATGGGGCATAATTATCTTAAACTAAATCATGAATATTTCTTAAAAATCTTAGTTCCTTAATCTATCTTTATTCAAGAACACCATAAATATCAGACTTAATTCAAAATTCCCAACTCTTAGATTATGATTTCATTTTTCTATTAATCCCAGATATTCATCTACATGCAAAACCTACCCAATTTCAAGATTAAATTCTCCAAATTCCCAAATCATCAAATATTGAAGGATTTTCTTTAATTCTAGAATAGTATAGATAATATATGCACCGAGTCTTTGTAAGATAAATCATTTGCCTTTAATGGAAGTTATGATCCTTAGAAGAAGATGGTATGGGGGCGTTCCTATCTTTTCGATCTACGCATCGGTGGTGATGGGGGTGAAAATGGTGTAGAGATGGTGGTTCTAGACTTAGAAACCTCTTATCCTTCCTTTTCTAATGGCCTGCTAAGCTTTTGTGAATTCTAACCCTAAAAGAAAACTCCTCTCATCTGATATAACCCTTGAATTTTTGTAGTTTTAATTACTCTAAAAATTGAAATGATCGAAATACCCCCCGGTGTGCCGATTTGGTCTAAATCTACCCTGGGCCCAAACTAAACCCCCGAGTAGACTTTTCTGACTAACTCAACCCTTTCGGAGACTTTGGGGAGACACTTAAGATGACCATATGGGTGTCTAATAAATAATTTACTTTTTATTCCATTAATTTAGTCCCAACACGACTAACACATGCATCCCGACTTAATTAAAGTAATTGGCGTATTTCTCACTCGCGATAATTTCATAAATTCATAATCACATATTACTTTATTCACTAAGTATTATTCACCACAATTCAGATCGATAAATACTAACTCTCGTCACATTAGTAAATAATTGATTAAATCCTAATTAATTAAATATTAATTTCTCATTATTTAATTCAATTAATTCCATAATTAAAATCATTAAAAATACGGGGTATTACATACTTCCCCCCTAATAATAGAATTTTGTCCCGAAATTCTGAAATAAAATTATACATGGTAGGAATAACTCTGGATATTTTTCGCGCATTTCATCTTCACGCTACCAAGTAGACTCCTTGACATTATGATGCCTCCACTGAACACGCACTAGGAAGCATCCAACTATAAATTAATATTCCCTATCGCAATATATGTGTAAGCTAACTCACACAGAGATACCTTCGTGATGAAGAAATATGAACCACATCATGAATCCTATACAAGTGCTCCGGCAACCAAAGTTTATAAGCAACTGGCCCAATCCTTTCAACGATAGGGAGTGGCCCAACGTACATTGTCACCAATTTCACCTTCATAGGAGATACACTTAACAACATGACTAAGCATAAATTCTTCTGAATTTATCCTCCTAAGTTGGTAGTTTTAGTACCTCGAACAATGTAATTGATTTTTTTTTATCCCATATCATTGCTAATGACTTCGTCTACCCAGTACCCCGAGTTTCGTGTATTTCTTACTATTTTTACAGATATTTAGTGCGAAAGAAAACTCAAAATAGTGAAAGAAACAAAGAAATGGGGAATTGAAGGGCATTTTCATAATTTTACATATATATTCTGGAGGTGGGGAAAACTAGAAAGTTGAAGAGATCTAAATTACAAGAACACTGGAAAAAACGGTAGTCAAATCGGAGATCTGGATCTAAAGATATGACAAGACAAAATTGAAATTAATTCTGGAAGCTGAAGAGTTTCAACTCTTGAAATTTCTTGTGTAATTCCTTTTTATTAGTTGTAAAACGTGGAGAGGCATTGGAAAAGTCATATTTGGGTATTATAAAAATCCAAGCCCTAGAGTAATAAAGAGAGGAACAGAGAGAGTTCCTTTTGGCATATAATTTCATATTGACTTAGGATTTAGAAACCCTAGTTTGTAAGTTGAACAAGAGCTACTTAAGATTCAAGTTTCAAGTTCAGATTTCCTTCTTCTATTCAAGTATTTATAATTTCTACTTTCCATTTCTTTCATATTGTAAGTTTAAATTGCTCTTATAGTTTAATTTTGTTTCTCAATTCAAGTTTCTTTTCAATGCATAATAGACCTATGATTTCTTGGACATTTAGAATTCTATTTTGATTTAATAAAATCATGTATAGCTAAGTTTTTTTAGGGTTGGGATGCATGAACCCATCCCAATGTAAATTACATATGTAGAAAATAGAATTTAAATTAAAATTTTGAAAGAGTCGTGCAAGATAATTCCACAATCATTATAGGTCTTTTAATCTCTATTTCCCTAGGTACTTGGGTTGGTTAAGAATATAATGTGCGTAAAATTGTTTAGGACCACTTTATATTTACCTTTGATTTCATATGATGCGGGATTGAACGTCATAAATGTAATGCTTAGGATCTATACAGACTGGATTCATTCAAACTTCTAATTTATAATTTTAGTATTCTGCTAAGTAATTACTAAGGATTGGGGGATTGTATTCCAACCTAATTTCTCTTATATTCATAACAAGCATGTTTTCATTTTTGTAACTATTCCTATTAGCATAGTTAATTTCGAATTTAATTTTATGGCAATTTAGTAATAAAAGAGTTTCAAAAATCACAAATATTCATTTTTTCTTTTCTTTTTAAGAATAAAGTTAAGGTTAAAATTCATTACTCCTTTGTCGTTAAGATTTGTAAGTCCTACTCCCTGTGGATACGATCCCGACTTATTGGATTATTACTAACGTGATAGGCTTGAACTTTAGCCTATAAAGCACTCACTTTAGACACATTTGTGGTCGCGTTAAGTTTTTGGCGCCATTGTCGGGGATCTAGGTTACATGTCGAGAGTAAAAGTTAAACCCAATTTGATTAAAAAAAACTTTTATTCTTTATCATCTCCCATAGAATATATGTGCAAACTCCTTTGTTATCTCCAACCCAAGTTCATGAAAACCCCATTGCATAAGCCAGTACTGATCACTCTGATAATTCCCAAACAGCTAATGTTCCACACTTCTGGGTTCTACCTTGTTCATCTCATAATTCACTCATGAGTCACACTTTGAGTCAAACACCGAGTGGAGATTTAGAATCATTTGTGTGCAAGGTAGTATTGGCACTGGGGAGGGAGAATTACCCTATCTCCCCATGAAAGACCTCATATTTCCTGAGCGGACTTCCACCCCTAGATACATTCTACTTCCGTATAATGCAGGATAGTTCCACTTTCGTAATGGGATGATCCAAATTCTTCTTACGTTCCACGAAATGGATTTTGAAAATCCATATCTCCATCATAGGGAATTCGAAGAATCATGTGAAACATTTGGTGATCAAGCATGTCCACAAGATGTTATCCATTTGAATCTTTTTCCTTTTTTCCTTAAAGGATAAAGCTAAGACCTAGCTATGGTCTTTACTCGTGAAATATGTTATGTCATGGAGAGATATACATACTAAATTTCTCTACAAATTCTTTCCACATGATAAAACCAACTTTGCCAAGGCCCAAATCCAAGCTTTTCGCTAAAATGAGAATGAAGCCTTTGATAGATGTTGGGATCATTTTCAAGATATAGTTAGCGTTTGACCACACCATGGGTTTGAAAACATCATCTCATTTCATTCTTTCATCAAGGGCTTACTGTAGTGTCTAAACAACTCATGCAAACATTGTGTGAAAGACCATTTTGGGAGCTCGACTCGAGCGATGTTAAGGCTCATTTGAAATATGTAGCTGAGTTCACTCAGGCATGGGACCTTTTCGACCCCAATAGCCAAAATGGACATTGATAAGTGTCCAACTCTTCTGCTGCATCCAATATTTATCAACTGGACAAGGATACTTTGTTAGATCGTCGACTTGACTAGTTGGAAAAGAATTTGAAAGACATACTTGAGGTTCGATTGAGAGACTCTATGGGGCCTATCCAAGAGAAGGTGTGTACTATTTGTGCGACGGGTCATTCCACAAAAGGATGTCCTTCTATACCCGCCTATAAGGTAATGTACACTAAGCAAGTGGAAGCTACAAGAGGGTTTCGAGGAAATTTTAACACTCCTCAAGGCAACGCATACAATCCATCTTGGAGAAACCATCCTGGTTTTAGCTATGGACAAAAAAATGTTGCGATGAATCCTAATTCACATGTTGCTCCTCCCCCACCATCACACTTTCAACAAGCACCACACATGAAGGGACATGTGCAAGCACCACCACCTCCAAGGCCATATATCACTCCACCGTGGAGAAATCTCGAGGATACGATAAACCAATTCATCACTTCCCACAATGCAAGCACTACTAGACATGAGTGCATGGTCAATGATATAAATGCAACTATTTCAAAGATTCAATAATCGTTGAGTATCCAAGTGAAGGAAAACTGAAGTTTCAAGGTTATATGAACTAAATTTATTTCATGGAATACACACACACAACCCAATCAAAATTAGATAAGATGAGATATTTCCCAATTTTAATTTCTATAGAAGATTGATAAGTTAGTAAGAACAAATTCCAATTAATGCAATGAGTTTGATAACTTTATTAATTAAAATAAAATTATCCAATTTTATTCATTTTATCCTAAGCATACATCTATGTGATTTAATAAAGTAAATTGCGAAAATCACAACCACAACGTGCCAATGTACGAGGAAAACCCAAATGGGAAAAACCTCGGACGACTGGGCCTAGACAAAATCCACTACAAAATAGGTTTACAAGAGACTCAAAAGACTAACAGACATTGACTCACTCAAGACATGCTTATGACATCCTCGACCTCCGAATTTATAGTACGCGAAGCTCCAACGCGTTTCTCGACACTCCTCATGTTGCGGTATCCCCCGAAGCCCAAAACTACCGTCTCCACTAAGCTTGAATGCAGAGGGCCACCGCAAACTTTCTTATTGAATGTCAAGTTGATTGTAGGGGGTTTTGTTTCAAAAGTTGAAAATGGTGTTGGAGATTGATTGTACCAAAAAGAGGGGAGTTATGAAAAATGCTCTCAAGAGGATATGAAACTTCCTTGTGGAAAACAACTTATTTTCGTCCATATATTGAAACTGTAAAAGAAGTGGAGCAAAAGAGTTTTTGTAAAATAGCTGCCCGAAAATAAGTTAAAATTTTCAAATCTAGCAGATCTCGTTCAAACTAGGTCGTTCGAACGACATGTCATTCTAATGAATTATTTAACGATGTTCCAGTGTAGAGATAGATAGGTCGTCAGAAATCTCGTTCGAACGAGGTCATTTGAACGACATTTCTAACGAGCTTCTAACGAGTTTCCAGTGTGGCCTTTGGAATGTCGTTAGATCCAGGTCGTTCGAACGACCTGGAGAAATATCGAACGGGATGACAAATTTTTCCCAGAGAAGGTTAAAATAAATTCCAAAAATACTTCTTTATGAAAATTGAATTTTTTAAGAACTTTACTCTATGTGAAAATTTCTCGTTTATAAAAAAATACTCCAACACTTAAAATGATTTTGGTCATATACCTTTTAGAAGAGAGAACATGGCGTGCATATTGATGTCAAGTGAACTTTGGATGCAATGCTCGAATCTTTAGGGTTGAATGATGCTTGATGAGGAATGACCCAAAATTGTTTTGTCCAACGAAATGTAGCAAATCTAATAAATATTTCGATTGGAAATTTTTCCTTACAAATCTCCCCCTTTGGCTATTCCGAGACAGAACAGAATAATAAAAAAGAAATAAAAAGACTGAATTTTCTAATCTAGCCATCAAGCCGATTCTAAAGCCCATCCCAAAAACCCAAATAAAAAGATAGACTCAGTAACACGACTGACGGTGCTGTAGAAGAGTAGGAGATGTATCCTACACACATGAAACAACAAATTCATAAACGCATGGGGAAGTATAGAATATAAAACCTATAAAACAATATGTCATGAGAGATTAAAGCATATATTGAGAATAAATTAATGAACTCCCCCTAAATTATGCATATGTTGACTATCTAAATTATGAATTTACATTAATTAATTAAACCTTCCCTAAGTTATGAATTCCCCTTATCAATGTTTCTCCCCTTTTTTTGTCCGGAAAAGACAAAGGGATGAATAGTCTGCATGTTAAAAGATAATCGAGAGAACAATTGGCAATAAAACCAATAAGAATAATTGACAAAGGGAATATCCTGATAATGCATTAAACAATAAGGGAAATGCCAAATATCCAATGTGCATACACGTTATTAAAACAAAACTCCAAACCAAATAAAAGAGTAAAAGAAAAAAAATATTCCACTCAGCCTCACAATTACAACGATAAAGTAGATTAAAAACAAAGGAGATCAAGGAGCAGGAGCATCATCATGATAATCATCGGGAAGGGAGCTAGAACCGGATGAGCCTGCACCTCGACCCATCTCCATGCGGCGAATGGAATCAAGGTGCCCTAACAGAAGAGAATCCCGACGGGACTGTGCTTCATCTCTTTGAGATTGAGCCTCCTCCAAATGAGCTTGTGCCTCTCTGTCCTCCAACATTAAAACCAGAAGCTTTTGCAACAACGCCCTGTTTTGACGTCTATCTTCCTGAATCGGCACAACCTGTGAACGAATAAATAAAATATCCTCTGAACCTGCGTGTGCGGGAGCATATGAATAAGAAGGTCGATGGATAGAACGAGAGCGGGAAGGAAGACTAGTGTAACAACCCAAGGTTTTGGAGTCGACAATTTATTTATTTTGGGAGAAATAAATAATATTTTATTGGAGAAATAATTAAATTGGCAATTGAGGTCAAAATTTAGAGTCGTTAGAAAGAGTGTCGAATGTCGATTCTGAGGGTACCATCGTTTCCGGAAGGGTCGAGAAAGTCGAAATGACTGTACTTGGGGTCTATTTAGGTTTCGAAATAATTTAGGACCGTTTGACTCGAATTAAAGTTACCGGGTCATTTAAAGTGTGTATTATCATTTAAAGATGTGTACATTGGGAGGCAAGGCTTAAAAGCCACGTGAGAAGTCATTCTCACTTAAGAGAAAGAGGAAAACCCTAGAAAGAAAGAGAGAAGAAGAAAGAAGAAGAGAAAGAAGGAGAAAAGGGAGAGAAAGTGGAGATTTCCAGTTTCCACGCGATCTCAAGGCGGATTCAGACCCTACGAACCCGAGACAAGTGATTAAAATTGCTAAATAATTGTTGTGTACCAATTATTGCATGATTTGTGGATTAATTTTTGGGTTTTAGGTTTAGTTTAACAAAACCTAAATTTTGGGGAAAAACCTTAGATTTGTATTATATAAATGGATTTAAGGATTTAAATTGGTTTATAAGTATTCTAGAATGAAGATTCATGTTATGAATATGTTTGGGTTGAAGATTTATGGTTGAATGAAGTTTTATTGGAGATTTTGAGAAGTTGTAAATGTTTAAAAATGGAGTTGGCCGAAAAACCTGTTATGGCCGGTCGACCGCGTACAGAGGACCGGTCGACCGCGCCTCCAAAGTTGGCCATTCTGTCTTCGAGATTAGGCAAAATTTAGAGACGCGGTCGACAGCGGTTTGGGCACCGGTCGATCGGTCCCCTGTTTTGGGTTCAAGTATGGGAATTTAAGTTGTCCCCTTCTTTTTGGGTTTATATATTTGGACTCCCATAATTAGAGTATCATAAAGGATTAAGTGATTATATAAGGGGATTATAGATCTTAGAGTTAAAAGACGATATATGAGGCTAATTGATAATTGAAAGACTAAATGTAAATGTCAGAGAGTTTTAGTGATTTATGTTGAGAAGTGAGAATCTAAAGAGTATATCAATTTGGGGAAAAATCCTCTAAGTATCGAGGTTCGTAATTGAGGAATATAGAATACCGATTGGAGATTTTGGGATTTCTCTAAGTGGGGAAGCCCACTTTTATTTGGGATTTTATTTGGTGATAATAAATAAATTTCACTATCTGAGAATGAGAATAACTTAGAGATGCCGGATCTTAGGATCCAAATCCCAAACGGGATAACTTTAAAAAGGTTCATAAAATGAATTGAACCCTATATATGAATGGAAAATAATAAATGCTATTTGATGGGCATAGGGATATAGAACTATCCTTATTGATGATTGATTTGGGAGATATCTCACACAATGAGAAATGTTAATTGAGGTTCAATAAGATATAAAATATCCTTAACTTAAATAGAATTGAAAGACAATTCATATTAGAAGCGACATGAGAGCTTCAAGCGAGAATTAGTATAGCATATACTAAGTGGGGTAAATGTGTGAGTATTGACGATTGATGTATCATGAGAGAGATATACTAAACAAATGATGTTAATCAAATTACGCCTAAGAGCGTATAATGAATATGATAATAAATATGATGTTGCAGGTATACCTTATATAAAATGGTTTATCTTTATTATGTGGGATGTATGTATACCTTATATGATGGTGTATATACATGTTAAGCATACCCCCTCCTTGCTATCATTGGGAAGTTTCGTGCGTAGAGGGTGAGCATTCTAACTAGAAAAGCAGGATGTGGATGTTCCCCAGGTCATAGTCGTCCTTTGTGGTCAGCAAATGACATATATGATATATATATTTATTTATTTTTGGGGTGAGAGGTCGGGGGTATGTGACGCTCTCACTTCCGGTTAGGAACTATGACCTCTTCCCGGACGTTGTGTACATGAGTAGATCACGAGGTGGGTGTCGTTGAACCCCACTAGGTGGCCCCAATTTGCTACGTATATGGGCTGCTGGAAGATGATAGCATGTGATCCTGCGTCCTTCGAGTTATAGCTCGGTTGGATGGTTATTATTTGCTTGTGTTTGTACTTGGGTGTCAAAGGCATAATGGACCTCAATGACCTACATTGCCAGGATTTGTGTATCGGGGGGGGGGGGGGGGGGTTCCTTGTTTGGATTTCGCCTCGGCGAGACGTCCCACGCACGAACCGCAGTGTAATGTTGGAACTCGGGGATAATTTTAGTCCTTAGTGCTCATAATTATATATATAAATATATCACCTATCCCGACAATCGACAGTGCCAGGAGTAGTGTAACGGGGGGGGGGGGGGGGGGGGGGGGTTCCTTGTTTGGATTTCGCTTCGGCGAGACGTCCCACGCATGAAACGCCGTGTACTGTTGAGAATTGGGAATATTAATTAATTAAATTTGGATGTTAATCATTTGGGTTACATGCATCTTGCATTGAGGGTATAATGAGCCTCGAGGATCGATACGGTCAGGAGTAGTGTAACGGGGGGGGGGGGGGGGGGTCCTTGTTTGGATTTCGCTTCGGCGAGACGTCCCACGCACGAAACGCAGTGCCGTGTTGAGAATCGGGAGGAGTTTAGTCCTTAACTCTTGATGCTAATAACTCATCTATAATAATTATATATATGGTTTCATGCCTTACATGGGCATCACTAGAATATAAATTCTAGTAATTGAGATTGATGGTGTATGTTGATGATGTGGACATGATTGGATCATGTAACTTTATATGTTCAACAAATGAACATTATAAAGATAACTATAACTATTACATTAAAGATAATGTATATAACTTAAAGTATAGAAATAAATGTAGAATTGGGAGATAGGTTAGATGGTTTCACTTAAATACTTTATTTGGGTTTAAGTTAGAATCCTCTTACCTAATTAGAATCGGACATCCTTTTGGAGACACGTGCATACGCTTAGTGCGCGCTTTAGATGAGAGGTGAGTTGAATTTTATGGAGTGTTCGATTCCAACTAAATTATGTAATAATGCATTTATAATTATTATGCATTTTAATACACTTGCTATAAACTGTTTTTTAAAACTCGGGCTCTGACCCGTTTATATTTTTCCTCCTCCATGTATATATTGTATTACTTCAGGTGTTCCTCCGCAAGGACGCCTTTGATATTCCTCCATTCAGGATTTGTGGAGCTGTGGCAGTAGCGGACTGTTGCGACACTTTGCTTTAGTCGATTCCTATCTATTGTACATCTAGATTAGGATTCAGTTGTATTGAGTTAGTATTCAAGTGTTGTAGATTAACACTTTCATATTTTATTTATTAGATTATTGTATTGTCTGTTGCCCGACAGCATATTCGGGTATTTCATTGTTGAGATTTTGTTGTACAATGTATTGTACTCTTTTATTATTGGAGCATGCACATTTCACATCATAGTTAGATGTATATTGTTGGTTGTGTGCATTATTGGTTTTGTTGTGTTTGTTAAAAATAAAAGTTTTAAATTTTTGGCAATTCGCACTTTATGATTTCGGGTAGTTAGCCTTATATTATAGTGTTTAGTTGTTGATGTTGAGACTGTACCATCTGAGATACCTGATTTATGTAGTAGAGGGCTGGCCACCCGTTATTATTTGGAGCGGGTTGTCACAGGTGGTATCAGAGCATCAGGTTCTAGTGTCTTTAGGATCTGTGTGCCTTACTACGATCTTCCGTAAGCGTTCTTGATGTAGAGCCTTATTATTAGGACGATTATATTCATACATCCATATATTTCTGTGATTCGAAAATATTTGAATGGCGTTCTGATACAATTGTTCTTGTTTCAGATGCCACCGAAGGGAGGTCGTTCAGTCAGGGAAAATTAAGGGAATGTGCAACCCCAAATGCCTAAAAGGAACATGACTACGGATGATGTCGCCAATATAGTGGCACAAGCAGTAACTGCTACCGTTTCTACGATGGCTCAGCAATCTGCCGCTCGAGCAGCCCCACCCCATTTAGGATTGTCCTTATGGGAGAGAGTGAAGGAAGATTTTAGTAAGGGGCATCCTCCCGAGTTTGTAGGGGACTTGATGTAATGGCTGCAAGTCAATGGAAAAATATTATGCAGAGGCATCTTCGTATGGTTGAGTGTAGTGAGGTGCAGAAACAATTTTTAGTCACCTTTAGGTTATCGGGTGCAGCTCTTCAATGGTGGGAGTTTGTCACCACATCTGAACATAGAGATTCTTTACCTATAAAAGAATTTTGGGAACTTTTTGATCGAAGGTATTTGCCTTCCCCTACTCAGGATATGGGGATTTTTCAAGGAAATAGGACGGTGGCAGAGTATGAAGAAGATTTTTCTCTATGGGCGAGATTAGTACCTAATGAGGTAAACACAGAAGAGAAACATATATCGAAGTTTGTTCGAGGTTTAGATTGGAAAATCCAACAACATTTGTTAGAAAGTCCTAAGTTAATGACTTTCATCGAGGTAGTGAATGCGGCACTATTAAAGTGTCATGAATATCGTTTTCGTTGTCAAAAGAGTAAGAACTTTGGAGATTCGAGTTCATCAAGTGAGTTTGGCAAAGAGAGTGCCAGTATTGCGAGTGGGCAGAAAGGGTTTATGGGTAAGTTTTTGTTTTGTAAAGAAATAGGTCATAAAAAGAGAGATTGTCCTAATAGAAGTAAAGGACCACGTTTTGATGAAATTTTGGAAGTGCAACCCCTACAGCAGATTCAAGGTCGCTTTAGACCGGGGGACTATGTTTGGGAGCCCATTGATGAGGATGGGCAACCGGACTAGAGATGGATGTTGTAAGTAATTTTTCCTTTATTAATAGGATTATTACTATATGAAATTTTGGAATATCGTATGGGAGATATATATGAATCGGGTAGTGCTATAGCCCTTTTTATTTATGTATGGTATGTAATGACCTTAAAAAGGGAAATTTTGAGCAAGATATGCTCTTATTCTATTATTTTGTAAGAAGGATAGACGATTTTTCCAGGTGCTCAAAAAGAGCTTTAAACCTTATGGAAAATGTAAGTGTGGTTATGGTGATAAGTAGTAATGATAAAGCTAATTCTTTTTATATAGTCATGATAGACTATTATGATTGTTGTATTCCAGATATGGATTTGCCTTATATATGGCAATATGTTGAGATGATGTAAGATGTTATTTATGTTTGAAAGTTGATTGTGGTTTGATAGGACGCAGGTAAAATTTTAGTTCATAAGTATGATAATATTTGTGAGCTACATGTTATATAGATGATGATCTAAAAAGACCTTGTGTTGGACATAAGGCATTTTATAGTATATATATATATATATATATATATATATATATATATATATATATATATATATATATATAAACCGTTTTCAAAGTAAACTATTTTTTTTAAATAAAACTTTTCTCAGCGTTCGGGCCCTTTCAAGATGATTTTCATAAAGTTAACCTTTTCGAACTCTAGTCCGAATTTAACACACTCTCAATCCCCAATGTCGCCTCATAGTAGTGTATTGGGAGGGTTCCTTGTTTGGATTTCTCTTTTGCGAGACGTCCCTCGCACGAAATTGGCGATTGTCAGGAATTGAGAGGAGTTATTTCTTTGGACCATTCAAATTTCTACTCTATTGAAATTTTAGTATTGCTTATTGTTGAAATTGTGGAACTTAGAGGCAAATAAAGCGTCATTATGACTGTTGTGAGCATAAAGCTCAAATATAAAGGGTGTATGGGCGCCCTTGTTGCGGAAATTGGTTTTATTTAACTCATAATTAACCTATTATAAAATGAATTTAAAAATGAACTCGTCGTGGGAAGTTAGAAGTTTGGAGTTGGGATTAGCAAGATTGGGTATAGTAGGACTAGTTGAGCTTTGGAGAAATAGGCTTAGCTAAATTTCGAGGACGAAATTTTTGTAAGTGGGGAAGTTTGTAACAACCCGAGGTTTTGGAGTCGACAATTTATTTATTTTGGGAGAAATAAATAATATTTCATTGGAGAAATAATTAAATTGGCAATTGAGGTCAAAATTTAGAGTCGTTAGAAAGAGTGTTGAATGTCGATTCTGAGGGTACCATCGTTTTCGGAAGGGTCGAGAAAGTCGAAATGACTGTACTTGGGGTCTATTTAGGTTCCAAAATAATTTAGGACCGTTTGACTCGAATTAAAGTTACCGGGTCATTTAAAGTGTGTATTATCATTTAAAGATGTGTACATTGGGAGGCAAGGCTTAAAATCCACGTGAGAAGTCATTCTCACTTAAGAGAAAGAGGAAAACCCTAGAAAGAAAGAGAGAAGAAGAAAGAAGAAGAGAAAGAAGGAGAAAAGGGAGAGAAAGTGGAGATTTCCGGTTTCCACGTGATCTCAAGGCGGATTCAGACCCTACGAACCCGAGGCAAGTGATTAAACTTGCTAAATAATTGTTGTCTACCAATTATTGCATGATTTGTAGATTAATTTTTGGGTTTTAGGTTTAGTTTAACAAAACCTAACTTTTGGGGAAAAACCTTAGATTTGTATTATATAAATGGATTTAAGGATTTAAATTGGTTTATATGTATTCTAGAATGAATATTAATGTTATGAATATGTTTGGGTTGAAGATTTGTGGTTGAATGAAGTTTTATTGGAGTTTTTGAGAAGTTGGAAATGTGTAAAAATGGAGTTGGCCGAAATACCTGTTATGGACGGTCGACCGCGTACAGAGGACCGGTCGACCGCGCCTCCAAAGTTGGGCATTCTGTCTTCGAGATTAGGCAAAATTTAGAAACGCGGTCGACCGCGGTTTGGGAGCCGGTCGACCGGTCCCCTGTTTTGGGTTCAAGTATGGGAATTTAAGTTGTCCCCTTCTTTTTGGGTTTGTATATATGGACTCCCATAATTAGAGTATCATAAAGGATTAAGTGATTATATAAGGGGATTATAGACCTTAGAGTCAAAAGACGATATATGAGGCTAATTGATAATTGAAAGACTAAATGTAAATGTCGGAGAGTTTTAGTGATTTATGTTGAGAAGTGAGAATCTAAAGAGTATATCAATTTGGGGAAAAATCCTCTAAGTATCGAGGTTCGTATTTGAGGAATATAGAATACCGATTAGAGATTTTGGGATTTCTCTAAGTGGGGAAGCCCACTTTTATTTGGGATTTTATTTGGTGATAATAAATAAATTTCACTATCTAAGAATGAGAATAACTTAGAGATGCCGGATCTTAGGATCCAAATCCCAAATGGGATAACTTTAAAAAGGTTCATAAAATGAATTGAACCCTATATATGAATGGAAAATAATAAATGCTATTTGATGGGCATAGGGATATAGAAATATCCTTATTGATGATTGATTTGGGAGATATCTCACACAATGAGAAATGTTAATTGAGGTTCAATAAGATATAGAATATCCTTAACTTAAATAGAATTGAAAGACAATTCATATTAGAAGCGACATGGGAGCTTCAAGCGAGAATTAGTATAGCATATACTAAGTGGGGTAAATGTGTGAGTATTGACGATTGATGTATCATGAGAGAGATATACTAAACAAATGATGTTAATCAAATTACGCCTAAGAGCGTATAATGAATATGATAATAAATATGATGTTGCAGGTATACCTTATATAAAATGGTTTATCTTTATTATGTGGGATGTATGTATACCTTATATGATGGTGTATATACATGTTAAGCATACCCCCTCCTTGCTATCATTGGGAAGTTTCGTGCGTAGAGGGTGAGCATTCTAATAAGAAAAGCAGGATGTGGATGTTCCCCAGGTCATAGTCGTCCTTTGTGGTCAGCAAATGACGTATATGATATATATATTTATTTTTGGGGTGAGAGGTCGGGGGTATGTGACACTCTCACTTGCCGGTTAGGAACTATGACCGCTTCTCGAACGTTGTGTGCGTGAGTAAATCATGAGGTGGGTGTCGTTGAACCCCACCAGGTGGCCCCAATTTTCTACGTATATGGGCTGCTGGAAGATGATAGCATGTGAGCCTGCGTCCTTTGAGTTATAGCTCGGTTGGATGGTTATTATTTTCTTGTGTTTGTACTTGGGTGTCAAAGGCATAATGGACCTCAATGACCTACATTGCCAGGATTAGTGTATCGGGGGGGTTCCTTGTTTGGATTTCGCCTCGGCGAGACGTCCCACGCACGAACCGCAGTGTAATGTTGGAACTCGGGGATAAGTTTAGTCCTTAGTACTCATAATTATATATATAAATATATCACCTATCCCGACAATCGACAGTGCCAGGAGTAGTGTAACGGGGGGGTTCCTTGTTTGGATTTCGCTTCGGCGAGACGTCCCACGCATGAAACGCCGTGTACTGTTGAGAATTGGTAATATTAATTAATTAAAATTGGATGTTAATCATTTGGGTTACATGCATCTTGCATTGAGGGTATAATGAGCCTCGATGATCGATACGGTCAGGAGTAGTGTAACGGGGGGGGGGGGGGGGGTTCCTTGTTTGGATTTCGCTTCGGCGAGACGTCCCACGCACGAAATGCAGTGCCGTGTTGAGAATCGGGAGGAGTTTAGTCCTTAACTCTTGATGCTAATAACTCATCTATAATAATTATATATATGGTTTCATGCCTTATATGGGCATCACTAGAATATAAATTCTAGTAATTGAGATTGATGGTGTATGTTGATGATGTGGACATGATTGGATCATGTAACTTTATATGTTCAACAAATGAACATTATAAAGATAACTATAAGTATTACATTAAAGATAATGTATATAACTTAAAGTATAGAAATAAATGTAGAATTGGGAGATAGGTTAGATGGTTTCACTTAAATACTTTATTTAGGTTTAAGTTAGAATCCTCTTACCTAATTAGAATCGGACATCCTTTTGGAGACACGTGCATACGCTTAGTGCGCGCTTTAGATGAGAGGTGAGTTGAATTTTATGGAGTGTTCGATTCCAACTAAATCATGTAATAATGCATTTATAATTATTATGCATTTTAATACAGTTGCTATAAACTGTTTTTTAAAACTCGGGCTCTGACCCGTTTATATTTTCCTCCTCCATGTATATATTGTATTACTTCAGGTGTTCCTCCGCAAGGACGCCTTTGATATTCCTCCATTCAGGATTTGTGGAGCTGTGGCAGTAGCGGACTGTTGCGACACTTTGCTTTAGTCGATTCCTATCTATTGTACATCTAGATTAGGATTCAGTTGTATTGAGTTAGTATTCAAGTGTTTTAGATTAACACTTTCATATTTTATTTATTAGATTATTGTATTGTCTGTTGCCCGACAGCATATTCAGGTATTTCATTGTTGAGATTTTGTTGTACAATGTATTGTACTATTTTATTATTAGAGCATGCACATTTCACATCATAGTTAGATGTATATTGTTGGTTGTGTGCATTATTGGTTTTGTTGTGTTTGTTAAAAATAAAAGTTTTAAATTTTTGGCAATTCGCACTTTATGATTTCGGGTAGTTAGCCTTATATTATAGTGTTTAGTTGTTGATGTTGAGACTGTACCATCTGAGGTACCTGATTTATGTAGTATAGGGATAGCCACCCGTTATTATTTGGAGCGGGTTGTCACAACTAGGGACAGGGTGGGAGGAAGTGGCGGATTGAGAGGAGGCGGAGGTAGTGAGTTGAGGGGTATCGGGGGGTAAATGACCACGAGACCGATTGGCCGATGACATGTCAATTATTTGGTAGCGGGTGACGGGGATATCGATGGAGAGACGGGGGCAGCTAGTAGCAAGACAAAATTAGGTAATAATAGCAGCAAAAGGGAGGGCTTAGCGAGCAGGACTGGAAGGGAGGATCCTAACTGTCCTAATGACACTTAACAGGAAGGCGAGGAGATCTATGGCAGCCCTAATGCTAATGGCAAACATTAGGTCCACATGCACTTTGGTGATTTGGGTCGTATTCGCACGGGGAATAAGACACACACACACGATCCAATTAAGGACCATAAAATTGGAATGCAAGTGTTTGTGAAAGATTGTGACAGTGCCGAGAGGGTTAAGCCTAAAGACAGTACGCATAATGAGGGAAGGGTTAGGGAGAGTATCGAGAACCCATGGGAAGGAGGGATTATTGACCCTAGGTAAGGGGATGAGATGAGCAATGGATTCGGGAGAGACAATAATCTACCTACCGCGCACTCGAGAGTAAATATTATTTACTCTATCATGCATCCCAAAATAAAATTCCCGAATGAGATCGAGAAAAATAGTGTCCGTGAGTGAGAATAAGGGGTACCACCCTAAATCAGAAATCCAAGAATGGACAGTGGTGCCGTTGAGGGATTGGATATTAACAATTTTCTCACGTACAATAGAGCGAGTGGAGAATCCTTGTGTATGATATTGGGTGTGTGCGATGAGTGATCCCCAACAAAGCTTAGGTCGGGGATACATGCATTTGCATTGGACTCCTCATCGGGTGAGGAGGAAGAGGAGAGTTCCTCGGGAGAGTCAAGAATGCGACATGGGTGATGGTTACGGGCCATGCTAAACTAGGATGAGACTAGAACCTACCCGAACAAAATTCCAACCAAACCACCAAACACACCAACAATCCAACAAACCAATCAGTAATAAGCCCATCCTCCGTTAGATATAAAATGAAAATAAAAGGAAAAGAAAAATTTATTTAAGATAAATTCCATGAAATTAAAAAGAATTTTAATTTGAGAAAACTGAGATTATCATGGAATTTAGCTTAACCAGGGGCAACACAAACACTAGAAGGAGTAAATAAAATGGCCCCCAAACAAGGTAGATACATACACATATTGGTGTATGAAATTTGGGTAACAAGGGAATAAATCATGTTGGTGTAAAAATTTGACCCAGTAGCACATATATATATATATGTATAAACAAAAATAGATAGGAAGAATGGAGAATGGAAATACCTTATGAGAAATGGTGGAGAAATTTCAACCTCGGAGTTGTACAGATGAGTGTGGTGATGAAATGAGGTGAAGGAATGAGAAATCATGGAGGAGGAAATGAGGATTAATCGTGGAAAATAGAGGAAGGGAGAGAGAGATAATGGGTAATGGGGTAAAGGGTAAGGGATAGTGGAAGAGAGAGCAGGAAAATGGAAGAGAGAGATAAATCTGGGAAATGAGGAAATGGTGAAACGTGGGCATGTGGAGAGAGAAAAAGAGGCCGAGGCAGTAGTTTGGGGAAGAGAAATCGCAGAAATTTAACCCAGGTCGTTCGAACGAGTGATATCGTTCGAACGATGTCTTTCGAACAAAGTTCCAGAAACATAGTGGGTATTTCGTTAGATATCTCGTTAGATGTTCGTTCGAATGAACTTTTCGTTTGAACGACATTACGAATGAAGTTCCAGAGAGGGGGTCAGAAATTTCGTTAGAAATCTCGTTCGAATGAGAATTTCTAACGAAATGCTATCTTTTTAAATAAAAATAAAAATAAAATAGTTTTAAAAATAATATAAAATAAGGAATTGGGAAGTCCAGAAAGATGCCAAAATGTGGATTTTAGTAGTCCTAGCTTGTGAAGACATATCCGAACCGTGGGAGCGGGAATGTAGGGGTGTGAACAATGCGAGTGAGAGTTTTTTACCCAAGACAACGTACAAGTGCGTAATGCCAAATAATATATAAATGCAATATTCACTCACATTAGCCTTGTGTCAATAAAGAAATACTATGAGACACTCAAGCACCAATGCACCACGCATATAAGATAGATGATTCTCTTGTCAATGTTGTCACAATAATAAAGCAATGAATCGATTAAATGTGCATGCCCATTGATCTTCAACTTATATATCCAATTAGCAACAATAGATTGAGACTATTATTTTTGAAGAATCAATCAAGATAAATTCTTTTGGCCTTGGCATTATATATCATTTTCAATGCTTATATTTTTTGCACATATTCTAAAATGCAAGTGGAGGCTATTCACGCAAAAACTTTATGTTTTTTGCAGCCTGAGTCCGTTGCTTGAAATGGAAACCAATCGAATGAATATAATTACTTTTTGTTTCAATCCGGGAAATGGATGATCATGCACAATTTCGATTGCTTATAAGATATGTGACAAGATTGAGAAGAAAACACCAAATCTCACTTTACAAGTACAATGTGAACAAGATATCCACAATATTTCGTGAAAGGTGTGTGCAAAAAGGCAAATATGTGAGGTAATCACAGAAATACATATCATAAAAGAGAATTTTTGTGCACAAGATAAACGAGGTCCGACTTGACTACTCATCGAAAGCCACGTGGACATGAAATAGGATAGTGATCCGAACACATCGAACACAAAGCCATATGGACAAAAGTTTGTGAAATCTTTTCTATCCATTCCCGTTTTTCCTTGAAAATAAGAGTAAAGTATTTTTAAGATTTTGAATAAAATATATACAAAAGTAATCTAGTTCATAGGTATAAAAAAATATACAAGGGAAATAACCTAAACTAGATAATCGTCTTCGATTTCAATTAATTGAGCAAACCGCAATTGATTTACTAAGGTTTTCAATCCTAAGGGCATCTAGAGGTTTAGTAAAGATATCGACCAATTGTTGATTGGTATAAACGAATATTAGAGAAACGATTTTCTCTTTAACCAAGTCACGAATAAAATTTTCATGGATCCTAGTATGCTTGGTTCTAGAATGTTGCACGAGATTACAAGAAATGTGAATTGCACTAGTATTGTTGCAATAGATAGTCATAGTGCCTTGAGAAATGCCGTAATCCTCCAACATTTATTTCATCAAGATGAGTTGAGTGCAGCAACTCCCGACGGCTATGTATTCGGCCTCCGTCGTGGACAAGGAAATAAAATTTTGTTTCTTGCTCATCCATGAGACAAGTGAACCTCCAAAATAGAAACAATTGCCAGAAGTACTTTTGCGTCCATCAACATCTCCTTGCCCAATCAGCGTCCGAATATGCCGATAGACAATCATTTGTGTCGAAGGAATACCAAATTCCAAAAGACAGGGTCCCACTATCATATTTGATAATACGTTTAATGACAAGTAAATGAGACTCTTTTGGGGCGACTTGATAGCGAGCACAAACTCCTACACTAAAGGAAATATCCGGACGACTAGCGGCTAGGTAAAGTAAACTCCCTATCATACTTCAAAAAAATGTGTGCTCTACATCCTTTCTTTCAGTGTCCTTACTAAGTTTAATCGATACACTCATAGGAGTACGTGCATGTTTAGCAGATTCGAGTTTAAATTTCTTAACAAGGTCTTTAGCGTACTTAGTTTGGGATAAAAAAATCCCACTTTCGAGTTGACGAACTTGAAGACCTAGAAAGAAAGTAAGTTCACCTACCATACTCATCTCAAATTCACCGTGTACTTCTTTTAAAAAAAATTGAGTATGTTTATCACATGTAGGCCCAAACACTATGTCATCGACATACACTTGAGAAACTAGGATAACTTTTTCATCATGACGAACGAAAAGTGTCATATCTACTCCCCCTCTCAAAAAGACACGAGAGAGGAGATAAGAAGTGAGTCTTTCATACCGAGCATGGGGTTTTTGTTTTAAAGCATATAGCGCTTTCTTTAGGAAGAAGACATGATTAGGATGCTTTGGGCCCTCAAACCCTTTAGGTTGTTCAACATAGACTTCTTCTTGAAGAATACCATTTAAAAATGCACTTTTTACATCTATTTGATATAATTTAAATTTAAGATGACAATCTATGACGAGTAAAAGGCGAACCGATTCTAACCTAGAAACAGGAGCAAAAGTTTCTTCAAAGTCAACACCTTCTATTTGGGTGTATCCTTATGCAACCAATATAGCTTTATTATGAACAATGACACCCTTTTCATCCATTTTATTTTTGAAAATACATTTGGTGCCAATGACATTTGTATTAGAAGGTATAGGGACTAATTCTCAAACATCATTTTTCTTAAATTGAAATAGTTCTTCTTGCATAGCATTAATCCATTGTTCATCTTTTAATGCTTCTTTAAAGTTTTTAGGTTCAATTTTAGAAGTATACCATGAATAGGTAACTTCATTTTCTAATTGCACCGTAGTCTTGACACCTACCTCGGGATCTCCTATAATTTTTAAGTGTCATGACTTTTACGCACCCAAGGAGTAGGATCCTTTTTCTCAGTAGTGGGAACAACCAAGTCATTTTGAGACTCAATATTTTCAGCATTAGACACAACATCACACTCACATGGCAAATCTTTCTCATTTTCAATTGATGTGGCCGGAGCATCATCTTTTATGACAACATTAATTGATTCCATGAGTTTAGAGCTACTTAAGTTGAACCCTCTAAAATCTCTACTGTTTTAAGAATATCCTAGGAAAATACCTTCATCACTCCTTGAGTCAAATTTACCTAGAAGTTATCTATCTCGAAGTATATAGCAAGGACTACCAAAAACTCTAAAATAAGCCAAATTAAGTTTATTTCCCATCCACAATTCATATGGCATTTTGTTAGTATTAGGACGCAAATAAACCCTATTTATGGTGTGACATGCGGTGTTAACTGCTTCGGCCCAAAACCCACGGGGCACATTTCTTCATAAGAGCATAGATCTTGCCATTTCTTGGATCGTTCAATTTTTTCTTTCAACTATACCATTTTTTTGTGGAGTTCGAACGATCGAGAATTCATGTTTAATTCCTATTTCGTCATAAAAGGCATTAACACTGGATTCCTTGAATTCGGTTCCATTATCACTCCTAAAGCGATTTATGGTAACACCGTGTTGATTTTGAAGAGTTCTACACTTAACAGTATGAAAATCAACTATTTTAGATTTTTCTCTTAGAAAGCATACTATGGAGTATGTAGAAAAATCATCCACCATTACTATGATATATCTTTTTCCTCCTATGCTCTCGGTACGAGTGGGACCCATAAGGTCCATGTGTATCAATTCTAAGACAGGAGAGGTAGTTATGGTGTTTAACTTCTTAGGAGGACTCTTAATTTGCTTTCCTAATTGAAACGACCCGCAAATAGTGGAGGTTAGCTTTCCTAGTGGTGGTAAGCCTCGAACTAGCTCTTTTCTCACTAATATATCAAGATCTCTAAAGTTTACATGACCTAATCTTTGATTCCAAAGATCGACAGACGAGGCTTATGCACTATTACAAACTAGAGATGATTTTGGAATAATTCCATAGTAATTGTCACTAGTTCTAACACCTTGTAAAATAGATTCACCCGATTGATCATATACGGTGCACTCTGATTGACTAAATTTAACATCAAGATTTTCTTCACATAATTGGCTAATACTTATCAAATTAGCCTTGAGACCATCAACATAAAGGACATTTTCAAGTTTAGGAAATTCAGAGATTTCAATAGATCCTCTACCCATGATTCGAGATTTGCTACCATCCCCAAAAGTGACTTTACCATCTTTATAGTTTTCAAGAGTGGGAAATAGAGATTTATCACCAGTCATATATCTCGAACAACCACTATCAAAGTACCATTGTGAGGTATTTTGGTCCTTAAGAGCAACATGAGCAACAAAAGCTTTATTGGTGTGATTTTTCTTAACCCAAGCTTGAGTTGTTTTCTTTCTTTTGTTGGCTCTAGTGTTATAATTGGAATTATTTCCTTGTACTTTAGAAAACCTAAGAAACTCTTCCATTAGACCTTTAGAAGTATTGACTAGATACTCAACTTGGTTCCTAAGACTCGCTAAGGAGCTAAAGTGTTGTTTAGAAGATGTGAAATGAGAGTTCTTTTCAAGCTTGTAGCAAAATTCTTTAAGATGACCCCGTTTGTGACAGTAAGTGCACACATAGTGTTGTTTTGGACTAGATTTTGAAGATTTCTTAGGGAGACTTATTTTAGGAACATTAGATTTGGTAACAAACTTAGCTACAGGTACAGGTTTGACTTTGGATGAATCTCCTTCTGCATATCCTATACCTTCTCTCTCTTGATAACCTTTTTCCTTATATCCTAAAACAGGACCTAGAAATAGTTTTCCCATTCTTCCGGAATTATAAATCTCTCGAGTGTTAACTTCATGATAGGACTCGAGATCTTTTTCAAGTTGAGAAATTTTAGATTCGAGAGATTTTCTAATCTCTAAATACTCATTAAGATCTTTGTTGACACCTTCCAAGGAGGTAATTAAGTCATATTTTTCTTTACTTATCAATATAAGCTTCTCAGAAAGAGATATCTTAATTGCCTCGAGTTGACAAACTAAAGACTCCTTCTTCTTCAGGACTTTCAGCTCTTTTTCTAATGTTAAGACTTTAAAGGTTAATCTTTTGTTAGCTTTTTGAATATGGAGAGATTCAGTGTATAGTTCAGGATAGGCGAATTGTAGTTCACTTTCATCTATTTCACACTCACTTCCTTTTTTATCACTACTAGTAGAGTGAGTGTAAGAAACCTTAAGATTTTGCTCGTGATGGTTAACATTAGAGTATGACACACTTGAATTACTAGCATGATTTGCCATAAACGCAGTGAAATTATTTCTAGATGGGGTAGAATCATCAGAGTCTTCAGACTCACTATCACTGTCACTTAGAGTGGCATTGTAAATTGCTTTTTCTCTGCCTTGTCTTTTAAGTTTTATAAGGCACTCGAATGCTCTATGACCATGTCCCTGACACTCAAAGCATCTCTCCGAATCATCCTTTTTAAAGTTCTCTTTGTTGAACTTCTTCGGATCCTGATTATTGAATTTTCTATTTCCTTTGTTTTTGTTCGCAAATTTTTGTTTTTCAAATTTAGAGTTTTGCTTTTTGAACTTGAGAAATTTTAGAAATTTTTAAAATTTTTTAGCAAATAAAGCTATATCATTAGGATCCATATCAGACTCATCAGAATCAGACACATATACTTTCTTAACTTTAAAGGAAACACCTTTATCTTTTCTTTTGTTATCTTTAGGAAACATATCTAGTTCATAAGTTTGAAGATCACCAATAAGTTCTTCAAGTTTTAAAGTATTTAGATTTTCTATTGAATTAAGAATAGTGACTTTAGGAATGAACCGCTTAGGAAGACATCTAAGAATTTTCTTAACAACACGATCTTCATGTATTTTTTCACCTAGTTAAAGCAAGAATTAACAATATCAGATATACGAGCATAAAACTCATCAAATGTTTCAGATTCTTTCATGGTGATCATTTCAAATTGGGTTGTTATGTTTTGAAGTTTTGAAGCTTTAACTATACTAGTTCCCTCATGAGTAAATTGGAGAATATTCCAAGCTTCCTTTGACGTTTCACACGTCATTATACGATGAAATTCATCGGGGTACACTGCACCAAATAAGTCATTTAAACCTTTAGAGTTAAAGTTACACCATTTTAGTTCTTCCTTACACCACTGTTCTATAGGAGTCAAAATAATTTCATCATTAAATACCATTGTAGGAGGGGACCATCCTATTTCAACAATAACCCAAACATGTTCATCAATTGTTTTAAGGGCAGATTTCATACGCGCTTTCCAATAGGTGTAATTAGTTCCATTAAACAAAGGTAGTCTATTCGATGAAAAACTATCCATATAACCTCGAAGATTCATCTAAATAACTTTTAGAGACTAGCTCTGATACCAATGTGAAGTTGCAAGGTTATATGAACTAAGTTTATTTCGTGGAATACACACACACAACCCAATTAAAATAGCTAAGAAGGGATATTTCCCAATTTTAACTTCTATAGCAGATTGATAAGTTAACAAGAACAAATTCCAATTAATGCGATGAGATTGATAACTTGATTAATTAAAATAAAATTATCCAATTTTATTCATTTTATCCTAAGCATACATCTAGGTGATTTAATAAAGTAAATTGCAAAAATCAAATCCAAAACACGCCAATGTACGAGGAAACCCCAAATGGGGAAAACCTCAGATGCTGGTCTTAAAAAAAATCCACTAAAAAATAGGTTTTATAAGAGACTCAAAAAAATTACAGACATTGACTCACTCAAGACATGGTTATGCCATCCTCGACCTACGAATTTGTAGTACACGAACCTCCAACGCGTTGCTCGACACTCCTCGTGTCGTGGTATCCACCGAAGCCCAAAACCATCGTCTCCACTAAGCTTAAATACAGAGATCCACCAAAAACTTGCTTGTTGAATGTCAAGTTGATTGTAGGGGGTTTTGTTTCAAAAGTTGAAAATGGCGTTGGAGATTAATTTTACCAAAAAGAGGGAAGTTATGAAAAATGATATGAAACTTCCTTGTGGAAAATAACTTATTTTCATCCATATATTGAAACTGTAAAAGAAGTGGACCAAAAAAGTTTTTGTAAAATAACTGCCCGAAATTAAGTTAAAATTTTCAAATCTGGAAGATCTCGTTCGAACGAGTTATCTAACAATGTTTCAGTTTAGAGTTACATAGGTTGTCAGAAATCTCGTTTGAACGAGGTTGTTCGAACAAAATTTCAAATGAGCTTCTAATGAGTTTCTAGTGCGGCCTTTGGAATGTCGTTAGATCCAGGTCGATCGAACGACCTGGAGAAATATTGAACGAGATGACAGATTTTGCCCAGAGAAGGATAAAATAAATTCCAAAAATACTTCTTTATGAAAATTGATTTTTTTGAGAACTTTACTCTATGTGAAAATTTCTCGTTTATAAAAAAATACTCCAACACTTAAAATGATTTTGGTCATATACCTTTTAGAAGAGAGAACATGGCGTGCATATTGATGTCGCGTGAACTTTGGAAGCAATGCTCGAATCTTTACGGTTGAATGATGCTTGATGAGGAATGACCCAAATTTTTTTTTGTCCAACGGAATGTAGCAAATATAACAAATGACTCGATTAGAAATTTGTCCTTACAACAAATTTCTTGCCCAGGGCCAAAGACCTCTCCAAGGTCAAACTAGTGTTAGCCCCATACCCCATGACCATCCTGAGCAATGTAGCGCAATTACCACTCTTCGTAGTGGGAGAGTATTTGACTTGTCACCTCCCCCACAATACGTACCTAAATATAATGAGGTTTCGCCTTGCACAAAAGAGGACGAAGATGCCCCTTTAATTGAGAGTGATAAAAAAGATTACACTGGAAGACCCAAGGTCACGGTGAAACCCCCCACCGCTGCCCCCTACCCTCAACGGTTGGTCCTGCACTCCAAAGAGACTTCTCGGGATGATGTTTTGGACTTCCTCAAGCAAGTAAAGATTAATTTACCTTTTCTCGAGACTATACAAAAAATTCCCGCATACGCTAAGTTCATTAAGGACTTACTCCTGGTGAAACGCAAGCTAAAGGTAAATAAGAATGTCTTTTTCTCCTAGAATGTCAGTTTGGTTTTATCCAGTGACCTTCCGTTAATGTATAAAGATCCGGGTGCACCCACCATCTCGTGCATCATGGGGAGGAACCGTATCGAAAGCTAATAGATTTAGGGGCGAGTGTTAACATTCTACCCTATTCCATCTATAAAAAACTAGATATGGGAGCCCTTAAGCCTACAAATATGACTCTCCAGCTCATGGATTATTCTGTGAAGAAGACTCGGGGAACAGTTGAGGATGTGATTGTCTAAATAGACACTTTCTACTTCCCGGTGGATTTTGTCATTTGGGACAAGGAGCCCTCCATTCTCCTGAGAAATCCTATTCCTGTTATCCTTGGTCGCCCATTCTTAGCTATGCCTAATGCACTCATCAGTACTTGGAGTGGGCGAATGCAATTAACATTTGGGAACATGACCCTCGAGACAAATATTTTTAATAATATCAAGAACGAGCATGATGAAGGAGAATTGTAAGAGACGAATCATTTAGAGGTAGCACACGAGCATGGGAGGACCCACACGCGAGAGTCGATAGGGGCATGCCTTGTTATAACAAGTGAGAGCGACGGTTGCAACATGGAGCGAAGGGTAGGGGGTATATATAGTAACTGAAATGAAGAGTGTGAGTGAGCCCTTGAGTGTGAAAGAGAGCGACAATTTAGAGGGCATCGAGATAGGTTTGTATGAGTTCTTAGAGGGGAGCAAATGGCGAGACACGATAGATACTTTTCTCCTCGATTGCTACCCACCCACGCCACCTAATAATTTTGAGATGGAGCGAGGAAGGAAGGATGTGGAAACAAAGCAAGAAAGAGAGCTAGAGGAGTTGAGCCTAGTGGAATTTAAGAGAGAATTCGGGAAGGTGGATGAGAGCCTTAACGATGAAGTCCAATCTCTATTGGACTCATGTAGTCATTTAGGAGAGAGCGAGTGGAAAGATAAAATTTATGAGTTTCTTCGCAATAACCATCCACCCATGCAACTTGAGTCCTTGGAGGTAATTGAAGATAAGACTCAAGTGTCGTCTGACTTAGAGCCCGACCCATGTAGTATGCATCACGAGGATCCTTTTACAATTAATCACGATGAGTCTCCCAGACTTTCCTTTATTTATGGGCAAGGGCCCAACTTATTTCGGTTATTGGTGTATGACAGGCAGAGGGGAGAGACTAGGACAGTAACGGATCCCGTGCAAGGGGTTGGGTGATTTGTGGAGAGAAATGAGAGGTCGTTGTACCCTCAACGCATATGGGGTGATTTTTGTTGTATTTTTGAGTCATGTATGAGTGTCATATAGTGTCGTGGTGCATTTTGATAATTTGCTTGTTTTATTTGTCTCACTTATTCTTTTTCTTCTTTAGATTTTTGTCATTTTGATTAAGGACAATGCAAAAGTCTAAGTTAGGGGGGGTGATAGTGCGCCTTTCTAAAACTTCACAAATCTGTAAAATGGCCAAAAAAAAGTGAAAAGCCAAAAATATTTTTGGTCAAAATGAATAAAAATTAGAATTTATATTTTTTAAAAATATCACCTTTATTCTATTTAAAGTCTCAAATTGTTAACAATCAAAATGCACTAGGCCAAAATTGATCGAAGATGGAAATCGAAAGAAAATTGATGACTTAACGAATAAGTGTGGAGATTGATCAAACCCAGTGAGATTTCGTGTCTTTCAATTTTTTATGAGTTTTTAAATGAATCTGAGTTTATGATTAACTCAAAGTTCTTTTTAGCGTTTTAATAAGTCGTTGATGATCTAAATCCTTTGTTTTGATCGGTTATGGGAAATGTGTGAAATGTTGTCTTGAAATTTGAGCTAAATATATCTCTAAACTTAATTAATCTCGAGATTCATATGGTAATGTGATTAGCAATTTGGACAATGAAGTAGGCCCTCTTTTGTTTAACCCAAAAATATTAGCCATAATAAAGTTGTGAAAAAATTATCCCGTTGCAACCCACTTTGAGCCTTTTAAAATATTTCCCTTTCGTTTGATAACCTGAAAAACCCAAATAGCCCGGAATTGTGAAAAATTGGAAATTCATCATGTAAGACCAAAGTGTGTAATAAAAAAAAGGGTAAGAAAAGAAAAATAGCAAGAAAACAAAAAAAAAAAAGAAAAAAAATGAAAGTAGAAAAAGAAAGTGAAAAATGAGCAAATGCCCAAAAAAGCACTAATGGACGTCATCAGGACATTTTCCAATTCCGAACAGTCCGTCCATTCCCATTTTTATCCTTTACACTTTTTAACCCGAAAAGTCCTAACCAAGTCCGAATGGCAAAATTAATTACTACATGGTGATCTAAGACATGAAAAGATAATAAAAGAGATTAAAATGGTGTGATTAAGAGATGATGTTTTCCATTTCCTAATAACTGTATTCCGATGATGAGATCTTTTTGTCATATATTTCCTTCTTTTCAATTTTGTATGCATGAATTTGTGTCCATTATATTTACTCTTTATATCATGCATACTGAGAGAAAACAACCACAATTCGAGTGATTCGTTTGTGAGTGCATCCGTAAAAATTTGAATCAAAACGAATTTTTGGAAAGTAACGTAATGCTCAATTGGTGGAAATTTGAGGTTTAATTTCTGTCTTTGCACACACACACTATGGTTTGAGACATTTGAATATGAATTTATGGTGATTATTTTTTGAAAAGTTTAAATTGTACAATTTTAAAGTATTTTGATATTTATTTGACTCAATAAAGAATTTTGTGGGTGTATTCACTGCAAACCCTCACGAGACAAAACTCGTCCTACTAAGGTAACCTAGGGGTTTAAAGTCTTATTGCATATGCTCAATGCAATCGCTTGCCTGCGAAAGTAGAATTTTATTTAAATAAAAGGAATTTCAAAAGTCAACTCATTTATCTTACATTGCCCGGGACGCGCAAAGTTCTAAGTTAGGGGGATTTGACTAAGCATAAATTCTTTTGAATTTATCCTCCTAAGTTGGTAGTTTTAGTACCTCGAACAACGTAATTGATTTGTTTTTATCCCATATCATTGCTAATGGCTTCTTCTAACAAGTACCTCGAGTTTCATGTATTTCCTACTGTTTTTACAGATATTTAGTTCCAAAGAGAACTCAAAACAGTGAAAGAAACCAAGAAACGAGGAGTTGAAGGGAATTTTCATAATTTTACATATATATTTCGGATGTGGGGAAAACTAGAAAGTTTAATATCTCTAAATTACAAGAACACTAAAAAAACGACAGTCAAATCAGAGCTCTGGATCAAAAGATATGGCAAGTCAAAGTTGAAATTTATTCTGGAAGCTGAAGAGTTTCAACTCTTGAAATTTCTGGTATAATTCCTTTTTATTAGTTGTAAAACATGGAGAGGCATTGGAAAGTCAAATTTGGGTATTATAAAATTCCAAGCCCTAGAGTAATAAAGAGAGGAAGAGAGAGACTTCCTTTTGGCATATAATTTCATATTGTCTTAGGATTTATGAGCTCTAGTTTGTAAGTTAAACAAGAGCTATTCAAGATTCAAGTTTTAAGTTCATATTTCCTTCTTCTATTCAAGTATTGCTAATTTCTACTTTCCATTTCTTTTATATTGTAAATTTAAATTTCTCTTGTAGTTTAATTTTATTTCTCAATTCAAGTTTATTTTCAATGCATAATAGACCTATGATTTCTTGCACATTTAGAATTTCATTTTCATTTAATAAAATCATGTCTAGTTAAGTTCTTTTAGGGTTGGGATGCATGAACCCATCCCAATGTCAATTACATATGTAGAAAATAGAATCTAAATTAAAATTCTGAAAGAATCGTGCAAGATAATTCCACAATTATTATAGGTCTTTTAATATCTCTTTCCCTAGGTACTTGGGATGTTTAAAAATATAATGTGCGTAAAATTGTTTAGCACTGCTTTATATTTACCTTTGATTTCATATGATGTTGGATTCAACCTCATATATGTAATGCTTAGGATCTATAAAGATTGGATTCATTCAAACTTCTAATTTATAGTTTTAGTATTCTGCTAAGTAATTACTAACGATTGGAGGATTGTATTCCAACCTAATTTCTCTTATATTTATAACAAGCATCTTTCCATTTTTGTAACTATTCCTGTTAGCATAGTTAATTTAGAATTTAATTTCATTGCAATTTAGTCATAAAAGAGTTTCAAAAATCACAAATATTGATCTTTTCTTTTCTTTTTAAGAATCAAGTTAAGGTTAAAATTCATTACTCCTTCGTCATTAAGATTTTCAAGTCCAACTCCCTGTGGATATGATCCCGACTTATCGGATTATTACTAACACGATATGCTTGCAGTTGAGCCTATAAAGCAGGCACTTTAGACACATTTGGGGTCGCATCACAACACCTGGTCCTCCACACTAAATAACTGCTTGAAATTGATGTAATTATTCTGTCCTTCCTGAGCTACCCATAGGAGACTTCGAATCATTTCATTCTTGGATGAAGTATACTGAATCAATTTCGGTCCGAGTAGCTTGTTGTCCCTAATTTCTATCCATCCAATAGGAGAACGAAAAGATCTACCATATAATGCCTCAATGAAGCCATGTCAATAGTAAGCTGATAGGAGTTATTGTATGCAAATTCCACCGATGGAAGATACTGCTCCTAATGTGCTCCAAAATCAAGGATACACATCTACAACATATCCTCTAAAATCTGGTTAGCAGTGTTTGTCTGCCCATTTGTCTACAGGTGATAAGCCATACTCAATCTCAACTTAGTACCCATAGCCTCCTGAAAACTCTCCCAGAAATTGAGGCTTGAAAATCTTGTCCGGGTCGGACACAATATCAAATGGAACCCCATGAAATTTCACAATCTCCATGTCATTTGGTTGTTCTCCCTATATCTCTACTAACGACATTCCTCCTCACAATGTTCTTCCCTTACTGTTCCATTACAGTGACTAGTTTTCACTTTAGTTATCACATATCAAAATATTATATCATTTTTATTTAACAATTCACCTAGGTGCTTTCACTACCCTTTGAAATTTCATTTCCCTCTTATCACTAATATGAGTCTCTCTACGCACGGCTAACGTATTTTGTCTATTAAAGAATTTTTTTCCAATATTCTCATGTCTTAACTCCCTTTATAATTTGTCCTCATCGCACCTATTTTTCCATTTATTTTTGGTATTATTGGAGCATTACATTATTCCCCGAGTCCCTTCTTTAGTCCGGTTGTCTAGGAACTATCATTCGAACTAGTGATCCATTAGTTCGTGGGAACTATTTGAATTAATACCCGACTACTCATGACAAACTCCAAAATCTCTTAAACTTTATTATTATGTAGCTTTCATCTTATTTCTCCTCTATACCGAGTGACTGTTAATTATTCTTAAAAATTTATATTGTACGTCTATTGTACTTTATTTTACTATAATCACTTCTTATCCTTTTACTCCTCGGTCTCTAGCTATTTCCCTAGATCACTAATCAACTTCATTACCCCTTTGACTCATTCTGGTTCTACTTCAAACATATTCATACATCTACGTGTATTCTTACCCTTTTACATCCGCTCCCCGTAAATGTGATTGAAAATACGATTAACTATAGCACACATACATCCTATACTCTATGCATTGATGCACAACCATACTATACATGTTACATTTATCTCAAACTATCCCTCACATACTTGGCATGACTATTTAGTAAGGTCATACTCAGCCATCCAACATTTTTCCACTTAATTATCTCTTAGGTTGTCCTACCGTTCTGCTCATGGTGTCAATTATTAGTAACATTTTTGCATTTTAACACTATCCGGTTCCACTAGACTTAACTCAGAATATAACAGTTAACTCACCGTTATATCTACATATACGTGTAATAACTATGGTACTAAACCCATTTACTAAAGGCAACACATCTCTCAACTTCTAACATTTTTTAAGTTTCATGTGTGGGATGTCTCGCAATGAGAAATCCAAACAAGAAACCCCCACGATACACTACTATCTAACATTGTTTGTCGTCGATATCCATTGATCCCTTAGTCCATAACATGTGCTCTCGAATTTGCATCGACGAATATAAAAGTCTACTCGTCCACTATCATGTATTTAAGACGATCTCTAACACATCGCTCTCACTATCACTAAGTTTGCATTATATAATTAACGAGTTATATCTCTCCACCCGAGAATAAATTAATATACTCTAAATCACATCAGTAAAATCAAATATAATAAGAAAACATGCTCATTAAAGTCTACGATACAATAATATATATATGCAGGCTCAATCCTCTTTCAGGCGGTGCCTTGTAAAAAATATATTTAACGTCGAAAGAACGAGTACGATAGTCTTATCACAGATTTTACTATCGCTCAAACCCTCGGTTTCCATTCACTACACAATATAATAATAATATGCTCCACTATTATAACACCCAAAAGGATAAAAAACCACTATGTAATATAAAAAATTTCTTAGTGTCCCCACATTCTCCTCCCCGCAAGTGGCACAAAAGTCTCTGCACCCAATGGTGATTATATTCATAACGAAGCTACTACCGCCAATGCATCCACTAAACCCGATGGAGACTCAAATTTTAGTGTTAATAATCAATTATTGTGACACACCCATGTCACCCGAACATCCTCCCCTACTTATAAGTGTAAGGCAATTATTCTAACTCCATTTGTTACCTTCCTCGGATGGTTAACGAGTCCCTGAGTATAACTCTTGTGCTGGAACTGACCCATTGTTCGGCTGTAACAGTTTCATCTCTAAGATATTATCTTGTGGTTGCCCTCTGTCCTGCTTTAGGCAATCCATCTTCATGTTACCCATCACTCCATAACAATAGCAACTTTCCAGAGAAACTCTCTTACTTTTGGCACTGTCCCTACCGGCCCCCCTCATCATCTCCGCAGCCCTAACGGTTTTGAGGAATGGGAATGTTGTGTTATTATTGAGGACCTTTTTGGTCCTACCTTAATCCAATGATTTCTCATGTTGATAACCTCTGAGCCTAAATCTCTTAGACCGATTCTCTTACTGAGAATATCTCTCGTACTGCTACTATGCCCCACTAGTATCGTTTCTTTTTCATTTCCAATATGACAGTTCTCACTTTCTTTTTGTGGATCATTTTAATACAAGTGGTCCAAATATCCACAAAAAGGACACCTTCATGTGTCATTCCTCTATCTCTGGCACCACGGGCCATGTCAGGGTGTCCTTCTTCTGTACCTAGTATTCTTCTCCCCAATCGCTACCCCCATTGTCCCCTTGGCTCTGCTGGACAGATGGAACTTGTTACTAGCCTTGATGGACCTGAATGAATCCACCTTCACTTGGTAAGAATTTAAATGATCTAAATATATCCCCTACTGGGTATACCTTCTTGTGGTGCCTAATTGGTACCGTTAAATTCAGTGTCATTCTTTGTTTAGATTCTTCAATCCTCTTGGCACCTTTATTCAGGAAGCATTGATGTACCCTTGTACACATACGACTTTGACGACATCTGAACTAGTTACTTTATCCGTATCTCCCATTCATGCTTATGTATTCTACCCATGAGTCCATTTTCAACTTACGAACCCCTTTTATTCTCTCTGTTGCCTTCTCCGGTTACAAAGTTCATTAAACAAATTAACTTATCTTTCACGATCGATCTTTACCTTACCTACTTGTGATAAGTTCGTAATTCCATTCGTATCTATGTCTGAACAGTAGATGGAAGATCTTACGTTCAAACCGCACCCAATCTATCATTTAATTATATATATACTACTTTATATGTGGTGACTGGCTATCACCACCATATACTGCTCTTATGAGCTAAAAAGTTTTCCCAAAATTTAATTCTGAGAGTCATCGCACTCCACCCTACACCATTGCCTTTGGATTATTCTTTCATTGGTCCCACACACTTTATCTCTTCCTCAAATACTTAAAGTTTATTCTCTGAAATATTTCCCCCCGACTCTCTCTCCTTTTGTTACTACGTTGGGTGAGTTTGAATTTGCACTACTGTTATCTACAACAGTGTTTGGGAATCCATTTCCCCCGAGTGTTTGTCCCCTTTATCATCTTCCTAAACAATAGTTTTAGGGACTCCTATGATGATCACCCTTGCCCGAATACTCCATATCTTCTACTATATCTCTTCTCCTGCAGTCCTTCTAAAAATCCTCGCTGGTTGTCCCATGTTACTCGGTGGACAAAGCCTAATCAAACTCACATGTGAATTGGGTTAACTATACTAAATCATAGGAGAGCGTAAATCGCATATGTAGAGGAATACAACAATCCTATAGTAAGGCTCTGCATCAAAGAACGCTAAGATGAAACATAATAAGCCGCACAGATCCTAAAGACTCTAGAACCTGATGCGCCGATACCACCTGTGACACCCCGCCTAATTAAATATCGGGTGGTCAGTCCTTTATTAAATTTAAAACAGAATATCCAGTTGGATCAATCTTAGCATCACCGTCGAATTTTTTTTATTAATTACTAACCGCCTAGAATTTTAAAAAAAGTCATATGTCAAATTTTTATCTTTTAATATAACATGCAAGTAATTAACTAATTAACTAAACATTGGCCACTTCAATAAATAATCACGTATGAAATTAAACACTATAATGAAATAAACTGAGTCTCGAGTAAACACTTCTAGTGTAAAAATCTCAATACAATAGTTTGAAAAGAAATGATCTCAACAACTGAAATATAAATGAAATTCTAAAAACACTATCTTTAGATAAGAATGGGCGTCATGCCCTAACTGAAATAAATAACTCTGAATTAATCAAGGATAAATGTGGAGTCGTCTAGTACCAAGGTCCTGTAACTTCCATAACAGCTACAACACGTCAACTGATGGTAACTCCTATGCTTGGCATCCCTGTGCCTTGGCACCTAAAAGGTTATTACAAAAACAAAGTAGATTTAGAAGAAAACAGGTCAAAGCCCGAATTGTAAATATTTTAAAATCAGCAAGTGCTTAAATTGTATTAAAAAGTAAATATTACATACATGCTAGTTCCACATGCTCTCACTTGAGATTCTCACCCCTCAACTAATGTGCACGCCTAACGTATGCTCCTAATCTATCGTAGTTATGCTATCCCTCTTAACTAGTTTGAATAAAGTCTCTTACTATGATGCCTAAGTCATTGTGCCCATCCGTATTACCCGAATAATTCATTCTTTCATTTCCAATATTTATTAATCAATTCAATTATTTATATACTCATTTAAGTTCCCACATTTATAAATTATTTTATATGTCGTACTCTTTCTCATCTACTAAGCAACACAGTAGAATAATCACAAATTTATATATATATATATCACTATCATAATATATGTACTCATAAGGGACCCCGACACTAAGCTATGGTGCATGCATACTGTGCTATCAAGTCCCAATATATCACATACTATATGAAGGACTATAGGTTCCGAATCACTCTAGAACCATATAAAACACAAATCACACATAATAGAGGAGAATCATAGTTCCAAGTCACAAGGCAGAATCACATACCCACTCACCCCTACGACCGTCTGCACTATCATTCATAGAGAGGCTGTACCAAGGTTCTATGGTTCTGAGGTACAAGTCCATATTTCGCTGATGGGCTCATCAGAATAAGACTGTTCTAGTGCAGAAACCTCCGTGATAGCAAGTAGCACGGTATGATGCATTACATATAATAATCCATACGATATGTAATCACACAACCTATGTATATATAAATTCCATATAGGTATATGCACATTACATTTTCTGAGTCTGATACGTAGTATATTAATATCCCGAATATCCTACGTAATATTTATTTAAGGAAGTAACTCTCGTTGTATAATTTCATGGACCTTTTCCTATCCCAAAAAGGTTACTAAGTTTCCATTTATTCCTTGGGTTATTTCAGTAACTATAATGTACCCCCACTACTGGTACTAACCTTAAGTTATCATTTATTCAATTTAAACCCCAACTTGCATAATTTCTGACCGTAAATCCTTCGGGGAACACCCGTAAATATACCCTTCAATCCCATACCTAATAACACTTTTTGGGAATTAACTACAACCCTACTGGTCGTCCCTAAGTTCAATTATGTTCAATTAATCAACACTAAGGATTCTTGAAAGTTAGAATTTGATCAAATATTAAAAAAAAAAAAGTCATAATTTCATGGGAGTCGATCCATCGACTAAATGGGTCGATCAATCGACGTTCTAGGGTTAATCGATCGAGCCAACAAATATTGGCCTACGATTTCTGCATAATTTTGCCTATGGGTTTCTTAAATTTTAAACCTCAAATCAACCATTACAATGTCCAAAACTCCTAAATAATTATACTAAATATTACACCAACATAAATAAATATAGGTTTTAATGTATTAGAATCATCAAATCATCATGGGGCATAATTTTCTTGTATTAAAACCTAAATATTTCTTGAAAACCCTAGTTCCACAATCTTTATTCAAGAACACCATAAATATCATATTTAATTCGAAATTCCCAACTCTTAGATAATGATTTCATTTTTTTTATTAATCCTAGATATTCATCTACATGTAGAACCTACCCAATTTCAAGATTAAATTATCCCAATTCATAAATTATCAAATATTCAAGGATTTTGTTCAATTCTAGACTACCATGGATAATATATGCACTGAATCTTTGCAAGAAAATCACTTGCCTTTAATGGAAGTTCTGATCCTTAGAAGAAGATGGTATGGGGGCGATCATCTCTTTCCAATCTACGCGTCAGTGGTGACGGTAGTGCAAACGGTGTAGAGGTGGTGGTTCTAGGCTTAGAAACCTCTTATCCTTCATTCTCTAATGGCCTCCTAATCTTTTGTGAATTCTAACCCTAGAAGACAACTCCTCTCATCTGATATAACCTTTGAATTTTCGTAGGTTTAATTACTCTAAAAATTAAAATGATCGAAATACCCTCCAGGTGTGCCGGTTTGGTCTAAAACTTCCCTGGGGCCCAAACTTATCCCTCGGGTAGACATTTCTGACTAACTCAACTATTCCTGACACTTTGGTGCACTCGAAATGACCATATGGATGACTAATAAATAATTTACTTTTTATTCCATTAATATTTTCCAGATACGACTGACACGTGCGTCCCGACTTAATTACCACAATTGGCGTATTTCTCACTCGCGACAATTTCATAAATTCATAATCACATATTACTTTATTCACTAAGTAATATTCAACATAATTCACATAAATAAATACTAACTCTCGTTACGCTAGTAAATAATTGATTAAATCCAAATTAGTTAAAAATTAATTTCTCATTATTTAATTCAATTAATTCCATAATTAAAATCATTAAAAATATGGGGTATTACAAATGACTGATTTCTTGATGATAAGAATGACTGATTTTGTATGTCAATAAGTCTGCCACTTAAGTAGCAATATTAAAATTTATTTGTAAAACCCATGTTTAATCATAAAAAATGGATATCAAGGCCAACAATAGAAACCTATGCGAATATTTGAAGTCTCACTAACACTAAATTAGATACGAAGTGAAAACACGATTCCTAGGTGTAATTGAAGAATGGATAACATGAAAATAGTTATTATGAAAAATTAAAAATTACCTCTCAATGTTTATAGACGTGATATTGGGGTCTTTTTCGGGAATTTGACAAAAATGTAATAAATATTAAAAGATGAAACCTATAAAAAATGATTCAACAAAAATGTTAATGATTGTAACACCAAGCGTGGAGAGAGTGCAGAGCATAGCTCACTTTACAATGACATATATCTGTGATTCTGAACACAACATCATGATGTTTCCAGTGGATGTGTACTATGGTTAACTTAATGAATAAAACATCATAATTTCTTGCAATTACATGCAGATGAAAACTATGATTCCATAGTTGTTGCAAATTTTGTCAAGAAGATCAACTCGTTGTAAAATCAAATCAGCAAATTAAGATAAATATGAAAATCAGAGCTTACAAATAGAGAACCAACTAATCCTAACTCAGAATTGAGGAAAATTCTGAGAAATATTGAGTACAAAGCTTACAAAAAGAGAACCCGTTGGAACATAAGGCCCCCAATTTTAAGATCTTATTACAAAAAAATAATTTCAATTTCCTTTGTAAAGATGCGGAAGAGAGATGGTTCAATTAAACACACACAAACACCAAATTTTAATTTCTTTTCAAATTAAAATTAAAAAAGTTCAAAGTGAAATTAAATTAATCGATAAATACATCTTTCACTTAAACCAATTTAACACAAGTCCTAGAAATTTGCCTAAGTCATAATTTAATTTTACCAAATTAGGCCAAACCAATTTTAACAAATTAAATGATGACTTGAAATAAATTGACTTTTAGTCAAATTAATTTAGCACCAAATTAAACGTGAGTAGTGATTTGAACCAATTTTATCTTTTTACCAAAGCATGCATCTATTGTGAATTTTTCGAAAGATAAAATAAACAAGTAACCACTACACCGCGATGTACAAGGAAAAACCCCCAACATCAAAAAAACCTTGGACGGACCTATCCTTAAGTACACTAAGTACGGAATTTACAATTACAAGTAAGATGACTTACAACACTCGAGTTGACTCCATCAATCCCCGATGCATCTTCTTGTAATTACCTCTGCCTAGTCGACAATCTTGAAGTCCTCCGGATCCATGGAATCCACCAATGAAACTGTAGGAACACCGTCAACCACACATGGTGCCTTTCACCATGTGAGAATGCCGCAGCAAAACAAGACTTATTTTTTGAGGGATATAGAAGAAAACCCAAAAAAACTCTTCAACTCGGTAGATTGAACCTGGTGCCAAACACTCCAATTTAATTTCCCGCCAGAAATCTCGTTTGAACGAGATTTTTGTTTGAACGAGATTTTCGTTCGAACGATACTTTTAACGAAGTTCGAGTGACCTGATGGGAAATCTCGTTTCCAAACTCGTTCGGATGACATTCTCGTTTGAACAAAACAACTCGTTCAAACGACAATATCGAACGAAGTTCCAGTGGCAAGATGTTGGGAAACCTCGTTCGAACGAAATTCTCGTTCGAACGTAAAACTCGTTCGAACGACAATTTCGAACGAAAATTCAGAATGTTTAGAAATTCAATTTTAGCCCAGAAACTTTATTTTCAAGTTTTAAAGAAACTTTATGAAAGTAAACAACAGTTTAGACAAAACTTACACCCAATACTAATTGTTACAAGCTCCTATATAAATATGTAATGCATTCATACGTTAGGAGTAAATGGAACAAATGTTGTTGAAGTATAAATGAGGCACAATAAACTCGGAATTTTGATGAAGCTTTAAATTTGGCCGCTACGTCTTCAAATTTTGTATGTCATAGGCTTGGAGTATGGTCAAGAACACTATCCTATGACTCAAACGTTTTTTTCCGAAATTGAGCCAAAATTACAACGGACTTAATTGGATATTTGTCTCCTTACAAATCTTCCCCCTTTGGCTATTCTGGGATAAAAACCAACAAAAATCCTAAAGGGCTGTCAAGCTCTACTTGACTAAAAAATATCCCACCCAAAATAAAATTACAATAACTTGACTCAAAACAACCCGAGGATCAATATCTTCACCGACGATGAAGGTTGCCATTTAGAAGAATTTCTGTACACTTAAGCAAACTATCAAACGCATAGGGAATATCAAAATATTAAATGCAATAAAAATAATTACTCCCCTTAAATTAGTTCTCCCTTATCAACAATGATCAACCTAAGAAGATAGCGCTCTCCCCCTATGTTAAATCTCCCCAACTAAGATACGATTACAATAGGATTGGATACCATTTCTCCCTCTATCATTCTCCCTAAAATAATTACTCCCCCTAATTTTGTTCTCCCTTATCAACAATGAATAACCTAAGAAGATAGCGCTCCCCCCCCCAAGTTAAATCTCCCAAACTAAGATACGATTACAATAGGATTATTTACCATTTCTCCCCTATCATTCTCCCCCTTTTTGTTCAGGAATAGACAAAGGATAAAGCTAATTAAACATGATGAATTTTAGAGTGATAAGATCATGAAAGCATATAGGGAACAAAAGCATAACTAATCCATACAAATATTAATGAATACCAACATTGATGCGAAAACAAATGATACCAATTTGACAAATAAGGTTCTAAGCATGTGATATCAAACAAAGAATGCAACAAGATAGATACCAATCATGAATTAGTAGCATAGATGGACTATAAAGCAAGGCAAAGACAAATAAAATAACTCGTATGTGAGAACATAATAAATATCATTAACGCACACGCATATATAATAGGTATAAACACCACGCATGACACAAAATACAATAAGCTTTTCACATACGTATGGTGAAAATGTGTCATATGGATACAGAAGTGTAGGGGTGTGAACTAGTAATGATTAAATTTAGACCCAATCACTTATAACATGTTCACGGAGTTCTCAATTGATTGTAAACTTCAACACATTTGAGTATAACCTCATGTGACAATATAAGTTGAACTCAATGAAAAAACATACACAATGCATACAAGCCTAGACTTTTGATGATTCAATAAACCAATAGAGTCATGACATTGAAAGTAAAACTACGATAAACGGACATTGTGCAAACCGCTAACATACCATCCAATATACCTCAATAAGCATATATTTTTGAATGAATATATCAATAAAAACAGGCCTTGGAAATTATTTTTCTTTTTAATGCCATATTTTCTTTTAGGCCTTTGGACCACGTATTTCTTTTAGGTCCATTTCAAATGGTGTCTTACTATTCACAAAGGATAATAATTCCTTTCGGATCCCTTCCCCATGCACATTCATATATATCATTTTTTATATCTCACACACATCTCTCGTGCAATGGATTTTGACATGCACTAGTCCTCCTTGGTCACAAATATGTAGATGACAAGATTGGTAGGATAACACCTCACAAAGCTCAAATATAATATGTGATGATTAAATTTAAAAAAGAACTTGTGCATGTGTGAATAGAAACATATAAAAATAGAATCCATTATATCAACACAAAACCCAAATACTCCATGTAAGCATGGTAAAGAACATAATAAGTATTGGCAATCTAAACAAAAAGTTCTAGCCGTATGGGAGCGAAAAGGATGGGATTCAAACACAAGTATATGCCACATAGAGTGTATCAAACTAAAATACACACACACAAAAAAATCTTTTTGAGTTTTTGAAAATTTTTAACAAAAAAAATATTTACTCAAAAGACAAAAAAAATCATTTTTATTTTTCATAAAGCCTAAAATACTAACAAGGTAAACACAAATGATAAACACAAATATTTTTGTATTTTTCATTTAATGCAAACTAAAATGAAAGAAGTATAATACAAAAGATAAACAAAAATCAAAATTCTAGCATGTGATTAAGCATGAAGCATAGACTAGAGGATGATTAGAAAGCATATAATTAGCACGATCATATAACATGTAGTACAAAAGCTAAAGTATGCAAATAAAACTGACACATTCAACCTTTAGATTTTGCAAGGGAGGAAGCATGTGAAAGTAAATGGGAATCAAATATCCTATCTTGTAAAGCTACCAAGTCGGATCTCCTAACCCAAACTAATGATGAATGACGATCTCGGGGTGTTGTAATCTCGGCAACCTTAGTTGCCTTACGTAGGGATTTACTAGGACCTCGTTTAAGATTAATTTTTTTTATCCTAAGATGACCTTTTCGACCACAATGTGAGAACTTAAAGACGCGGTGAAAAGACTTACGTAAGGAATGATCTCTAAAGGCTTTCCTAGGTGATTCTCCTAAAACATTGGTTTTGGCTTTATAAGTTGATTCATTACAAGTATCGAAGCCTAAACCACAAGTGTCATTTTTGATTTGGACCGTGCCTAAGATTTTGTCTAGTTTTTTGGACCTACACTCCAAATCAAATTTGACTTTACTAGAGTCTTTTAATTTATTTTCTAATTCTAAAATTCTAGACTCTAACAAAACATTTTTCTCTTTAAACTCGAGAAGGTCCTTTTTTATTGGTTCTAATAAACCTATAAGCTATCTCTATCACCTTCTATATATTCAAGCTTCTCTCGAAGAGTCCTCTCTCGTGTCCTAAGGTCTTCAACCAACACACTATCATCAACGACCTTGGCACGCTCTCTTAAACTAGCTTCTAACTTCAGATTAGCTCCTTTTAATTTCATAAATTCTTCATATAATTCTTGAAAAGCATTTTTAAGTTCACTCACATCAACCTCTTCTTCATTTTCACTCTCTCATTCTTCTCCACTCTCACTACCATCATCTTTTATAGCTTCACAAACAAGGTCCTCAGAAGTGTTATGTATTAAGATGTCATCATTGGATGATTCCTCACTATCACGTACATAACTATAGCAATGAACGCGGTAAAGTTGCTCTTAATGGGGGAATCGGGTCCCCCTTCCTTATCACTATCACTAAGGGTTGCATTGTAGGAAATTGGTTGCTAACCCTCTCTCCTTAGTTTAGTGGGGTACTCCCTCGCCATATGGCCATACCCTTCACAACCATAAAACCTATTTGACTCGTCCCTATTTAAATTTTCATTAAAAGTTTTAGGGATCTTTTCGGCTTTGTCATGCTTAAAAATTTCAAATTTCTCAAAATCATTTTTAAATTTGTCTTTGTTAAATTCAAGAAATTTTTGAAACTTCCTAGCAAATATGGCCATATCTTCCGAGTCACTGTCACTTTCACACTCTACTACTTGTTTTTCCTCCTTTTGGGCTTTCAAAGCAATGCCCTTTTCTATTTTCTTTTCAGTTTTGGAGGGAAACATGTCTAGTTCGTAGGTTTGTAAATCACGTACGAGCTCTTCTAATTTCTTAGAGGCTAAAGTGGGTAAAGAATTTAACATGGTCACCTTAGGAATAAATTTATCGGGTAGGGACGTTAAAATTTTCTTTACTACTCGGTCGTCGGGTATTTTCTTTCCGAAATTAAAAGATGAATTAACTATATCAGAAAGTCTAGCAAAAAATTCATTAAAAGTTTCTTTTTCATTCATTTTGATGGTTTCAAATTGAGTGGTGAGGTTTTGGGGTTTTGAAGCTTTAACGACACTAGTTCACTCATGAGTGAGTTATAAAATTTCCCAAGCTTTTTGTAACAACCCAGGCTTTTGAGTGGCTATTTTATATTATTTTGCCCGATGTGATAATTCTATAAAATAGGGATAGTTGGAGTAAATATTATTTACCATGAGATTTAGGGATAATATTTACTATGTTTTGCCTATTTACCATTATGAGAGGTAAATAGCATTATATTGTGTTTTATTGCGTCGTTATATGTTATGCGACGGTTATGACGCATATTTACATTGGAGCCAAATTAATGAAATAAAATGAATTTGGAACACAAAAACAGTTCACGTTACTCCGAATGCCAAAATAGGGGGTGCGGTTCAAGTCAAAATGAGTGCCAAGTTGTATTTTTGGGTTTCGGGCACTTTTGACGTGTTATGACTCAATTATGTGGATACGAGTCATTTTAATGGTGTATTAACACTTAAAAGAGGGGCATTTATGTTTTAAGACTTGTATAAGTCTCCCACCCCTTTTTATTTTCCCAATCTTATGTTATAAGCCAAGGGATAGAGAGAGAAGAGAGAGTTGGGAGAAAATGGAGAAAAGAGAGAGAAATGGAAGACTTGGGCTGGAATCCGTTGCTACCGGAAGAGAATCTGAGTCTACAAACTCGAGGCAAGTTTCTTACTTGCTAGATATTGATTTAATGTGATAATTTGCATGTATAGTTAGTTTTTGGGAAATTTAAACCATTTATGGGTTTTGGGAATTTTTGGTGTTTTATCCTTTAATCTTGTTTCAAATTTGATTTGAGGAATATATATTAGTTATTAGTGGTGTATAAGTAATTTGAGAGAATTAATTGTTGTTGATGTTGGAAGAAATCAAGGATTTGGGGTTTGGGGATTTTATGGTTTATACAACCCGTAGCCCAAACTCGGCCAAATTGCAGGGCCAAATCGATTCGGCCCTAAGGGAGAATCGATTCGGATAAGGGGAAGGTTACAAGTCTGGTTAAAACGAATCGATTCGGGTTGGGGATGAATCGATTGGACTGAGACATAATGTTAGTTTTACTCACCGAATCGATTGCCTTTTTGGACGAATCGATTCGGTTGCCCTGTTTTTGTGAGATTTTTCCTAGTTTGATTTTAGCCCTTTTTATTTTAGGTCCAAGGTCTAGGGACCTTCCTTTGGGAAGTAATTAAAAGTCCTAGAGGGTTGTTGTGGGTAGATATTATCCTAGGCTAAAATGGGATAATTGGGCTTACCCCGAGGCCTAGTTTGTGTAGGTTAATATCCGAATGATTTAGGAAGTTAACCTAAAGATAAATTGGAGATAAAATGTTAATGTTGGTACTTTTGGGAGTCAATTATTGAGGTAGACTCACTTTGATGATTTAAAATATTATATTGAAATCTTGGAGACTAGTTTGAGGTTTATGGAACTTCGGGTCTTAGTTCATTATTAAAATATGACTCCGAGAATAAGAAATGTATATTATGAAATGTGGTACTCTATGAATAAGTACAAATGATTTTGAGAATGTAAAATTGGATGTTTTCAAATGGAAAAAAGTAATGATTTTCATAAATGTTAATTTATGATGACACACCTCTCTAAATCGATATCATAAGGGACATTCGCGCGCGTGGTGAAGCCCCCTGGCTAATGAGTGCAGGGTGGATATGTCCGTAGGCCATATGACCGATTATTGAATATTTATTCTGCGTTGGTAAGGTGATTCGGGGTGTGGTCATGACTCACCCGCAGGGGTATGGTCGTTTCCCGACGTTTCGGTACGATCCCAGGTTGTCTTGTATGATAGACCCTGGAAGATGATAGCCATTTAGGGGCGCGCCCAGTGGGGAAACTCGGAGGGGCGGTCTATGAATCGTTATATGTATATGAATATAACTATTCTTATTAATGTGGGACATTATTGATGTTAAAGTATTTTATGATAATAAACTGGCTTTACTTACATTTTTCAGATGGAAGATGGGAAATGGGTTGTTAAATACATTTTCCAGATGGAAGAAGGAAAATGGGAGGTTATGAAATGAAAGAAAAGCATTTTTATGTTAATAAAACTTGCTTTTAGAATATGTATTTTTCCTGGATGGAAGAAAGGAAATAAAATTGCTAAAAAAGTTTTGGTATGATAATTGAATTGGTAAACATTTGATAAAATGAATTACCGTTTATGTATATTCCTAAAGAAAGAAATAGGAACTGTGCCTTTTGATGGTGAATGGATTTAATTGTGTCTCCTTGAGTAGTTGTAGATAAGACCTCCCATGCATATATGTATATATTAATTTCGTGGTGAGGGTCTAATGAATCTCAATGATCAACCTTGCCTAGCAGTAATGTATCGGGGGGGTTCCTTGTTTGGATTTCTCTTTTGCGAGACCCCCCACGCACGAATAGGGTATAGTGTTGAGACTGGGGAAAAGTTATCCCTGAGTACTTGGGTTAACTTGAGCATTCATTGATATTGCGCAAGATGGCTCTTTTAGATTGAGAGGTGATAAATATTATTGTTAACTGCGAGAGAAATACGCTCTTAACTGTTATGCATTTTAGTCACATGCTAGTCATATCAAACCGGGCCCTGACCCGTCTATATTTATTTGTTTTTGCATATATTCCTTTCTGTACAGGTGATCAACCATAAGGACACCCGTATTTACATTTCCATTCCGGTTGTCATGGAGCTATAGCATATTGCAGATGTTGTAGGTTATTTGTATTAGACGCTTCCTTTCATTTGAACTCTAGTTATGTTCAGTTTATTTATTCGGGTGTGTTGCCCAAGCATTGCACACATTTATTATAATGTAATATTTAATGTGTAATACTCGGTGCAACTAATTGTATTGGTCTATTCATCGACAGCTTATTCGGTGATTATTTCTTATATTGTCTCTCTTTTATCCATTGATTTTTGATATCCGCCATTTTTGCAAATTGGATTGTCTAAGTGTTTTTCCTTCATTTTCAAAATTTTAAATTGACAGTCCATTTTCTAAAAGACTGGTGGTTATCTCGTGCTATTATTTTAATTGACAGTGATGCTGAGGATGGACCATCTATGATTCCTGTGAGTATTAGAGTATTGGGCTGGCCACCTATTATTTTAGTAGGCGGGTTGTCACTGATGGTATCAGAGCATTAGGTTCTAGAGTCCTTAGGAATCTGTGCGAACGTATTACGCCTTCTGCGTTACTTTTAATTTGATATAGAGCCTTAAGATTAAGATCGTTGATTTATCTTGTGAGATTTTGTTATCTTGGTATGATATGAGAACCCCAAAAATATTTTGCGCGTTCGTGTGAGATTCACAAGTAGTATGATGAAGGGCATCTAGGAAGGCTGTTGTGAAGGCGTCATGAGATGGGATTATTAGGAACTGTAAGCTGTAGTCGGGGATGAGGGACGCTTTAGAGGTCGCTCCCTTTGGAGCACTATTTTATATTGCTACCGTGACTACTAAGTATAGTAGATATAGTTTTCCATGTAGCGCTGCAAGTAGAGAGTGGTACTAAGCTTGGGACTCCAAGCGACATTGATTTAAAGATGAGAAGTCCTTAGCGAGGACCATATGTTAAAGTTAATCCAGATGGAGAAAGTATAAGGCCCAGGAGTTTTTTCCTAGAGTGGGGTATAAAAGTGCCCGGGTATGAAGGATGGAGGAAAACCTTTCACCCATAGGAGTAAGGTTGAAATAGCGAAAAGGGTAGTCGCCTTATTTTGGCGGAACGGGAAGTTTTGCCCATAGAGAAACCTGTTAAATATTTTCAACAGTGAGTTTCTCTGGGATATCAGGAATGAGGAGAAGGTAGATTCTCAAATATTCACGTGAGGTTCAATCATAGGCTGACAGAGAACTTAAAGCCACAAGGTTAAGAAAACCTTGTATCGAAGTGGGTAGATACAAGGAAGAACGAGCCCTTTCGTAGAGTGATAGGCTTATAAGTAAGTGTTTCCAACACTTCTAGAGAATTAGTGTTCATGAGACCCCATTGGTGGACATCCACCCGGGGAAGACTCGTTGAAATAAGGTAGGGGAGGCCGGTAGAATGTTCTCTTTGTTGAGGAAGTTAAGTGAACTACGCGATTAATCGCCAGAATAGCTGGAGATGGAAGTAGTTTGGTTCGGTTAAGACTAGAATAATGTGTCTAGGAACCATTAGTAGTGGCAAGATATTGGCGAGTACGTTGGCGAGAATTTCCACCATAGTTTAGGGTGGAGCATTCCTTATAATAAGATGGAATAGTATTGTATTTACCCTAGATTCGGGTGTGTATATTGAGCTTGTGGTGGTAACCATGTTATTATATAGAGTACCTATATGACTTCCATGGTAGGGAAGTTTTATATCTTTCCTTCACTCGTTATGAGGCGTGTGATGATACTTTAAAAGTATATGTGTGGTATGTGCTACTCGTATTATATGTATTATACGAGTGGAGCTATTTTGGTTGGGTTGGACCGATAGCAAGCGAATAAATCGCAGGGCTATCTCATGTCTAGTTTCAAAGTGGAACTAGTTGTTCTATAATATCTCACCTAGGTATGGTATTGAGACTTGATAGAGATGGTTTATGATATGTAGGTAGTTTTCATTATTTGTTTTGTTTGATTTTTTGTTTGCTTTGCTTGTGTATGATGTTGCCTTATCTCCATGACCAACAAAGTTAAGTAGTAATGCATTGGAGGGGTTCCTTGATTGGATTTCGCTTTTCCGAGATGCTCCACGCATGAACCTTAATGACGTTGGAAGTGGAGAGATGCTGTAACCCTTTTTTTCTTCTTTATTTTCTTTCTTTCTGTTAGTTGAATGCTGGGTTGGAAGGTTTAGCCGAGAATCCCATAATTGAGTGATTAAGGGGCTAATATAAAGTTAAAGTGCGAGATATGAGCATTGTAATAGTTTTCCTCTAATCGATGTGGGGAAGACTAATATATGAAAGTCGGATAGAGACTTATGGTTATGCCTTAATGAGAAGCCCATTTAAAGAGATGTATGTATGTATATTGGGATAAAGCATTTATGGCATCTTACAGAAAGTAAATGCCAGATTAGTTAAATTTTTAGTTAATTGAAATGGTAAGACATAGAAGTAGAAGTACATTAGTAGGGTTATGAGTTAGGATTTTAGAGATCCCGATCATGTGTCTTAGACCGTTACATCTCGACGATCGAAGATGCGATGTAGTAATGTAACGGGAGGGTTCCTTATTCGGATTTCGCTTCGGCGAGACGTCCCACGCATGAAACCGAGCGAATGTAGGAAGTCGGGAGAGGTCTTGGACACTTGGAATATAATTAGTATAATACTTATACGACTCGATTAGGATATAGATCGACTTTATTATTCTTAGGACGTAAGGCCCTTAGGGTAGGCAACACGATTTTAGGAAGGCGGTAGGGAGTTGACCATAATAGGTTTGTGGGTTGACTCTGAGTGGGATTAGGTCCCTAGAACGAAGAGGTACTGGATCTAGAGTGATTCGGAATGTTAGGCCATAGGAGGTGGGGACTCTCTTAGTTAGAGCGTGGCATCGGTAACTTAGTTTCCGAGGAGTTGAAGTATGAGCTAACTTTTACTCCTGCACTCGTGTTGTTAAGATCGAGAGTGGATTTAACGAACGAGTTTCTTCCGGGAACAGGAAGTATTAATACTGGAGTATGGACCCATTGTTTATGCGTCTCACAGGCTTAAACCTTGTGAGAAGTATTATCCCCTGCTTGATGTAGAGTTCATAGCGGTAGTATTTGCCTTAAAGAATAGGGGCACTACTTCCTAGGTAAGAAATTGGATCATTTTACGGGAAACAGAGTGTTGTATTATGTGTCGGAGCGACAGAGTTGGTGTTTAAAGTTTGTAAAGGACTATCAATTGGATATTCCCTTTCACTAAGGAAATGCGGAGGGGTTAGTAGATGCGCCGAGTAAAAACCCATTGGAAAGGATTGTTGAGGCATGGAGTGCCAAGTGGAACGAGCTTCACCAAGAGGACACTCTAGATAGGGCATTTATGTCCGCGATTGACACTTTCACCTACTGGTGTGAAGACAGTAGTGTTGAAAGCTAATGTGAAGTTGGATGAATGAATAGAGAGGGTTAACCAAATGTTGGAGGGCATACCTTGAATGGGTATGCTCGACTTAAACGAAGTAATTGGGCTCATGGAGCCGCATACTTTTAAGGGCTACACCAATGCGAATAGATGTTAGTAGTGTTGGGGTTGAGCGATTATACGTTAGTGTAGTTATTCCCTGGTAAGGGTATCATTTGATTCGGGAAGAAAGGCAATTTGTGTCGATATGTGTAGATATCTCCTTCCGTAGTAGAAAGGTAGGATCGGTAGTTCATGAGGAACGGTTTGGGGCTATGCTAGAGCACGAAGAAGGTAGACTGAGATCGAATGGTGATGACCTTAGTCCGAGTCCAATGGGGATGCTGCACTGCCGAGGGGTTTTCTAGTAATGATAGAACGATAGTTGATTATAGTATACCCTTTGTATGTTCATACGGTATGCCTGAATTTTGAGGGCAAAATTCCCTTCTAAGGGGGGGAGTATGTAACAACCCAGGCTTTTGAGCGGCTATTTTATATTATTTTCCCCGATGGGCTAATTCTATAAAATAGGGATAGTTAGAGTAAATATTATTTCCCATGATTTAGGGATAATATTTACTACTTTTTTCCAATTTACCGTTATGAGAGGTAAATAGCATTATATTGTGTTTTCTTGCGTCGTTATATGTTATGCGACGGTTATGACTCATATTTACATTGGAGCCAAATTAATGAAATAAAATGAATTTGGAACACAAAAGTAGTTCACGTTACTCCGAATGCCAAAATAGGGGGTGCGGTTGTTTTTAGGATAGTCGAGATAGTCAAAATGAGTGCCAAGTTGTATTTTTGGATTTCGAGCACTTTTGACCTGTTATGACTCAATTATGTGGATACGAGTTATTTTAATGGTGTATTAACACTTAAAAGAGGTGTATTTATGTTTTAATACCCGTATAAGTCTCCCACCCCTTTTCATTTTCCCAATCTTATGTTATAAGCCAGGGGGGGAGAGAGAGAAGAGATAGTTAGGAGAAAATGGAGAAAAGAGATAGAAATGGAAGATTTGGGCTGGATTCCGTTGCTACCGGAAGAGAATATGAGTCTACAAACTCGAGGCAAGTTTCTTACTTGCTAGATATTTATTTAATGTGATAATTTGCATGTATAATTAGTTTTTGGGTAATTTAAACCATTTATGGGTTTTAGGAAATTTTGGTGTTTAATCCTTTAATCTTGTTTCAAATCTGATTGGAGGAATATATATTAGTTATTAGTGGTGTAGAAGTAATTTGAGAGAATTAATTGTTGTTGATGTTGGAAGAAATCAAGGATTTGGGGTTTTGTGATTTTAGGGTTTATACAACCTGTAGCCCAAACACGGCCAAATTGCAGGGCCGAATCGATTCGGATAAGGCGAAGGTTACATGTCTTGTTAAACTGAATCGATTCGGGTTGGGGCTGAATCGATACGACTGAGGCAGAATGTTAGTTTTACTCACCGAATCGATTGATTTTTTGGGCGAATCGATTCACAACCAGGGTTAAATCGATTCGGCCCTAGGGCGAATCGATTCGGTTACCCTGTTTTTGTGAGATTTTTCCTAGTTTGATTTTAGCCCTTTTTCTTTTAGGTCCAAGGTCTTGGGACCTTCCTTTGGTAAGTAATTAAAAGTCCTAGAGGGTTGTTGTGGGTAGATATTGTCCTAGGCTAAAATGGGATAATTGGGCTTACCCCGAGTGCTAGTTTGTGTAGGTTAATATCCGAATGATTTAGGAAGTTAACCTAAAGATAAATTGGAGATAAAATGTTAATGTTGGGAATTTTGTTAGTTAATTACTGAGGGAGACTCACTTTGATGATTTAAAATACTATATTGAAATCTTGGAGACTAGTTTGAGGTTTATGGCACTTCGGGTCTTATGTCATTATTAAAATATGACTATGAGAATAAGAAATATATATTGTGAAATGTGGTACTCAATGAATAAGTACAAATGATTTTGAGAATGTAAAATTGGATGTTTTCAAATGGAAAAAGTAATGATTTTCGTAAATGTTAATTTATGATTACACATCTCTCTAAATCTCTATCATAAGGGAAGTTCGCGCGCGTGGTGAAGCCCTCTGGCCAATGAATGCAGGGTGGATATATCCCTGGACCATATGACCGATTATTGTATATTTATTCTGCGCCGGTGAGGTGATTCTGGGTGTGGTCATGACTCACCCGCAGGGGTATGGCCGCTTCCCGACATTTCGGTATGATCCCAGGTTGTCTTGTATGATAGGCCCTGGAAGATGATAGCCATTTAGGGGCGCGCCCGGTGGGGAAACTCAGAGGGGCGGTCTTAGAATCGGTGTATGTATACGAATATAACTATTCTTAATAATGTGGGACATTATTGATGTTAAAGCATTTTATGATAATAAAATGACTTTACTTACATTTTTCGGATGGAAGAAGAGAAATGGGTTGTTAAATACATTTTCTAGATGGAAGAAGGAAAATGGGATGTTATAAAATGAAAGAAAAGCATTTTTATGTTAATAAAACTTGATTTTAGAATATGTATTTTTACTGGATGGAAGAAAGGAAATAAAATTGGTAAAGAAGTTTTGGTATGATAATTGAATTGGTAAACATTTGATAAAATGAATTACCATTTATGTATATTCCTAAAGAAAGAAATAGGAACTGTGCCTTTTGATGGTGAATGGATTTAATTGTGTCTCCTTGAGTTGGTGTAGATAAGACCTCCCATGCATATATGTATATATTAATTTCGTGCTGAGGGTCTAATGGATCTCAACGATCAACCTTGCCTAGTAGTAGTGTATCGGGGGGGGGGGTTTCTTGTTTGGATTTCCTTTTGCGAGACACCCCACGTACGAATAGGTCATAGTGTTGAGATGAGGAAATTTTTTCCCTTAGTACTTGGGTTAACTAGAGAATTCATTGATATTGTTCTAGATGGTTCTTTTAGATTGAGAGGTGAGAAATATTATTGTTAACTGCGAGAGAAATACGCTCTTAACTATTATGCATTTTAGTCACATGGTAATCATATCAAACCGGGCCCTGAGCCGTCTATATTTCTTTGTTTTTACATATACTCTTTGCTGTACAGGTGCTCTACCGCAAGGACACCTGTATTTACATTTGCATTCCAGTTGTCATGGAGCTATAGCATATTGCGGATGTTGTAGGTTATTTGTATTCGACGCTTCCTTTCATATGAACTCTAGTTATGTTCAGTTTATTTATTTGGGCGTGTTGCCCAAGCATTACACACATTTATTATAATGTAATATTTAATGTGTAATACTCGGTGTAACTAATTGTATTGGTCTGTTCACCAACAACTTATTTGGTGATTATTTATTATATTGTCTCTCTTTTATCCATTGATTTTTGATATCCACCGTTTTTGCAAATTGGATTGTCTAAGTGTTTTTCCTTTATTTCCAAAATTTTAAAATGACAGTCCATTTTCTAAAATGACTGGTGGTTATCTCGTGCTATTATTTTAATCGACAGTGATGCTGAGGATGGACCATCTATGATTCCTGTGATTATTAGAGTATTGGGCTGGCCACCTATTATTTTAGTAGGCGGGTTGTCGCACTTCTTTAGCGGTTTCACACGTTATAATGCGTAGAAATTCATCCGATGTGACTGTACTAAACAATTTATTTAAACCTCGGGAATTAAAATTAGATAGTTTAAATATATTCTCACTCCATCTATCGGCGGGTTTGAGAACACGCTCATTATCTACTAAATGTTTAGGTGGGTACCACCCGTGAACAACAGACAACCAAACCCTCTCATCGATAGAGTTTAGTGCCGATTTCATCCGCACTTTCCAATATGCATATTTAGAACCATCGAAAATAGGTAATTTTGAAAATGGGGAAAATTCCAGTTAAGCCAAAAATATTTAAAGGATCTTAAATGAAATAATTTAGCGACCCCCCTCTGATACCACTTGTTGGAACACGAGACCCCCAGTTTTAAGATCTTATTACAAAAAATTAATTTCAATTTCCTTTTTAAAGATGCGAAAGAGAGATGGTTCAATTAAAAACACACAAACACCAAATTTTAATTTCTTTTCAAATTAAAATTAAACAAGTTCAAAGTAAAATTAAATTAATCAAGAAATACATTTTTCACTTAAACCAATTTAACCCAAGTCCTAGAAATTTGCCTAAATCATAATTTCAATATTACCAAATTAGGCCAAACCCATTTTAACAAATTAAATGATTACTTGAATTAAATTAACTTTTAGCCAAATTAATTTAGCACCAAATTAAACATGAGTAGTGATTTAAACCAATTTTATCTTTTTACCTAAGCATACATCTATTGTGAATTTTTGCGAAAGATAAAATAAACAAGTAACTATTACGCCGCGATGTACGAGGAAAAACCCACAACGGGAAAAAAACCTTGGACGACACTAGCCTTAAGTCCACTAAGTACGGAATTTACAATTACAAGAAAGATGACTTACAACACTCGACTTGACTCCTTCAAGCCCCGATGCGTCTTCTTCTAACTAGCTCTGCCTAGTCGAAAATCCTGAACTCCTTTGGAACCTTGGAATCCACCAATGAGACTGAAGGAATACCGTCAACCACACTTGGTGCCTTTCACCATATGAGAATGCCGCAACAAAACAAAACTTCTTCTTTGGGGGATGTAGAAGAAAACCCAAACAAACTCTTCAACTCGGTAGAGTAAACCCAATGCCAAACACTTCAAGCAATATATTTATATGGAAGCTTGGAATAAAAAAACTATGGGTGAAAACAGAAGTGTTTAAAGATTTTTTCTTGAAAAATAAAACACCCAAACTTGAACTTTTTCTCCTTAGAATTTTTCTCTCAAACTCTCTCTTAGAGATTGTAGTATGTGAAAAAGTTGGTCCCCTCACTCATAAAATCTGTCAAAAGGTAGTGTGGAAAAGTAATGGAAAAAGTGGAAAAACTGTCAAAAATTGCCAATTTAATTTCCTGCCAAAAATCTCGTTCGAATGAGATTTTCATTCGAACGAAGTCTCGTTCGAACGATACTTCTAACAAAGTTCCAGTGGCATGATGGGAAATATTGTTGCCAAGCTCGTTCGAACGACATTCTCATTTGAACAAAACAACTTGTTCGAATGACAATATCTAACGAAGTTCCAGTGGCAAGACGTTGGCAAACCTCGTTCGAACCAAATTCTCGTTCGAGCGAAAAACTCGTTCGAACGACAATTTCGAACGAAAATCCAGAATGTTTAAAAATTCAGTTTTAGCCCAGAAACTTTATTTTAAAGTTTTAGAGAAACTTTCTGAAAATAAACAACAATTTAAACCAAACTTACACCTAATACTAATTTTTCCAAGCTCCTATATAAATATGTTATGCATTCATACCTTAGGAGTAAATGGAACAAATGTTGTTGACGTAGAAACGAGGCACAATAAACTCAGCATTTTGATGAAGCTTTAAACATGGTTGCTAGGTCTTCAACTTTAGTATGTCATAGGCGTGGAGGATGGTCAAGAACTCTATCCTATGACTCAAAGTTTTTTGTCCGGAATTGAGCGAAAACTACAACGAACTCAATTGGAAATTTGTGTCCTTACAGAACAAACTAAGATTACAATAGGTTTATATTAGTTGTACAAAATTACAACATTCAACTTAAGAGGAGTATAATATGAGTAACAAAAAGAAACTCACAATATTATAACTGAGAAAATCCAAATGTTCACGTAGCAATAACAAATTAGTGTCAAAGTAGTATATTTTATTTGCCAAAATCAACTTCGACAACCAAATCGTTTATAAGCATCTCAGTTGTTCTTGTGGTGATTACCCTAAGATACCAAGAAATTGGTGGTGGAGGAAGAATAGAAGGCTACTTGCCCCACTTAAAGTACCACGAGGCTACTTGCTCCACTTAAATTACCTGCCCCAAACCTTCATCACCCAACACCTTTTTGGATGTTACTTCCTTAATATTCTTAAAGACCATCTTGTTATCAGGGTCTGTGATAATGTTGAATACTACATCTGGATGGAGACCAACAACTACTTTCACATTTTTAGCAGATCAAACTTTATATGAGGAGTTTTATCGAACCAAGTAGGATTCGCTTTCCAAGATTGTAGTTTCTTCTCTAGATTGACCTCCAAGAGAGTAGATGCGGCCTTTTTGCCATAAAAAATGGCGGTTAAGGAATAAAAATAATCCTCCAAGACACTTTGCCATTACTTTGTACTTTCCCCACATGTGCAGAAGCATTATAAATAGGGGGCATCATGTTTGTCCATCAAAGATGACAGAACCTTTGAATGGATGCTATCATCCGAACCTCTCTTATATCGTTCATAAAGTTGCACTAAATAGTCATGAGGTGGTTGCTGAACACACATGAAATAAACACAGTTATAAAACTTCATATAATCTTCAGGGGTATCCATTAAGTATAAATTTAGCCTTCAAAATACCCCAAATTTTCCTCATCCTTCCACTCGTTCTCCTTCAATTACTACTGATATTTTTTAGAGTACTTTATCCCCACATTTGAACCAAAAGTCAAAAGTAAACACTTAAACAAATAAAAGTGAAAAGTGAAAAATGTATGTGAAATGTAACCATAGTGTTTAATTGTAGAATGCCTATCTTCCATGCTCTCTCATCCACCACCATAACACATCCGTTCGACAAGAAAATAAAGGATTCAAGTATACATAATCAGATTATATAATATTGGCGAATTGGTATAAAAATAGAATTCTCATTTTGGTGTTTGTGAAAAAGAATCAAACTGAAAGGATTCCCTTGATTCTACACGTATGAATTTGACCAAGTGATTCCTTTATCTTCTTAGGAGAAGGAGTCAACATCATCATGAAAGCTAAACACATATGTGATTGATATGTTCTGTGTATTATATGCAGAAAAATGGAAAAATTAAAAACATAAAATAAATATAGTATTACTAAACTTAAGCATCTAAAATTAACTATATAAAGCCACTTGAAAGTGCGAAAGCATGTTAGCAAGCTAAAATTGAGGACTAAAAAATAATAAACTGAAAGTTAAAATCCACCATTGAAGTCCCAAATGCATTAATTGAATCCAAATACACCTACAACAAACATAACCCACATATATATTTCATCGTATAACTATGGGGAAATGCATTTAATTGTAAGAAATTTGCAGCCAAGAATTTTATATTTCATCATACAACTAATAATCAAATAAGAGAGTACACTTCTAATTAATGGGTCATAGTTTATCTTTAAATTGAAAGGACCAACATATAGGATATTTTAATCATAAGATCTTATGTTTTCCAAAGTATCAAACACGTATATGTTTGTGGCAACATTGTATACTCTTCCACAAACTATTTTGTGTATATACTCTGCCACAAACAGATAAAAAAATTATTTATCCTTAAACTGAAAAATTGTATTTAAGTATATGTATAATAAAATATAGTACATCAAAACTCATAAACCTTGAAAACAAATGAGAATAAATTACTAATTAGAGAACATGTCAAACACACTTGACATTCCAACAATAAAAGAAAATAAATAAGAACTTTAGTCATCAATATGTACGAACAATAATTTGGAGGATATCCATCATTGAAATGCATATCCCATGGTCAATGTACGTATGGACAATATGATATGGACAAAGGTACAACGACAATAAATCAAATTAAATAAATAATCTATGAACTTATATATCAAATTGTATAGTTACAATAATATTAATTTTATGTTTAAGTTACTCAACCATCTTTACATGCAAGGAGATGATCAAATATTTGACAAAACACGGAAAACATGTGCGTATATATCAGAATCCAGGGTCAGAATGTGTCTAACTTATGAAAGATAATTGATTAATGAAGCCACCGGTATGAAATCCCACCACCATAAAAACAGAGGTATAGATGCAAAAGACAATACCTGATGTGGAGGAAAAACTCATCTCCTCACTTCAGCCGTCACCCTCTTTGTGTATGCATTGTGTCTAGTTTGAGGCCTAATGCATGCCCTATGCTTGCGATAATACACACTTGCACCAATGTTCTATGTATTGTAAATGATATGTTCTAAGTGTTGGAAACCGTATGTTCGAAGTGTTGTGCCTCTATAAAATTAAATATGAAATACATAAAAAAAGTCAACATTATAAAGAAATATAATATACAATGTATAGAGATATATTCCCTTACAACAAACTCAACAAGAATAAAAAAATATAGCTCCTGTAAAGTATAACGACTAAACAGGACATCGAGGACGATCTAAACAAAAAGAATCAAATAGGAAATTAACTCAAAAATCTTACCAAATAAACAGATTACAAAATGTAAAAATATATTTTAAAAAACATCATTCACATCCAAGTAGACAAAATTCAGGTCAAATTCAATGATTTAATGCTTAAAAAAGTGATGTTCCGAGTCATTTTACCTTCAACATTTAGTTAGTGTACTATGCAATAATCACTGGTTTATGTCATTTGAGGTGCCCCTACCCAAATATTCATGAAGGACATCCAACGTGTTGTATTACATTATCACATCCTAAAATATCTTTTGCTTAATATTCTCTAATAATTTGGAGATACTATGACAATAGAGGTTTCTTCATGTAATAAGCACATCTTGTCCAAAACAATATTGCAATAGTACATGACAAATTTATGACGCGAGAGTAATCAAAGAAAACCCATACAAAAAAAGGAAGTTGAGGTTTTAGTGTCGATAGTTTATTCATACAAAAATCTTAGAAACCTCTAATATAAAAGAGTGGAACAAAATATATCCATAATTTACGAATAAAAGTGATCACCTAACAAAACAAACATTAACCTATCAGTCAATTACTTATTAAACAGAATTATAGAAACTCTTACGGTGTTTCCAAACAACAAAACTATAAATAATAAACATTAATACAATGTTATGTATGTGAAGAAGATTCATTGTTCCAAAATTAAAGATCATTCCAAAATTAAGAATCAATCATCAGGTTTTCCTGCAATTTTAAGGTCTGCTGATCAACATACTTGATTTCATCTGGAACCACAGTCTAAGGATCAAGAGGGAAAGAATCCTTTCCAGCATATAATATTTTCAAATAGATCATTGTGTTCAAACTTCAAACAATATAATAAAATAAAACAAGCATACTAATAGAGAATTTGTGAAAAAACTTGAGGTGTGTGGTCACATGAGTGAGGCACAATTGCACCACCTAATCCTGCATCATTTTTAACTGTCAATACTCTTAAGATTGAGAGGTAGAGAAGCAACAAAACCAAACTTTAAGAAAATTGCTAAAAATGAAAACCCAAAAGGGAATAAGGTTTTATGACCTAGAATAAAAAAAATTGACGAATTAGAGAGAGGAGTAGGGTATATCTGATTAGAGACCAAAACATTATAACTATAAAATGGAAACTATATTAGATCTGAAAAAAAAGAAAATAAAAAAAGAGAGAGATTATAGAGAAACTTCACAAAATCCCGATTCTTGATAAATATATAAAAATACAAAACAACATTTGGACACCATTTTGAACCCACAAAACCCTCAAATATTAAAAATATGATTTCAAAAACTGATATCCAAACGTGATTTTGAACCTTGAAGAAGGTTTCAAAAAGCGAGAGTAACTATGATCAAGGTTTTATTTCAAAAAGGAAAAACTTAAAAATCAAGTAGAAAAAAATCAGATATGGAGAGATGTATAACCATGGCATGATCGAGGTTGATCGGAGATGGTCAATGGTGGGTGAGAGAGGAGAGAGATACACATTTGAGAGGAAAGAAAAGAAAATGTGGGGAAGGAGAGCGGTTTGTGTGGTGGTAAATGGGTTCTTTAGAGGAGGGTTTCATCTTTGGTTGGGTGCACCTCAGGAACTAGCGTCGATAGAAGGAGAAAGAGAAATATTGATCAATTAAAAAAATATCCTCTTATTTGAATTAAAGTAAAATTTAAAAATGAAAAAAGAGGGGGAAATGAAATGTTAGTGGGGTAAATGAGTAAAAGACAAAAATTATATGGAATATAGAATAAGGTGTGGTGAGGTATATAATATTATTGTGTAAATATTTATCTCACCCTCCATCTATTTCCTTGTTGGCAAGATCCTCTCCTCTAATTATCTTATAAGTTTATGGAATAGTAAAAAGCTTCTACACCTTATTATATATATCTATATATATAAACACTAGCATATGACCGTTCCTGAAGGCAAGACACAATTTTTCCAAAGTACGTAATCGTGAAACGGCAAAAATTTTGAAAGCGCATATTTACAAAACGACAAATTTTTTGAAAAGTATGTCTGTGCCCGAAGGTACACATATAATTTTGAAAAGTATAAAGTAGTGTATAATGTAAATAATAAATGTTTTATATATTGAAAATCTAAACAATTTAAAAAATTTACGCACAGTTCACAGAAGTACTAAGACCCGTAAAATTTAGTCATAGCAGTAAATGCACTTTTGAGTATTAGTTACAATTCCAACTCAAGTCAAGACATCAAAACATTTTGTAGTTCCTCATAGAGAACTTTTACTCTGACGAAAACATGGTTGCTCATGTTTCAAAAAATGAATTTGTGTTGGCTCATGTCATTTTCAAAATACATAATCGCAAAACGGCTAAAATTTTCGAAGTATGTAAATGCAAAAGGGCAAAAATTTTGTTTCCAAACTGAACAAAGCGTATGACGTTGATAGGACCATACGTTGTATTTAATATACAACAAATAAATAATTTTTTAGACTTAAATGATGTTGTTTGATGTCGTGTTCATAAGTAGTGTTATCATGCATTATTGTTTTATTCATATTTTACTCGTACTAAATTGAGTATCAAATTTGTTAACCCTATAAAAATTGGGTGTAAAATTGTCATGTTTTTTCCTGTTAAATTGAGTGTTAATATTGTTATCATCATGTTAGTCATGTCGTTTCATGTTAAATTAGATGTCAAAATTACTAACCATATTAGTTGTGTCATGTTATGATAACCCATTCACATCTACCATCGTTATCCAAATTATATACAACATATACTAATATGAAAAATATTTAATATTTTGAAACAACACTATTTATAATTTTTACGGATTATGTCAACCCAAAAGAATAATGGTACCGGTTACCCATCAATTATTACCAACAAAGATTCAATAATGCTTTGCTCTATTTTTGGTAATGCAAAATAATTCTCACACACATGCGGATGAATTGGATTCCTGTGATAAATCAGAAAAAAAAATTCTCATCAAATCAAATATATGCTTTCTCACTCGTCGGAACTTCTCATAAAAATAAAATGTTTTCACTATTGATCCAACTTTGTAATGAAATTTTTCTCATCAATGATTAGATGGGGCAGTAAAAGTAAAAAATTATGTCTTAATCACTCACCCAGGCCTATATTTACATCGTACCTTTAGCAGCAATCAATGCATGCTAGTATATATTACTAGAATACAATTAGTCCCGCAGTACTCGCAATCATATGGGTAGCATCTGTGTAAACCTATTCTAGAATATATGCAAACTTATTTTAGAATATGTGCAAATCATATGGATCACTCACCCAGGACGGATTCATTGCTATTCTAATCTGTGCAAAATTGTTCTAGAATGTAATCACAACAATCGGCCGACGATTATTTTATTTGGGAGTTATCGCTGTACAAGAAACGCCCATACCCAATTCACATGATTGAAATATTTCAAAATGATCTTCATTCAACTGAACATAGCAAGTATCAATATCTAACAGAGCAAGTGGTAATATTTCTTAAAATTAATCAAGTGTGAAGGAAAAGTGAAAACTATAATTCGCCATCAATGCTTTATTACGAAATTATTATATTACAAAAACTGTAATCCGCCATCAATGCTAGGATGCAACAGTTCAAATCCAATTAAAAAGAATTATAATCTCTATCAGGGTAACATTTGAAATCCAATAAAAAAGAATTATGCTATTCTCTACTAGGGTAACAATTGAAATCTTTTATGTGTAGATTGGTAATCCAAGTATGGTCTTCTCACATTATTTCGGTGAAGTCCTAAAAACATTAATAAAACAATAAAATAAATCTTATGAAATAGTAAATCACATACCATTCATATAGGTAAAAGAGAAGTCATCTTTGAGAATTTATCGGCTTAGAAATATAAAGTTAGTGGAAACCAAACCGCTACTTTGTGTTGGGAGCTTCTTTACGCTGGGATCAAGTTCCTCAAACTGTCAAATACAAATAACACCCGAATATAGTCCCTCTATTTTTTTACTATTTCTAGATCTTCTTTGCGCTGGGAGCTTCTTTACGCTGACAACCCCCTCACGTTGAAGTACCTAAACGACAAAATGCATAACATCATTCTCAATAATAACATCACGTAATGAAATAAGAGAGAATAAAAAATAATCATTCCAACTTAAGAGATAAAATTTTGATTAAAAGAAATTTCACATTTGATGAGATTTTTTTTTAATTTCGTTTTGAAGAACGTTTTTATGCTCGAAATTAGCTGTTTTGATTATTGTTTGAGTTTCGGGTAGGATTTCCAGGACATACAAATAGACCGAAATGGAACTTTGTTAAGACCTTATCCAACTCCCATTACCATGTTAAAATCTCATAAAAAACTATTTGTTAGAATCCTGACTTCCATTTTCCATTTGTATAGAACTAGGGGAGCATAATTTCCTAGTATTTCAGAATGTAATTAACTACACATAGGCACGTGGAAGGTTGTAACTTAATTGGAATGTAAGTTGGAAAATACTCCATAAGAGATATCAAAGTACAACAGTGGCAGGAAAAAAGAGAGAAAGATAACGATAGCATTATTACTTGCAAACTGGATGCCAGAAGGCAACAACTTCATTCGAAATATAATTGCTATACTAACCAAAGTTATTATGGAGGCTGATTTCAAATATTAATTAATACCAGGAAGAGTATATGAAGCATATTAAGTGCAATCCTATTAATTTTAAAAATATATCTTAATACAAATAGAAACACCCGATGAGCGATCTTAAGCCAAGATATCACCTCATGAGCTGAATTTCTATCAAGTTATTTGTATAAAAATAATAATAAAATTGGGGAGCATAATTTCTATCGAGTAATCGATTTCAAACAAAGAAACTCAAAATGTGAACTTTTGAATTACCTAACAAATAGTGAGATAGTGTAAGAAATAATGAGATAGCGTGAGGTGGAGATTTTACCACAAAATAGGGAGATGATGCGAGTTGACGGACTATTGGCTCTATATACAACATAAAATTAATTATTTGATTATAAGAAATAATTTATATAAAACATAAGAAATAATGTTTAACATTAAAGCAAAGATAACCAAACTCAAAGACAAAAATTCTAAATATTAGAAGTAATGCAATATAAGAAGTTGTTTCAACTAACATGATATACTTCCAAATGAAAGAAGGTTTTTGGTTTGAAATAACGAATTATCAAACACGGAGGCACGCTTAGAAATTTTCATGTATTATGCATACTAAAGTTAAACTATCACTCCCAAATCTAGGACCATGACTGAAAAAGAACAAAATTTCAACAAACAAATACAACGTTAATTTAAAAAAGAACATAAAAACCTCAAATTTAATTTAACAAACCGAAAACAAATAAATAGATCCCTTCCAAAATAAAACCCCTAGAAAAAGGAAAATAAAAGATCCCCAATTTTTGAACCGTACCGGGATATTTCATCATATCAGAAATGCATATAACATATGGAATACCATAGACAATGGCTCAAAGACTATTGAAACGATACTAGGTCGTTCTTTTCCATGACTATAGACATTTTTTAATGTAGGAAAAGAAGACATAAAATTAAAAAATATACTAATATTCCAACATGAGTAAATATAAAAAATTCATTCACCTTGTGGTCTACCAAAGGCCATGGTTCAAGGACTTCCAAAACTACACTGAATCGAGAATTGAGTGAAGCTTTGTCCTGTTGTAGGAAAAGAAAATTGTTAGCAAAAGTAGTGTACAAAAAGAATACCTCAAATATGGACTTTATTTCTTGAGGATCCAAAAAGTTATGTAAAACAAACTCCCATATGTCTACTGCAATTAAAAAACCACATATTATAATTAATGTATATGCGCGCGCGCATGTAAGAGAGAGATAAACAGAGAGATTACCTCATTTCAGGCAGCAACTTAAAAATCCCATATGTCTACTGCATTTAAAACCCCTCACATATATCACAAACCAACAAAAATAGAAAAAAATCCATAAAAAATGGGGGCTCAAAATCCATCAAAAACAGAGGCTCAAAATCCATCAAAAACATTGGATATCTAATACATATTATGAGATCTGTAACTGAATAAATGAAAAACTCAAGCATTTAACAAAAACATCATCTATGAACGATACACCCCCCCCCCCCCACAATTTTATTTTTGAAAACCCATCGATTTAAAAAAAAAAGGTATACAAGATTTGAAGATATCTGCAAACAACACAAAAACACATGATTGGAACCTTAAACAAACCGAAACAAGGAAAATCAAACCTTAAATAAATCCAAAAATAGAGTATACCTGATATGCTTAGTTGAAGGGGGTGCTGATTGCAATAACCCTCGCTTATGAGAGTCTATTTTATACTTGCTTACTATGTGAAGTAGTTTCGTATAAAATGTTAAGATATGGAGTAAGGATTGATTTAATGTAGAAAAGTTAATATTTACTAACTTATGGTATATTTACTGTATGAGCATGTAAATATCCTCACGATGAGTTATTGTGTCATAAGAAATTGAAATGACATTTTGATTTAAAATGGAATCGTAACTTGAAATGATTTATAAAATATCCAAATGATAATTTGGAGGCCGTAGTTTATTTCGGAACATGCGAGATAGTCAAAATATGTACCATATAGTATTTTGAGGTTTTCGGCATTTTTGACTAATTATACCTTGAATATGCAGTTGCGTGTTATTTTATCGCGGTATTGATCACTTAAGCTGGGATTGTTGACTAAAGGCATGATTTATGTCTTGATTAAGTCACTATTCACCTAATGGTATTTTCCCAAACCTAGAGAACTAGAGAGAGGAAGAGAAAGAGTAGAGAAAGGAGAAGAAATTGAAGATTGAAAGATGATTCTTGCTTCCACATAAAGGAAATCTGCATTTTATAGCTTGAGGCAAGTTTTATACTTGCTACATGTGGTTTAAGATAAATGATTTGTTTTGATAATGGTGTATTGATTATGGTAGAACTATTTTAGGGTTTCTGTGTATTTGTGGGTTTTGATCCATTCAAAGATGATTTGGTTGATTGATGAGGTTTATGGTAGTTGCTAGTAGCATTTATGAAGTGTTGTTGGCAATAAATGATTTGGATTTGGGTTGGGAGTATATTTGGAGTCCAAGACTCCATAGCCAAAACTTGGCAAAATCACAGGCCCAAATCGATTCGGCCCTAAGGACGAATCGATTCGCTTAGGTCTAGTGTTAAGGTCTAGGTGAACCGAATCGATTCGGTTTGGTACGAATCGATTCGGCATTTATGCAGAAACTCAACTTTCCTTACCGAATCGATTTGAACCTCTAGGCAAATCGATTCGATAATTATGCAGAATCCCATACTTCTTGACCGAATCGATTCGGCCAGGCTGAATCGATTCGGTAACCCTGCACTTTTTCAAATTTCTTTCTTTTTTCAATTTTAACCCTTTTTCTTAGGATTAGTAATTAGGGACCTTATTGAATGAAGCAAATATAGGACCCTAGAGTATTAGTTGAGTTTGGTCGATGCCCTAGATTAGAATGGATTCATCTAGGGTTCAGTCCAGGTTTGTTCAAAGTAGTGTTCATACATTACTTCCATCGTATTGGTTTACATGAATTTAAGAAATCTTAAAGTCAAATGTGGAGACCCTAGAAGTTAATGTGAGCTAGGATTGACTCGATGGTCTATTAGAAAGCCAAAAAGGAGGCTTTGTATAATAACTTGGGAGTTTGAATGTTCTTCGAGATTATTATAACGATGTTAAGCACGTATAATTCTGGATAACCATAATGCATTTGAGAAAAATGTAAAATGGATAAAGTAAATGATAATTTACTAAATCATGAAATGGAAATTAATGAAAAGGTTAAACACACCTCTCTAAATACCATCTTAAGGGAAGTTCGTGCGTGAGGTGAAGGCCCCTCGCTAATGAATGCTGGGTGGATATAGTCCTAGTCCATATGAGCGCTTGTTTATTATTTTCTGCGATGGGTGGGAGATTCCGAGTGTGGTCTTGACTATCCCGCAGGCATATGGATGCTTCCCGACGTTTTCGATAAGATCCGAGGTTATCTTATGAAAGGCCCTGGAAGATGATGGTTATTTAAGGGCGCGCACAGTGGGGAAACCCAGACGGGCAGTCTTAGAATCGTTATAATTATATGCTTATAACTATTCTGATCATCAAGTTGGACTTAATGGGTATCAAATCCAAAAAGAGCTAAAACAATGCCATAAAGAGCATAACATATGCCACAAAGAGCATACAATTGAGATAAGTGCCATGAAGAGCACATGATAAAACTTGTATTCCTGATAAGGAATGGAAAGATAAGATGAAATGGTGAAAGATTAAAAAGGTTTACGATTCTTCTTATTCTCTTATATAATTGAATTTTATTTTATAATCATTCAACTGTACTAGTTCATTATAAGTTGTTATCAGGTAGACTGTCATGTTCATCATCCATACTTAATCATTCATTTTTGTCATACTTGTCATTTATCTGGTGATCACATAAAATCGGTCCCTGACCGGTTCTTCTTTCTTGTTGTATATATATATAATATTCGCTCAGGTGTTCCACCGCAAGGACGCCAGTGATGACTTCCCCATTCCAGTGTCTTTTGAGGAGCCGTGACATTTTTGCGGATTTCACGGGATATTTTGTAGACGCCTCCTTTGTTGTTTTCTAGTTATGTTCGGACTTTTATTCGTGCGTGTGGCCCAACTTTTGTAATTGTATAATGAATGTAATATGAAATTGATTGAACTTGTTGTACGTTGTATGGTATTCTGTTAACTGATATTTTAGTCGGTTCTCTTATTGTACACTTGTTATTAATGTGTTTTATTTTTGGGGTTTCCACTTTCTTTTTAATAAATGGGTTGTTTGAAATGCTTTCTTTAAACTATAAAACAAAATTTTTGACAACCCGTTGTCTGAATTATTGAGTGGTTATCTCGTATACTCTTATGCTGTCGCGGTGCTGAGAATGATTCCATCAATGATTCCTGTATTTTTGAAGTATCGGGTTGGCCACCCCTTATTTCGGATATCGGGTTGTCACAGATGGTATCAGAGCATCAGGTTCTAGAGTCCTTAGGATCTATGCGGACTTATCACGTTCTACCGTAGCGTTCTTTGATATAGAGCCTATTACTAGGACTGCATTGCTACTTATGTATGTGATCTTCTACAAGATAGATTGTTTTGAATAGTATCCTAACTATATTATTTCTCCATATTAGATGCTGCCTAAGAGTGGACATCCTGTTCGATGAAATATAATTTTAGAAGAGGACGTTGGTCCCCCACCGCCACCGCAAGGGACTTTTAGTGCTGCGGATGTAGCGAATATTGTGGCTCAAGCGGTCAATACTGCCATGATCGTAGTGACACAAAAAATGCCACCAGATCAACCACGGGCACAAGAGGCACAAGCTCCTATGGGACCTTCTCCATGATAAAGAGTTAGGGAATCTTTCCTTAAGGGCCATCCCCGAGAATTTGACGGTGGCTCGGATGTTATAAAGGAAAATCAGTGGAAGAAATAGATGCAGTGCCATCTTCACATGGTAGATTGTAGCGAGGAGAAAAAGTAAACCCTTGTTACTATCAAGCTTGTCGAATCGGCACTACATTGGTGGGAGTCGATGACTACACCAGGAAAAAGGGACACGATGTCAATCACTGACTTTTGGGCCTTATTTGATCGAAAGTACTTCCCTCCCGCAGTTCAAAGGGAGATGCAAAGGAATCTTCAGGATGTTGTTCAGGGAGATAGATCCGTGGCGGAGTACGAAGAAGAGTTCACCCGGCTGGCAAGTTTTGTGCCGAATGAAGTGACTCCAGAAGAGAAAATAATCTCTAAATTTGTGGGAGGTTTACATTGGCGGATAAAGCAACATTTGTTGGGAAATTCGGATTTGCAAACCTTTGGGGATATGTTGAATGCAGCACTACTTCATTTCCAAGATCATAGAATATTTGTGCAACATAGAAAGAAATCTATCACGATGGGACAAGGGGGAAGACCTGGAGGTAATGGGATCGAGGGAGGAACCTCTTCTTCATCCCAATCTTCGGGGAGTAAGCCTAGAGAAAGGGACCCCCGATAAGGTGATTTGTCCAAATGCCAATGCTTTGGTGGATTTAATACGGGTAGTAACTATAGTAGGCCGGGTCAAGGTGGTCAACCACAATAGCAAGAAGGTAGAGGTGTGAATGGAGGTAGAGGCCAGCAGGGCCGAGGTTTGGGGCAGTTTTGAAACAATAAAGGGCGGAACCAGGAGAATGTGGCGAACAAATTCTTTCAGTGCAAAGAGTTGGTTCATTATAAGAGGTCGTGTCCTCAGTTGGTTGGAGGGCATCTTCCTAGGGCTCCACAACAGCCGTATGTACAGTTTCCTCCCCAGGCGCCTAATCCTATTGCTTCTCCTGAGCAGGGGCAACTGCAGTATGGACGAGTCTACCATATTCAGGAGGCTATGCTTCCTCCAGCCCCTCCAACACTGCCAGTGATTGAGGGTAAGTTTCTCATCCAAGGACATATGGGTCGAGTATTATTCGATACGGGTGTGACACTCTCTTTTATTTCTAGGAGTTTTGCTCAAACCACAGATATGATAAAGTCTGCTGAGAATACTTTCACTAGTGTTGAATCCTCGATGGGTGATGGTTCATTGATTTTCTTTGTTTGTAAAAACATAGGGATTAATCTTGGTAACTTGTGCTTTGAGGCCGATTTACTCATCCTTGACATGGTCGGGTATGACATAATTTTGGGCATGGACTGGTTAATGAAATATCATGCTATAGTGAACTGTTATGGGAAGAGTATAGTCTTCACCATTCCGGGACAAGAAATGTTCTTGGTTGTTATGCCTTGTATGGAAGGGAGTACGAGTACCTATTTATATTGTCTTGTGGATAATGTTTCTAGGGATATAATTATTTCCCTAGACTCTATCCCAGTTGTTAGAGATTTTGAGGATGTTTTCTGGGAAATATTGGGGTTACCTCCGAGCAGGGAGATTGAGTTTTAGCTCTGGGAACTCGACCGACTGTGAAAGCTCCATATCGCATGGCTCCTATGGAGATGAGGGAGTTGAGGGATCAAATCCTACAATTATTAGAGCAGGGATTCATTAGGCGCAGTACATCACCATGGGGTGCCCCTGTATTATTTATGAAGAAAAGAGACGGTTCTCTCCGATTATGTGTGGACTATATAGAGTTGAATAAAGTCACCATCCAGAATAAATACCCTTTGCCTCGTATTGATGACTTATCCGACCAACTTAGGGGATCTTCGGACTTCTCTAAGATCGATTTGAGGATGGGGTATCATCAATTGAGGATATGGGAGCAGGAAGTATCCAAGACTGTATTTCTGACTAGATATGGATCCTATGAATTCTTGGTTATGCCCTTTGGACTAACCAATGCCCCGCTATATTTATGGATCTCATGAATAGGGTGTTTCAGGATTTCCTTGACCACTTTGTTATTGTGTTCATAGACGACATCTTAGTCTATTCTCAGACAAAATCTGACCATGCTGCTCACTTACGGTTGGTCCTGTAAAGATTAAGGGATCACCAATTATACGCAAAGTTCGAGAAGTGTGGCTTTTGGTTGAAGGAAGTTCAGTTTTTGGGTCAAGTTGTGTCCTCCAAAGTTATATCAGTGGATCTAAGCAAGGTAGTTGCAGTGAGGGAGTGGGGTCAGCCCACGACACCTACAAAGATCCGTAGTTTTATGTGTTTGGTGGGATATTACCGTCGGTTTATCAAAGGTTTCTCTAAAATCGTAAGCCCTTTGATAAACTTGACCCGGAAAGGGGTGAGATTTGTTTGGGATAACTCTTGCCAAGCTGCTTTGGACGAGCTCAAAGACGGGTTAACCTCGGCTCCAGTCCTTGTATTGCCAAAACCGAGATTGGAATATCTAGTCTTCACCGATGCATCTCTTCAAGGATTAGGAGGTGTGCTTCAACAAGAGATACGGGCTATCGCTTACGCTTATCGCAAGTTAAAGACTCATGAAAGGAATTATCCGGTATATGACTTAGAGCTTGCCGCAGTTGTCTTCACCTTGAAGATTTGGAGACATTATCTTTTAGGGGAGAAATTTAGTCTTTTCACGGACCATAAATCGCTGCAGTATTTATTTTCACAGAAAGATTTGAATATGTGTCAGTGCCAATGGTTGGAATTCGTGAAAGATTACCAATTTGATATCCATTATCATTCGAGGAAGGCAAACATAGTGGCGGATGCCTTGAGTAGGAGGTCCGAAGGAGAGTTAGCTGATGTATGAAAGGATAAGTGGAGAGAGCTCAGTCAGGAGGATGCGGTAGTGAGAGCGTTCATGTCTGTGATGACCGTTACTCCTACCATTGTGGCTAGGGTGTTGGAGGCCCAAGGAAGAGATAAGGGTTTCGAGGACCATATACACCGATTACTGTCCGAGGGAGCGGAATCCTACTCAATAAGTTCAGAGGGTGGATTACGCTTTCATGGAAGACTTATTGTTCCAGAAGAGGGGGATTTGAGAAGGGCGGTAATGGAGGAATATCACGGGTTGAAATTTATGGTACATCCTGGAGGGAACAAGATGTATCAAGACATGCGTTGCCAATATTGGTGGACCGGTATGAAGCGGGATATTTCAGAGTTTGTATCTCAATGCACTACTTGTCAGGTAGTCAAGATTGATCATCAAGGACCGACAGGTTTGTTGCAACCATTAGAAATTCCAGTATGGAAATGGGAAAGCATATCGATGGACTTAATTATTGGATTACCAAGGTCACAGAAGGGTAATGATTCTATTTGGGTGATTGTCGATCACTTGACTAACTCGGCACACTTCCTACCCGTGCGTACTGATTATGATACTGCTCGCTATGCCTAGATGTTCATCGAGGAGGGGGTTAGACTTCATGGGGTACCTTTAAAGATCATTTCTCACAGAGATAAAATATTTGTTTCCCACTATTGGAAAAGTTTCCAAGAGGCCATGGGAACCGAATTGAGGTTAAGCACTTCTTATCATCCTTAAACAGATGGTTAGACTGAAAGAGTAAACCAAATGTTGGAGGATATGATACGGATGTGTATGCTTGACTTCAAAGGTGGTTGGTAACAATACCTTCCCTTGGTTTAGTTTGCTTATAAAAACTCATACCAATTTACAATTGGAATGGCGCCCTACGAAGCTCTTTATGGTCGTCCTTGTAGGTCGCCCACTTGTTGGTTGGAAGTGGGTGATAACAAATTTCTTGGGCCTAAAATGATCCAAGATACTTATTCAAAAATTGAACTCATTCGGAATCGCATTCGGATAGCCCAGGATAGCCAAAAGAGTTATGCCGATGCGAGAAGAAGACACATGGAGTTGTAAATTAGAGACCAAGTCTTGGTGCGAGTGTCACCAATGAAGGGCATTAAGCATTTCGGGAAGAAAGGAAAGCTTGCGCCGCGTTTTGTTGGACCTTTTTCGGTTATTGCAAAAGTTGGTCCAGTGGCGTATCAACTTGCCCTACCGGAACCTTTGCAACAAATTCACGATGTATTCCATGTTTCCTCTCTAAATAAGTACAAGAGATGCGAAGGTGCCCTTTGTCACATCCCTTTCGAGGATATCGACTTGCAACCCGACATTTCATATGAAGAATAACCGGTTGCTATTCTTGAGCATGGGGAACGTAAGTTAAGGTCTAGTGTGGTGCCCTCGGTGAGAGTCCAATGGATTCATCACAATGATAAAGAGTCTACGTGGGAACGTGAGGATGACATGCGGGAGAAATATTCGCATCTCTTCTTATAAGGTACGCTTGAATTTTGGGGACAAAATTCCCTCATAATGGGGGGCGGGGGGGGGGGGGGGGGTATGTAATAACCCACGCTTATGAGGGTCTATTTTATACTTGCATACTATGTGAAGTAGTTACGTATAAAATGTTGAGATATGGAGTAAGTATTGATTTAATGTAGAAAAGTTAATATTTACTAACTTATGGTATATTTACTGTATGAGCATGTAAATATCCTCACGATGAGTTATTGTGTCATAAGAAATTGAAATGACATTTTGATTTAAAATGGAATCGAAACTTGAAATGATTTATAAAATATCCATATGATAATTTGGAGGCCGAATTTTATTCCGGAACATGCGAGATAGTCAAAATATGTACCATATTGTATTTTGAGGTTTTGGGCATTTTTGACTAATTATAGCTTGAATATGCAGTTGCGTGTTATTTTATCGCGGTATTGATCACTTAAGTTGGGATTTTTGACTAAAGGAACGATTTATGTCTTGATTAAGTCACTATTCACCTAATGGTATTATCCCAAACCTAGAGAACTAGAGAGAGGAAGAGAAATAGTAGAGAAAGGAGAAGAAATTGAAGATTGAAAAAGGATTCTTGCTTCCACATACAGGAAATCTTCATTTTCTAGCTTGAGGCAAGTTTTCTACTTGCTACATGTGGTTTAAGATAAATGATTTCTTGTGATAATAGCGTATTGACTATGGTAGAACTATTTTAGGGTTTCTGTGTATTTGTGGGTTTTGATCCATTCAAAGATGATTTGGATTATTGATGAGGTTTATGGTAGTTGATATACCCATATATACCCTCGGCCATGCCGAGGGCGCCCTACACTTCATCAGACTCCGGATGACCCCTCAGAGGGCCGACCCTTCTTCAGGCTCAAGACGACCCCTCAGGGGGCCGACCCTTCATCAGGCCCCAGACGACCCCTCAGGGGTCCAACCCTTCATCAGGCTCCAGACGACCCCTCAAGGGGCCGACCCTTCATCAGGCTCCGGACGACCCATCAGGGGGCCGACACTTCATCAGGCACCGGACGACCCCTCAGGGGACCGACCCTTCATCAGGCTCTGGACGACCCTTCGAGGGGTCGACCCTTCATCAGGCTCCAGACGACACCTCAGGAGGTCGACCCTTCATCAGGCTCCGGACGACCCTTCAAGGGGCCGACCCTTCATCAGGCTCTAGACGACCCCTTAGGGGGCTAACCCTTCATCAGGATACGGATGACCCCTCAGGGGGCCGACCCTTCATCAGGCTCCGGATGACCCTCCGAGGGTACGACAGTACGAGGCCCAAATTAGGCCAGACTCATTACCGAAAGGAACTTTGCCCTCGGCCTCATATCGAAGGCCGATGGTGACATCATCACAGCGCGTGGTTTTGGAGACGCATGTAATAGTGCGCGTGAGGCTCACATGGCACATGGGAGACCGTTATAACAAAATCACACCCTCACGTGATGGAATATTATGTCATGATTTGGCATCTACAGGTGTCACCAGGGGATTGGCTAGATCATCATTCACATGCACCATGCATACTTGGGGGGTACACTACACCCCCAAGACCTATAGATACTTTTCACCTACAACCCTACAAGGGGATCGATCAATTTATTGGAACCCTAGATAAAACTCTGCTTGTACACACAGTAGAGAGAGAAAATGAGCTTATGTGCATTGTATCCAAGGCCATTAGTGCCCATACTTAGTGGATCACACACTCACAGTAGATGTTGGCCAAATTGGCTGAACCATTATACATCATTGTCTTATTTCCTCTTATACTCATCCCCTTCTACATACTTATACACTTATACATCTCTATGGCTGCCATGGTTACTACCGTTTGAGCTCATTATCACTTATCCGATGGTGCTAAATCTTAGCATCATCAGTTTGGCGCCATCTGTGGGAACGAGAAGACATCTCTTCCTTTATACAGCTTGACCTCACTGGGCACTCTGGTGGTGAGCCAACTCTCCCCCTGAGAGGAGATGTTTCACCATTGAAAGAGACCCACTAAGGGTCTCAAGCTCACCAGTCTTTTCTTCAGTTCACCTTTTCATAGCTCAAACACATGGCACCTGAAATCCACCGCAACCACTTCCCCCGTCGGATGATGGGGGAAGACCCAGTTCCAGTCAACCGCCACCTCAGTCTGAGATGGCTAATGTGGAGGCAACCTTAAAGTCTCTGGCAGCAAGCCAACGGATGATGCAGGAGCAGTTCACAGCTCTAAGACAAAACATGTTAAGACCACCAGGGGTTTCACCTGAGATGATTACTCCGACAGCATCTCCAGGACAGCATGAGGCTAGGGGACCACCCCAGGCACCACGCAAAGACCTGCCACCCCCTCAGCGGCGTAGGGATGTTGCTGACCCCCGGCGTCTACGCCTGGGGGGCAAGGAAACCCTTGCCCTGAGGACAGGTATGACTATCTAGAGGGAGAGGAGGCCCCTATAGAATGCTGGGAACCATATGAGGTCTCCAACAATACTGTACGACCTCTCCTGTATAGTAGAGGAAAATGCGGGAGACCAAATCCCGATGATCACCCGAGAGGCTCTGCTTTTGATCGCTTGAGCAGAGGGTCAACCTTTGAGAGGCTGGGCCCAGTAAATGACCTGCGGGAAAAATTGTCCAGGTCAAGGAGTGCTGCGAGGTCCAGGAGGGAGGGAGCAGATGGCCGACCCCAAGGATGGGATGACGGTCAAAGGGAAGTAAACAACCAACACAGACCTGCCGCAGCAGAACCCTCCGTCCACCTTAAAGAGGCGGCAGGGGATAACATTGGCCAAGCCAACCCTGCGAGGCCCTATAATGACTCGATCTAGCGACTAGAGGATAAGATCGGTGATATAATAAAGAGCCGGGACCCTCTTCAAAAGGGATACACCATAGGCTCACCCTTTGTGCCAAAGATAGTCAACTTCCCTACGCCATCAAGGTTCAAGGCACCTGTGGTCACCCCAAGATACGACGGGAGCACCAACCCTGTCCACCATGTTGAGATGTATTAATCAGCAGCAGACATATACTCTATCTTAGATGAGATGAGGTGTCGTGCCTTCTCTGGTACCCTGACTGGGGCTGCACATGTCTGGTACACGTCTCTTCTAAAAAATTCCATTGAAAACTTTAAGCAGTTGGCAGACCGGTCATCCACAACTTTTGCTTTGGGGTGAGGCCACAGAAGAAGACCACCCACCTGCTCTATGTTAAGCAGGGGAAGAGTGAGAGCCTGAGGGACTACATAGCCAGATTTAATAAAGAGAAGTTGGAGGTGGAAGACTATGAGGAGAGCATAGCTATGACAGCCCTGATTGGAGGACTCCAAAAGGGGAAGCTGTTATGGAAGCTTGCTGAAGACCCCCTAGGATGATGGCTGAATGGCTGTCAACAGCAGGAAAGGTGATGAATGCTGAAGAGGCGATGGCCGCAAAATGTGAAGACGAAAAAGGAGGCGCTAGTGGGGGTAAGTACCCTAAGAAGAACAAAGAGGGGAAGAAGAGGTCTACAGACGACAAGTTTGCTGGTTACACCCCTCTAACGGCCAGCTGTGAAAAAATTCTCAATAAGATAAAGAGTGACCGATCCCTGAAGTGGCCTGAGAAGTTGAGGGCAGCCCCCAACAAGGGGAACAAGAACCTGTGGTGTGAATTTCACCAAGACCACGGCCACGTAACAGACAAATTCTTTGCTCTGAAAGATAAGATTGAGAAGATGCTGAAAGAAGGGAAGCTTAGAAAGTACGTCGACAAAGGTGCCTTCAAGAGTGGCCGAGGGGACGACCCCAGGAAAAAGCGAGGCGATGCATGTAGAGAAGGTCCTCAAAAAAGAGGGGACGAACCTTCTGACGATGAAGACGAACCTGGCCTCCCACCGAGAGACGACCAAGGCCCTGTCAAGAGGCTTAATATGATCTCGCTCGGAGTGGGAATGATATCCGAGGGTCTAGCAGGAGGAGGGTCTGAGGTCGCTGACAGGAAGGCCCATGTGGCCGAGGCCAAGGCAGTGATGAAGATGGTACAATTAACCTCCCTAGAGGCCAAGTCAGAAAAGAGTAAGAAGGTTGATATGGACACCCTGATAGTGGAGTTCTCGAGAATGGACTTTAAAGGCCTCCTAGCCCCACACGACAACCGACTCATCATCACAACTAGGGTGCATGGGTGTGAGGTGCCGAGGATATTGGTCGACGGGGGAAGTTCTGCAGATGTAATGTTTTGGCCGTGCTTCAAAGCCTTAGGTCTCAGCCGTGCTAGACTCGTCCCATACCATCATCCATTGATTGGGTTCAGCGGGGAAAAGGTTCATCCCCTGGGAGTGTATGAGGACGATGTTAGGATGGGGGACGAGTGGCCGAGATGGCTTACCAAGAAGGCCAGTTTCTTTGTGATGGATGAACATGTGTTTTCAGCTTACCAAATCATACTGGGGCATGTGGCCCTCAAGGGGTTTGAAGCTGTATCGTCTACGGTCCATCAGATGATTAAATTTCCTACCCCTTACGGGGTGGGGGAAGTTCAGGGAGACCAGACGACAGCGCGAGAATGTTTCTACAACTCCGCTGAAGAAAGGGAGGCACACATGAGGGCTACGACCACTTACAATATTGATACCCTAGACCCCAGGGACGAGATGAAGCTCAAGAAAAGAGAGGCCGCGGAAGAGGTATAATCCATGATCCTCGATGAGGATGACCCGGAAAAAACCGTCCAAGTCGGCAAGTCTCTGAAGCCCAATATCAAGGAAGACCTCATTAAACTGTTGAGGAGAAGACGAAGCGTCTTCGCATGGAGTCATGTAGATATGCCGGGGATTGACCCTGAATCATGTGCCACAAGCTCAATGTGGTAGAGGGAGTGAAGCCGGTAAAGCAGAAGAGGAGAATTTACTCTAGAGAAAAGTATGAGGTCAAAAATTTAGAAGATGCTGAGTTTATCAGAGAGGTCATCTACCCCGAATGGCTGTCCAATGCAGTCATTGTTCCAAAGGCCAATGGGAAGTGGAGAATGTGTGTGGAGTTCACAGACCTCAATAAGAACTGTCCCAAAGACAGCTTCCCTCTCCCCCGCATTGACCAGATGGTAGACGCTACCGCAGGCCATGAGATCATGAGCTTCATGGATGCCAAATAAGGGTATAACCAGATCTTTATGAACCCTGAAGACTCGGAGAAGACAACCTTCATCACTGACAAGGGGACATACTGTTATAGGGTCATGCCCTCTGGCCTAAAAAATGCGGGGGGCAACGTACCAGCGCCTCATAAATAAAATGTTCGAAGACCAAATTGGGAAGTCTATGGAGGTCTATGTACATGACATGCTGACTAAGAGTTTGAAGGCAGAGGATCATGTGGCTGACCTAGAGAGGACCTTTAATATGATGGAAAAATACCAGATGAAGCTTAATCCGACCAAGTGTGTCTTCGGGGTCGGAGCAGGGAAGTTCTTGGGGTTCATTGTCAACCAAAGAGGCATCGAGGCCAATCCTGAAAAGATAAAGGCCCTTGTTGAGATGAAGACCCCCAAGTCCATTAAAGACGTTCAGAGGCTTACAGGGAGAGTTGCTGCCTTGAACAAGTTCGTATCTAGGGCCACAGACAAGTGCCTACCATTCTTCACAATTCTCAAAAAATCCTTCGAATGGAGTGAAGAATGCGATGAGGCCTTCAAGGAGTTAAAATCATACCTGGGGTCTCCCTTGCTGTTGTCACGACCCGTGCAGGGTGAACGACTTTATGTGTACCTCGCTGTCTCAGAGTCACCCATCAGTGCAGCCATTGTGAGAGACGAAGACGGAATACAGAAGCCTGTGTATTTTAACAACAAGGAACTCTAGGGGCAGATCAAAGATATCCAAGGATGGAGAAGCTGGCCTACACCTTTATCCATGCATCAAGAAAGATAAAGCCATACTTCCAGTCCCATCCGATGGTCATCCTCACCGACTCACCCCTTAGGAAGGTTTTGCACAAGCCTGAAAAATCAGGGAGGTTAATAGCCTAGGCTATAGAACTGGGGGAGTTTGACATAGTGTATCAGCCTAGGATGACCATTAAGGGGCAAGCATTGGCAGACTTCATGGTTGATTTTACTAGGGAAGATGATGAGGCCGAGGGTGAGAACCTCGAGAAGATAGATACCCGACAGGGTGAGCTCACCAACATGCCTACAGATAAGGCTGAGATAAGCACCGCTAGAAGGAAAGTGGTTGAAAACGAAGAGGGAAGATATCTCTTTAGACAGGGGTCACTCGCCGAGGGAGGTTTCTCAGAAGAACACACCGTGTGGAGTTTCTTCATCGACGGTTCCTCTCGCGAAAGCGGGAGCGGAGCTGGGTTAATAGTATCAGCACTCGACGACACAGACATTGAGTACACCCTGAGGTTCAACTTTAAGGCCTCCAACAATGAGGCCGAGTATGAGGCCTTGATAGCAGGCCTCTCCTTGGCCAGATCACTTAGTATTGGCCAAATTTTGGTTCACAGTGATTCGATGCTAGTAGTGAATCAGATACTTGGAGCCTACGAGGCTAAGGACGAGAGGATGGCTAGGTACCTTGAGAAGGTGAGGTCATTACTGAAAGGCTTCAGAGAAGTGAAATTAAAGAGGATACCTAGGCTCGACAATGGCCGTGCTGATGCCCTTGCGAGGTTGGCCTCGGCAACTAGGACAGACATCAGGAGGACGGTCCCAGTAGAAATTTTTCTTCAGCCAACTATTTAAGATGCTGAGGGAACACATGGCAATTGCCTAAATGTTTCTCAGGAAGCTTCGTGGATGGACCCTCTGATCAGGTACATTAAAGAGGGGGAGATGCCAGAAGCAAGGCAAGAAAGGAAGAAGTTAAGATAACGGGCTGCAAAGTTCACCGTCATTGGGGATACCTTGTACAAAAAGGGATTTTTACTCCCCTTACTCAGGTGTGTGCACCTATCTGAGGTCTCATCCCTTTTTCAAGATGTGGATGAAGGATCATGCTCAAGCCACGTCGGGGGCAGATCCCTAGCGAAGAGGGTGATCACCCAAGGGTACTGGTGGCCGACCTTGGGGAAAGACACCGCGGCATATGTAAAAAAGTGTGATAAATGCCAGAGATTTTCCACCATCCCTCACCAACCCCATCAGCCTCTTACCTCCATTACATCCCCATGTCCATTTGTAGAATGGGGGATCGACCTCGTAGGACCCTTACCAAGAGTAGTCAATAACTATTAGTTCCTCATCGTAGCTATTGACTATTTCTCAAAATGGGTGGAGGCCGAACCAATGGTGGCAATTACATAGCAGAAGACCTTCCAGTTCATCTGGAAAAATGTTATATGCAGATATGGTCTCCCCAACACCCTCATCTCGGATAACGGGACTCAGTTCAAGAATACCTCTCTACAGAAGTACTGTGAAAGGGTGAGTATCAAATAATTTTTCTCCACCCCAGGCCGACCTCAGGCCAATGGACAACAAAAGTTACAAACAGGATAATCCTAGATGGAATTAAGAAGAGGCTTAAGGAGGAAAAAGGAAGATGGGTCGATGAGTTATATGTCGTGCTCTGGGCATACAGGACGACAATGAGGACCTCTACCGGAGAGACCCCATTCATGCTAGCTTATGGCTCAGAAGTCGTCATCCCCACCGAGATTGAGTTTCCTACTCATAGGGTCCAAATGTATGAACCCCAGAGAAATACAGAAGAGTGGAGACTCGACTTAGACCTGATTGAGGAAAGGAGGGAGGACGCTGAGATAAGGCAGGCCGCCTACCAGCAGAGGACCACAAGGTTTTACAATCAGAGGGTGAAACAGAGGACAATCGCAGTGGGGGACTTGGTCCTCAAAAAGACTTGGCAAAAGCCCAACAAGCTCCACCCTAATTGTCATGGCCCGTATAGGGTCATCGATGAAGTCGTCCCTGGGACCTATAGACTAGAAAACCTAGAGGGGGAACCCTTTTCCAACCCCTGGAATGCAGATCATTTGAAAAAATACTTTCAGTAGCGTTGTAAGGTCTTAATAGACCATAGTTGTAATAGGAGTTGCTCCAATAGAACACTTGGAGAATATAATGAGAAATATCAGTGTTTCCCCTCATCCTGTGTTTATCGGTTCTAGTACGCATGAAAACATTTTCAGAGAACAACCCTTGGCTATAATGAGGGTCAATGGAAGGGACGACCCCAACATTTCCCTCAAGAAAGACGAGGGAAGGCTTTGTTAAAAACCATTAGTTTGGTTATTGGAACCCTCGGCTATAATGAGGGTCAATGGAGGGGACGACCCCACCATTGCCCTCAAGAAAGACGAGGGAAAACATTGTTCAAAACCATTAATTTTGTGATTATCACCCTTGGCTATAATGAGGTACCATGGAGAGAGATTCTTCTTTCTCTTCCAGGATAAGTCCGGGGTCTGACCTGGCCTTCATTGACGTGTTAGACCATCTTCGAGGGACCCTCGGACCATCGGCTACAGGAGATGCCTCGGCGGAGAACTCCCACTCCCCAGAGACAAAGAAGAATCTCTTCTTCCAATCGTGGTTGGAGGTTTGTGCCACGTGGAGAAGTTTTTTTCAGACCTCCTCGCCCCTAGATGATAGTACCCAGGCTGTTTGGACGAAGAGGTGATATTGTAGCGGGCCAAGAATATGTCAGTCGAGGGCTCATCAGTGAAACCATTCTTCCACAGGGAGATGTAACCTAGTATCGTCCTCCAGGAGTTGGGAGGAAGCTAAGAGGGGTAAATACCGAGGGCTGATAGGATATCTGCGATATCAGGATGCAGAGGGAACCTGACGCCAACCTTGAACATTTGTTCATACACTGCAACCTCACCATCTTCACCCTCAAAAACCCTCTCAGACTCCGAGGGAACCCTCATGGTTATGCCGGGGGGCACTCCATAGGCATGTCTCCATAATAAGAGGTCGCGATCCCTAATGGAGGAGATATAGGACGAGGCATGGGAGGAATCAACCTGGTCATCTGAATCATCGCCCTCATCCTCAGTCCCCTCTCCCTAGGCCTCGTCATATGCCAAAGGACCATGGGGAAAGGCCATCTGGAAGGCATGTGGAGATAGGGTTGTCAGAGGGATAGCCTCGGAGGGGACCATGCCCTCGGCTTGTCGACCCGGGCTTAGGTCAGATGTCTCTATTCTACCAGAAGGTCCAGCATTAGTTGGAGAGGATGCTCTCTCGTCCATCTCACTTGAATGACACTCGGTTGGACGATGGGATGACCCACAAGACTCAGACGGTTCAAATGGTTTTATTGTGGCTAGAGGAATGGGAAAGATGGGTCGTACCCAGTTAGGGTCGACCCCTCGTCTCCTCTCTTCCTCTTCCTCTATTTGTCTGATCTCTGCAAAGAGATTCTCTCTCAAGGATGGGAATTCAGATGCTAAACTATAAAGCCTCCTAAGCATTAAAGGGAAGACCCCACACTTAGAGATTTTAACTAAGCTAGCCTCAAACAAGTTTATAGTTGACCAGGTTGGACTTTTGGATCGAAATAAAAGAAATCAAGGGTTTTACTCAAGAAAGCTCAAGAACACTCAAAAACCAGTCACCGGAGAAGACGCCGGAAATAATATAAAATAACCTAAGTCCGACCATACAAGCCTAATGCAAAGAAAGAAATGAAAGTAAAAAAGGACACTGAGGTAGATGGATTACTTGAGGAAGGAGAAAGAGGGTGCCAAACTCGAAATGTCAAAATGTGCAGGTCTGTCTGTCGGAAATCTAGAGAGAGAGAGAGCTTGGGTGCGAAGAAGAAGAGAATGAATGGTTTCAAAAATTGCTTTTATACCTCAGTAATGAGTGGGCCCATTACCCAAGCCAAAGCACAGCCCACGAGGAGGACATCATTAGGGCACAAAGCCCCAAGCAACATGCAGCCGCCATGCCTTGAAAACTGAAACAACATTGGATAAAAATTTGACAGTTGTCAAATCAGTTTGACAGGTGTCACTCATCAAAAAGACCATACACTTAGTCTCAAAAGCAACATTATCCCTCAGCCATCTCAGCATCATCTATGGCTAAGGGTTGGGGGTGATTGATATACCCGTATATACCCTCGGCCATACCGAGGGTGCCCTGCACTTCATCAGACTCCGAACGACCCCTCAGGGGGCCGACCCTTCATCAGGCCCCAGATGACCCCTTAGGGGGCCAACCCTTCATCAAGCTCCAGACGACCCCTCAAGGGGCCGACCCTTCATTAGGCTTCGAACGACCCCTCAGGGGGCCGACCCTTCATCAGGCACCAGATGACCCCTCAGGGGGCCGAACCTTCATCAGGCTCTAGACGATCCTTCGAGGGGCCGACCCTTCATCAGGCTCTAGACGACCCCTCAGGAGGCCGACCCTTCATCAGGCTCCGGACGACCCTTCAAGGGGCCGACCCTTCATCAGGCTCTGGACGACCCCTCAGGGGGCCGACCCTTCATCAGGCTCTGGACGACCCTCCGAGAGTACGACAGTACGAGGCCGAACTTAGGCCAGACTCATTACCGGAAGGAACTTTACCCTCGGCCTCATATCAAAGGCTGAGGGTGACATCATCACAGCGCGTGGTTTGGGAGACGCGTGGAACAGTGCGCGTGAGGCTCACATGGCACATGGGAGACCGTTATAGTAAAATCACACCCTCACGTGAGGGAATATTATGTCATCATTTGGCATCTACAGGTGTCACAAGGGGATTGGCTAGATCATCATTCACATGCACCATGCATACTTGGGGGTACACTACACCCCCTAATACCTATATATACTTATCACCTATAACCCTACAAGGGGATCGATTAATTTATTGGAACCTTAGCTAAAACTCTGCTTGTACACACAGTAGAGAGAGAAAGTGAGCTTATGTGCATTGTATCCAAGGCCATTGGTGCCCATACTTAGTGGATCACACACTCACAGTAGATGTAGGCCAAATTGGCTGAACCACTATACATCATTATCTTATTTCCTCTTATACTCATCCCCTTCTACATACATATACACTTATACATCTCTATGGCTTCCATGGTTACTACTGTTTGAGCTCATTATCACTTATCCGGTGGTGCTAAATCTTAGCATCATCAGTAGTTTCTAGTAGCATTTATGAAGTGTTGCTGGCAATAAATGATTTGGATTTGTGCTGGGAGTATATTTGGAGTCCAAGACTCCATAGACAAAACCTGGAAAAATCGCAGGCCCGAATCGATTCCCTTAGGTCCAGTGTTCAGGTCTAGGTGAACCGAATCGATTCGGTTTGGTCCGAATCGATTCGGCATTTATGCAGAAACTCAACTTTACTGACCGAATCGATTTCGGCCCTCTAGGCGAATCGATTCGACAATTATGAAGAATCCCATACTTCTTGACCGAATCGATTCGGCCAGGCCGAATCGATTCGGTAACCTTTCACTTTTTCAAATTTCTTTCTTTTTCAATTTTAACCCTTTTTCTTAGGATTAGTAATTAGGGACCTCCTTGAATGAAGTAAATATAGGACCCTAGAGTATTAGTTGAGTTTGGTCGATGCCCTAGATTAGAATGGATTCATCTAGGGTTCAGTCCAGGGGTGTTCAAAGTAGTGTTTATACATTACTTCCATCGTATAGGTTTACATGAATTTAAGAAATCTTAAAGTCAAATTTGGAGACCCTAGAAGTTAATGTGAGCTAGGATTGACTCGATGGTCTATTAGAAAGCCAAAAAGGAGGCTTTGTATAATATCTTGGGAGTTTGAATGTTCTTAGAGGTTATTAGAACGATGTTAAGCACGTATAATTCTGGATAACCATAATGCATTTGAGAAAAATGTAAAATGGACAAAGTAAATGATAATTTACTAAATCATGAAACTGAAATTAATGAAAAGGTTAAACACACCTCTCTAAATACCATCTTAAGGGAAGTTCGTGCGTGAGGTGAAGCCCCCTCGCTAATGAATGTAGGGTGGATATAGTCATAGGCCATATGAGCGCTTGTTTATTATTTTCTACGATGGGTAGGAGATTTCGGGTGTGGTCTTGACTATCCCGCAGGCATATGGCCGCTTCCCGATGTTTTCGATAGTATCCCAGGTTGTCTTATGATAGGCCCTGGAAGATGATGGTTATTTAGGGGCGCGCACAGTGGGGAAACCCGGACGGGCGGTCATAGAATTGTTATAATTATATGCTTATAACTATTCTGATCATCAAGTTGGACTTGATGGGTATCAAAGCCACAAAGAGCTAAAACAATGCCATAAAGAGCATAACACATGCCACAAAGAGCATACAGTTGAGATAAGTGCCATGAAGAGCACATGATAAAACTTGTATTCCTGATAAGGAATGGAAAGATAAGATGAAATGGTGAAAGATTAAAAAGGTTTATGATTCTTCTTATTCTCTTATATAATTGAATTTTATTTTATAATCATTCAACTGTACTAGTTCATTATAAGTTGTTATCAGGTAGACTGTCATCTTCATCATCCATACTTAATCATTCATTTTTATCATACTTGTCATTTATCTGGTGATCACATAAAACCGAGCCCTGACCGGTTCTTCTTTCTTATATATATATATATATATATTATATTCGCTCAGGTGTTTCGCCGCAAGGACGCCAGTAATGACTTCCCCATTCCAGTGTCTTTTGAGCAGCCGTGACATTTTTGCGAATTTCACAGGATATTTTGTAGACGCCTCCTTTGTTGTTTTCTAGTTATGTTCGGACTTTTATTCGGGCGTGTGGCCCAACTTTTGTAATTGTATAATGAATGTAATATGAAATTGATTGAACTTGGTGTACGTTGTATGGTATTCTGTTAACTGATATTTTAGTCGTTTCTCTTATTGTACACTTGTTATTAATGTATTTTGTTTTTGGGGTTTCCACTTTCTTCTTTATAAATGGGTTGTTTGAAATTCTTTCTTTAAACTATAAAACAAAATTTTTGACAACCCGTTGTCTGAATTATTGAGTGGTTATCTCATATACTCTTATGCTGTCACGGTGATGAGAATGATTCCATCAATGATTCCTGTATTTTTGGAGTATCATGCTGGCCACCCTTTATTTCGGATATCGAGTTGTCACACTGATATTCGTAATGCAAAGAGAGGGAGAGATCATGGTTTCGTAATTCAAAGAGAGAGAGAGAGAGAGGTCGTGGTTTGATGTTGGAAGAGAGAAAAAGAGTGAATATTGGTTTGTGGAAAGATGGAAGATATAGGGTATGTTACAAAGGTCAATTCAGAAGAAAAGTGTATTGTTACCAACTTAAGTAAGTTTGATGAGTAAAATAGAGGGGGAAATCAAATAATTCAGGGGTAGATTTGTAAAAAAAAGATTTAATCTCAACCATTAAAATGTTTAAGGAGGTGTCATGACTACGCACTGTTAAAAATGTGTATATTTTCAAAAAACTCCCTATCAGTTCACCATCCGAACTTAGAGTTTCTATATTTAACCTCTTAAACTTTCGAAACCACTTCAAATAATCCCTATCGTTAACACCGTAAACTTTTTGGATGTAAAGATTAGTCATGCACATGATACATGACTGAAAGTGAGGGCCTTTTCATCCTAAAATAGTAGTTTAAAAATAAATTCTTAAAATTACAACAAAAATATTTAAAAATTAAAAAAATACTAAAAAACTATTTTAAAATATCAAAAATCTTGTTTTGTTACAATTTATTTAAAACATTTGGAAATTATGAATATATATATATATATATATATATATAAGAACATGAAAATACAACAAAACTAATCAAAGATAATTATAGCATTTGAAAATTACGAATATATATATATATTTAAATAAAATTGAAGAATAACATTTAAAAAATTTGAAAAATACTAAAATGCTATAAAAAAATAATGGGCAAAATGAAAAATTATAAAAATATTTATACCATTTGAAAATTATGAATATATTAAAAAAAAAAATTAAAAAACTAAGGAATAACATTTAAAAAGATTGGAAAATACAAAAAACCAAAAAAATGATAAAAAATTATTTATAATATCTGACATAAAAACAATTATAGGTTCCAAAAATTATAGGAAGAACATGGAAAATAATAAAATGTTTATACAAAATCTGTGAAAAATTGTATAAATATTTGTAAAATTTCGAAATTAAAAAAAAGTGGGATTAAAAAAACTAAGTGAAAAATTTATACTTTTATTGCGAAAAATATTTAGAACTACTGGAAATGCATAAAAAACATTGAAAATTACTAAAAACTTTGGTAAAATTTTTGAGGAAAACTGTAAAAACTTATAAAAAGTATGGAAATGCAAAAAAATAATTTATTTGGGATATTGAAATAATAAATCAGGAATTAAAAAAACAAAATCTGTTAGTAAAAACCTAAATTTCTAGGGGGAAAACCATCTACACCAACAATGGGTTTGAAATCCCATAAATCTCTGGAAAAATAATTGTAGGAACCCCACACCCACCACCACTAACATCACCATTATCATTTGAGATATGAAAATATGTTCAATCAATTGAAAAATTTAGGCCCCGAAAAACCAACAATCCAAATAACTAATCAACCGACAAAATTAACAAAACACCCATGTGATCAAAGGATGTTACCATTTGACGTCTCGTTCACAACACTCACTTTAGAAAATCTATTTCATGAAATTGGAGTTTTGAAGAAACCTCAGATTTTTACCAAAGGTTCATGATAGACAGAAAAAGATGCACCCAAAGTTATATTGATTTTAGTATTGAATGAATCTTAAATGAATGTTATGTCTAGTAATTACGTTTGTTTTTTCATATATTCATAAGTTTCATCCCTTCATGATGGGTTGATTTAAATTTTTTAAATTTTATGTTATTGGATCATATGTTGCTTTATGCGTAGTTATTTTTCTATCTTCAATTTTCTTTAATATTATTATTTTTAATATTATATCAATAGGTTTGGTTCCAATTATTTCATGTAATTTTTTTGTTCATTGAAATCTACACTAATTTATGAGGCGGGTAACAAATATAGTTTTAGGGGAAAATTAGATTCATTGGACAACAATTTGAACAATTTTAGTGGAATCCTAATGACAATTCAAATTTATTAATCTATGAACCCATTAAATTGGACACACGAGGACAAATATTATTAGATCTAGCTTTTAAATCAAGATTTTTTGGAACAAGAATAGTTGGTAGTTCTTTTTTACATTAATTAAAATTGATGAGTTTTATTTACCATTAAAATTATATTATATTTTCATAAATATTTACATTTAATCTTATGTTTTACTTATTTTTTACATTTAAATATTATCATTATTATTTTTTGAAGATTTTAATAAGGAAGCTGGTTATTTTAATTTGAATAAATAAATTAGAATTTTTTTGTTATTTTGATTTGGATTAAAATAGAATGTTCTCCTTAGCTATATGTTTACTTTCAATTCTTTAAAATTATATGTTTTTCAATATTTGTAATATGAAAACAAAATTCCCATTTTTTTATCAATATATATATTTTTAGAAAAATTAGGAAATTTAGAATTTTTATTTATCATACTTATGTTGGAAGCATGAAAATTTGGGTGAGTTGAGATTTTTACATGCGTCAGTTATTATGGAATTTAGAATATTAAACTTAAAAATTTTCTATTCACAACCCTCATATAATGGTTTAATATACTAAGTGAGAGAAGGAGTTGGTCACAAACATATTCCGCCTTCTCCACCAACGATTTGTAGGTTTTCAATAATGAGTAGATCCCCTAAGAAGAAATGTGGTAAATAGTTTACATTTGCTTACGAGTAATTTTGGGCTCATATTCAAATGAGATCCCCCTGAAATAAGGATTCCATGTGATATGTGATAGTCTAAAATTATATGGTTGTAGATAATTATACAAGAAATTATAGCAAGTTCTCGAAAGAGGAAAAACAATTATTTTGTGGTATCAAGCTGTTAGCTATTTTATATGACATGGTATTTTCCTAAATAATAAAATTAAAAAAATTGTATTGCTTAATGTGTTTATTAATTATTGGTTCTCCAAAGAGGGTATCTCTTCAAACAATAATTGGATGTTGAAAAATTATTTTGTAATAATAGAGGGAACTAACTTTGAATTTAATTAAAATTCAACTGTATGTCATAATATGTTATGATTCTATAATTTTAAATGGTAGCTCAAACATCGACTTATTATCATACTGAATTTAATATACCTTTTTAAATAATTAAAGGACTTTAAATTGGACATAATATTGATGCTAGAGAATAACTATGTGTATTTTTTCAGTGTTGTCTTGAATAGTCAGATTGTAAGATCTCTATAAGAAAGTATAAAATCTAATTGGACAAAGACAAACGAAATGATACAATGTAACTTGCTAGTCAAGTCGAATATATTGTAGCATCAACATCAGTCGATGTCCTCCACTTATGATATGATTATTATCTCACATATAATCTTTGATGATCAGAATCATATATTTAGACAAACTGCTTTGGATGACTTTAAATGTAACCTTTATGATTGATACAACCCTAATTTGTGGAAGTTATTTCTCATCTAAATGAAATAGAAATCCAAGGCGGTTAAATTAACAGAGAAACCGAAGTTAATATTCTTCCCAATAAATGTTTTTATTGGAAATTTATATAGATAATCATGTTTCATTTTAAGTTAATTCATGATTATCAAGAGAAGTTATAAGACATTATTTTGTTTTAATATCTCGAAGTGTTTGGATTGTATATTAAAATTCATGGTTCATATGTGAGTTTTATTATGTCCATTTATGCGATGCTTGCATTATATCACCCACATATTAATTCATATGTGTCTTTCTTTCCTGATAGTAAATGATTTTTTGAGTAGAGTTCGTTTTATGCACGAAATATTATATAATTGGTGCTTTAAAAATATAAGTATGGTTTATGGTCTTAAATGGATATGAACACCCCATTGGTAGGATTATAGCGCAATATTTTAATAGGTATATCTTAATTACGAGAAACGATATAGTTTTGACTTGATGTACAAGTACACTTTGCTTGTATTGAACACAAATAGTTTGAGATAATTTTCTTTAAACTGACTATATAAGAAAGTATACATCTCATTGTTATTTTGAATTATTAAGCTCTTAATCTAGCTATAATTGATGAAAATGTGAATTGGTTGTTCATTACTTTGATTTATTTGGTAAGATTCATTTATGGATCAATAAGATTGGTATATTGGGTAATGTTGATTAAAGTATAGTGGAAATTAATTATGAACGGAATCCGCATCTTGCTATAAAGGTTGATGATACTCCCTTGATGTAGCTTTTAAGTTTTAGTTATATCAAGGCTGATTGGTTGATTTAATTATCCGGCATATAAAATAAGTGAAGAAGACAGTCTCAAGTAATTTATAAGAATTCAATTAAATACAACTACCATAAATTTTATTTAATCGACGTGTATATATAATCTTAATGCAGGGAGATTATGAAGCATTTAATAACAACTAACTTAAAATTATAATATTAAGATAGTAGGATAGAGTGAAAGTATTATTATTTACTAAAATGAATAATAATTGATAGAATCATGGAATTAATTTTTAGAGTTTGATTAGGATTCCTAATTCTATTGGGAACTAGTCTCCTTTTTCTCCTAGGGGTCCCCATGCCAGCCTATATAAAAAATACTTGGTCTTCTAATTATAAATATGATCATTATAGATTAGAATAATACATAATAACAAGTGGTGGGGTTATGGTTCTTAGTAATCAAACATTAATGGAATGTCTTGCCCTGAAAGGAATGGCATGGGTGATCTTGAAGTTTATTTCACAAATCTAACTTTGAAAAACTTTTTGTGGAAAATTGGAGCACTTAAATAATTTTTTTTTACTAGAGTTTTACTAATGGAGAAAGGAAGGGTCAAACCAATTTTAATATGATTTGGAGAGCATTTGGTCCATCTGTGTCACGCATATTTATGAGATAGTGATTCATCAAAGAAATTTGACTACATGGAGTAGATCAAAAATAGAATCAAGAAGATATCAAGAATCTTGATTCAATATTAAAGAACCTATTCTAATGATAATAAACCCTAATATAATGCTTAGAGGTTCATAGATATGAAGATTTAGGAATGAATTCAATTCAAGAACAACAGTTTTATCTGCCCAAACAAATTCATGACACGACACATTGTTCACCTTGTTAAAGGTATATCTTAAACATCTTTTGTCAGAATGCCCTAGAATTTCATATATAGGTTATAAATTCCACAAGATATAAAAACTTTAGAAATATTTCACTTTCAAGTCGTTATGAATTAAATGAAATTTGTTTCATGACAGGCACACCATCAAATTCACAATTTAATCTAGGAAGAATTGTTAAGGTTTGTGCTCTTTAATTTACTACATGGATTGACCATCAATTTTTTTAAACACGATTATCATAAAAATAAAATGATTTAGTAAAATAAACCCCACCAATATGACCCTCCAAATTAATTGACTTTGGAAAAAAATAAAGGAAATATTAAATTGCATAAATCTTAAGGGGTTTGTAAGGATTAAATATCTAAATCTTGATGCACCTAGGTCATTAAATACAATAACTAATTTATTTTTTACTGGGGGTAGGGGTGGGATTTTTGCCCCGCCTAATTAAATACCGGGTGATTAGTCCTTTATTAAATTAAAATACGTTTCTCATTTGGATCATTCTTAGCATTATTGTCGAAAACTTTTTAATTACCAATCACCTATGTCAAATTAAACCGGTGTCAAATTTTATCATTCATTACACAAATAACTATAACATGTGGAAAACCAAAATAAACCATACACCATAATAAAGTCTGAATCATCACGAGATATAGATAAGTAAAATCCTGCCGAATAAACTATCGCCAGAAAATCCAAGTCCAAATACAATTCAAATGATAAAACCAACTGGTATAAAATAAAACTAAATAATTGTCTGAACTGAATAACTACAATCCAAGGACAATATGTCCATAACTGAAGTACTGGAATGAAATCCTATATTAGATATGAATAGTGGAAGTGTCTAATCAAATCCTTCATGCATCAACCTGTGCTGTAGCTGCGTATCGCTGGAATAGAATATCAAGTCTGGCGTCCCTGTGCCCGAACCCTTAAAAGGTTTTGAAAATATTTTATACCAAGGGTTAGAACCCAAAACATTTTTAAAATATTTAGTGAGTGATTAAATTGCAATAATTTTAAAATGCATGAATGCTCTTCATATTTAAGCTAGTGTCGCACTCCCTTGAGGACGTGCTCACCCATCGTCTATTGTGCACACCTAATGCTTTTCTTTATAAACCACCAAGTTATCTACCCCGTAACTAGTTCTTGTTATAACTCCTTCCTGACACACTACTCTAGCCCTAGTATGTTTAATATATGATTTATAAGTTATTCATAACATTAAATTAACTAATCATTTTTCATTTAAGACCATATAACATTCTCCCTAGTTATATCATTAATACAGTTCTCTTCATGTATTTTACCCGCATATAATTATTCACTCCATTATATGCTTAGAACTACATTACAACATTCACATACATGTTGTAAATATATATAACCATCCTCCCGAGTAAGCACTCATCGGATGTTCTCTACAATGATATCATCCCAAGTATACTCATCCACCCGGACACCCCGACTCGGTTAGCTACCAGAAGCAGTGAAACAAAAATAAATGTAGCGGACGTGGCCACAATTTCTTCACCAAAGTATAACCGAATCATACCCCAATGTGGTTCATCCCTGAAAATAAATCACAGAATGAAATCCTGAACGACTATGGCCTTGGGATAATACTCTCCCTGCTCTTCAAGCCAAGGGATTCACACTCATCGCGAAACCTCCTATGATAGCGCAAGAGGGGTATGCATTCCTACAAATATTATTCACACCAATATTTGTAAAGCACACAAATATATATATAAAATTTGAACCCATATAATCTGTGCACAAATCCCGTAGCACTAGCCTAAACGATTTGAGTCAATATACTTACTCTAACCTTTAATTAATTTGCATATATTTTAATTTATTATTATGGTGACACTCTCCAAAAATACTCGGACTCACTCCCTTGGTCCGTAAATTATTCCTCAAAATTTATACTCCAAATTATCTAATGTAGATTTAGTCACTTTCTCCTCGACACAAATAAATATACTAATCCTCCTTTGAATCTCTATTTACAAAAGGATAAAATTCCTTACTTGGATAACTAAAACCACAAAATCTATTTCTTCCGGCCCAAAGCCTAACCTAACCCAAACTTGACCCGACCCACTGCGTCTCTCGAACGATCCACCTTGTCGTTCGAACGATAGGTGGTGTCGCTCGAACTAAAACCACGTCGCTCGAACGAGCACTGGTTTTCTCTCTCTCTCCTCCTCCTCTTTTTCTTCTTCCTGCGTCGCTGCTTTGATCGTTTATCCACTTTTCAAACCCATAAATCCTTCTGCATAAATCCTTTTAACACAGTTTCTCCAGATCCCAATCCCATACATGACCAATCACCCAAACTGATAAAAATTGACAAAACTTTACTACGACCAGAAGATCAATGGTTTATTTATTCAAGCTTGTAATATAAAACACATGATTTTTTCCTAAAACCTTTACCCCAAATCTATTTCATTATTCCTCAACTGAACGAAATAACACCTTAATTTTATGTTTACCAGTCAATCTTTCTAATAATATACTAGACTTTACACGTGGTATCCCATAAATTGAAAACCCAATTTATACACTAACCCAACCAAATATAATTATTTGAATTACACCTATTATGATATGAATCGATTATCACAGATTTGTATTACAATTAATTTACTCCTTACCTGATGAATTTCGTAGAGTCTCAATCCTTTGATGTAGATGGTGATTTGATAAAGGACACACACGCACTTGTTCTTGATTTTGGCTCACAAAGGTTCTCCAATTACTCCTTTTTTCCCCTCTACATACTTAGGTTTTCTTAAATGAGTTATGGTTACCACAGCCTCTCACTTTTAGGTTTTATTATCCCAATCACCTTTTTAGGCTTCCAGGATTTATTAAAATGGCCCAAACACTCTCGTGTGGGCCTGATTATGCCCAAAGAGGTCCCGTGACACATTTATCACCTCGAGTACTCTTTTTCGACTATCTCGGCCTATACGGAATCAACCGTGCACTCAGAATAGTCATCCGAATAATTTTACTAAAAGGTTTTATCTCAACCACAATATACTCTATACCCGACTCCCTGTTGAGGTAAATTAATGCCACATCATTATCACTCGTGAGACGTAAATAAATTATTACTATTCAGTTAGTAATATAAATTCCATAAATATTAACCATTCTCTCTCTAGATTAATATTTAAATACAAACTAATAATAAATAATTCAATTAAATTATGACACATAAGTAATTTAAAAGAAGACTAATTAATTAAAAAATAAATGAACAAAAATACGGGGTGTTATATACTTCCCCTATTACAAAGGAATTCCGTCCCCAAAATTAGGTCATAACTACGGCGAATAACTTTGGATAATGCTTTCGCATGACATCCTCATGCTACCACATAAACTCGTGAATGCTGTGATGACCCGACTGTACTCTGACTAGTGGTATCACTTTAGACCGCAGCTTGTGTTGACTATGATTCAGAATAGCTATGGGTTTGTCCTCATATGAGACGTTTGCTGCAAGTAAATCTCCTCGACTGGGTCATGCCAAAAAATCCATCTCGCTCCTCCGTTATTTCTTCAGCGATGCTAAGTGAAACACATCGTATATCCGCTGTAGATGTTATGGTAAACTCAGTCTATAAGCTATCGATCCCACTCTCTCAATGATAGGGATGGGCCCCATAAATCTCGGTGCTATATTCCCTATCATGCCGAACCTCATGACCCCTTTCATGGGAGACACCTTAACCAACACCTGGTCATCAATCTCTAACTCAATGGTCTCCGACCATATAGTTACTCATAAGAGGAGCCTATGCTCCGTCGAATATACAATCTCTATGTTTGAAAAGGCCCCACCTTTATGGGTACCAATTTATTGTTGCTAAACCCGCTACTCTCCTTAGGGTAAATAACCGTAACAATCCCTGAACACTCATGTCAAACTTCAAACTCTTAACTCACGACGACATAACTCTCCTTGTGTTTCTGAGCTATCTGGAAAAGATGCAGTTTACTCAATTCCTGCCGATGGATCATAAATCAGTTCGAGTCCTAGCAGATCGTCACTTCCCACCTCTTATCATCCAAAGGGTGGATAACAAAATCTCCGTATAAAGTCTCAAAATGTGTCACATAGATAATAAACTTATATGAGGTATCACACGTAAGTTTACTAGTGGTATTTAATACTCCCAATCACCCAAAAATATGGAATTACGCATTTCTTGATTCCTCCAACAACCTTGTCTCTTTCGTCTACCATTGAATTATGGGTGACACGTCTAGAACGATATGAAACTCCGTCCCCATCACCTTCTAAAACATCCGATCAGAGGTGGGGCTGAAAGGTCTGATCCTAATTCACAATAATTTTGGATAACACCTAGTTCCGTTTCACTTCTTTTCTCCAAGAAAAAAGTTGGATATACTGCTCAATACTATATCCCACTCAAAAATAACAAATATTTCGCTCTGGTCAATCCATTCCGTAAACCTGATGGAAATCCTGACCTCTCTGCAATTTTGGATATCTTAAATATGAATTTCACCACTCATCCTCATAAATCCCGTCACTGGGAACATCGAAATTACAGAAGCCTAGTTGATAATATCGGATCAACCTTTTTTCATCCCTAAAGGGTGTAACTTGGATACAACTCCACTATGCATCATTCACCACCGATCCCCATGCTCAACATTTCACATTATGAGGGACATCTGACTCCCCTTTTTTTTCTAGAATATACCTAAAATGATTGTAATTGTGTTTACTCCCAAAACTACTCGGCGCCAGACTAAGTGAGACTATGCTCCAGCCAGGGCAACCGTACACCCTATAACCCATGCATATTTTCACAAATCTCACAACATCATGTATGTAACATACTTATCTTAAGTTCAACCCCTGCATTCTCGGTGTGGCTATATCATCCGAGTATTTTTAATCACCCTATAAATTAATATTTAATTCTTACCGATAATGCCCCACCCATCATCTTGTGGTGCAAAAATTCTTCCTAGTGTTTCTTTATCAGCGCTTCCTGGCCCCACTAGACTTATTTCGTAATATATCTCATCTCAACGTGTTTTCTCCACACGTTCAATAATTATCATTTAATCCGATGTCCTAGCATTCAATGGCGTTTCTCCACTCCCAACGTTTATTAAGGCTTATGTGTATAACATCTCACAATAAAGCCCAAAAGATCTTTCCCCAATGAACTATTCTTAAACATTATCGATCCTCGATTTTCATAGAACCCAAAGCATATACCCGAGACACTCAAACCCCGTTCCTATACTTACAAGTCTAATAATTGACTCCCGCATCTTTAAACGGGTCATATAATATTGCGTTCACAATATCACTAAGTCCTCATCGTTAAATTAATAACGAACTAAATGTCTCCGCTCCATAATAACCCACCATACCCTGAATCTTATTGGTAAGAGTCCATACACACCGAGATCCAATATGACTAGATAATTGTACTCTATGAAGTCTACTTCACAAAAATACTGCCATGAGCTCAACCCTCTTTCAGGTGAGACATCACAAAAATAATATACATCATGCCCTAGAACAACGAACATAATTGTCATGCAATAACTGCCCACCATCGCTAACCAGCCCGTACTCAGGATAAAATCATAAGCACATAATCACCTCTCATCATGGGATTACCTTGAAAAAATATACCCTCTAAATGTCCACACCCTCTCCCCTACAGGTGGAACTAAAGAGAGCCCTCTACTTAACGGTAATTATTTACAACTATAGTACTATTAATGTACCTCTACCAAACCCGTTACACATGCGAATTTAGTATTAACAAACTACTGTGACTTATTCGTGTCACACAAAATAGACCCCACTCACTCCTTGATAAAAACTCTTAGTTCAATAGCCCATAACATTGGTGGCTCAAATGGTTACTAGACATGACACTCTCATCCTAACCGAATCCAAAACTTCTATAATTGTTGCCCCCACTAGGCATCCCTCTCCTGTCCCCTGACTCGTCATAGACAAAATCAACACATGTGTTTCTACTTTTAAAACATAAGACACATCGTTTTACCCTTCCATTTTCTCTGGTCCCATTGGCCATGTCGGGGTTATCATTCTCATGGACCTGGTAGTCTTGACCCTGATTGCTACCCCCATTATGCCCTTGACTCCGCTAGTTCTATGAGACTAGTTACTGGAATTGATGACCCTGGCTAAACCCACCGTCACATGGTAGAAATTATATTGATCTCGATCATTAATTTGCATCCTCTACTGGGTATCCCTTCCCTTTACTCTTCGCTAGTACTAAAAAATTTGGTCTTGCCTTCGGTCAGATTCTCTAACTCCCTTAGCGCCCTTCTCGTGGGAGCATTGAGATAAATTTATTAATGTACGACCTTGACAACAACGACATTAGTTATCCTAGATGGATCTTCTATCCACACTTTTATTTTCTACCCACGGGTATATTATCAACTTACTAACCCTTCTTGATTCTTCGTATCCCACTCATCAAGTGTGAAGTTTACAGAGTTTATCAACTTTCCTTCACATCCAGCCACTGCCCGACCCTTTCAAAAAAATTCCAGAAATCTCCCTTGTCTCTCTATTTAAACAACTGGTGAGAGGATTCGTAATAATTTGCACCCCAAATTCCTCGTCATTCAAGGTAATTTTTCCATGGATATGGTGATTGATTCCCATCACCCGACGCTGCTCCTATGAGCAAACATTTTTTCCCCAAACTTTGACGTGAGTGTTACAAAACTCCCCCATATGTGATCCCAATTGGATGTTCTCTTTCCATTAGTAAATCATCCATCCTCACTTTTCTCGAATTCTAGCGGATTGTTCTTCTGAAATAAAAACCTTCTTTGACCCTCGCCCTTCTTGTCTGCACTTGGTGGCCTAATTTGCGTCATCATCCTTCACAAAGGCTCTTGGGGAAATTACTACACCCCATCGGTTACTTCAACATCAATTTTTGAACAATAATCATGGTGACTCCTATCGCATCACTGTTCCCAGAATACTCTATGGCTCCTCCCGAGTCCTCCCTCCTGTAATCCTTCTAACATCCCATTCTTGTCATTCTATAGTGTTCGATTTTATGTGATCAACCAAAACTGCATATGAATCACATCAAATATACTTAATAACAGGAGAATGTAAGTTGCATACGTAAAGGAATACGACAATCCTATAATAAGGTTCTATATCAAAGTGTGTTAAGCTGAAACGTAGTAAGCCGTACTGATCCTAAGGAGACTAGAACCATATGCTATGATACCATTTGTGACACCCCGCCTAATTAAATATCGAGCGATCAGTCCTTTATTAAATTAAAATAGATTTCTCATTTGGATCATTTTTAGCATCACTACCGAAAACTTTTTAATTAGGGACCGAAAACTTATTCATTTGAGTGTGTATCTCATATCATAATCGGTGAAAATTAGATAAATTTTGGTTGTAACCCTTCAAATAAATTTGGGAAAATTTGATTTTGAAATCACAAATCGGTGTTTTGTTATCTCTTGTTGATTTCTAGTATAAAACCCAAGTTAATGGTGTGTAGAAATGGTAGAATTGATAAATTAGGGTTTAACTGGTTTTAAGGTTCAAATCTAAGAGAAATGGTTTTATACCACAAATTAATTGATTTGTTAGTTGAAAACATGGATTATATTTTTATAGTGTTTTTGGTTGAGATTAGAAACCATAAAAATGAAGGTTGGGATGATATTTGGTATTTTGGAGATTTAGTTTTTTTAAGAAATGGAGAGATGGCCGCAATATATGGTGTGACCAGTCGACCGCGGCCAAGGAACTGGTCCATCAGTATAAAGGAAAAAGGCCACTGGTTGTCTCGCAAGGAAAAATCCCAAATCGCGGTCGACTGGGGGTCAGGGACCGATCGACCGGTACTCTATTTTCTGCCCAAGATAAGGATTTTTCCACTCCTTTTTCTTTTTCGGTTCAAGGATTGAGGGCCTTCTTAATTGGTGTATTATAGATGGGTGTGACCTAAAGGACTTGAGGAGTTATATATTAACCTGGGATTTGTTGAGTGTATAATTCGAAGCATGGATTTAAAGAATGTTTAGGACGAGTAACATTCGAGAAAATTATTCTGCAAGAATATATAGATATATTTATGCGGTTAGGATAAATATGGGCCGATTGTAATTGAGTAAATCCTAGGATACGATTAGGATGGAATTTAGGATATGGTCTAAATATGATTGAGTGATTATCCGATACTTCTATTTACGACTATGATTGTAGGTGATGCGATACCTATGGAATTATAATAAGTTACATGTATACTTACTAAATTATTACGAATTAATATATTCAGGTTTATATTATAATCCTTAAAAGTAATTAAGGAGAGAGTTATAGTTTAAGTTAGATAATACTTATCGGTTTAGTATTTTAAGTATATGAATACTTATATACTATTATGAATGGGAACATTCGGTGTATTGGCTATTTCTATAAGAGTTCGGCAATTAAAGCTCGAGCATATTGAGGAATGTTATATTATATATGCGGGTATTGTTGGAGTATATATATATATATACATATATATACAACTTGTTTATAAATATATTTGTATGTAAATGATATATTTATGTTTGTTTTTATCTCTAGTGCTATCCAAGGAGGTTGCACGATGTGGGTGTATCCCCTGGCTTACGGAGCAGGGTGAGTATAACCCCAGGTCATATCATCCCGTATATGGGTGCAATATTTTTATTCTAATTTTAGGAGGGAATATGACTGCCTCCACTGTTTTCTATTCCTACCATGATCATTAAAAAGTTTGACTTGGTACCGGGGTTAAGTTGAGCAAACCCGGATGTGGACGGGCATTTTGAGAATGCATCCTCGAGTTATAACTCGGTGGGATGGTTATTATAATTATGATTGTAATATAGGTATAAATATACTCGTTGCTTGTAGTATAATACCTAGTTATGAATATGAGATGTCATATAGCCTTTAAAAAGGTGTAAAGTGCAAAAATGAATGAGATGTTATTCTTCTTCCGGTAGTATTATATTCGGAGTTATACAAATGTGAATCATAGGTTCTAGTGAGAACTATATATATGTACAAGATTTTATAATATGTGCTCTGCACTAAGGACCTAATGGATCTCGATGATCAACATTGTCATGAAGTAGTGTATCAAGGGGGTTCCTTGTTTAGATTTCGCTTCGCGAGACACCCCACACACGAAACGTAGCACAATGTTGGGAATGGGGAGAAGTGTAGTCCTTAGTATTCGGGTTTATGAGGATTTTTAGAAGATGGGTGAAATAGATTAGTTAGATAGGGTAGCTTAACTAGGTTGTTTAAATGGTATGCGATAGGTGTGCACTATTAGAAGAGGGGTGAGGTGTATCTCACGAGAATGAGATACCAGTTTAAATATGTGAGATTTCATGTTTTAAAATATCGGATTTATGCACTTGCTAAATATTTTCAAAACTCGGGATCTGTCCCATTTCTCCATTTTCCCCGTCTTACTCTATATGTATATATATTAGGTGTCCAAACACAGGGACGCCTGGATGATAATTCCATCGAGTCAGACGTTTGCTGTAGTAGCTATGGATGCATGCAGGTTTATTATAGACGCTTATATTCTTGAGATCTATATAGGGAGCACTATAGAAACACTCGGTCCGATAGCCCAATTGTATTCATTTATTCTTTTATCGCCTTTTAGTGAGGCATTTGATTTGGTTGTATTATGTTGTGTCAAGAGTTCGATTATTTGATTTCATCTCAATTGTTGTATATAAACTATTGTGATGCTTTATTTAGATGGTTTGGTTAAAATATTAGTTAAAATAAAATTTGGTCGCCAGCCTAATAAGTTATTAGTAATTAATTTGGTTTTTGACAGTGATGCTAAGAATGAACCATATGATATTCCTATTTTAATCTGGTATAAGATTGATCACTCGACATTTTATTAGGCGGGGTATCACAGATGGTATCAGAACATCAGGTTCTAGTGTCCTTTGGAATCTGTGCGGACGTACTATGCTTTCAACATTGCTTTTGATTTGATATAGCGCCTTACGATTAGGATTGTTGATTCATATCATGTGATTTTTTTATCCTGCTATTATGTAAGATTGTAGTAAATATTTTGCACGCTCATTCAAGATTCGTGTGCTGATCGATGAAGGGCGACCAAGGAAGGCCGTTTTGAGGGTAGCAGGAGGTGGGGGTTAGTTGGAGCTGTAAGTTGAAGTTAGAAATGAGGACCTCAATGGAGGTCACTCCCCTCGCAGCATTGTTATGAATTTATGCGACAACTACTAAAGTATAGTAGTTATAATTATCTACGTACTGGTTTAGCAGAGAGTGGAGCTAAACTTGATTTACCTAGTAAAGTAAATTGGGAAAAAGTTTGAAGGGTACTTGATCAGGAACATACGTTGAAGTTAAGTTATGTAGAGTTAGTGTAATGTTATTCATTGGAAGTAGAAGGTACATAGGCTTTGGCTTGAAGCAGGGTATAAAAATGCCTATATGTGAAAATTGAGGAAATTTTTTCACTCGTTGGAGCAATGTGAAATGGTGGGAACGATGGTTACCATATTTGAAGGAGCAGGACGTTTTCCTCATAGAGGAACCTTACGAACGGTTTCAACCATGAATTCCTTCGGGTTATTAAGAATGGTGAGAATGCAGTTTCTCAAGTATTCACATAAGGATCGATGAGAGGTCGACATTGAATAAAGAGTTATATGGTTAAGGAAACCTTGTACCGAAGTAAGGTAGGTAGAATGAAGAGAGAGTCCTTCAGTGGAATGATAGGCTCACTAGTAAGTGTTGCTAACACTTATGGAGAATTTTTGTTTGTTAAACCCCACAAGTGGACATCCGCCCGGGAATTCATTGAAATAGGGAAGTTAAGGCTGGTAGTATTTTTCCTTTTTGTCGGAGGTGATAAGGGAACTATGAGGATGATTGTTAGGATTTAGACTATTAGTTTCTGAGGTACTGATAAATTTAACATGGTCGGGATGGCCAGAGGTGGGGAGTAGGGTGATTTGGAGTGTAGAACCACATGATTGCAAAACTATCTTATCCACGGTTCCAGGGTGGAATTGGTTATTTTGATGACATCTCACCTGGATACGGGTTGAGCTCGCATTTATTTTTTATTAGGTGGAACTTCGATGAGTAGATGTTTCACTAGCATGACTTTAGTGCATGGGGACCTTATAGATATGATCTAAGGTATGTAGGATTTCGTATTTTACATGTTTCATACTGACATACCTCCACGACTGATAAAGTTAAGTAGTAGTTTATCGGAGGGGTTCCCTGTTTGGATTTCGCTTGCGGGACACTCCACGCATGAACCTTAATGACGCCAGGAGTGGAGAGATGCTACTGTATGCTAGGATGTTGGTTTTGGTGAAATTATTTGAAAGTCATGTGATGATTAGGGTCTAATAAAAAGTAGATGTGCTGTGGAAAAAGCACTAGAAATGTTTCTCTCACTGCAAGTATGTGGGTGAGGCAAGGTAAAGGAAATCGGGTTGAGGCTTTTAGCCAGGCCTTGAATAGAAGGCAAATTCAGAGGAAATAAGTTTTGGGTATGATGTTCATAACACTTTTACAGAGATTAGACGCCCCAATTAGTTAGACTTTTCATTTCACCAAGATGGAAGGACATAGTGGTAGAAGTACATTAGTAGGTTAGCCAGATAGGATTTAGAACGTCCCGGTTATGTGCCTTAAGCCATTATATCTTGATGACTGATGATGCAAGGAAGTAGTGTAACGAGAGGGCTCCTTATTTGGATTTTGCTTTGCGAGACATCCCATGCTTGAAAATGAGAAAATGTTGAAAGTTAAGTGAGGTCTTGGGAACTAGGGATATAGTAAGGATAGTGCTCATTTTACATGTGAAGGAAAGACATCGATATTAGGGTTATTAGGAAGTAAGACCAGTGGGTCATGTGGAGATATTTTAGGAAGATTTTAGTGAGTTAACCATGAGAAGATTGGAAGGTTAACTTTAATAAGGATTGGATTTCCAGGTATAGGAAGAATTGAATCTTGAGAAAATTGTTGAGAATACCCAGGTGTTAGCACCAGGCCAAGAAAGGGAGACCCATTTTTTGAGAGAGTGTTATGTATCGGATGTTTATAGTGGTGGTGCAGATGAGCATGGGTTAAAAGGTGTAAGGGCACCTTGGTAAGTCGGTTTTATATATCATCTGAAATAGAAGGGCGTAGTATATAAAGCTGAAGAATATGCTTTGGGGCAGTTATTGGTTGGATTGAACGTCGTAGGAGGCACGCGATAACCCAATTGTGTAGGTGCAAAGCACAAGCTGTCCTGATGTAGATGAGTGGACGCATAGAGTGGCAGATCTTTGATTGGATTAATAAGACAGAGCAATGATTATAGGCTCGTTTTCTTTATATGCGGTTATAAAAGCGCTAGGTGCGATGTGTCGTCATTATAGTTAACCTTATGACCAAAGTAGTGTTTCAGCGTATATAATTTAGTTAAGCTTGTGGTTAAGCTAGTGCGTTAGAATATAAGCCTTGAGGTAGGCGGTATATGGTAGGGTACCATTGGGCAGTACCATTCGGCTTTGGTGTACTAGGACATAGTGACTTTGGTGGGACAGGTTGTATCCGAATTTTGAGGACGAAATTCCATTGTACGGGGGAAGTATGTAATACACTGTACTTTTATAGATATTTAAATTGCATAAGTGAGGTTATTTGGTAAGGAGGGGAATTCTCGAGAATAGTAAATTCTAGATTAATAAGTGTTAGATATTTATCGATGGGGGTTAGATTTACTTTTGGTACTGAGTAAATGAGTTGGTTTATTTTAATTACATGTCGCAGTTGGGTAAAACGAGAAAGGATAATATTTGATTTGGAAAAGACGCGTTAAGAAGTGTTAAGTCCGATTAGTTAATTTTAGTTAAGTGACTCGGATGGAGATTTCGCGTGAACGGTTGGTTTCATAATGGCCGAGATAGTCATAAAAGAGTATCCAGGGGTAGTTTTGACACCCCGCCTATTTAAATACAGGGTGATCAGTCCTTTATTAAATTAAAATCAAGGTGAACGGTTGGCTCATTCTTAGCATCACTGTCGCAAAATAAAATTTCCAATTTAAACACCCTAAATAATTAAACTAAGTGTCAAAATAATTTTAAACTTCATTTCCATTTTATAAAAATCCAAATATGAAAACCTGTTTAATAATTAACAGATTTAGAATCCAAAAAACTATTGAGGATGGAAATTAACACACAAGAGTTTAACCATTCAAATAATCCAATACCAAGTTTAAAAACTATAAATTCAATCATCATGACAAGAATTAAATCCTAAAGACTATCGAATATTGGAAGTAAATGAACATAAATCTCTGACAAATCCAACTGAATAGGGAAACAGACGACACATGACCAAACAAATCAGAACTAAAATAAAAGTAGAGTCAACAACGATGTCGTCTAAGCAATACTCTGTAACTCCCACATAAGCTGCAGCACGTCCGTTCCAAGGAATCTAAGCATGACGCCCCTCTGGCTGGGCACCTGTAGCATATACATATATATACAAGAGAAAAGAAATAACAGGAAACGGGTGAGAGCTCAAGTGTAAAACAGTTTAAAAATAATTTAGTAAGTATTTAAAATTCTTACCGGTTAATGAAACAACCATGTTAGTATGCGACACTCTCTTGAGAAATTCTCACCTCTCATATAGTGTGCATGCCTACCGTACAATTAATTTCAAAAGTTTATTTTAATTTAACTTTCCCATAAGGTTTCATTCCGATAAATACTATGGATAAGATAATTAATTTCTAAAAAATAAGCTCTCTCATATATCTTATGTCATTTAAAATAACCCAGTGATGTCAAAAAATTCCCAAACACTTATAATAAAGTTGGAGTATTTATTCATTAATTAACTACTTTTATGCACAGTAGAGAGTTCCCATACTTAAGTGTGTATATATATATATATATATATATATATATATATATATATATATATATTAGTCATTCATATAATATATATACTCTCGACACCCCACATAAAATCTATGGTGCTGGCATACTCTGCTATCAAGTCCACGTATCACTCGTACTAAGGGAAATACTAGTTCGGAATCACTCTAGAACTGTATTAACACAAAACACATACAATTGGAGGCTAAGTATAGTTCCAAGGCACTAGGAGGTCAACACATACCCTCATGTCTCTTAGGACCATCTGACTATAACTCAAGTAGCCCGTATCAAGGATACTATCTTCTAAGGTACACGTCGTTATCCCCCATAAAGGCCCAATCGAGATAAGACTATCCTGGAGCGAAAACCCCCGTTATAGAAAGTAGATCAGGTATGATTTTTACACAGATATGTAATATATGCACAATCACACAATCGTATATATATATATATATATATATATATATATAATAAAGTAGGAAACTTATGTATGTCATAAGCTTCAAGTATGATGTCATCTTTATGAATTTTTCTTGCACTACCTCTTTTACCCTTGAAATTTTTGATTTCCCCCTCATTTGGGACACTATAATTTATTCCCCCTCTCCTTCAAAATTCAAAATGAAGGGTAAAATAGGGTTATACCATTTTTGTCTAATTTTTCTCCTTCACTCTCTTCTCCCGCTCTCACATCTTACTATTTTTTCCTACATTCTTTCTTCTGTCTCTTCGGCTTCTCTCCCAAAATGCTTCTCTATGTGACATTTCTCCTTCTCTCTCTTTCGATGTATGAGCTAATTTGTTCTTTGTTGGAGTTTTACAGGTAAGGTGATTTTTTTGAAGCACGATTTGGTGTGTCTAAAATCATGACTTGCTGTTGGCTTTTGTAGTTTAGGGGTTCAAATGTTTGTTTAAGGTTTCCTGCAGGCTTTGTAATTTAGGGCTTCGAATGTTCCTCATCTCGCAATCACTATATGATTTGAATGTAATTTAGGGCTTTATTTTAATTTGTTAGACTACAACAGTTGGACTATCAATATATGATCTGATCTTGAGCTAATTTATTTTGCAGGTCTAACAATCAGTTCCTCGATCTTTATCAGTCAGTTCCTCTTCTAATTTTTCACTCCTATTGAGTTTTTTGATTCACCACATCACAGTTGAAATCAGGTGTACCACTTTGTGGTTGCTGAGGAAATTTCTGGGGTTTCCATAATTCAGGGGTTTATAGGCTTCATGTTATACTTTGTGGCCAAATTTCAGGTATACCACTTTGTGATTACTGAGAAAATTATTTATTTGGGGTTTGTTCCTCTTTTTATGTATTGTTCCACTCTACATAATTCATTAATGATGTTTGACAAAACACATATTTGTGGATGGATGCATTTTTGAATGGATGAGAAAGAAATAATTTAGCAACCTAGGTTTCGGGTTATACATGTTTTGTTCATTAATAAATCATTTGGTTCTCCATGCAGTGATTTGTTTTTTAAACTTGAGTATTCGTCTTTCATTATTATTTTTTGTCTCCTTAACCTTTAATTTTTTGTCTCCTTAAACTTTTTTGAAATAAAATTGTTTTCTAATTCTAAATTGAGGACACCTTCTAAGATTAGTGAGGGATTGAATTTGAAGCTAATTTGAATCTTACGGGAGTATTTCTCTGAACTAGGGCTGCATAATCAACATAGCATCTGACGTTGTTTTGGTCAGCGATGCTGGGCAGGCCAATTACAGTACTACATAGCACATGGGTGCTGCGGTAGCTGCGGTGACGCTAATAAGGTGATTACTTTCTTCCTCTATCATTCATACCAAGTGATTTCAATACAATACCAGATCATTTCAATATAATTTGATCTTATTTTTCTTTTTCAGGTTGCAAAAATTGTCTCTCTTGCTCTTTGTACACCTCGGTATCCTCTAATGTAGGTCCTAGACAATAAATTATTGATATTGCAACTATGTTCTATAGATGTTGAGGCTATGGAAGTAGATGTTGAGGCTATGGAAGTAGATGTTGCAAATAAATCACTACTGCCAACCATAGAGGTTGAAGCAGAAAATAAAGAGGAAAGATCAGCTAAAGAGCATGAAACTCCCGTTCCGCGATCTCTACTTTAATAATTCTATTTGAAATAGAAAACAGAAGATCTATGTATCCACATTTCAGGTTTATGCATGCGTATGTATGTATTTATGTTATCTTATATGTGGTTATTTATTATGGATGATAATTTGTGAAATGTATATATTAGACTATATATAGACTTGATATTTAAGCATAAAAACAGTGGATTTACAAACCAAAGCTATTTTCATAAAATATCTATGTCTATAGTCCTCCAGACTATTTTTTTTGTATTTTGGTTTGAAGTAGTAGTATAGCTCCCATATATCTATTTTCACAACTAAGGCACTGAAATTGTTTGCATAATAGAATAGAGCATTTTATAATGTCATTCATGATTAACATTATGAACAAGTTTCTCTGAGAAGAATCTTAATCATTCCATAATAGCTTGGACTTGAGCTTCCATATTGAGACCATGGTCTATGATGTTTGAATCGGCCCATATCAATCTCCCCGTATCATCTCTTATAACTTCTCCTGATCCAATTAACATATTATGCTCAGAACTGGCTGCGGCATTGAGTTCTAAACTACCTCTATTTGGTTTCTCCCATTGAATTTCATTTCTGATTAAAGAAGAGAGTCTGAAGGAGAATACCGAGATGTAAGAGAGTCTGAAGGAGGACCGTGATGACTTGAATAAGTCTAATAATGAGCTTTAATAGGACAACGAGATGGTTGCCAGTATGATTTACCTTAGTTAGGCCGAAGAGGAGGTTCGTATGCTAAAGAAACTAACCGAAGCTGACATCATTAAGTTCAAGATCTTGGAACAAGCTCTGTTTAGGCTAACGATGAACTAACATCATCCAATAAGGCTCTAGGTAATGTAAATCAGAAGCATACTGAGGTTGAGGGAGCTGTGGCAAAGGCTGAGGAAGTAGTAATAGAGAAGTACAAGTCTTTTATTTATTATAACATGGATATCCTGGCCTTATTTCTTAATGGCCATGAAGAATTGAATAAGGGGTTCATGAGACTCTACCCTAGCATAGCTATCAAGGTTAAGAAGTGGGAGGAATATGATTCAGAGGATACATCCCTCGAAGCTGGTCAGGCTCCTAATGATGAGATTTCCCTTCTCCCTGCTGGGGATGCCTTTGCCCTTGCTGTGATTTTCATGTTCATTACTGTGTTCACTGTGTTAATACATGTTCTAAGTTCAATTTTTGACATAAAAAAAGGATACAGTCACAATATTTTTTTTGAACCTGACAGGGTCTTACCAAATAAATGAAAGATCATTCTTTTGTAGGTTACTTAGTGTGACACCCCGCCCAAATAAATACCGGGTGATCAGTCCTATATCAAATTTAAAACAGGAATCTCAGGGGTTCATTCTTAGCATCACTGTCGAAATTTTTTTAAAACTTTACTAACAACCTAGTATTCAAAAAGACTGATGTCAAATTTTATCTTTTTATTAAACAATTAAATATCCATGCTGAATAACAAATAAACCATACATCCAAACCATGAGTCTAAAACAGTACTAAATGACTAAATGACATGCCGAATAAACAATCAGCTCAAAATCCCAATAATAATAATTCAATAAATGAATATATAAACAAAATACTGAGTCTAAAAGTAAAAAGGGGAAACATGACCTGAATGAATCTACAACTGAGATAAGAATCCTACTCTAGGAATAAAGAAATGATACGTCTAAATCAAATCCTGCAACCATCCACAATGTTGCAACTGCGTAACCCTGGAATAGATAAGTCAACTATGGCATCCCTGTGGCTGGACACCTGTTAATATACATATACATAGACAAGAGAGAAGAAGTACAAGAAACGGGTCAGAACCCGATTTATAAAAATGTTTAGCAAGCATTTTATTGCAATAAATGAAATGCGTAGTATATAATGTTCATAATTGCTTTTACGGTCCCACTCTCTTGAGGACAATCTCACCTCTCTTCTATAGTGCACACCTATCGCATTCGTTTATTCCGCCTAGCCATTTGACACACTTCTAACTAGGAAAAAATGCTTATCCTTCTAGTTACCCCTCGTAGTAGTATATCATATTTGATCTCAACATTTATCATTTTTAAATAAGTGTTATCACACTAAAGTCAAGCATTTACTATTTACGTTTATATAAGATTTCACTATCTTAATTGTCTATAATTATCTCATTATAGATATACCATAAGCATACATATATATCCCTCACTATTATATATATGTATTAACACAATCTTAATAGCCTACAATTATCACATTGTAATTATATCACAAGTATACATATATATCCACCACCAATATATATATATACTAACACAACACCCTAAGGATACACCTATAGTGCATTGCCTACTCTGCTATCATGTCCCGGTACGTCTCGTACTCAAACAAGGACTATCGGTTCGGAAATGTCCCACGAACCATATAAACAAATCACACATATTGGTGGCGAACATAGTTCACATACCTATGGGTCACGCACATACCTACGCTCCCATAGTCAGCGGACTTATCAACTCACAAATAAGTCCTTCACAGTCCTATGTTCTGAGATACAAGTCAAATATCCCCCCGAAGGTCACTCAGGATAAGACCGTCTCTACACAACCCCCCGCGATAGCAAGCAGCTAGGTATGTCATACACATAATAAAACAATCAAATATGCATTCACGCACCCTATTAAAATATTAGGTATTCACACAACCTATCATTGTTTTACGTATTCACACAACCTATCATTGTTTTAGGTATTCCCGTAACCTATTATCATTTTTCTATTGGATTATGTATTCCCATATTTATATATATAATTCACACATTCATATATATATACCTATATTCCAATTATTACTAGTTCGCTCGAATTAAATACGATCCAATACCAAAATAGCTACATCCCACTATTTAATATAATTTATATAATTATATATCTCACCTCATATATACTTGATTAAGTTCATATTAGTCTCACGAAGTTTCCAACAATTTTTAGTTTCAATTCGGGAAAGTTTCATCACTAATTAAAACTCCAAGGGTATTTTAGACATTTCACAATATATGCCTCAGTAATGAAATTCCTAGTACTGCGTACTACTCTCCATTTTCTATGCGTGGCCACAAACGACACGTAAATCCAAATTCGTATGACAAAGTTATGCTCATTTAAAGTTGTGCTAAAAATCAAATAACTCGTTCCGTCTTCAAGGGTATTTTAGAGCTTTCAATTTTTTTGTGTCTAATTAAAAATATTCCCAGGACAGCGTAATACTCTTCGCTATCTATGTGTGGCCATGAACGGCACACTAATTCTAGTCTGTATGCCAAAAGTTAGGGCATTATAAAGATTCACCTCAAAGAAGATTTTTAAAAAAAAAAACCTTTCTTAAAAAGTTTTCCCACATTCTGCCCAGATTAATAAATTGATATTTTGAGGCATTTTGGAGCAGTTTTGGAGGAAGCGCGTGAGACAACAAAATGTAGAAAACGCGATTTTCTACAAGACAGCGCGGACATAATCTCCATTAAAGCTCCAAAACCTTCGATTATACCCAGATCGTTTACCCCAAAAACCTCCCAAGATTCATCCTAAATCCAACCAAACTTCATCATTAACAATTTCTTCCAACAATACCACTAATGGAGATTCAAAAACCAAGATCTAATCATGTTATTCACTTCTCAAATTAAGTTATAATCTCACTATTAACCCAATTTCTTACAAAGTTAAAAATCCCCTATTAATGGTTATTCTTCATCTTCTTCACCATAAACCTACAAATTTCAATTCAAATTCCTACTTCCAAATTTCCAGAATTAATTGACATAATTACAACTATTTACATCATTAACTACAACTCAAATTAAAGCAAGAAAACACTTGCCTTGGGGGATTAAATTCGACGATCCCATGTCGAAATTCTTGCCCGGATTGCTCTTGTCATCCTTCTTTCCTTCTTCTTCTTTCTCCTTTCTCTCCTCTCTCAACCCTTTGTGTTTTGGAATGACTCATGGCTGCCCAACACACTTAAACCTAGGTTAAAATTCCCCAATCCCGTAATTAAGCCTATTGACCAATTAAAAATGACTTAAATGCCCCCGTATGGGCTCGATTATGTCTAAAAATGCCCCGAGACCCATTTACTACCCTCGGGTACTCTTTTCCGACTATCTCGACCCTTCCGGACTCAACCGTGCACTCAGAATTGTCATCCGAGATGCTTTATAAAATTTTCCAATTTCAACCTCAAAATGCGACACATGTGAAAATTTTCAATAACCCGAATTAATTTGAATTTCTAAATCCCCAAATTTAAATAATTAATTCTACATCTCCAAATTCAATAATTTCTCCAATTTAAATAAATTAAATTTAAATCACCAAATTAAATGAATTTCTCCAAATTAAATAATTCCAACTCACTAATTTAATTAATTTATATATCCTCTAAAATATGGGGTGTTACACTTAGGTTGATCTTCATCGTCATTTCCATGGTTTTTGTGTTGGAATAATTGAAGACGTGAGGCTACAAAGTGATAAAGGTTTCGGTTTTGTAAGGTTCAATAACCATTTTGAAGCAACTAGGGCAATTCAGATGGGTAATGCCCAATTTCTATTTGGCAAACCACTTGAGGTAAATTCATGTTATGCTATTTATATAAACATATATTTGATATTAAATTATATATAATTTTTCATGTATTTGAAAAAAAATGGGATGTTGGGGTTTCCTTCTGTTATGTTCATATCCGTGTTTCTTATGAGTGCTAGGGCATCAATTAGGGCTTGATTATGTAAATCCCCGTTAATATATTCCAATATTACTTCACCCCGTAAACTACAAAAAAAAGCATAATATTAAAGGGTTTGATAAATTTGAGCAATTTGCTAATCTTATATATGAAGATTGTTGAAAATAGCAATTAAGTGCCACACCGCGTGTTGATTTGCGTAAAGTTTCAACAAGTTCATTATGTTTGCCTAAAAATAGTCTTGCAACCCCTACCTAAGTGATGAAATATTTTTGAGGTATTTAGATTCGGTACATAAATTGAATAATTGAAGGGGTCTTAGTGTAATATATCCATTAAGTAAATATGTGGATATGGTTAAAGAACAATGTATTATGATCTACGTTTAAAGGATTTGCAGGATTCTGTGTTAGTTACTTAGAAGGATTATAATCTGCATTTTGTTTCTATGATCTTCATTTTGTTTTGTTTCTATATCCAATGGATTTACATTTTGTTTCTATATTTAATGGACTTGCATTCAAAGAACAATGTATTTTTATCTGCATTTTCTTTCTATATTTAATGGATTTGAGGCATTTGAAGGATTTTGTTGATGTTATATGCTAGGTGGATAAATGACTGCCTATTACCTAGGCAGTTGAGCGTTGCCTAGCATCCAATCAACCTTAGATTGGAATTTTGTAAACATTGCTTTCCATATATTTATGCTTCTTTAAAGTATCATTTTGAATGATCTCTCCTTTTATATAGAATGGAATTGCAGTTTGAACAGTGTCGGTTATGTGTATTTGCAGTTTAAACAGTGTCGGGCGAGTGATTCTATGATTTTGATCAGTGAAGACAGTTTTCGCTTTGAGATGATCACTGTAGTACCAAATTCTCACCATCTTAAACTTAAGGTTTGGAGTATCTTCACTTGAATGTGTTGCTAAGGTTCGATTTAGATCAGTTTACTTCTCAATTAGCGTTAATTTGCATGATCGATTCACTCAAAGCTCTGTTACACTCTGTTTTGGTAAATTTTAAATTTTCTATACTTATTTGTCAATGTGATTAGTTTCCTTCCTTTGTGTATCTATTTTTTAACATCATCTTAAGCTCCTAAAGTTTTGAATGTTAAATTGTTTTTAGTTTATGCTGGATCTCCATGTACTATAATTGGAATTATAGATTTTCTGTGAGATGAAATGTTTAATATGCAGTGTATAAATACCTATTAATTTTTTGTTAATATGCAATGGGTAATATGTTGTGTATAAATACCTGTAATACATGTTTCTCAGCCTCGCACATTTAAACGAGAAGAAGAAAAATTGGAAGAGGAAGAAGTGAGGTCTGACGAAGAATCCAGAGAGGAATCTGAAGAAGAAGAAAGGTACTAGAGGTGGTGTTATCCAGATTGAGAATCCTAATTTGGTTAAGCCAAAGAACATGAAATCTGGAGATGTTGATCTTGAGAAAACTACTGAACTGTCGAGACGTGAAAGAGAGGAGATAGAGAAACAGGAACTCATGAAAGGAATATGAGGTTGCAAGAACAAGGGAAAATAGTACAAGGAAATATTTGGAGCGTTTAGCCCTTATACGTCAATAAAGGGCAGACGCAGCTAAAAAGCGTGATGAAGAAAAGGCGGCCAAAGAAATGAGGAAGGTTAAAGCTGGCAAATTAATATTTTTGGTTGCATGAAATAGTCATGTGACACAATTACCTCTAAGGTATAAGAAACACCATGTTAGTGGTTCATAATCGAAGATTATGCCATTGTGGTGATTTTCAATGCTATTATGTTTTTTAAAGAGAGAATTTGTGTCCTTTCACAACTTACTGCCTTCTTATTTTGTAAACAATATGTTATATATCGTAATACATTAGTTGCAAAAAAAAAAACAATGATCAAGGGATAATGGTTTTAAATGGTCATCTAAATTGGCAATGTTCAGTTTTATAGAACATGTTCAGTTAGTTCTTTTGTTCTATGTAAGTACATATCGTGGGTAAAATAGGTTCTTTTTTTCTATGTCATTATGTCATTCACTCAAGTCAATTGAAAATTTGACTCAGTCTTATGCAAATGGAAAAATGATGAAATCAGTTATATTATCTTAGTATTTCATTGGGCTCGAGTGTATAGCTCCATTTTCTAATTAATGTTAATATTTTATCAAATAGCATCTTTATGTGAATATTGATCATCATTTTAGTTATTTATGGATATTGTGTTTAATACTGATCATTTATGTGTTTTGATATAGGGTGTCCTTTATTTTTGCTTATTTGACTTTTGGTCCCCATTCACATTGTTATTTATGGATATTGTATTCACGTTGATTATTTGACTTCTGTATATTATATTTAAGATTTAATTGTCTAATCTTTTCATTTTGTAGGACTTGGTTGTCAGGATGATGTGAAGGGGCACTGATGATTTAGTGGTATCGGTAGCATCGACATGTATCGCATTTTGTTTTATTGACGGACCCATAAAGGTGATACATAACAGACTATGCATATTTAATTTGACTCATAAATTGTCTCTTTCATGGGTTATTTTTTATTTCTTAAATAGGATGGTTAGTCTTATAAATAGAGGAAATTCTGGCCAATTTTTTAAAATTTGTTTATGATTATTGATGTTATATAATAAATATTTTGTACTAAAGTATTAATGTTATTTTCATGAATTGAGTTGAATTGATGATTTTGTTTATGCGATGTTTAAATTATATATGACCTAACACTTTGTTTGGTTGAGGGAATGAAATTGTTTATGTTTGTAATTACGTACTTTGAAATTTTTTATCGTTTTGTGATTACGTGCTTTTTAAAAATGTTCGTCGTGCCTTCAAGCACGGGCATACCCTAGTATATATATATATATATATATATATATATATATTAGCATTTCTAAATTAGGTGCGCCCACGACCCATAATTATAATTATCTGTTCTTAGCATATTTTACTTGATTCTCTCGCATAACGGACTCGTCACTTTTATTCTCATATATAAGTTACTCCATACTTACTTATCATCTCCCGAAGTATTCTATCTCCCTAAGTATAATATTAGTAGTCACTCTCACTTATCTTCTATTCTAACTTACTCACGAGTCTCGATCTTTTATTAGACGTACGCATGATTTCGTATGTGTGAATAACTCCCCGTTAACCCATAATTTCATACTACATTAAATTTTCACTCAACGGAGTCCACCTAGACCCTACCGGTCTTCTCTATATCCCATTATGATCTAAAATTAATAATCAAGGGTTCCTACGCATTGTGACCGAATTAAACAAAAAGAAGAAAAATACACAGTTTTCCAGGAGGGATAGATCGATCGAGGAATGGGGTCTATCGATCGATCAAGCAGTTATGATGAAACCTGCCATTGTCCAGTTACGGGTTTACCTCTCCAACCTCAACCAAATCTCCATTAGCGATCCCTAAACTCCCAAACAACATTACTACAAGTACTATATACCTAACAACATGATTTTCTAAGTAAAATATGTCCGATTTCATCAAGTATAACGGTTTAATGGAGTAAAATTGTAACAAAATTCAAGAACCCTAATTTTTCCTTTAATTTCCATTCTTCCAATTCTTTTCCATATTACTTGCTTTTAAATCCATACAAATTCGTGGCTTATCCTCTACATGTGATTTAGATGTCCAAAATATGTCTATTTCCTCTACAACATATGATTTTAAGTCTCAAAAATAATAATTTCTTCCATGAAACATGTTCTGAACAACCTTAGACTAATATGATTGAAAAATTAACTAAAATAAAGCAAGATAGATACTTTCCTGGAATTTGAGTTTCTGATTTGTGGAGGAAAGAGGTATGGTTGCGTTCCTTATCACGCGATCTACGTTTTGGTTGTGGTGGCGGTGCGAACGAGTGAGTCTTTGGCCTTGAGTTGCTTGGAAAGCTCTCCAACTTCTTCTCCAATGGACTTTCTTTGATTTTGTGTTTGTTAACCCTAGAAGACAACTCCTAAAGGCTGATATATCCTTAGAAAATTCATGAGTTTAATTGCCCAAAAATACAAAATGTCTATAATGCCCTCTCGGGATGCCAATTTGGCTTAAAAATATCCCAAGACCCAAACTAAACCCCGGGTACATTATTTTGACTACCTCGACCCTTTCGAACACATTGGAGCACTTGAAATGTCCACACGGGCGACTTATAATTTATTCACTTTTAATAATAATAATTTAATCCTGACACGACACAGGCGCGTCCCGATTTAATTTTCATAATTATCAAATTATACACTCACGATAATTTTAATAAATTCGATTATACATCTTACTTTACCCATTTAGTAATATTCAACAAATTTTGAATAACTACTAACTCTCATCACGCTAGTAAATATTTAAAATAATTTCTGAATTAATATTAAATTAATATCTCAATTTAAATTTAATAACTCCCCAAATTTAAAAGTCATAAAAATACGGGGTATTACATACTTCCCCCCTAATAACGGAATTTTGTCTCAAAATTCAGAAAATAAGGCACACCTCGTAGAAATAAATCTGGATATTTTTGGCGCATATCTCCCTCACGCTCCCAAGTGGATTCCTCCACACTATGATGCTCCCACTAGACCCGTACAAGTGGGACTTCCTTCGACCTCAATTTCCTCTCGCTATGGTCTAGGATAGACATTGGTCTCTCCTCGGTAGAGCTGTCGGGCTGTAAATTAATCTCCTATATCGCGATATGAGTATCGACCATGTCATCCTGAAGATATCGTCTCAACGACGAGATGTGGAACACATCGTGAATGCGGTGCAAATGCAATGGAAACCCCAATCTGTATGCCAACGGCCCAATCCTCTCGATAATGGAAAATAATCCCACTTACCTCAGAGCCGACTTCCCCTTCTTTCCAAACCTCATTACTCCTCTCATAGGAGATACAAGCAGTAATACTTGGTCCCCGACACTAAACTCTTCGAAAAACCACTTCGCATCAGTGTAGCTATTCTGTCTGTCCTGTGCTACCCGAGTGCGACTCCTGATGAGCTTTATCCTAGCTGAAGTTTCCTAAATCACCTTAGGTACGAGAAATTTGTTGTCCCCCACCTCTAGCCAACAAGTAGGAGAACGACAAGGCCTGCTATACAATGCCTCAAATGGAACCATGCCGATCGTGAAATGATAGGAGTTATTGTAAGAAAACTCCACCAGTGGAAGATACGGCTCCCATCCTACTCCAAAATTTAGGACACACATGCGTAGCCTATCCTCTAACATATGATTGGTACGCTCTGTTTGCCCATCCATCTGCAGGTGATAAGCTGAACTCAATCTCAACTCTGTACCCATGGCCTCCTGAAAGCTCTCCCAAAAGCGCGTCACAAAAATCTTGCCTCTATCAGACATAATATCCCGGGCCACACCATATAGCTTAGCAACCTCAGTAATGAAAAATTATGCATACTGGCCCATGGTATAGTCTGTCCATACTGGAAGAAAATGAGCCACCTTGGTCAACCGATTCACTATAACCAATATGGACTCGTGACCCCGTTGTGATGTAGGCAGCCCAGTAATGAAGTCCATGGAAATACTCTCCCACTTCCACGTAGGTATCTCCAACGGCTGAAGTAACCCCGATGGTCTTTGGTGGTCTACCTTTACCATATGGCAAGTAGAACACTTGGACACGAACTCAGCAATGTCCTTCTTCATCCCACTCCACCAGTACTGCCACCTCATATCCCGGTACATCTTATCTCCTCCGGGATGTACCATAAATATGGAACCGTGTGACTGTGTCATCACTACATGACATGGATATTTTCCTTCTGTGACCACCAATCTCCCATTAAAACTCAAACCTCCATCATAACTTACTAAATAGGACTCAACACCCTCATCTAAAAGCCGTACAATCTTTTCCTGACAAAATGAATCCGCTGACTATGCCTGTATCACCCTTGTAAAAATCTCTGGTTTGATTATCATGAATGATACAAAGGAACAAGCTACCGCACCCTGGTGACCCAACTCTTTCCACTTCACTTTTCAGACGTCCGCTGTATCGCCCACCAGTCTACGGTTTAAAGCATTAACAATAACGTTAGCCTTTCTCGGATGGTACTGTATCTTGAACTTGTAGTCTTTCACAAACTCCAACAATCTGCACTGATGCATATTCATCTCTCGCTGGGTGAACAAGTACTACAGTGACTTATGGTCTCTGAACAAGTCCCCCAATAAGTAATGTCTCCAAATCCTCAATGCAAAAATGATCGTTGCTAGCTCTATGTCATGGGAAGGGGTAGTTCCTTTTGTGAGGGTTTAGCTTGCGGGAGGAAAAAGCTATAGCCTTATCCTCCTATTGAAGTACTCCCCCGAGTCCCCGTAAAAAGGCGTCAGTGTACATCAGATACTCTACTCTCAACTTGGGAGAAACAAGAACTGGCACCGAAGTCAACTTATCTTTCAGCTCACCAAAAGTTAATTGAAAAGCATCATCCTAAATATACAGAATTCCCTTGCGAGTCAGATTCGTCAACGTACCCGCTATATTAAAAAAGCCTCGGATGAATCTCCTGTAGTACCCGTCTAACCCCAAGAAACTATGCACTTCCGTCGGTGTCGTGGGCTGTCTCCACTCCCTCAACGCTCACACATTACTCGGGTAAACTGATATTCCCAATTTCGACACAACATGCCCCAAAAACTGTATCGCCCGTAACCAGAATCCGCAATTCTCATACTTAGCATACAATTGATACTCTCGTAGAGTCTGAAGAACCTGCCTCAAGTGCTCGGCATGCTCCTCCTTAGTGTGTGAATATATCAGGATGCCATCTATGAAAACGATGACAAACTAATCCAAGAAATCTCTGAACACTCGGTTCATCAAGTCCTTGAATACGGTTCGAGCACTTGTCAACCCAAACGGCATGACTCTGAACTCATAGGACCCATATCTCGTCAAAAAATTAGTGTTTGACACATCCTTCTCCCTAATCCGTAGCTAATGGTATGTCGATCTCAAATCTATCTTCAAAAAGAAGGCTGCTCCCCTTAGCTAGTCGAACAGGTCATTGATTCGAGGCAACGAATATTTGTTCCGTATCGTGACCTTGTTCAGCTCCCAGTATTCCACACATAACCTCAGTGAACCATCTTTCTTCTTCATAAATAACACTAGAGAGTCCCAAGGTGAGGTGCTCCTACGAATGAAGCCCTGACCTAACAACTACTCTATCTGATCCCGTAACTCCCTCATTTCCACTGGAGCCATATGGTACGGTGCACGTGCTATCGGTCAAGCACCCGACATTAAGTCTATGATGAAATCTATCTCTCGACTGGGGGGTAGGCCCGGTATCTCCTGAAATACATCGGATTACTCACGAATGACTGGAATTGAATCTAAGGGAATCACAATCACCTTAGAGGTATCCTCCTCTATATAGTACAAATGGGTGGAAGATCCTCCCTCTAGGCAAGGCATCGCCACCAAATACATCTCCTGCCCCAGAACGACAAATATAATACTCCCACTGAAACAATCTATCATGGCTAACTACGTAGAGAGCCAATCCCTGCTAATAATAACATTGTGCTCATGCATTTCTAAGACTAGCATGTCTGCCGGTAAAATCAATCCACCAATATCTACTCCTTCACCCCGACATATAAAGAAAATAGAAGACCCATTCCCTAGTGGTGAGCTACGCATGTTACAGTACTCTCTACCATGTCTAATAACCCTAAGGCTCGTGCAAAATGAGTAGCTATAAAATAGGACGACGCCCTAATATAAAATAAAACCCAACCCATAATGCCATGGATACGAAACGTACCCTTAATCGCAGGTGGTGCCTGAGGAGCAGCTGCCTGGTGGACATCATAGACACGTCTGTACTATAATTGCCCCTGCTGTAATGGAGATACTGGGATGGCTGGCACCTAAGCTGGCACTAGGAGGGTGGCTGGAAAGAGTGGCCACTATGGCTCATTACGGGCACCCTGCTATTGTGGCGCCCTATCTCCCTCTTGGTAATCCTGGAACCTATGGCCATTCTTGCCACATCCGAAACATCTACGCCTGAAGTTACCTCCCCTATTCCCCTACTAACCATAGCCCTTTTGGCCATTACCACCCCGCTACTGGCCCTGCTCGAAATGCTATTGAGCTTGATGGCCCTGTTGCTGTCCTACTACTGCCAGTGTTGGCCCTATTGGCCATGCTGATTAAACTAGACATGGCTAAATCTCCCAAATCCCTGTCTAGAGTCACCTGATCGAAATCGCTTGGCAGGGTCCCCCTGATGGCAACTCTGCTCACTGTGACGGGCTGCCCCTGGGCTGCTGGTGCCCCACTAGTACTACTGCCCCTATCCTGCCCTGCTGGCTAGACTCCCCTGTAGATGGAAGCGGTGATCCTGACAGTGTAATGCAGAAGCGTTGAGTACATCAGTGTAGGTACTCAATGATATATTGCGGATGAGGTGATGACGGATCCTCCAGGCTAATCCATCTACAAACAACAGTGTATTCTTCTCCTCAGTGGGTGCCTCATGTGGCACTATAGTGAGAACTTTAGTAAACTCCTCCTCATACTCAGGAACAATCATAATCTCCTACTTCATATTCAGTAACTTTCGCCTCATCTCAGACAGAACGACGGATGGAAAGTACTTGCGGTCAAACCACGCCCAAAATGACTAATTCGTGATGTTGTCCCTCTCTTCCAAGGTGGTGATGTACTCCCACCACTACAAAGAAACCCCCACCAGCTTGAAGGAAGCCAATAGTTGTATCTGCACGCCCATGCACTCATACATGCAGAAATGCCTCTGGATATCCATTTTCCATTAGCTGGTGACTACGATGTCCGAACTACCTGAGAACTCCGGGGGATGTGCCTTCTAAAAGGCATCCCTAACCCACTCCAGTGAAGATGGAAGATGTTCCGGGACTGGCGCCACCACCTGAATCTGGTGTGGAGCCTGCTGCAATACCGCTAATGCGATATTCACTGCCTGAGAAACAATAGCAGCTACCTCAATTGCCTTCATCATTCCCTGAGCTTGAGCTGTTGGCTGCTTGGTTTGGGCATTCCTATCTCGGGGTGCGCATCTCGGAGGCATTAGTAATAAGAAGGGAGTTTATTAGTCTAATGTTATTATCAAATTTCGAATAGATGAAGATGTAAGCATAAATAAAACAATACAACAATCCTAAAAATAGGGCTCTATATCAAGGACGCTAAGCTGGAAGTGAAATAAGCCGTAAAGATCCGAAAAGACACTAGAAACTGATGCTTTGATACCACCTATGACACCCCACTTAATTAAATACCGGGTGATCAGTCCTTTATTAAATTAAAGTCACGGTGAACTATTGGTTCATTCTTAGCATCACTGTCGCAAAATAAAATTTCCAATTTAAACACCCTAAACAATTAAACTAAGTGTCAAAACAATTTTAAACCTTATTTCCATTTTATAAAAATCCATATATGAAAACTTGTTTAATAATTAACAGATTTAGAATGCAAAAAATTATTGAGGATGGAAATTAACACACAAGAGTTCAACCATTGTAATAATCCAATACCAAGTTTAAAAACTATAAACACAATGATCTTGACAAGAATTAAATCCCAAAGAGTATCGAATACTGGAAATAATGAACATAAATCTTTGACAAATCCAACTGAATAGGGAAATGGGCGACACATGCCCTAAGAAATCAGAACTAAAATAAGAGTAGAGTCAACAATGAGGTCGTCTAAGCAATGTCCTGTAACTCCCACATAAGCTGCAGCGCGTCCATTCCAAAGAATCTATGCATGACGCCCCTATGGATGGGCACCTTTAGTATATACATATATATACAAGAGAAAAGAAATAATAGGAAACGGGTCAAAGCCCAAGTGTAAAACATTTTAAAAATAATTTATTAAGTATTTAAAATGCTTTCCGGCTAATGAAACAAACATGTTAGTATGCGACACTCTCTTGAGAATTTTTCACCTCTCATCTAGTGTGCACGCCTACCGTACTATTAATATCAAAAGTTTATTTTAACTTAACTTTCCCATAAGGTTTCATTCCGGTAAATACTATGGCTAAGATAATTAATTTCTAAAAATTAAGTTCTCTCATGTATGTTATGTTATTTTAAATAACCCAGTGATGTCACAAAATTCCCAAACACTTATAATAAAGTCGGAGTATTTATTCATTACTTAACCACTTTTATGCACAGTAGAGAGTTCCCATATATATATATATATATAAATATTCACATTTCTAAATTAGGTGCGCCCTCAACCCATAATTATAATTATCCGTTCTTAGCACATTTTACTCGATTATCTCTAATAACGGACTCGTCACTTTTATTCTCATATATAAGTTACTCCATACTTACTTCTCATCTCTCGAAGTATTCAATCTCCCTAAGTATAATTTCAATAGGCACTCTCACTTATCTTCTAGTCTAACTTACTCACGAGTCTCCATCATTTATTCGATGTACGCATGATTTCGTATGTGTTAATAACTCCCCGTTAACCCATAATTTCATACTACATTAAATTTTCACTCAACGGAGTCCACCTAGACCCTACTGGTCTTTTCTATATCCCATTATGATCTAAAATTAATAATCAAGGGTTCCTACGCATTTTGACCGGATTAAACAGAAATAAGAAAAATACACAGTTTTCCAGGAGGGATCGATCGATCGAGGAATGGGGTCGATCGATCGATCGTCAATCAATCGATGTTCTTGATCGATCGATCGATCAAGAAGTTATGACGAAACCTCTCCAACCTAAAACATATCTCCATTAAACATCCCCAAACTCCCAAACAACATTACTGCAACTACTATATACCTAACTACATGATTTTCTATGTAAAATATGCCTGATTTCATCAAGTATAACGATTTAATGGAGTAAAATTGACATAAACTTCCATGAAACACGTTCTGAACAACCCTAGACTAACATGACTGAAAAATTAACTAAAATAAATCAATATAGATACTTTATCGGAATTTAAGTTTCTTATGTGTGGACGAAAGAGGTATGGTTGCATTCATTGTCACGCGATCTACGTTTTGGTGGTGGTGGACGTGCAAACGGGTGAGTCTTTGGCCTTGAGGTGCTTAGAAAGCTCTCCAACTTCTTCTCTAATGGACATTCTTTGATTTTGTGTTTGTTAACCCTAGAAGAAAACTCCTAAAGGGTGATATATCCTTAGAAAATTTGTGGGTTTAATTGTCCAAAAATACAAAATGTCTATACTACCCTCCTGGGATGCCAATTAGGCTTAAAAACGTCCCGAGACCCAAACTAAACCCCCGGGTACATTATTTTGACTATCTCGATCCTTTCGAACACTTTGGCGCACTCAAAATGTCCATACAGGTGACTTATAATTTATTCACTTTTAATAATAATAATTTAATCCTGACACGACACAGGAGCGCCCCAATTTAATTTCCACAATTATCAAATTATACACTCATGATAATTTTAATAAATTAAATTATACATCTTACTTTACCCATTAAGTAATATTCAACAAATTCCCAATAATTACTAACTCTCATCACGCTAGTAAATATTAAAAATAATTTTGGAATTAATATTAAATTAATATCTCAATTTAAATTTAATGAATCCCCAAATTTAAAAGTCCTAAAAATGCGGGGTAGTACAGTAGTGTTTAGGTTTCGGGTTTTTTTGGACTATTAGGGACTCTCAATTGAGTAAACAAGTCATTTTTGGGTTTAGTAGGGATAAGCCCTTATTCACTCTTATGAAGGCACGAGAGAAAGAGAGAGAGAGAGAGAGAGAGAGAGAGAGAGAAGAGAGATAGAAAAGAACGAAGAGAAGAAAGGAAGAGAGAAAAGGGGATTTGGGACCAAACTCCGCGGGATTCGACTCGAGGTCGTTGGATTTCATCCACGAGACAAGTGTTTACTTGCTTTATTCATTTGAGTGTGTATCTCATATCATAGTTGGTGTAAACTAGATAAATTTGGGTTGTAACCCCTGAAATAAATTTTGGAAATTGTATTTTGAAATCACAATTATGTGTGTTGTTATCTGTCGATGATTTCTAGTATAAAACCCAAGTTAATGGTGTGTAGAAATGGTAGAATTGATAAATTAGGGTTTAAATGGTTTTAAGGTTCAAATCTAAGAGAAATGGGTTGATACCACAAATTAATTGACGTGTTAGTTGAAAAACATGTATAATATGTTTATAGTGTTATTGGTTGAGATTAGAAATAATAAAAATGAAGGTTGGGATGATATTTAGTATTTTGGAGATTTAGGTTTTGTAAGAAATGGAGAGATGACTGCAATATCCGGTGTGACCAGTCGACCACGGGCAAGGAACCGGTCTACCAATATATGGGAAAAGGCCACTGGTTGGCTCGCAAGGAAAAATCCCAAATCTCGATCGACCGGGGGCCAGGGACTGGTCGACCGGTACTTTATTTTCTGCCCCAAATATGGATTTTTCCACTCCTTTTTCTTTTTGGGTTCAAGGCTTGTGGGCCTTCTTAATTGGTGTATTATAGATGGGTGTGACCTAAAGGACTTGAGGAGTTATATATTAACCTGGGATTTGTTGAGTGTACAATCCGGAGCATGGATTTAATGAATGTTTAGGACGAGTAACATTCGAGAAAATTATTCTACAAGCATATATAGATATATTTATGTGGTCAGGATAAATATGGGCCGATTGTAATTGAGTAAATCCTAGGATACAATTAGGATGGAATTTAGGATATGGGCCAAATCTGATTGAGCGGTTATCCGATACGTTTATTGATGACTACTATTGTAGGTGATGCGATAGCTATGGAATTAAAATAAGTTACGTGTATACTTATTTAATTATTACGAATTAGTGTATTCGTGTTTATATTACAATCCTTAAAAGTGTTTAAGGTGCGAGTTATAGTTTAAGTAAGATAATACTTATCGGTTTAGTTTTTTAAGTATATGAATACTTATATACTATTATGAATGGGAACAATCGGTGTATTGGCTATCGCTATAAGATTTCGGCAATTATAGCTCGAGCATATTGAGGAATTTTATATTATATATACGGGTATTATTTCATTTTATATATATACGACTTGTTTATAAATATATTGGTATGTAAACGATATGTTTATGTATGTTTTTATCTCTAGTGCTATCGAGGGAGGTTGCACGATGTGGGTGAATCCACTGGCTTACAGAGCAGGGTAAGTATAACCCCAGGTCATATCATCTCGTATATGGGTGAGATATTTTTTTAAACTTTTAGGTGGGAATATGACCGCCTCCACCGTTTTGTATTCCTACCATGATAATTAGAAAGTTTGACTTGGTACCGGGGTTAAGTTGAGCAAACTCGAATATGGATGGGCACTTTGAGAATGCATCCTCGAGTTATAACTCAGTGGGATTGTTATTATAATTATGATTGTAATATAGGTATAAATATACTCATTGCTTGTAGTATAATACCTGCTTATGAATATGAGATGTCATATAGCCTTTAAAAAGGTGTAAAGTGAAAACATGAATGAGATGTTATTCTTCTTCTTATAGTATTTTATCCGGAGTAATACAAATGTGAATCATAGGTTCTAGTGATAACTATATATATGTACGAGATTTTATTATATGTGCCATGTACTTAGAACATAATGGATCTCGGCGATCTACATTGTCATGAAGTAGTGTATCGGGGGGTTCCTAGTTTAGATTTCGCTTCACGGGACACCCCACGCACGAAACGTAGCACAATGTTAGGAATGGGGAGAAGTGTAGTCCTTAGTACTCGGGTTTATGAGGATTTTTAGAAGATGGGTGAAATTGATTAGTTAGACATGGTAGCTTAACTAGGTTGTTTAATTGGTATGCGATAGGTGTGCACTATTATAAGAGGGGTGAGGTGTATCTCACGAGAGTGCGATACCAGTTTAAATATGAGAGATTTCATTTTTTAAAATATGGCATTTATGAACTTACAAAGTATTTTCAAAACTCGGGCTCTGACCTGTTTCTCTTTTTTCCCCTTCTTGCTATATACGTATATATATTGGGTGTCCAAACACCAGGACGCCTGTATGATGATTCCTTTGAGTCGGACGTTTGCTGCAGCAGTTGTGGATGCATGTTGGTTTATTATAGACACTTATATTCTTTAGATCTATATAGGAAGCACTATAGAAATACTCGAGCCGATAGCCCAATTGTATTAATTTATTCTTTTACTACCTGTTAGCGCGACATTCGATTTGACAGTATTATGTTGTACCGAGAGTTCGGTTATTTTATTTCATCTCAATTGTTGTATGTAAACTGTTGTGATATTTTATTTAGATGGTTTGGTTAAAAGATTAGTTAAAATAAAATTTTGACGCCAGCCTAACAAGTTATTAGTAATTAATTTAGTTTTTGACAATGATACTAAGAATGAACCATATGAGATTTATGTTTTAATCTGGTACAGGATTTATCACCCGGTATTTTATTAGGCGGGGTGCCACACTTGTTCCCATACGGAACCTTCAAGAAACTAAAATGCTACACCTAGGATTTTAAGATAGTCCTAATAATATATTTTTTTGGGTGCTTACTAAGATGTAATGCTCTAAATGTCGAAACGATTTTTCCAAGACAGGGAAGCGAAAATTTTTACTCACTGATTAAAATATATTTTTGAACACATGGTGAGTAAATATACCTTTATTATAAATAATGGATTGAATAAATCAAAGAAGAGGAGTGAAAAAATGTTCTCTCAAATATCTGAAGTTTATTGAGTAAAAATATATTTTCAGATCTCTCACTCTTAGATATGAAGAGTAAAAGATACATCACCATTTTTCCTTTCGATTTAAAATGGTTTAAGGCATAAATTCTAGGTTTAACACTTTTATGGAGTCAAATTGTCCCTTCAAGATCTTAGTCACCCAAATATTTGTACATGAAGTACTTTTCAAGAATATCTTGTGCAAAAAGCCCTTTCGGTGCTGTCAGACGCATCTTGCAGTGTAATACCCCGTATCTTAATAATAAAATTAAATCAGTAGAAATTAAATTAAATCGGTAGAGTTTAATTAATCATGAATAAATTGATTAATTATAAGTTCATGTTATGTTTAATTAATTGAGTCATGAATAAATTGATTAATTATAATTTCATGTTATGTGGATTTAACCTTGCATGTTAAATACTTCTCGGAGAAAGTAATTGCATGTTTTTTAAATAATTATTATGTGGTGTTCAATTAAATTAAAAAAAATGTATATTGGATAATAATAATTCGGGTGCATTTCGAGTTATTTTGGGAACTCATTTTTGTTTTTTAGACCTTAAAAAATGGGCTTGAGGAATAGGTTTACCATTTGGGGAGTTGCTGGGCCATTCCGGTTATGGATTCAGCTTCATTTGGGGGCTGAAATATGGAATTCAAAAGGTAATTTGGGATTAACAAATTAGAGAATTTAGAGAATCCCATACATTCATCCAAATCTAGACCTAGCAGCCACCACTTGTGGAGAGAAGTTATCAAGATCCACAAAGAGGAGAAGCTTAAGGAGTCAAGAGAAGGCACCCAATCTTCTAATTAAGGCATGCATTATCTCGCTAAAGTTAACTTCTAAATTTACCTCTTAATTCATTATTGTAATATCCCATGTAATTTCTAGGTTAAAAACATGTAACTTGATGATGATGGGATGAGATAATATCTTATGCATGTTGAGGACTTAATATGAATTTGATGTTTAAAGATTAAATGAATTAAGGATAGACCAATAAATTTAGAATGGAATTAATCTTTAATTGAGGATTACAATCCATGTTGTAGGATCCAAAATTTGTAACGATTATCATACTTTTGTAGAGCCAAAATCTGACTAGGATCTTAGAGATGTCTGAGACTAAAAATCGAGATGTGATGGTCTATGGGATTGGATTAAATTCTTGGGTTTTAGGGATTGAATTGTGTGGTAATTTGGGAAATTAACTAGTCAAAGAGTGTATTGATGCATAAGAAACTTAATATTTTGATAATCTAATTGGGTAAACTAATGGGATGAAGAATTGGATTAGAAAATAAATCTCGTAATGAAAACTTTGAAACAGTTAGGCTTCTGCCCAAGTACGAATCGATTCGGCCAGGTGCGAATCAATTTGGCCCCTAGAGGCGAATCGATTCGGCTCTTCGATCATGTCAAGTTGGAACCAGGGATGGATCGGGGAGATTTTTAAGAACTCATGTGAGTTGGTGGGAGGTCATCCAAGTGCACACTTATTTTATTAGAAGTGCGTTTGTGGCACTATTGTTAAATGAGGAAATTTATAATTACATAAATGATGAAGATTTGTTTTTAAATCAGGATAGTTTACAATTAACTACTTGCTTAATTATCAGTGACGAATTACTTATGGATGATTATATGAGACATCTTAGTGTAATTTTAGGCTAATTACCTATACATCTTGTATTAATTATTTGTTTAGACATAACTATGTTTGTGGACGGTCCTATCGGTTAGGGTTACGCGCATTTCATGACCGTAGCACATGTCGGCACAGGTGGGATATGCATTGTGTTGGTCATTATATTAGGTACCATGTAGCAGTGCCACTTACGAGAGGTTGGTGTAGATATTGGGATCCGTTATCACCGTTGGGTATGGAGTATACAATGGTGTATTGTGTAGGGACCGCCCCACTTATATGTGTTTTATCATGTTCATTTGGAGGAGGGACTCCTCCAGACTTAGAAATAGAGCACGAACGGGACATTAATGGTAGATGTCATTAAGTGCCGTGTATATGTAAGGACACACACACACACACACGCACACACGCACACACACGCACACACACACACACACACACACACACACACACACACACACACACACACATATATATATATATATATATATATATATATATATATATATATATATATATAATCATATAAATTAAACGAGATTAAAGTGATTAGTGTAGTGATGCAGACAATCAATCACAAACCCAATACTACATATTATGTATAATAGATGGTTATGTCAATTTTGTGGGTAGTATGACTGGGGCATTCTGGGAAATGGTAACATAGGTGTAGACAATTAAAATTTTAGCACATATATTGTTCTATAGGCATCGTACATTAAATAATGGTATAGTTGTTTGTCATTTCATTTGGGGTTTGGAGTAGTATGTGTAGCGTATTCCACTTAGATAAGAGGTGAAATGTTTATCGCGTGTGAGTGACAATGGGCGGTACATACCTTAAATTAACAGTATTATTTCATCTTAATATTCATAAGTTAATGCTTGAAACTCTAGGGCGTTGACCCGAATTCTAGATGTTTTCTCCCCCTAGGTGTGCCTACACAGAGATAGGAGGATGACGAGATATCAACCTTGCAATCTTACTTTGCTTATCGGAGATCAGCTCGTTGATTCTATTTTAGGTAGCTATTTCATTCCAGTCTTTTTTTTGGATATTGTAAGGGCATAACCTCGGAGATTATTTTTATCCAGTCAGTTGAGACCATTGTGTTTGTGTTGGGATATTATTTTATTTGAATGTTTATGTTGTACATATTATTTCTTTATTATTAATTTGAATCAATCTTATTACGCATGTGGTTTCAAAATACAAATGTTTTATTATGGTTTGATGGTGAGAATGATATAAAATGATAGACAAACGCCATCGTCGGCGTATCATGTTTGGCCAAACAAAACATGAAAAATGAGGGTTGATATAGTTGGTATTAGGGAATACAGGTTCTAGCGTCGTTAGGATATGTGTTGTATTTATTATGTTCTGCATTGTATTCTTTTATATGTAGAGCTTATAACTGGGAATCATTGTATTCATGCGATCTGTACTAATACAAACCTTGTCTGATTTTAGATGATAAATAGTATGAGAGGAAGATCACAACGTGTCACCGTACTGACTGATGATTAGGGGGCTCAGTAGGATCCATAACCGCACCTATAGCCACCATCACCGGTGGTCGATCCGGTAGATATTTCTGCTATTGTGACTCAGGTAGTTTCCAGAGTGATGGCCACTATGATACAACATTTTCAGCCATAGTAGCCACCATCACCCCCACCAAATCAGGTGGTGCTACCAGTATGAATACCCAGATCAGTATGGCACAGATTTAGAGAGGCCTTCACTAAGGGCCACCCACTAGAGTTTGTAGGTAGTTCCAAAATTCTGGTGGCTAGTCAGTGGAAAAAGAATATACAACATCACTTGAGGATGGTAGATTGTACGCAATGTAAAAATAAATGCTAGCCTCATTTTTAACAGGTTGAGGCAGCCTTATGGTGGTGGGAGTCAGTTACCTCACCGAAGAAGTGAGATATTTTGACGATTGATGAGTTCTGGGGAAAGTTTGAGGGGAAGTATTTGCACCATCCATGAAATCTATGATGAGGAGAAAATTCATGGAAATTAAGAAGGAAGATGGTACCATAGCTAAGTACAATCAAGAGTTTAATGTATTCTTCTATTTACAGGGGATGAGGTAAACACGAAAGATAAAAAAAATGGAGAAGTTTTTTGTAGGGAGGACCTATCACATCATGAAACCATTACTGGGGAATCAAACTTTTACCACTTATAATCAGATGGTGAATGCATCTTTACTATAGTTCTAGGATCATAGGGACTTACAGAAGAACCAATGGGAGAAGGGACATAGCTCCGAGATGTTGAAATAGTAGGGTAAAATAAATGGGAACAACAGTTAGGGGGCCCATCATTTTAGGGGTCCATAGTGGATTGATCAGCATAAGATCTTCTGAGATTATGATGATCGAAACAGATAGGTCCATTATGTCTAATGCCAATAGTCGAAAGGCCATCACGGCTAATTACACCTGGTCCAAGGCCAACTGGGCCAGTAGCTAGAGAGATGCATGTTTCATGAGAATTTCTACAGTTGTGGAGAGAGGGGTCACACATCAAGGAGGTGTCCTCGGGGTAAGAAAGGACTACAGGAGCAGGATTGACCGTGAGGTTATCTATCACCACTGGGCAGCATCAGCAGTTGCGAGCCCCAAGAATTGCAGTACTAGATTTAATAGCTCTAACCGCCCCACTTCAGGGGCAATACCCACAGTTACGAAGTGGGAAGGTATACTTCATCACACCGATTGAGGGACCAGCCCCAGTTCAAGAAGTTAAGGGCATGTTACCTATCTTTGGGCATGTGGGCCATATTTTATATGATACTAGTTCTTCTCATTCATTCATTAGCACTAGCTTTTCATTTGAGACTGGGATGATAGATTTTGCATCTGATATCATGCTTCATATTGATTCACCCATGGGTAGAGGGGAACCTACATGTTCAGTATGCAGGGGTATATGGTTTGATATCGGGAGAGTCATATTTTTTGGCAGATTTACGAGTTTTAGATATTTTCGAGTATGATATCATCTCAAGGATGGATTGGATAGAAACATACAAAGCATGTGTTAATTTTTACGGTAGGTCCACCATCTTTGCCATTCTGGGGAAGGAGATATACCTGGTTATGATGCCATGCCCCGAGGTTGGGTTGAACATGAGATTGTATTATATTTAGGAAGAGACTTCTTCGTAGGTCACAGTGTCTCTAGATTGCATACTGGTAGTTAGTGAGTTTACTGATGTATTTTGGGAGATCCCAGAATTTCCACCTAGTAGAGAGATAGATTTTTTGATTAATTTGATCATATGGCTCCTATAGTAATGAGGGAGCTTAGGGACCAGATTGAGCAGTTATTGGGATGAAGGTTCATTTAGAAGAGTACTTCGCCATGGTGTGCTCCAGTTCTATTCCTCAAGAAGAAAGACGGATCTTTCAGACTTTTTATTGATTACCAGGAGTTAAATAGGGTCCCCGTATGGAATAAGTATCCATTTCCGCGTATTAATGACGTATTTGACTTGCTGAGAGGTGATGTATACTTTTCTATGATCTATTTAATATCGGGTTATCATTAGCGGAGGGTTTGGGAGCAGGATATCTTAAAAATAATGTTTTTGACGAGATTTGGGTCTTTGACTGTGTTTATGGACCGATTAATTGGGTATTTAGGGAATGCTTAGATCAGTTCGTCATCATGTTCATTGACAACATAATGATTTATTCTCGGACTGCAGAGGAGCATGCACAACATTTGTGGGTAGTCTTATTGACGTTAAGATACCATCAACTTTATATAAAGTTCAAGAAATTTTATTTTTAGTTGCAGGAGGTTCAGTTCTTAGGCCATATCATATCTCAGAGGGGGATATCAGTGGATTGAAGGAATGTTTTTATAGTGATGGAGTGAGGAAAACCCACTACATTCACCATGGTTAGTAGTTTTTTGCGATTGTTTGGGTATAACAATAGATTCATTTAGGGGTAATCTAAGATATCCGAGTACCTCACAAACTTGATGATGAAGGATGTGCCATTTATATGGGATAATGCGTGTCAACAAGACTTTGATGAGCTGAAGGCTCGATTGACTACGACTTCGATACTTGCATTGATTCGAGCAATGATAAACTATAAGGTCTTCATACATGCATCCTTGAGGGTTCTTGGAGGGGTGTTAATTCTAGAGGAGAGGCCATAAACTTGTGCTTCATGGAATCTAAAGCCTCACAAGGAACATTACCCCACCCATGACTTGGAGTTAGTAACCGTGGTATTTGCTCTATGTATATGAAGGCATTATATCCTGAGGGAGAAATTTAAGCTATTCACATACCATAATAACCTATTGTACTTGTTCCTGCGGAGAGAGTTGAACATGCAACAACGAAGATGGATAGAGTTTGTGAAAGATTACCCGTTCAATATTCAGTACCGCCCCGAAAAGGAAAATGTAGTGGCTAATGCTTTGAGCCACCAGCCAATATTGGAATTAATGGAAGTGTGGATGTCTAAGTTGAAATCACTTTATGGTGATGATAAGTTGAGAAATGGTTTTATGATGGTTTTCACCATTACACCCGAGATCATTATTTTGGTCGTGAACGCACAAACAGGAGATCATATTTTTTATGAGAAGGTTAAATAACTATTAGCCGAGCGGGTAGGGCACTACTTGATAGACTCAGATGGTAAATTGATATTTCATGATAGACTGAATGTTTTAGATGATGTGGAGCTGAGGCGATCCGTTATGACTGTGGCTCATGGCTCACGTTTTACAGTACATCTCGGTGGGGACAAGATATACAAAGATATGAGGCACCAGTATTGGTGGGTCAACATGAAAAAAGGCATAAAAATTTTTGTGTCCAAGTGTGCCATGTGCCAGTTGGTGAAGGTGGGCAATCAGCATCCCATAAGTTATCTATAGCCCCTTGAGATCCCGATGTGGAAACTGGAGAGCATTTCCATGGATTTTATCACAAGGTTGTCCACATCACAATGGGGGCATTATTCTATTTGGGTGATTTTTGATCAATTAGAGATGGTGGCTCCCTTTTTACTGGACCGGATAGACTACGTGTTAGACAAGTACGCTATTATTTTCATTGAATATAGTGAAATTGCATGGGGTACTGATCAATATTGTATCGGATAGGGACAAGAAATTTGTCTCCTACTTTTGGAGGAGATTCCAGCAGGCCTTAGGGGAAAAGTTGAGATTGATTAAATTGTATGAAACGCAGACTGATGGGCATACGAAGAGGGCAAACTTAATGCTAAAGGATATGTTGAGGATGTGAATCCTAGACATTAAAGGTAGTTGAGAGCAGTATTTACCTTTGGTAGAATTTGTATACAATAATAGCTATCGATTGTCTATTAGGATGGAACCCTATGAGTCATTATATGGGAGACCATTCCGTTCACCGTCATGTTGGTTGGAGGTGGGGGAGAACAAACTTATCATACTGGAGTTCATTCAGGACACCTTAGAGAAGGCGAAAGTGATTCGGGCTAGGATTCGAATTGACCAGGATAGACAGAAAAGTTATGTGGATGTGGGTCAGAGGCACTTAGACTATGAGGTCGAGGGTCAAGTGCTGATTAAGGTGTCTCCCATAAAGGGAGTAATGATATTTGGGAAGAACATGAAGTTATCTCCACAGTATGTGGGTCATTTGTCTATTGTTGAGAGGATTAGAAACGTGACGTATCGGTTGGGACTACTGAACCACCTGGAGAGGATGCACACCATCTATCATATATTTGCATTGTGTAGGTTCATTAGGGATGACATTGGTTACAAGAATATCGATATCGATAAGATAAAGCTTCAGCCTTATACGACCTACGACGAGAGACCCGTATCTATTTTGGATCGTAGGGAGCACCGACTTAGTTCTTAGGTTATTCCCTTGGTACGCATGCAGTGGGGGCATCATAATGCGGATGAGTCAACGTGGGAGTGGGAGGATGACATTCGAGAGATATATCCAAAACTCTTCTAGTAGGTACATCTCAATTTTTGAGGACATAATTCAATTATTGGGGGGAAGAATGCAATACTCCCTATTTTTGTAATGAAATAAAATTGGTAGAAATTAAAGTAAATCGGTAGAGTTTAATTAATTAATTCATGAATAAATTGATTAGTTAAAATTTCATGTGATGTGGATTTAATCTTGCATGTTAAATATTTCTTGTAGAAAATAATTGCATGTTTGTTTAAAGTTTTTTATGTCGTGTTTAATAAAATTACAAAATGTGCATGTTGCATAATAATAATTTGGGCACGGTTCAGGATGTTTTAGGAACTCGTTTAAGGTTTAAGATCTCTAAAAATGGGCCCGGGGTACAGGTACACCATTTGGGGTGTTGTTGGGCCATTCCGGTTCTGGATTCGGGTTCATTTGGGGGCTAAATATAGGGTTCAAGAGGCAACTCAGGATTAACAAAATATATAAGTTAATTATGGAGTTAGAGAATCCCCTTCATTCATCCAAAGCAAAACTTAGTATCCCCAATACCTATAGATAAGTTACCAAGGTCCAAAGAGAGGAGAAGGTTAAGGAGTTAAGAGGAGGCACTCAATATTCCACTTAAGGCAAGAATTCTCTTGAAAAAATTAACTTCTAATTTTACTAATTAATTCATTGTTATAATCTCTAATGTAATTTCTAGGTTTAAAACATGTAAATTGATGATGATAGGATGAAATAATATTTGATGCATGCAGAGGACTTAATATGAATTTGAAATTTAAAGATTAAATGAATTGAGGTTTGACCTAGAAATTTAGAATGGAATTAATCTTGAATTGGTCATTAGAATCCATGTTATAGGATCCAAAATTTGTAACGATTATCATCCTTATGTTGAGCCAAAATCTTATTAGGATTTTAGAGATGGTTGAGACTAAAAATCGGGATTGATGATTTACGGTATTGGATATAATTTTTGGGTTTTGGGGATTGAGTTGTGTGTTAATTTGGGGAATTAGACCAATTAAAGTGTGTATTGATTCATAACAAACCTAATATTATGATACTCTAATTAGCTAAAGTAATGGGATGAAGAATTGGAATAGAAAAAGAAATCTCGTAATGAAAAATTTGAAATAGTTAGTTTTTTTCCCAAGTACGAATTGATTCGGCCTTCAGAGATGAATTAATTCGGCCAAGGGAAAATCGATTCAAGCCCAAAAGGCAAAATCGATTTGGCTCCTGAGTCAGGTCAGGTTGGGACTAGAGATGGATGTGGGGAGTTTTTAGGAACTCATGCGAGTGGGTTAAAAATGCATTTGTGGCACTAATATTTAAATGTGGAAATTTATAACTAACTAAATGGCAAAACTTTATTATTAAAGGAGGAAATTTTTTAATTAACTAGTTTGTTAATTATTAAAGTGGGATTCCTTATAGATGATTATATGAGATATCTTGGGGTAATTATAGAGTAATTACCTATACATATCGTATGATAAATATATGTATTTATTTATTTATTTATTTATGTGGAAATACTTATGTTCATGCACGGTCCTATCGGTTGGGGTTACGTGCATTTCGGGACTGTAGTACACATCGACATAGGTGGGCTTGACGTTAGGTCATTATTTTTGGTACTACGTGGCAGAGCCACTTACGAGAGGTAGGTGTAGATGTTGGGATTTATTACAACCATTGGGTATGGAACATGTAATGATGTATTGCCTAGGGACCACCTCACTTATGTGTGTTTTGTAATGTCCATTTGGATGAAGGACTCCTCCGAACATACCGATAGAGAACGAACGGGATACTAGTGGTAGATTCCATTAAGTTTCGCATATATGTAAGGACATATATATAATCATATAAATATTAAAGTACTTAGTCTAATGATGTAGACAATCAATCACATACCTAATACTGCGTAGTATGCATAATAGGTGGTATTATCACTTTTGTGGGTAGTGTGACTAGGGCATTCTGGGAAAGGGTAACACGGGTGTAAAAAATTACATTTCGGTACATAGATTGTGCTATATGCATTGTGCATTATATAGTGGTATAGTTGTTTGTCATTTAATTTGGGGTTTGGTGTTGCATGCGTATATCATCGTACTTAGATGAGAGGTGAGATATTTATCGCATGTGAGTGCAGATGAGCGGAACATATTTTGAATTAACTATATTATTGAATCTTAATTTTCGTAAGTTAATTCTTGCAATGCTAGGCCATTGACCCAAATGCTAAATGCTTTCTCCAGCACAGGTGTGCCTAGATAGGGATAGCAAGACTGATGATATATTAGCCTTGCGGTATTACTTTGCTTCTCAGAGATCAACTTGTTGATTCTAGTTTAGGCTTCTATTTCATTCCAGTCTTTCATTTTGGATATTTTTGGGCATAAGATTAATTTTATGCAGTTAGTTGAGACCGTCATGTTTGTGTCGAGATTTTATTTTATTTGATGTTGATGTTGGACTTATTATTTCTCGGTTACTAATTTAAATCAGTTTTATTATGCATGTGGTTTCAAAATACAAATGTTTTATTATGGTTTGATGTTCAGAATGATATAAATTGATAGACAGGCCCCATCTTCGGCATATCATGCCTGGCCATCCTTTAAATTAAAAATGGGGGTTGTTACATGCAGCAGTGTTGCCACATTGAGAAAATTCCGTACTATGGTGAACTGAAGCGAAAATCAGGTCGCGCAAAAATCTAGACATTTTACAGGAGACATAAAAGTCCAGCGCTAAATTGTCGCTAGAGAAAAGAATATCTTCATTGGAGAATCACTGCGGTGATATTACAGGTCGCTAGAATGTACAAAAAATTTGCCCAATTTTCCTTAGAAATTTTCAAAATCAACCTAGAAGGATTTGAACTCGTCCGGAAAAAAAATTAGAGTTTCTGACTTCTCATTAGATCTGAGAATTCTCATTCGAACGAGGTCATTAAAATGTGGGTCCCACTTCGAACAAACTATAAAACAAATATCATTAGTAATCTCGTTGGAATTCTCGCTCGAATGACCTAGGCAGGTCTTCGAACGGAAATTCCGAGATCATCCGTGTCTTACAAAAATTTTGTTTTCCCAATTCGTCTAACAACAAAATTGCTTAAGATTTATCCTAATTCAAATCCAACAACTCTAAACTATATCCCCTAGTATTATAACACCCTCTCATTCATTTTTAACATCAAAACCTTAAAATTTTAACATGAATTTCGATTAATTTCTCAAATCTTCAAAAGCTCTAATTTCAAATAATCACCATTAATGACCAACTAAACTCAGACATGATTTCATGGTTTCAACAGTTGCAATTAATATTTACAATCCTCAATACATATTTATTCAACTACATGATATTCCTATAACACAATCACGAATAAATTCCCAATTTCAGTCCCAATTACATGATATTTTGATTAAACCATCAACTAAATTAACATGAATCGTATATGCTCTAAATCAAGCAAGATAAAAACTTGGCTTTTTATGAACTTCTAATTCGTTGAATGAAACTAGTATAGGGGTGATCTTCTCTTCATTATCTATGTGTTTCTGTGATTTTTGGTGTGAGAGTTTGAGTCTTTATCCTAGGTTACCTATGGAGCTCTTTTTCTCCCTCTTTGTCTCTCTCTCTCTATCTCTCTATCTCTCTCACTTCGGTTTGGAAAATGTTAGATAACCTATTAACCACGTACATTTCCCTTTTAATTATCTATTTTTGTTCATTTGAATTGCCCAGAATTTCAAAAGACGAAAATACACCTCCAGGGTGTCGGTTTGGCCTAAATTCCCCTCAAATCCAAATAAGACACTCGAGTAGAGTTTTCTGACTATCTTGACCCTTTTGGACTCATCGACGCACTCAAAACGATCATACAAGTTACTAAAAAATAAATTATCTTTTTAACCCAATAAAGTAATACCGACACGACTCACACGTGCTTCCCAACTAACTGTATTGCAACTGCCATGTTTTTCACTCCGGCCGTAATAATATATTCGTAATCCTATATTACTTTCCTTGCTAAGTAATATTCAGCAATAAATACTAACTTTTGTCACGATAGTAATTCTTGCATTTAAATTCGGATTAACTATAAATAAATTTTCTCCATTATATTAATTAATCCTAATTCCATAATTAAAATAAAATCCCTCAAAAATACGGGGTATTACATACTTCCCCCTAATAACGAAATTTCGTTCTGAAATTTGAAAAAGGACAGAGTAAAGGTATACCTGGTAGGAATAAATCTCGATTTTTGTCCAGCATATCATCTTCATACTCCCAGGTAGACTCCTCTACATTATGATGTTTCCACTACACTCGTACTAACAATACTATTTTTGACCTCAACTTCCTCTCACTATGGTCTAGTAAGCTACAGGACCAATCCGCTCAATAATAGGAAATGTCCCAACATATCTCGGTGCCAACTTTTCGTTCTTCCCAAATCGTATTACCCCCTTTGTGGGAGATACTCGCAACAACACTTGATCCCCCATACCAAAATCCCTGAAGAACCTCTTGGCATCAGCGTAACTCTTCTACCTATCCCAAAATATCCCGAATATGACTCCGTATAACCTCAATCTTAGTCGAGATTTCCTGAATCACCTCCGGCCCAAGTAACTTGTTGTCCCCCACCTCAAGCCAACATGCTGGGGAACGGCAATATCTACCATATAACACCTCAAACGGAGCCATGCCAATAGTATACTGGTAGGAGTTATTATAAGAAAACTCCACCAGTGTAAGGTACTGATCCCATACCCCTCCAAAATCAAGGATACACATTTGCAACATATCCTCCAACATCTGATTCATCCACTCTGTCTCCCTCTCCGTCTATGGGTGATAGGTCGAACTCAATCGTAACTCTGTACCCATGGCCTCCTGGAAGCTCTCCCAAAATCTGGACACAAAATTCTTGTCCCAATCAAACACAATATCAAGGGGCACCCCATGGATTCTCACAATATTCACAATGAAGATCTGAGCATACTGCCCTGTAGTATAGTCATTCCAGACTAGCAGAAAATGAGTTACTTTGGTCAACTGATCCCCAATTACCCATACGGAGTCGTGACCCCTCTATGATGTAGGCAAACCTGTGATGAAGTCCATGGAAATGCTCTCCCATTTCAACATAGGGATCTCTAATGGCTGTAGTAATCCTCCAAGTCTCTGATGGCCTGTCTTCAACAGCGGATACGTGGCACACTTCGAAACAAACTCAATGATGTCCTTCTTCATTCCACTCCACCAATACTGTCGTCTCATATCCTGGTACATCTTATCCCCTCCAGTATGTATCGCAAATCGTGAATCGTGAGACTCCTCCATCACTGCATGTCATAACTCCTCCCCATATAGAACTACTAGTGTGCCATTAAATCGTAAACCCCCATCTAAGCTCATGGAAAATGACTCTTCTCCCTCTGCTATAAGATGGATAATCCGATCCCGACTGAAGGATTCTGCTACCTGAGCCTGTATCACCCTGGTAACTATCTCGGGTGTAACCATCATCATTAACACGAATGAGTGGGAAACTGCATCCTGATGTCTGAGTTCTTTTGATTTCCCCTTCCATACCTCGGCCACCTCACATGCTGGCCTACGGATCAATGCTTATATTACCACATTAGCCTTCCATGGGTGGTAATGGATATCGAACTGGTAATTCTTCAGAAATTCAAGCCACCTCTGCTGATGCATATTCAACTCCCACTGTGTGAAAAGATACTGTAGTGGCTTGTGATATGTGAATAGGAAAAATCTCTCCGCTAAGAGATAATGCCTCCATATTCGGAATGCAAATACGATTGTGGCTAACTCCAAGTCGTGGGTGGGGTAACTCCTCTCATGAGGCTTAAGCTTATGGAAAGCATAAGCTATTACCTTACCCTCCTACTGAAGCACACCCCTAAGTCCTTGTAAGGACACATCAGTGTAAACCAGGTATTCCACCCCCGACCTGAGTAGTGCTAGAACTGGTGTTGAAGTCAGCTTGTCATTTATCTCGTCAAAAGCCATCAGGCAGGCATCATCCCATATAAATGGAACCCCCTTACGAGTCAATTTTGTTAATGGACCCGCTATCTTATAGAATCACCGAATAAACCGCATGTAGTATCCTTCTAGCCCCAAGAAACTATGTATCTTAGTCAGCATCATGGGCTATCACCACTCCCTCACCGTTGATAACTTTCTGGCATCTATCGATATCCAATCTGTAGAAATGATGTGCACCCAAAACTGAACCTCTCTCATCCAGATGCCACACTTATCATATTTCACATATAACTCGTGCTCACATAGTGTCTACAAAACCATCGTTAGATGCTCGACATGATCCTCCTCAGTCCGAGAATAAATCATGATGTCATCAATGAAAAAAATGACAAACTGATATAAGAACTCTCTGAACACCCTGTTCATCAAGTCCATGAAAATGATCGGTGCATTGGTTAGCCCAAAATGGCATAACCCTGAACTCATTATATCCTTACCTCGTCAGAAAAGAAGTCTTACTAAAATCCTTGTCGCTAATGCATAATTGATGGTACCCTTACCTCAAGCATATCTTCGAGAAATAGGAAGCTCCCCTCAACTGGTCGAATAGGTCATCGATTCGGGGAAACAAATATTTATTCCGTATCTTGACCTTATTCAAGTCTTGGTAGTCAACACATAACCATAGCGACCCATCTCTCTTCGTGAACTACTCCTCTAGATGAAACCCTGACCCAACAAATTCTCGATCTGATCATGTAGCCTCCTCATACGGTAAGGTGCACGGGCTATCGATCGAGTGCGTGATGTTAAATCTATCACTAACTCTATCTCCCTACTGGGCGATAATCCTGGTATGTCTTGAAAGACATCAAATAACTCACAAGAAACTGGAATCAAATCAAGTGGTATCACTGCCTCCTTAGAGTTATCCTCATCTATATAATATAAATGGGTGGATGAAGCACCTTCAGAACGAGGAATCGCCACCAAAAATATCTCCTAACTCGGTTCCAAAAGCATAACACTACGACTATAGCAATAAATAATAGCCCTATATGTTACTAACCAATCCATCCCGATAATAGCGTCATACTCGTGCATCTCTAAGATAAGCATACCGACCAGTAAAATCATTCTCCTAATATCTATGCCTATTACTCGACATATAAAGAATATCAAAGACCCATAGCCCAAAGGGGAGTCTACACTAGTAACGGTGCTATCTGTCGTGTCTAATAACCCCATTGTACGAGAAAAACTAGTGGCAATGAAACTATGTGAAGACCCGGTGTTAAATAATATCTGCCCTAAATTCCCCTGGATAGAAAACATACCCTCGACTGCGGGCGGGTCCTAATGAACCGTGAGCTGATGGACGTTGTAGACACACCCATGATTTAGTTTTCCCTCCTGAACCAGAACTGATGGAATGGTTAGAAAAGATGGTACCTAGGGTGGTGCTTGTAAGGCGGCTAGAAATAACGGTTGGTGGGGCTCCTGACGAGCGCCCTGCTATTACGGGGCTCGACCCCTCTCAGGACAATCCTAAGGTTTGTGGCCAGTGTTGCCATAAATAAAGCACCTCGTGGGAAATTTCCCTCCCCTCTGTTCCTGCTGTCCTCGACCCTGATGGCCATTACCACCATCCCCTGCCCTGCTGGAAACGTTGTTTCCCCTAATGGCCTGAAAGACCAGGATGGAGCTGCCTAAAACCTCCCTACCGTTGTCTGAAGTCTCTAGAATGGAATCTCTTAGCAGGGTCACCTTAATGGAAATTCTGCTCACCCTTACGGACTAGTCCCTGAGCTGCCGATGCCCCATTGGCACTACTGCCTCCTGTTCGACCCTACTGGATGGACTCCTCGACTTGTTTGCTTTCCTGCTGATGGAAGTAGTGGCCTTGCTAATGAAGTAGGTCAACATTAACCACATCAAAATAAGTGGCCAATGAAAGATTCCCCAACAGATGCTAGCGAATCCTCCAAGCCAATCCATCCATAAACCTCTGGATCTTATTATTATTTGTCATTATCTCATTTGGAACAATATTCAGAAGATATATAAACTCTTCCTCATACTCTGCAACTGTCTTCCCTTCATGTTTGAGGTTCAATAGTTTCCACCTTATCTTGGTCGGCACGACGAAAGGGAAGTACTTGCAGTTGAACCGCACCCAGAACTCTCGAATAGTCAAAACATCGAGCTCCTTTGCTATGGTAATGGACTCCCACCACTGTAGCGTTTCTCCTTCCAACTTAAGGGTAGCTAAAATCTGCTTTTGCACCTCCATACACTCATGCATCTTCAGGTGTCTCTGTATATCCTTCTTCCATTGGCTCGCCTTCACCATATCTGAACTTCCTGTTAACTCTGGAGTATATGCATTTTGGAAAGAATCTCTGACGCCCTCCCAAGAAGAAGGGAAAGCATTGGCTGGTACTGGAGCCACTGCTGGTGCCAATGGTGGGGCCTACAGTATAAAGGCTAATGCTGCATTCTTCGCCTGTGATAATATAGCAAAAACTTTCACAACATTCATCGTTCCCTGGGCCAGAGCTGGTTGAGACTCGGGCTGAGCATCCATATTGGATCGCTGTGCACATCTGGGAGGCATCTTAAATGAGAAAGAATCTTTATAAGTCCACAATAAGTATCTTAAATAGCTGAAGACGTAGAATGCACAATTAATGACTGCAACAATCCTAAATATAGGGCTCTACATCAAAGAAGGTTACACAAATAGAATAATAAGCCGCACATATCTTAAGGACTCTAGAACCTGATGCTTTGATACCACCTATGACACCCTGCCTAATTAAATATTGGGTGATCTGTCCTTTATTAAATTAAATCAGAATATCTAGTTGGTTCAGATTATGCATCACTGTTGAAAACTTTATCGTTAAATATTAACCCCCTAATGTTTAAAAAGGTTGATATCAAAATTTTATCTTTTAATTAATATAAAGCTAGGTTAATGAATACTTAAACATTAACTATTTACACCAATCACATATGATAGGAAATAAGTGAATAATAAAAGTAACTTGAGTAAACACACCCAGTTTAAGTACGAAATACAATAATCCAATAGAAATAAACTAACAACTGAAAGAAGTAAATAACTAAATCTAAAGTCTCTGAATATCTGAATAAAAAGGGGCAACATGCCCTAACTGATAAAATAACTCAAACGAAAGAAATGATGGATGTAGAGGCGTCTACTACCAAGGTCCTCTAACTTCCACAACAATTACAGCTTGTCGAATGAATGGAACTCCTATGCTTGGTGTCCTTGTGGCTGGGCACCTAAAGTAATTTGACAAAGAAAAGAGATTTGCAAAAAGCAGGTTAGAGCTCGAGTTGTAAAACTTTTTAAAATTCAACAAGTGCTTAAATGAATCAATAACAAATATATTATTCATGTTAGATTTTATCACTCGCACTTGGGATACTCATTTATCATCAAATGTGAAAACCTAATGCATGTATCAACCCATCATAGTTATGCTACCCCGCCTAACTAGACCGATGATAAACATAATTATGCCAGGATTCTCAAGTGATTAACCATATTTCTCGTATCCCTGATGAACGCATGTTAAGGCTATCTACATAAGTATTTAACCGTTATTCTCATAACATTCCTTTTCTCATTAAGTTAATATAATAACTATTGTTATTTGCAAACCTACTAAACACACTACGTAGAATAAACAACTGGTATACATATATCTATCTCTCTATATTTACATATACTAAAACTGTACCCTTGGGTTAGGGACCCCTTGGTTCCAGGCATACTCTTATATCATGTCCTGGTGCATCGCTCATTGAATAAAGGACTATAGGTTCAGTCTCACGCGAACCATAAAACAAAGACATATAATGGAGGCGAAGATAGTTCCAAGCCGATGGGCTATGCACATACCTATGCACCCATACGACTGTCATCACTATCATTCTCATAGATAGCCCGTACCTAGGTTCTATGCTCTAGTGGTGTGATTAAAAATCCCCCCAAAGGTCCCTCAGGATATGATTGTCCACAACGCGCAACCTCCACCCGATAGCAAGCAGCGTGGGTATGTTATACACATAATAGTTCAATCAATATGTGCACACAAAAATTATCATATTCATTAGTTATTCACACAACCCAAATCCCCAAATTTATAAGTAGTATTATCATCCCTACTACTCACTATACACTAACCGTATGATTTAACTCTCTATCATATACACTCCTTAAGGATCTCTTATTCCAACATATTCTTTTAGTAATCACACACTCATCTCACCACTAGACTAGGAATTTAGGTCACTCAGTGTTAGTGTAGGTCATTTCTCTCACTTGAATCAACCTAGAAGGATTTTAACTCGTCCGGGCAAAAAATAAAGTTTCTGACTTCTCATTAGAAGCTGGGAATTTTCATTCAAATGACCTTGTTCGAATGATGAACCCAGTTTGAACAAACTATAAACTAAATCTCATTGGAATTCTAGTTGGAAGGAAGTTGTTCGAATGACCCGGGCAGGTCTTCGAACGAAAATTTCGAGATCGTCCCTGTCTTCCAAATTTTTTGTCTTCCCCATTCTTTTAATAACAAAATCTCTTAAGATTCATCCTAATTCAAATACAATAACTCTAGGCTATATCCCCTAGTATTAGAACACTTTCCCATCCGTTTTTAACATCAAAACCTTAAAATTTGAACATGAATTTCGATTAATTTCTCAAATCTTCAAAAGCTCTAATTTCATATAACCAGCATTAATGAGCAACAAAACTCTCACATGATTTCATGGTTTCAATAGATAAAATTCAGATTTATAATCACCAATATATAGTTATTCAACTACATGCAATTCCTATACTACAATCAGGAATAAATTTCCAATTTCAGTCCCAATTACATGATATTATGATTAAACCATCAACTAAATTAACATTTATCATATATGCTCGAAAATAAAGCTGGATAAACACTTGACTTTTTATGAACTTGTGATTGGCTTACTAAAACTGGTACAGGGGTGATCCTTTCTTCACGATCTATGCTATGGTACGATTTTTGGTGTGAGAGTTTGAGTCTTTATCCTATGGCACCTATGGAGCTCTTCTTCTCCGTCTTTGGTTCTCTCTCTATCTCACTTAGGTTTGGAAACTGACAGATTACCTATTACCCATGTACACTTCCATTTTAACTATCTATTTTCGTCCATTTTAATATCTTAAAATTTCAAAAGACCAAAATACCCCCCGGGGTGTTGGTTTGGCCAAAATTGCCCCAAAATCCAAATAAGACACTCGAATAGAGTTTTCTGACTATCTCGACCCTTCCGGACTCATCGACGCACTCAAAATGATCATACAAGTTACTTAAAAATAAATCATCTTTTTAACACAATAAAGTAATACCTACACGACTCACACGTGCATCCCAATTAAGTGTATTACAACTCCCGTATTTTTCACTCCCGACCATAATAATATATTCGGAATCCTATATTACTTTACTCACTAATAAATATTCAACATAATTATCACCATTACGTACTAACCTTCATTGTAATTTTAACATTTAAATTCATATTAATTATAAACCAATTTTCTCCATTTAAATTAATTAATCCAAATTCCAAAATTAAAATAAAATCGCTAAAAAATACGGGGTATTACACTAGCCTTCATGATGTATCAAATTAGTGGTTTGAGAAGCTTCCTAATAGTTCTCTCAGGAGATTCAAGGCCCTAGCATAAGCTTTCATAACTCGCTTGATAACCAGCAGATCCCATCCCAAGCGGCTGGATACAATACTCATGATGAAGAAAAATCCACAAGAGAGACTTCGTGATTAGCCAGGAGGTATTGGGAAGTCTTCAATAAAGTGGAGGATTGCTCGGAGCAAGTTTCCCTTGCATCCATTAAGATTGGTCTACCGACCATATCTTTACTGCACTGGTCCTTGATTAAGAATGAATCCAGCACCATCGACAATGTCATGGCTTGTATTGAGAAATACGCCAAAGTAGAAGATGTGGTTCATTCTAATGCAAGGGAGAATGGTCAAGAAAAGGTAACCAAAGGAAAGGATAAAAGTGTCACTCTAAAGAAAGGGAACAAGAATGGAGGCAAGATCGTCTCTAAGAATGGGAACAATGCTGATCCTTTTAAGGCATTGCAGGCTGTTAACGTAATATTTAAGGAACCTATTTACAATATCTTGAGCAAGATCAAAGACTAACCGCTCATATTTTTGCCTAAAAAGATGGGTGGTGACCAGACGAAAAGGAATAATGCTTTAAGATTCACATTCCACAAGGAGGGCAGCCATAGGATTAAACATTACAAGGCTTTAAAGTCAGACTGAGAAGAATTGACCCAAGCTGGGCATCCTAATGTATACATTGAAAAGAAAGAAGATAAGGACATAGCCAATGGCGACTAAAATTTAGACAATATCCTTAATGATGACATGTGATAGGAGTTTGTGATGATCCATGGGGCATCAAACCTGAAGCAGATCCAAGGAAATGTTATTTAGATGGAGCTGAAAAAGGTCATTGCTTTCATAGAGGAATTTCAGATTGACCCTGCTAAGAGCCAAGCTGGCAAGCACCGGTGATTGGAGGATGTCAAATACACCAAACATATCATCTTAAATAAAGTGAGAACTCCACATCACGTCCCTATATCACATCATTCTAGGCAGAGACTGGATGCATGCCATAAGGGCTGTATCATATACCTAGCACCAAAAGTTAAAGTGTATCACCAACCGAGGCATGGTCAAAATTCATTCGACTAGACCACTACAAGGAAGTGCTTCATTGCACCCATTTACCCCAGGAATGAGAAGAAAAAGGAACCAACAGATGATTTGGAGGAAGTCCAGGAGGGGGCTAAACCTTCTAAATACCAATTACGATACGACCGACCATGGGTGGAGGAGACCAGGCACTACACTAAAATAGCCATCTTGTAAGCGTTTTAGACACTTACAAATGGCATTTATAAGTGTTTAAAAAACTTACAAATCGGCGCGTTGTAAAAAAATTATAAGCGTTCAAAACCGTTAAAAATGTCATTTGCAAGTGTTCATTGGGAACACATATCCGATTCGGACAACCATTACAATTTTTTTAAGTGTTCTGAACACTTGCATATTAAACTTTTGCAAGTGTTGAAAACACTTACAGAATTTTTGTTTTCAAGTGTTTAGAACACTTGAAAAATTTAACAACCTTTTTTAATTTACAACGATTATAAACACTTGTAAAAAATATATATATTTTGTTTGTAACAATTGAAAACACTTACAAATATTTATATGTATGGAAAACAATGTTCGTTTTGTAAGTGTTGTGAACACTTACAATAAAAATAGGTAAAAACATAACAATTATATCCAAACACTTTCATACAATACTTCATGATATGCTCAACATAAACAAACACTCATCAAGAAAGGAAGCAAGAGCACCAAAGGTATATATTGAGTGTTCTCCTTAACAAACTTCATACATTTAGTTATTGTATCCAAATACACAATATAATTGAAGAATTTGACCAACTATTAAATATAAAGAACTATCCTTAAATCAAAAAGAACTAATAATACGTATTACTCCTAATTTGAGCAGAGGAAACCACTAAAAATGAAAAAGAACTATCATTATCTATAACATTATAAAACCTGGTCCACTAAAAAACTATCATTAATTACATCATTATAAAACCTGAACCATTAAATGATAAATTAATAGATTTGGAAGACAATAGATTTAATATTAAGATCCAAACTTCCTTGTCTAAATATTTTAAATGCTTGTATGTCTTAAGCTTACTTGATTTGAGCAAACACACCTGATCGTCGCCAAATATGTGTTCGGATCTGCACCAGGTACGCCTAAGAAGCTCCTTACTGAATTAGAACATTGATCTTTTAGTCATCATTGCTTTGCAATATATACCCGCGAAGAGTAATATACACATCAATATACACATCAGGTGTTGCACCAGCAACACTACCCCTGCTCTGCATTCCATGCATGCTTTCGCCTGCTCTTCGTAATGTGGTCACACACACATACTGCTTGGGCATTCAACATTTGTTTTATAAAAAAAGAGAGTAGAGCTAAAAGTACAGTAGAACCATGGTTGTTGTATACATTAAGTACTATAAATGTATTCAACATTTATAGCAGAGCATTGTGAACAATTGTTTCCTATAGTTCCAAACAAAAAATACCTACTCAACTAAAAATAATACTCGGAAATTCAACACTCATTGCAAATAAAAATACCTACCAAACTATAAATAAAACAACGAAACCCGTAAAAGCACCTACGAAACTACGAAACCCAACATTCATTCAAAATCATTTTTTACTTGCACACGTTTAGTTTCCACCTGAATTCAACATTTATTCAAAATTTGAATTTCATGGGTCCCATGTAAGCATTCAAAATTTGAAATTCAACTGGAGTTGTTGCCTCCCATGGATAAACATTTAATAGTTCTCTTAAACTCGTAAATAAACCCTGCCAAGTAACAGTCCATGTGAAAAAAGTGAATACACAAACAATACATTCAAAATTTGAAGCTAGTCTTTATTTTCAACATTGTTAAAATACTAAAGGCAAAGTATCACAAAATAAGGAAGGAATACATTCAGCACAACAGTAAGCACAATAATTTCCTTAGTTTTCATCATCTTGCATATTTCCTTTTTTCTTTGGGCGTGGTGCCATTTAAGCACAATAATAAGCAACCGAGCAGGTGAACTCGAACGTCAAAATGTGAAAGATAGTACACATAAAATCATACTTCTATCATCTAAGCATGCAATCAAGGCATATCCAAGCATCAATTTCAGTTCTAACAACGTTAGAAATATGCAGCAACGTTGTTGTGATTATAACACATAGAATCAAATAATAATAATTGAGTTCCACCAGGCATATCCAAGCATCAATTTCAGTTCCATCAAAAAATTTAGAGCAATATATACTGGATCAATCTTAGTATTTAACTAAATTCCAGCTGGCTTCCTGTTATAAGAGTTATTATTATCGCCATTTTTTTTTTAAGAAAATGAGTGTTGAAAGTACATGGATAATTAGAACTAAGATTACTGTTGTTGCCTAAGTAGTTTAGTATCTGTAAAAGAAAGCCTTACTGTAAGGAATTGGGCCAAGCGCTTTTATTAGTTGTACATTTCATTAGCAACAATCAAAATTTCTCCCTTCAGAAGGCAAGTTATTTTTAATTGAAAACGATCTTCAAATAATACCTCTGCATATATTAGCAATGCTATATCCCCACAAGGCTATGATTGAGAGGTTAGAAATGAGTTTTGCAAATTTCTTCTGGGGTGAAGAAATTAGTTGTACATTGCATTAGCAACAATCGATGATACTCTCTTCAGAAGGCAAGTTAATTTTAATCAAACATGTTCTTTGATCAATACCTCTCTATATATTAGCAGTGCTATCTCCCCCTAAGGCTGTGATTGAGAGTTTAGAAACAATTTTGGCTAATTTCTTCTGGGGTGAGAAGGATGAGGTGAAAAAACATTATTGGACTTTTTGGAGTCATTTGTTCTATCCAATTATGGAGGGATGTTTGGGCATTAGGTCCATGTTTGACATTACTTAATCTATGGTTATGAAGAGATTGTGGAAAATTAGAACTACTAATTCTATCCGCCCCATAGGTGGAGGGGGAACTTGTAGAGAGAACGCAAGAAAGTTTGTTTTGGGTTTTAGTCATTACTTTGATTTGCAAGAATTCGTGGTTGAGTCCGACGCTTCAACTTTATTCAATTTAATCAGTAGCAGGATTAAACCCCCATGGGAAATTTTGGGTGAAATTGAGGCAATCAAAATAGTATGATAACCTGTACACAATGAGATTCACTCATTTCTATAGAGAATGATATAGAGAAGTAAATTTTGTGGACCATTTACTATCCAATGAGGGAGTTTCTGCATCCACAACTTGTACTTGTGAACAATTTTTTAACCTTCCTAGGCTTGGTATAGAGATTGTAATAAAGAAGTAAACTTTGTGGAGGATTTACTAGACAATGAGGAAGTTTCCTCATCCACAAATCATGCTTGTGATCAATTTTTGAACCTTCCTTGGTTTGCTAGAGTTTATGTTAACACAAATAGAATAAATTTACCTAATATTAGAGTGTTGAAGATGAAGTTATTTGGGGGAATAGAGTCGACTATCATGTTTGGTTTAGTACAGCAATTTGTCTAGTTGATTTTCTTTCTATTCTACTATTTTAATGATGGTTATGTACAAAACCAACTCTTCAATTTTGTAAGCGCCACCTAGGAAGGGCTTTTCTTCCAATAATCCAATAAAATTTTAGGGTTTGGTAAAAAAAAAAGAGAATATTCATTTTACTTATTGTACTCTTGTTTTATTTATCTTTTATTCCTATATTCTTTGACAATGAAATTACATTGGGATTCGAACATACATTTTTTTTATCACAAAGGCATAAGTCATACTGTCAGACGATGTTATCATGTCCTAAAATTGGTTCTACACTATAATATTTTTATTATTTATTTTAATGCATTATTTATACATTTATTTACTTTTTAATGTATTTTTAGATTTTATAGAGGTATGGTGCCTATAAACCAAAGACTTGAGTCGGCTGTTTCTTTGAAATCTTATCCGCAACTGTTCTAAATGTAGTATTGAAATAAATTTTATCCGATCAATACTTATCCTATCCAATCTGACTCTTATCCTATCCAATCTGGCCCCCTTATACGACGCATCAGGCGAGGTCTAAGTGTCTCATAAATGGATAATATACGTTACATTTAGCACTAAATATATAACTATAATAGCGAGACATTAGTTATATAGAACGATAAAATTGAGGCATAAATGGTAATCATTTTGATGTTTAACCTTAAGTGATATCATTCCGCAGCATGTCAATTACCAAATGTTTATTTCATTACATAAGTAAAATTTACTAAAAAAGATAATCAAGCTTATACCTGAAGGTCGCGAATCTATGCAATCATGGATAAAAATTATAAAGAGGAATAAGATAAATGAGAAGAATCAGAGTAGTACCTGAGTATTTTTGAAGAATCCATTATGGGAAACAATGAAATGTAACACCAAAGAACCTTTAGTCTCAGTCTCTCTCTTTTATTATGGAAAAATAAAATAATTTTAAAGTCAATTTGTTGAACAACCTCAAAATTAAGCAGTATATATGATAACTACATACAGATAAAACATAAAATATAAATGGAAGCAAATGAAGAAACATGTGAAACCTACCAATTGAAGCATACCTCATAATTATAAATTTAAGAGGCGATGCAGAACTCAAGACCCAACCTAAGAATCCTACAACAGAAACAATTATGTCGTAACATAAATTTCAATTTCGCATTTTAAGACTAAAAAAAGTAAGAGCGCATAATATTTAAGTTGGTTCAATCAAGAGACATTTTGAATAAGTGTGTTTTAGATATGAAGAAGATACAAAATGGAGGCTCCATGTAAGGCTCATAATTTTAAAATGAAATCTTCACAAAATGTTAATGTGGAACCCTGTTATACAAGATTTCAAAGCAATAGCCGACTCCAGTCTTTCAGCTATCGAATTTGTGGTGAAAATAATTAATTTTATCTTTCAAAACAACCTCCAAAATATATAACTTTCCTAAGTTTATATCTTTTCTATTCATATATTTGGGATTAACATTATTTGATTTCCCGAGTTTTAATAAAATTCAAGTTTATACAAAACATATAACATGATAAGTATCCCCGCGTATGATATTTTATAGTAGAAATTGGTCACGGAAGTGAGAGAAATTCACCGTTTTGACCATTCAGTTGTATACAAATGGAACCTTTTAAGAAAACTAATATTGGGAAAGATTAAATAGAAGCACAATGATTTACTTATAGTACTTGCAGCTATGAAGTTTTTCTGATTCAAAGGACCAGCACAAGCAAGCTTTTCAATACGCTTCAGCACTTCCAGCTCAACTTTTGGAGTAAAGAGTAACAATGAACGAATGAGGACTCTAATCGCATAAGAAGTCAACATGTAAAGTATAAAAGAAGTTCCATAACAGAACTAATTAAGTATATTTAATGAGAACAAACTGCAAAATTACTAGTTGGGGCACGCACGTGTGACCTATTTTTCAAGTTCCATTTTAAAATGCTATTTATACGAAGGACATCATCAGACAGTATACAAATGGAAATCCTTAAAACCATATATGCGAATGGTAAACAGAAACTCGAGAATTTAACGAGACCTATATATATTCCAAACTATATGTATTACCGTTGTATAATCAAATTAAAATCCATCGAATAGATTAACTAACAATTTCCCTATTTAGGGGAGCTATGAAGGCCTCAACATCTACCCCAGAATGCATAGTTTCATCTTGCAACACAACACATATAAAGTTACCATACAGATTATAGATATGCGTATCATAAGAGATACAAAGACAGAATAAACCTCTTCCCTCCTCCTTTATTTGTTCTTGGGATCGGCAGTGCAAGGGAAATATTTTCATTGGCGGAGTTATAAAAGGTTATACCATATAGCAAAAAGTAACTCAAGTAATTCAAAAATGCAAAGCATAATGAACATATTAAAGTCCATAGCCAATACTAGCATAATAAAGTCCATAGCATAACAAAGTCTATCATAATAAAGTCCACGACATAATCAAGTCCATAACAAATAATAGCATAATAAAGTCCATAGCGTACTTAACACAAACACGACTTTAATAAGTTGCTAATAAAAATCAAAAGTAAGAAGTCATTTGGGATCCAAAAATACACGTGACTAAAATCTTGGGCCGCACAACCCAACTTCCACTACCAACATCTCCGAGAAGCTCAACACCACCTTTTGTTCCCAGGTAAAGAGAAGCATTTTCCTCAATCACTTTGTCCACTGCCAATATCACCTTTTTCTCGTAATTCACTATGTGATTGTGCCCTACATATTGAGGTGTAGAGTCTATCCTTCCCTTGCCAATAACCTTAACATTAAACCCAAGCACATCACATGAGACACCATCTTCTAGTGAGGATGATTCTACATTAAATGATGCAACTATCCCATTACTTGCACTTGCTCCAACAGATGGGGTCGAATAAGACTTTCCCAACACCATACCTATCATTTTCTCTATATTCATTAGTTTATTATTGATGCCTTTGATCTCGAATTCCAATGTATCGTGACGACCTTTCATTTGGTTCCCATTATCCTTTTCAGCTACAAGCAAAGATAAAGATGGAGTTGAAGCCTCGATGGATGATAGGGAAACTATGGAACCCACACCACGAGTGCGCCCTCGCTTTTCAATACCAAAAACTTAAGACAAGGCATCATTTCTCAATGATTGTGTCCAGTTGGTGTTATCACTAAAATTTTCTTCTATTTCTTTTTTCTTTGCGAGCACCATGCCCTGTGTAATGCCAAATATATAGAATTGTTAAGACTAATTATTTGAATGTATAATGTTTTCATGTAACAATCATCATTCACTATTTATAGAAAATCCCCATGATTGGAATAATGCTCTCTTTGACTGACCCATCTTTACATGTGTGGTAGCTGTCCATACATCAACACGCAATGGGTTTTTAGGCAATTTCTTTGTCTACAAATAAAAGACAAAACATATATTATCTTCAAGGTAATATTAATCAAACAAAGCAGTAAAACATAGTCGTACGTACCATATTGTACTCGACTTGGTCATGCCCATCACGTCCACTTATGTGAGTAGCCGCAATCTTTGCCCTATTATCTTTCCCCGCTTTCCTCTTATTTTTAGCCTCTTCCGTATTCTCATGCTCCAGGATCTCTTTCCACTATTTTGGCTTAACACCTGGAGGTACATTGGCCAATATTTTGGCATCCATTGAATACTTATCATAATATATCTTATGTAACATGGATTTATATGTTTTAAGTAGGCTACCCGTACTTTTGAAGCAATTAATCTTGTACCTATCTGGGAGTCCATATGTTCTCTAACAAGACAATTGATATTTTTAAATTATAAGAAATCTGTAAAGTTATACAAAAGAAAACATAATAAAAAAATTAACTATACATAAGAAGTCTCACTTTCATCTCTTTCCAAACATATTCTTTGTACGTTTCTGGAACCTTACGCCAATCAGTATATGATATTGGGACCTGAGCATGGACCACTTTACCAAGCCGAGACATAAATCAACCTTTCTCGCTACCTATTACCTGATTATGTTGATTGATCTCAATCGCAATTGGGGTATCTATAGATGATCCATCTGGACATTCGTGTGGGCTGGGGATATTAGCTTCATTTGACATTACTGAAATTCAAGTACGGTTAAGTATACCATGCACAAATATTATGCATTGATAATATGTCTAAATGAATAATTCACATATTATGTCCAAAATTACTAAAAATAAATAATCTTTCCAAATGCATAATATGTCCAAATTGACTAAGAATTGGTCCATTTAGAAGTCCAAATGCATAATCTGTCCAAATTCTTTTACATAGTAAGTGAAGCATTAAAGTAAATACAACTAAGCAAAAATTATAAAAATCAGCTTTAGCTTTATCTAGAAGTCCAGAAGAAGATTCTTTAAATTGGGATTATCCTCAAGAATAGACTGATACATTGTAGGAACCTCAAGTTTGCCAACACTTGTTGTTAATCTCTATGGTGCATGCCAAACGATAGGCCAACCATTTTCTTCAAAATCCTCTGAGTAAAAGACTTGAGATGCTTCAGATGCAAGAATGAATGTCTCGTCGTCGATTCTATCCTTACTCAGCAACTTACTTAAGTTTACCATCATTAAGTTCGATTCAGGATCAACATAGAAACCATTGACCTTCTCCCCAACTCTCACCCAGTCACAGTAAAACACAATTGTTTTAAAACAGGTATAATCCAACTCAAATATTCCAAGAACAATGACAAAGTATCTTGTCTCTACTTCCTTATAATTCATATCTTTTCCGCTTGACCTGAACTTCGTGATGGACCTCATTGACACGCCACTATTTTGGGTTACTCGTGACTCATCATACTCACGTGTGCAAAATTCAAGCACATTTACCTGATACCTCTTAATGATTGTACATCATATAATGGCCCATTTGCTAGCCGCCAAAGTGCGGTATCATCCAATCCCGCTTTCAATAACTACAAAAAATATTTCATAAGATGATTATATATACACACACACACACACACACACACACACACACACACACACACACACACACACACGAATAAATGTAAAATTTTATTATGTAGTCGAATTAAAAGTGAACCTCCTTAATCAACCATGGGATAAAACCCTTGGTCTTTTCCTTTAATGTACACTCTCTTCGATTATGCACAAATGTGGATTCCCAATAAAGATCATATTTTCTACACCAATTCAATAACCAAACTTAGGCATCATACTTAATGTACCAATCTACATAAGTGGTATTTTTCAATTAAAAAATCTCAAATCATATTGATATACTTACTTCTGCCATTCCTCCACTTCATTTGATTTGTGTAACACCCACTTATGTGCTTATGCAAATTGTAATGGAGTTAAGTTCACATTCTTCCCTTGTAATAAAGGACCCTCGACTATGCATTCACCATCTTCATCAAGAAAATCTTCACGTGTATATTTTTGACTTCCTTCACTAGGGTTTGGCATGTACTCCATGCAATATAAGGTCGATTCTCCTACGATATATTTCTCTGCAATGATCCCTTCAACATACCTCTTATTATTAGCATACTTCTTGTAATATTTCATCAACCTACGCATAAAAAATATATCGACTACAAAAAATATTAGTCGAAATAAAAAGGTTAAGCAAATCATTTACTATTTAATTACCTCTCGTAAGGATATGTCCACCTATATATTACCGTCTCACAAATCAACACTTCCTCTACTAAGTGTATAATGAGGTGGATAGTAATAACAAAAAATCCAGGCAGAAAATATTTCTCCCAAACACACATAGCCTCAAACAATGCGTTCCTTGTCGACTCTAAAATATCCCTCTTGATCACTTTGGAACATAACACATTGAAAAAGAATCTTAACCATTGAATTGGTATTCGTAAGTCCTTATGTTTTTTAAGTGTTTTTAAGCTGAAATGGCAACAAATATTACATAATTACATGATAGTCATGTGATTTGAGCCCATTCAATCCAAGTGGTTGTAAACTTACACAATTACTCAAGTTAGAAGAAAAGCCTCTTGGAACTTTTAGATTCTTTAAAGTATGAATAAACCATTCTTTTTATTTTTTGTTTAGAGTGAATAAACCACTCTTGGAACCTTTGGTTTCCATATACATCTTCTTCTTGATAGCCATGGTTTTCATATCTTTACGGGCATTTTCCCTATTTTTCATTTTGTCTTTAACGTCTAGAATGGTTGAAAAAAGATGATCGGTGACGTTCTTCTCAATGTGCACAACATCTAGATTACGACAAACACTATGCGCTTTCCAATAGGGAAAATAAAATAAAATAGAACTTTGATACCATGGAGTGGTAACATCACTAATCACATTCTTATCCCCTTTACGTTTTCTTTTTATTCTAGAAATATGTTTACCAATTATCATCTTGATGCATTTCACCTTCTTCTCAACCTCTGAACTAGATGACCTTCGTGGAGCTTTATGATGTCCAACCTTATTATTGAAATTACGTTTGTCCTCCCTGAACTTGTGATCACTAGGAAGGAATCTTCTATGACCACGTTAATAATTTTTCCTACTATTCGTAAGTCGTTTAGATTCAACTTCTTCCGCACAAACTGGGAACCTCTTATAACCATGAATCCTGCAACATGATAAAGTTTCATATGATGGAAAATCATGGATACCCCACAACAACATCGCTCTCAGAGAAAAATTAGTTTTTGTGTATGAGTCTTATGCCATTACACATTCAAACCACAATTCCTTAAACTCGTCTTGTAAGGGGCCAGATGAATGTCAATGTCATTGCTCAAGGCATTCGAACCAGATATTAAAATTAACATCATTGAAAGCTCCTTTTCATGCATAAAGAGGTCCCATATTAAGAGGACTAACAATGATAGGCCAACAACTATTACTAGAGCTGAAATTACCATATGGATTAAATCCATCAGTGGATATATTAAGATGGACATTACGTTTTTCAATCGCAATGTATGGCCACATCACATCAGTAGATTTCCATATAGACTAATCAAGAGGATGACGCATGATATTTGTGCTACACTGCACCTTAGCGTGCCAATTCATGTCATTTACAATCCATGGTATGGTGAGTAATCTCTTCAACCTTGGAATCAAGAGGAAATGTCTATCTATCTTTAGAGGTACTTTAACATCCCCATTTATTCCTAACCTATATCGGGTTAGGTTTCATACTTGACATTTTACCTTCATTGCATATTCTTTTCTATATAAAATACAATCATTTTTGTAAGCATGGATTATATTATAATCTAGACCAACTTCTTTGATTATCTTCTTTATGGCTGGATACTTTGATGGTACTTTATTTCCTCTCCGCAAAAACTCTTTAAACCCCCCCAAAATTTCCATAACACTATTATCTGACATACCATATCTTGTCTTAACATTATTCAATTTGACAACAAAATATAGTGTCATATGTTTCTCAGGACTTGACGGGAACAACGGTTCACTCGGCTTGCCACGTAACTGTTCATATTTAAACTCCTCATTAGTCTCGTCACAGTTGTTTCCTCCCCCCCATTCTAACATGCTCACTTTATAAATGATCTAGTTCACTACTAAAAATTTTGAATGCGTCGTAAACAAGCTCTTCCATTCTTGGATTGTCGAGGATAAGGTCATTGCATTCAACACTTTCAGTAGGTTCTTTTTCTTTTCTTTTAAAGAATTCCTTTTCACCATGGAAATGCCAAAACATGTAAGACTTGGATATACCATAACGAACCAAATGAAAATGGACGTCTTCAATCTCCCACAACTTTCTATTTTCACATTTTATGCATGGGCATGAAAATAAGGTTTCGCCACCACGGTTATTCTTCACAAAATCAATGAACGTAACAACCCCAATAATGTATTATGCACTTCCTCTTTCGAGTTCCTTCATCCACTCTTTACTAACTTCCAATGACATTTTGTATGTTGATATACGTTAGTAAAAAAATAATATATACTATTTAAAATCGAAGGGTCAGGCAACATGTAAATAAATGGTCTATTGTTCACATTCGTTGATTAATGTTTAATTGAGTAAAAAGGTGATTATAAGTAAATTTTAGAAACAAACATGAACTAGTTTACAACTTAATAGTAACTCAATCTGACAACCCCAATTTTGGTACAAATTTTTTGATCAACATATATAACATGATCTTAAAATCTCATATAATATAATTTATAACCAAATGAAGTATAAATTGAATATTTTTTATGGTTGAAACAAGAGATAATCCTCTCTATATTCGAAGGATAACATAAACACACCCAACCTTAAACCCAAAGACATCAAACCCCAACTCAGCATTACTTCTTGGTTCGAAAAAAGAAAAGAAAACAAAATTTTAGTTTTGAGCAGTGCTTTTCCTATACACGGAGTTTGTATCACCTTGTAATATTGAAGGTTTACCTTGTCAATGACTCTGACACTCCAAGTTTTTTTAATAATTTTTTCGAAATGTGGTTGACAGGCCCAAATCTCTTTACAATTATTCAAAACCCAGATTTGGCAGACCCAAATCATTAATTTAATTGTTAATTCCCACTTGGGGTGAAAATCACAAATTAGACAGTAATCAAATTAGACATGCGCACCATTATTCCAAGCTATTAATCGTGTATGAATAATACATACCAAATATTTAACATAAAGTTATAAAATTAGACATATGCAACAAATAGAATAATACCAATGATATGGTGCAAATATTGTGTATTTCACCCGTTAACCTACGCGTTATTAGCCCCATCGGGTATCTTAATCCCTATACTTATGCTCGTTAACCACACAACCTCGAATTTCTATATATACATGCTTTGTAGGGGTTAATTGAGCATTTTTCACTATTTGGATGCTTAGTATGAAGTTCGGACACTTTTCGAAAAATTTCCATCGACTTTTGCAGCTTCGGAGGCATTTTAGTAATTTTTGCATTTGGATTTTGATCCCAAACTCTTCACAAAAGTTTAATCCCTTTGATTTCTCTTAGCGTGGCCAACGATGATGCATGAATCCAAGTTGTATTGATGGAGTTATGGAATTTTTAGGATGGTTTTGGTTTAAAAAGAAAACTCATGGTCACATTCAAGGGCATTTAAGTCATTTCATAGTTTGTTTTTTGGCCTAATGTCTTGTTGTATGTTGTATTGCTCTGAGTTATCTTCACGTAGCCTCCGACCATGCCTTATTCCGAGTTATAACGAAGAAGTTAGGACATTTTCTGTAATGTTGGACAAAGCTACAGATTGCATACCTGTAGGGTGCGAATCGATTCGGTCAAAATTCGTATCAATTCTTTTTGCACCAGAACACTAGATTTACATTCCGAATCGATTCAAAATGGCCCCGAATCAATTCGGACTTATTGTCCCTGTTTTGACCAACTTATTCTGCTATTCCTTTTCTTATTTTCATTTTCCTTTGTCTTTATTCCTTTGTTCCACTTTATATAAATACACCACTTGGTGTATTTTTGGACACAATTAGTTTTTAGCTCTCATTTTATTTCTTCTCTATAAGTTTTAGGTTAGGATTTTCAAACATTGGGGATATTTTGTGGAGTGCCTCAAATCCTCCAATTTCTTTAGTTAATCAGCATTAATGTAAGTTTCCTTTTATTTAAAATTTTTTTTTCCTTTAATTTCCATGCTTATTTATTATTCAATGCCTAGATAAATTAATTATAGTTATTTATTTAGTGTTTTTAATTATTAATTAGTTGTTTAATTTATTTACCCATGTGTCGTGAGTAGTTAAATAGGGTTGGGGTTGTGCTCCGCGATTAATGGGGTTGAGCTCTGAAAACTAGGTTTTGTGTAAAATTGTGTTTAATTGAAACCGTGCGTATTAAAGTCAGATTGTTATGAATTTTACTTTCTTTGTCACGGAACGTTAGTGTTTATAGCGATAATCGGAATTTAATCCGAGTGTGACCATTTTCATTTAAACATTTAATCTTGCATCTTTGGGTTAAATTCCTCATTGGGTGATGTTTATGCTTATTTAAAAATGCTCGATTAAATAGATTTTGAGCCTTAACTCTAATTTGTTGTTGTTTCGACCAGTGAGGGAGAATTCGATCCCGATCCTCACTTTACTTTTATGTCGTGTAACTTATTCTTTTCTTTTGTCACCACAACCAGCCATCAACTTTTATTTTATTTATTTTACACTTCTATTCCAGAAGTAGTAAATTAATTACTAATCTAAAATTTAATCACTCCCTATGGATTTCTTACGATACCCGACTTACCGTTGTGCTTGCCTCGCAAGTGTAGTGGTATTTTAATTTTTCTTTTGCATTGTGTCACCAAACCAATAACAACGATTTGCGTATTACACAATGCACGATTCGTGTCTAATCAAAATAACGTGCAAAATTCCTATTTTCCATGAGGCATGCATTCTAAGTAGGGTCCACCGTTGATCCTCCAAAGTTAAATCGTAGTTTCGGTGGACCCTCAACTATTTAGACTTCCAGTGTATAGTTAGTGTGATGCCTAAATAGTAGGTTGTAAATAGTTAGCTTTTTAATTTTCTTTCTTTGTTTTTTTATTTCGTTCCTTTTAATTAAGTCTAGTGTAATTAGTTAACTTTTTGTTATCTTTTTTTTTCTATGCTTGGTACTAGTCTTGTTTTGTAGATTCGTCTGGACTCGTGCTTATGGGATATCGCTCCAATTTTGGGTAGTATCATTCTTTTCCTATATTTGTGTTGTGTTCTTAATGCGCATTTAGGACAATGCAACAATTAATTTAGGGGGTATGGGATATTTTATACATTTCTTTGTTTAGTCCATGGATTTTATCATATGTTAGTTACAAAGTTTGCTTTTTGTAAAAATTTGAAATTTCCAGAAATAATTTTTTTCTCCTTTGTTGGGCATTTTGCCCTTGTTTCCAATGGTAAATTTCAATAATTGCCCGATCCAATAGACAACTCAACAATGCATGTTCTCGATTTTAAAAGTTATTAGACTTTAGTCCTCGAATCATTGATATTATGAATAACTTCATAAATTAAACTTTATCCCATGTGCACATGCACTTTTCTTGTTTTATTAATTTGGTTTATGATTTTTATAACTCAGAAACCTTTTGTTGCATTGTATATACTTACACTGAGTAAGCTTTGTACCTTTCATCGTTTGTGAGTGTTATACATTATTCTTTCCTCATTGAAACCTTTGAATTCGTCGAAATCTCTATATTCTTTCACTGATCATTCATTAATTGAGTTTATTTTTGAAATGTGTTACTTGAGCATGATTTTCAAAGTTTGTTTTGAATCGAGAATTGAGGTAAAATTTATGAAATGATCATAGGCAATCTTTGTAATATCACCCTTATTAGCCTTAACCTCTCCTTATATGTTTTCCCTAGTCAACCCCTTTGGCCCTTAATATTAGCCTTTCATTTAATTACCCAAAATTCCATAACAACCTCGAAATTGGAGTTATATACCATACATATTACCTTCCATACCTTTGTTGGGAATGATACTAGGGATTGAATGATGTTCATGTTTTGTGGTTGGAATTTAAGAATATGAGAGTGAGAAAAGAAAATAAAAGAAAGAAATGAAGAAAAGAGAAAAAGAAAAGAAAAAACCAAAAGAAAAAGTTAAAAAAAAGAACAAAATAAAAGAAAGAGAAAGTTGTATATATTCTGTGTATAGTCAATAATCGTTGTTACTCTCCAATTGTTATATTCAATGCCTTTTATGGAAGTTATTTTTCAATTTTTGGAATTGCCCAAATTTTCCCCATTATAAAAAGTTTTTATTCCGAACACTTTGAATCCGTACATAGTCCTTTCATTTTGCACCTTTAACCCCAAGCCTAGCCTACATTACAACCCTATACAAGTCCTATGCGATCTTAGGGTGAGTTCAATTCAAAAGTCATAATAGTTTTGATAATCTGTAAAAATACATTTCACCTCCTTTAATGTGCGGTACCTTTCATTGAGATTATAAGTTTTTATTTCCTATATAGTGTTCTTGATTTGTGATATGTGCGTGCCCTAGTTTCAATTTCCATTTACTCTTTATGCCCGAATGTTCCGTGTATTACCTCCGTGTTTTGAGTGACTTCATTTGACGAGTTTAATTCCCATGGGGATTGAATATATGTTTGCCTAAATTTTTTAAGTTTTTTCCAAATCATACTATGCATGTGCTCGCCCCCCTCCCACTTTTAAAGTTTCAATTCTATGAGGTGCATTCAACCCATTAATAACAACGAACTTTAGCTTGAATTCATTTAATATGCTAATAACATGTTTGAAATATTTTTCGTTGTATTTGAGTTTGTCGTATGTTGGGTTGGGCATATTTTGAGGAAACTATTTGATGTTTTCCCTCACGAGATAACCCTCATCCACTAGGGTAACCTAGGGGTTTAACGTCTTATTGCGTACGCTAAATGCAATCGTTCGTTCGCGAAAGTGGATTTTATTGCTTTTGTACATATCTCATTTTTTGTGGTTTTCTTGTAGTTCTAGTTGTTTCCCATTTCATTTCTAGGGACTAGCAATGTGTAAGTTAGGGAGTGTGATAGGACACAAATATTGGGTATTTCACCCATTAACCTACGCGTTATTAGCCCCCTCATGTATCTTGATCCGTATACTTATGCTCGTTAACCAGACAACCTCGGATTTCTATATATACATTCTTTGCAGGAGTTAATTGAGCTTTTTTAGGTATTTGGATGCTTAGTATGATGTTCAGACACTTTTCAAAAAAGTTTCGTCGACTTTTGTACCTTCGAGGGCATTTTTGTAATTTTAGCATTCGGATTTTGATCCCAAACTCTTCATGAAAGTTGAATACCTTTGATTTATGTTTGCGTGGACGCTAACGGTGCATGAATTCGAGTTGTATCGATGGATTTATGGCATGTTTAGGATGGATTTGACAAAAAAAGCACACTCAACGTCACATTCAAGGGACTTTTAGTCATTTCATCTATTGGTTTTTTGGCCTAATGTCTTTTTGGATGTTTGATCCCTCTGAGTTATCTTCGCGTTGCCTCCTACCTGTTTGATTTCGAGTTATAACAAAGAAGTTACAACATTTTCCATAAAGTTGGACAAATCTACGGATTGCAGACCTATAGGATGCGAATCGATTCGACCAAAATCCCACTCGATTCATTTTGCACCAGAACACTAGATTTTCATTCTGAATCTATTCAGAATGGCCCCAAATCAATTTGGACCAATTTCCCCTGTTTGGCCGACTTATTCTGCTATTCCTTTACTTATTTTCTTTTTCATTTTTCTTTATTCCTTTATTCCACTTTATATAAATACACCACTTGGTGTATTTTTTGACACAATTAGTTTTTATCTCTCATTTTATTTCTTCTCTCTAAGTTTTAGGTAAGGGTTTGTAAACATTGGGGATATTTTGTGGAGTGGCCCATGTAATACCCCGTAATTTTGATGACTTTTAAAATGGGTTATATTTTAAATTAATGGATTAATTGGATCTTATTATAATTAATTCATTTGGGATTTATCCGAATTGTGGATATTAAAATGGATGATTCTGAATATTACTTAAAGATATTTAGGTAATATATGAATATGATGTCATTATTATGACGGTGTGATATAATTTCGATAATTTGAATTTTTAGTCAGACGCGGTATGGGACGTGTCGGGACTAATTTATTACATTAAAAAGGAAATTTATTTTTCTATCGACCTTATAGTCATTTCTACTGCGTCGTTGCGTCTGGAAGGGTTGAAATAGTCATAAAAGTCTATTTGGATGTTGAATTTGGGTCTCAGGTCATTTGGAAATGAAAAGACAACCCAAAAGGGCATTTTGGTTATTTTACAAGGGGGATGAATAGTGATTTCGGGTTCTGTCTTATTATAAGTATTTGGAGATTAGTGTATGTAGGTTCATTTCATCTCTTCTACACAAAATATTAAAGTCATCTTCTTAGAGAGAGTGGAAAGTTGCTTGGAAAGAAAAAGAAGTTTGCTTGGGAAGGAGGAGAACCAAAGGTCAAAGGTCACCACCACCATCACCACCTGTGTTATTCAACTTCAAAGGGTCAGATCTTCATTACAGGCAATTGTTTGATATTTGTAATTTAAGTTCGTATATTGTCCATGTTAGAATAATTATGAAAAGAGATGATTTTTCATGTTTGGAAGACATAATGGAGTAGTTTTATGGATTTCTAGAAACTGAAATGATATAGAAAGTAAACTCATGTTGTAGGATGATAATAATCCAATAAATATTCATATTTTTGTGGAAGAAATTCTGAAAATAATTTAGTGTTCTTGAAGATAATATGTTGATAATTTTCTTGAAAAAGAGGCAAAAACGAGTGGAATGAGAAGAGCCAATTTGGAATGTTCAGATCTTCTTTTTGAGTGCATTTGGATGAGATTTAAGAAAAACTCAAAACATATACCTGACTCAATTTTTCGTGTAGAATCCAAATCTGAAGTCAGATTGATGATTTGAATAATTTTTGGATCTGATTTTTCTGAGTATTTAAAATATGAGAATTCATGATGTTGCTTCTTTTTAATGTTGGTTCTTATCCCAAAACTTTTGTAGATCTTCGGTGATTATTAATTGGATATTATGGGACTTATAGAAGATCAGTAAGCCCTAGTTAAGATTTGAATTAATTTGATTGGGATTTAATTGATTAGAATTATGATAATTAAAGTTAAAGAGATTTCGGTTGCTAAATTCATGTGTTGGATTCTAATCTGTTTGTATGAGGATTAAGGATAGTTCAAGTAGGGGAGATTTAATATAACACCTAGGTAGCCTTAGGGTTACAATTTAAACATCAAGGACTGAGTTTAAGCTCATTATTGATTTCGCAAGGGCGGAGTGTAGTACAAGATCATAGTGGTATGGCTCCTGGATAGAGATGGGAGTTTAGAACACATTTGGTTGAAAGAGGGGGTGAGGTTATTCCGATCGCATATTTGAAGTTAACGAACCTCCTCGATCGACAAAGTTAAGTAGTAGTGTATTGGAGGGGTTCCTTGTTTGGATTTCGCTTTGCGAGACGCTCCGCGCATGAACCTTAATAACGTCGGGAGTGGAGAGATGTTATAGGATGCGAGGATAATTAAATTATGAAGTAAAGATATGACATTTTAATACGTGGGATTTAAAGAGATATAATGCTACGTAAGGGAATAATCTAAGGTTAATGTGAGTACCTTGTTGTTAGTATACTATAGGTATGATAATACCTATTTGATTGATTAATGATTATGTGTATGACATACCTAGCTTACTTGCTATCGGTGGGAGGTTTGCGCATGAGGGAAGTCATATCCTGATGAATCCATGGGATCTTTGATTTGTCGCTCGAGAACATAGGTCTATGAAAGACTTATCGGGGAGTTGATAAGTCCGCTGACTATGGGTACGTAGGTATGTGCGTGACCCATGGGTATGAGAACTATGTTCGCCTCCAACGATTGTGTTGTTGTCAATGGTTCGAGGTATCCTCACCGAACCTTTTGTTCCCTTTTCGGTGACCAACGATATTGGGACATGATAGCAGAGTAATGCATTGCACCGCAGCTGTGACTCAGGGTGCCGTATTATATATGAATATATATATATATATATATATATATATATATATATATATATATATATATATATATAATGGATTAAATGAATGAATGGATATTTATTATGGTTAAATCTATCTACGGTGATAATTGTAGATAACGATGAATAGAGAAAGATAATTGAATTAAGTTAATGAATGTTTATTGAAAAACTTAATTCATATTAATGAGAAATGATTCATGTTAATAAAAAACGATGAGAAATGTAAATGAATAATAATGTGACGTATGGTATTGGACATACGAGGATTATGATATTGGGATGTAATTATAATATGGAGACTAGAAAAGAGGAACCATTAACTACGAGGTTAATAGGAAACGTTAAGTGTGCACTCTAGTTGAGAGGTGAGAATGGCAGGTGAGAGTTGGGTCTAACATGTAGATAATAAAAGATTTATTGCACTTGTTAAATACTTGCTGTTTTAAAAATCATTTACACATTCGGGCTCTGACCCGTTTCCTTGCATATTTTCTTTTCTATTGTATCTTCTATATCAGGTGTCCAGCAACAGGGGCGCCAACCTTAGCGGATTATGACAGGCTATGGATTTATGGAGTTTTTCTTAGATGCCTATCATCATTTGATTCACAGTATTCTCTTAGTAGGGCATGTTGCCCAAAGGATTCAGTTATCTTCTTCTATCGGGGTCAAATACTATGGTATTCGTTCCATTTTAATACATTTGATATTGTTGGGATTACTGTAATGGATTAATATTATTTGGGAATGTTTATTCCAATTGCATTCAAATTATTTTGTGTTATCTAATTGGTTATCAGTGTTGTAGAATAAAATGTGTTTTGTTATTCTTAAACTGGAAATGGATTTTGTTAAATTAAAATTTGAAAAGTTTTTAACACCAGCTTAATTGAGTATTGGGTGAGTTGATGTTTTCGACAGTGATGCTAAGAATGAGCCAACTATATATTCTGTTTTAATTTGGTATGGGACTGGCCACCCGGTATTTAATTAGGCGGGGTGTAACAGGTGGTATCAGAGCATCAGGTTCTAGTGTCCTTTAGGATCTGTACGGCTTACTGTGTTTTCAGCTTAGCGTTGTTTGATATAGAGCCCTATGTTTAGGATTGTTGATCTCTTCGGTAAGATTCCGTATGTATCAGTGAATCTTATTTATGTTAGGGAGTGATCGAACAAAGAAGTATGACAGATGAGGGCCATTGAATGGATAGCGAAGATCGTACTTAGGAGGTTATGAAGTATGTTCGAGTATGATGACCGTAGTCGAGGTCACCCCTATTATGGAAAATTGAGGAGAGACATCTGTAGAAGTTCTTGAAATGCGAAAATTGTGTGTGTTACCTAACGAAGGCAATATATTCAAAGGCTTGGGTATATAGTGGAGTGTGGTTAACTAGAACTGAAAATTTGGGGTAAAATTTTTCTTGACTTATCGGAGCAAAGTTATAATAGTGGGATTCAACAACCGCTACCCACGAATGAGGGTATGTTCTCTATCTAAGGAATTATAAGGCGTATATTGAATTTTGTAGCGATTAATATTATATAGGAAAATGGGTTGATAAACTTAGCCTATAGCATCGTTATTTACGTAGACTCACCGACGGGTGTAGGATACCTATATTTTCATGTCATCACGTGGGTTTGATTTTTATCGCGGAATTACTTACTTTGGGCATGTCCGAGCATGATATGACTATCGGCATGCATTTAATTGTGGTATAGGAGAGCGTATGTACTACTACTATAGCTAGCATCTTGTCTTTTATAAGAGAGTAGATGAGTAGACTTTATTCGAATTAATAAAACCTGTAGAGAGGTTATAAACTATTGACTAAAGACCTGAGGAGTTTCGATGACCAACTACTTTAGGTAGTAGTGTATCGGGGTGTTCCTTGGTTGGATTTCGCTTGCGAGACACCCCACGCATGAAACTAATAACCATTGGGAGTCGAAATAAGTTAGGTCTTTGGGATGTGAGTTTATAACCTTTGCTATTATAATGAAAGTGGTACGATAGGGTGTATGGACGCCCTGGATGGTTGAATGGTAGTAGTTTTCATTATTGTGAAACAGTGAGTAGTTGTGACTTCAGGATGTATTTACTTGATAAGTGAGGATTATTTTTCCCAAACTTTCTCACGAGGACGGTATAGGGAAGATTGGGTATAATTTAAATTTGATTCAGTTGGAACTATATGGTGAGACTTAGTGTAACATCGATGGGGATTTTCGTTAATGTACTGTATGGGCGGTACATCTTAGATTTCTTGCGATGTGAGATTTATACTCGGAGTTGACCTTACCGATATGATTTATATTCCTGAATTTCGGGACGAAATTTTGTTATAAGGGGGGAAGTATGTAATACCCCGTAATTTTAATGACTTTTAAAATGGGTTATATTTTAAATTAATGGATTAATTGGATCTTATTATAAATTAATTCATTTGGGTTTTATCCGAATTGCGGATATTAAAATGGATGATTCTGCATATTAATTAAATATATTTAGGTAATATCTGAATATGATGTCATTATTAAGACTGTGTGATATAATTTTGATAATTTGAATTTTTAGTCAGACGCGGTATGGGACGTGTCGGGACTAATTTATTAAATTAAAAAGGAAATCTATTTTTCTATCGACCTTATAGTCATTTCGACTGCGTCGTTGCGTCCGGAAGGGTTGAAATAGTCAGAAAAGTCTATTTGGATTTTGGATTTGGGTCTCGGGTCATTTGGAAATGAAAAGACAACCCAAAAGGGCATTTTGGTTATTTTTACAAGGGGGATGAATAGTGATTTCGGGTTTTGTCTTATTATAAGTAATTGGAGATTAGTGTATGTAGGTTCATTTCATTTCTTCTACACAAAATATTAAAGTCATCTTCTTAGGGAGAGTGGAAGGTTGCTTGGAAAGAAAAAGAAGTTTGCTTGGGAAGGAGGAGAACCAAAGGTCAAAGGTCACCACCATCACCACCACCTGTGTTATTCAACTCCAAAGGGTCAGATCTTCATTAGAGGCAAGTGTTTGATATTTGCAATTTAAGTTCGTATATTGTCCATGTTAGAATAATTATGAAAAGAGATGATTTTTCATGTTTGGAAGACATAATGGAGTTGTTTTATGGAACTCTAGAAACTGAAATGATATAGGAAGTAAACTCGTGTTGTAGGATGATAATAATCCAATAAATATTCATATTTTTGTGGAAGAAATTATGAAAATAATTTAGTGTTCTTGAAGATAATATGTTGATAATTTTCTGGAAAAAGAGGCAAAAATGAGTGGAATGAGAAGAGCCAATTTGGAATGTTTAGATCTTCTTTTTGAGTGCATTTGGATGAGATTTAAGAAAAACTCAAAACACAAACCTGACTCAATTTTTTGTGTAGAATCCAAATCTGAAGTTGGATTGATGATTTGAATAATTTTTGGATCTGATTTTTCTGAGTATTAAAAATATGAGAATTCATGATGTTGCTTCTTTTTAATGCTGGTTCTTATCCAAAAACTTTTGTAGATCTTCGGTGACTATTAATTGGATATTATGGGACTTATAGAAGATCAGTAAGCCCTAGTTAAGATTTGAATTAATTTGATTGAGATTTAATTGATTAGAATTATGGTAATTAAAGTTAAAGAGATTTCGGTTGCTAGATTCATGTGTTGGATTCTAATCTGTTTGTATGAGGATTAAGGATAGTTCAAGTAGGGGAGATTTAATATAATACCTAGGTAGCCTTAGGGTTACAATTTAAACATCAAGGACTGAGTTTAAGCTCATTATTGATTTCGCAATGGCTGAGTGTAGTACAAGAGCATAGTGGTATGGCTCCTAGATAGAGATGGGAGTTTAGAACACATTTGGTTGAAAGAGGGGATGAGGTTATTCCGATCGCATATTTGAAGTTAACGAACCTCCTCGATCGACAAAGTTAAGCAGTAGTGTATTGGAGGGGTTCCTTGTTTGGATTTCTCTTTGCGAGACGCTCCGCGCATGAACCTTAATAACGTCGGGAGTGGAGAGATGTTATAGGATGCGAGGATAATTAAATTATGAAATAAAGATATGACATTTTAATATGTGGGATTTAAAGAGATATAATGCTACGTAAGGGAATAATCTAAGGTTAATGTGAGTACCTTGTTGTTAGTATACCATAGGTATGATAATACCTATTTGATTGATTAATGATTATGTGTATGACATACCTAGCTTACTTGCTATCGGTGGGAGGTTTGCGCGTGAGGGCAGTCATATTCTAATGAATCTATGGGATCTTTGAATTGTCGCTCGAGAACATAGGTCTATGAAAGACTTATCGGGGAGTTGATAAGTCCGCTGACTATGGGTACGTAGGTATGTGCGTGACCCATGGGTATGAGAACTATGTTCGCCTCCAATGATTGTGTTGTTGTTAATAGTTCGAGGTATCCTCACCGAACCTTTTGTTCCCTTTTCGGCGACCAGCGATATTGGGACATGATAGCAGAGTAATGCATTGCACCGCAGCTGTGACTCGGGGTACCGTATTATATATGAATATATATATATATATATATATATAATGGATTAAATGAATGAATGGATATTTATTATGGTTAAATCTATCTACGGTGATAATTGTAGATAATGGTGAATAGAGAAAGATAATTGAATTAAGTTAATGAATGTTTATTGAAAAACTTAATTCATATTAATGAGAAATGATTCATGTTAATAAGAAACGATGAGAAATGTAAATGAATAATAATGTGAGGTATGGTATGGGACATACGAGGATTATGATATTGGGATGGAATTATAATATGGAGACTAGAAAAGAGGAACCATTAACTAGGAGGTTAATAGGAAACGTTAAGTGTGCACTCTAGTTGAGAGGTGAGAATGGCAAGTGAGAGTTGGGTCTAACATGTACATAATAAAAGATTTATTGCACTTGTTAAATACTTGCCGTTTTAAAAATCATTTACACATTCGGGCTCTGACCCGTTTCCTTGCATATTTTCTTTTCTATTGCATGTTCTATATCAGGTGTCCAGCAACAGGGACGCCAACCTTAGCGGATTATGACAGGCTATGGATTTATGGAGTTTTGCTTAGACGCCTATCATCATTTGATTCACGGTATTCTCTTAGTAGGGCGTGTCTCCCAAAGGATTCAGTTATCTTCTTCTATCGGGGTCAAATACTATGGTATTCGTGTCATTTTAATTCATTTGATATTATTGGGATTACTGTAATGGATTAATATTATTTGGGAGTGTTTATTCCAATTGCATTCAAATTATTTTGTGTTATCTAATTTGTTATCCGTGTTGTAGAATAAAATGTGTTGTGTTATTCTTAAACTGGAAATGGATTTTGTTAAAATGAAAATTTGAAAAGTTTTTAACACCAGCTTAATTGAGTATTGGGTGAGTTGATGTTTTCTACAGTGATGCTAAGAATGAGCCAACTGTATATTCTATTTTAATTTGGTATGGGACTGGCCACCCGGTATTTAATTAGGCGGGGTGTTACAGCCCATCTCCTCCATTTTCTTTGGTTAATCACCATTAATGCAAGTTACCTTTTATTTAAGCTTTGTTCTTCCTTTAATTTCCATGCTTATTTATTATTCCATGCCTAGAGAAATTAATTGTACTTATTTATTTAGTATTTTTAATTATTAATTAGTTATTTAATTTATTTACGCATGTGTAGTGAGTAGTTAAATAGGGTCAGGGTTGTGTTCTGCCATCAATGAGTTTGAGCTCCGAAAACTAGGTTTTGTGTATAATTGCATTTAATTGTATCCGCGCGTATTAAAGTCCCATTATTATGCATTTAACTTTGTTTGTCACGCAACACTAATGTTGATAGCGATAATCCGAATTTAATCCGAGTGTGACCATTTTTAGTTAAATATTTAATCTTGCAACTTTGCGTTAAATTCCTTATTATGTGATGTTTATGCTTAATTGAAAATGCTCGATTAAATAGATTTCGAGCCTTAACTTTAATTAGTAGTTGTTTCGATCTGTGTGAGGTAATGCGACCCCAATCCTCATTTTACTTTTGTGTAGTGTAGCTTATTCTTTTCTTTTGTCACCACAACCAACCATCACCTTTTATTTTATTTATTTTACAATTTTATTCCTGAAGTAGTAAATTAATTACCAATCTAAAATTTAATCACTCCATGTGGATTTCTTACGATACCCCAGTTACTGTTGTGCTTGCCTTGCAAGTGTAGTAGTATTTCCGTTTTTTTCCCTTGAGTCGCCAAACTGATAACAACGATTTGTGTATTACACGACGCATGGTTCGCGTCCAATCAACGCACCAAATATTTAATCGTCTATGATTAATACGTATAAGCACCAAATATTTACCAAAATAAGCAATACGCACCAAATAAAACCTTAAATCGTATCTTTAATAGAATAGTATGCATACAATAAAACCCTAAATCGCATCATTAACCCTAAACCATTGAAAAATGATTGCATGAAAATATTTAACAGAATAATGTATGCCTGATCGTATATAACTCAATGATCGTATCTTTAATCCTAAGCGAATATTGATTTGTTAAAACAGGGCAAGGGGTTTGAATGTATTTATGAAAATATTGATTGCATGAAAATGTTGGAGAAGAAAAATATTCCCAAATTTTTAATAATATTTATCGCACCTTCGAAGAAAAATATTCCCAAATGTTTAACAAAAACAAACATATGCACCTTCGAAGGTTTGGAGAAGATTGTACTTTGAAGGTTTGGAGAAGATTGCACTTCGAAGATTTTGAGAATATCGAACCTTCGAAGTCTTGGAGCGGGATTTTGCACGAAGTTTTGGAGGTGAAATTTATTGAGGAGATTCTAACTAATTATTTTTAGAATGCAACCCTTTTAGGTTATTCCACTTGCAAATTAAGTAACAATCACAAATTTTACATCAGTTTTGAACACTTACAAAGTTTGTGAGTGTCCAAAATCGTTATAAATTATGTAAGTGTTTTAAACACTTAAAAATTAAATAATCTATTAGTTGCTAAATAGCCATTATGGTGTAGTGAGGGTACACCCCGCTGACAAGGTCATTGAATGCCTGAAGGAAGTTGGAGCTGATGATAACTTGCCAAAGAGAAAGTTTCTGATTGGAACCACACTCGACGATCATGAAAAGAAAGAATTGATTGCGTTACTGAGAAGAAATTTAGATGTTTTTTCTTGGTAACCATATGATCTACCAGGATCCCAATGCCTTCCATCATCTGCACGTTGATTCGACCTTCAAGTCAATAACTCAAAAGGCTCACCGAACCGCCCTCGAGAAAGCTAAAACGATGGAGAACAAAGTGGGGAAGCTTTTGAATGCAGGATCCATTAGGGAAGTTTAGTTCTACAAGTGTCTATCTAACCTAATAGTGGTATGAAAAACAAATGGAAGTTGGAGGGTCTGTATTGACTTCATAAATCTCAACATAGCATGCCCCAAAGATAACTTCCCACTGTCTAAAATCGATCAACTGGTTGACGCTATGACAACACATATGAGGATGCATTTTTTGTATGCCTATTGAGGGTACCATCAAATTCTGTTGTCCGACCCCGATCAGGACAAAACGTTCTTCATAACCCTCATTGGGTTATACTGTTACAAGGGCATGTCGTTTGGCCTAGAGAACACAGGGGAAACTTATTAGAGATTAGTCACAAAGATGTTCAAGAATCAAATGGGAGACATAATGGAAGTCTACGTCGATGACAAGTTAGTCAAGACAATGAACAACGACGACTAACTCACAGACTTAGCCAAAACATTTGAGATCCTCAAGAAATACCAAATAAATCTTAATAGAAGTAATTGTTCATTCGGTACCAAGTCAGGAAAGTTTTTGGGCTATTTGGTTAGTAAAAAAGGAATTTAGGCCAATCCATATTAGATAGACGCAATCACCAGGGTCCAACATCCATAGACATTTCAATACCTTCAAAAGGGCATAGGTGCTCGCGATGCTCAATATCTTCATCTGTAAGTCTTAGGAATCCTAGTAACCATTCTTTCAACTCCTAAAAAAGATAAAGATTACGGAACAATAAATTCTCAAGATCTTCGGAGGATATCGAATTCTACCCTAGCAAACCACCTCTACTAGTGATTCCAAATGATGGAGAACTATTATATCTATACCTCTCAGTATCAGACCATGCTATAAGCTTGACTCGGGTGTGTGCGAAAGAAGGAGGACAACACATCATGTTCATTATTCTATCTATACACTTCTGTACATAGAACAACGTTACTTGCCCTTGGAAAAGATTGCCTATGAACTGATGGTTTCCTCAATAAAGCTTAAACATTACTTCAAATATCACTCAGTAACGGTCACTTCCTACCACCTTAAAGCTTTTCTTCGAAAATACAAACTCTCTGCCCAAATCTCAAAATGGTCGTTGAAGATTGGAAGATTTCATATCCACTTTCAACTAAGAAAATACTTAAAAGATAAATTGTGGAAAACTTTATCGCTGAATTCATAGTGGACCAGCCTATCGATCTGTAGAAGTGGAGAAGTCAACAAATGAGGAAGAACGGTCTAAGAACTGGACCGTATACATTAATAGAGCCTCCAATTTTAAGGGGGTTGGAGTAAGAATCATGCATATTAGGACTTGAGGCCTCTAATAATGAAGATTAATACAAAGCACTGATCATTAGCTTACGCAAGGCCCAAATGCAAGGTGTAAAGTGCATTAACGTGTTCGCCGATTCCAAACTGGCCTCCAAGCAAGTGAGTGGATACTTTAACACAAAATATAATAGAATGGAAGCTTACCACTTCGTGGTAAGAGGTCTTACGGTAGAGTTTATGAAGTTGACATTCAACAGTTCCCCGGGTGGTACAATATCCATGCATATGGCATAGTGACCCTGATCTTAGTAGTGGACTCTGATCTAAGAAGAACCATCAAGATAGACTTCCTCACCCAGCCAAGCATTGGCTAGACAGTCGTAGCTAAGAAAGCCCTTATCATAAAGAAAGCCCCTAATTGGATTGTTACCATCATCGCCTATCTCTGGAATTCCTTATCGCCTGGAAAAAAAAGATTGGATCATAAAGTTAGGGTAAAAGCTACCCTTTTTTAAGTCTCCCCAAGAGAAAAGATCTACAAGAAATAATTAATAGGCCCTTACCTCTAATTCATCCACTTACATGACACCGAGTAAGTGCTTAGTGAACTTCATGATGGTATTTATGGGAGTCACACATAAGGTAGGTTATTTTCCTTTTAAATAATAAAATATGGTTACTGGTGGTCTTGCATGGAAAAGGATGCAGGCACCTATGTTCATAGTTTTAAAAAATTCGAAAAGAACTCTACTATGGTCCCCCAGTCAGCTAGCGACCTGAAATATCTGACAAGTCCATGGCCATTCGCACAATGGGGACTAGATATCATGGGTCCATTACCTATTGCATCTGGAAATCATAAGTATCTGTTGGTAGGAACATATTACTTCACCAAATAGGTAGAGGTAGAACCATTGGAGAACATTCATGATGATGACATGACCAGGTTCATCTGGAAAACATTATTACATATTCTGGGATACTAAGGACTATCATCACTAACAATGGCACACGATTTGAAAGCATCATCTTTCAAGGTTTTAGTAAGGAGAATGTCATGAAGCACCACTTCAGTTCAATGGTGAATCCCCATAGTAACATTCAGGTATAAGCTTCCAACAAGACTATAATTGATGGATTAAAAAAGTGTTTGGAAAAAGCCAAAGGTTCATGGGTGGATGAGCTCCATCAAGTTTTATAGGCCTATCGTACCACTCCTATGAGACCAACGATGGAAAGAACTTCCATTCTCCCTTAAGGAATGGAAGTTATTATTCCATTGGAAGAAGGTCTCCCTACTATGAGGACCAACGTGGTTGACCAAGGCCTTAATGATGATGCATTATGCACTCATCTTGACATAGCAGATGAGCGAATAAAAATAGCCATGATTAAGTGGGCTTCCTTTCAACAACATTTGTCCAAGTAGTACAATAAAATAGTCAATCTAAGGAAGTTTTTAGTAGGGGACTATGTTCTAAAGAAACTCCTTGCAAGTGTTGTAAAACCATCAAAGGGCAAGTTGGGACCAAATTGGTAATGATTATCTAATGTGATAAGGGATGACCTTCGAGGAGTATATCACTTATAATCACTGGAGGACAGAGAGAGACCATGACCGTGGAACACAACCAATCTCAATAAGTTTTACTTCTAGTCTTCTTTATTTTTTTAGCACATTTAGTTTATGCAAATTTTTATTTTGAACTTATGCCTCTTGCAAGTTATTATTCAATGAATAAAGACTAGTTGGCCCTCTCACTTTGATATTATATATAGGCTTCTTAGAATTTCTTGATCGCATCTCAGTATCACATACCCTCTATAATTGATAATGCCCTCATGCATAACAGAATTTGTGAATATTACAATAAGTTGTTCAACTTGTTTCAATCAAGGAATCTCACGTGTCGAGCAGGGTTTGCAGTAGTTATAACAAGTTATTAAAAGTGTTTTAATTAATACAACCCACAGGTCTTTATTGCAAACACAACAGAACATATGAGTTGCCATAACAATAACAAAAGCCCTACAAGGGATCCTTAGGAAATAAAGCCAACTCAGGTTGGTTGCCAATTGTGTTGGTTGTAAAAAATCTTGCTCCGGCGTATGGCCTTGACCAGGTACATTATCTCCATCATCTCACTTAGGCCTAAGGAAGTGTGATGACATAACACATAGGTAAAGTATATTGAATGTTATTGTTAAGTCATATTGGACTAAGAGAATGTTCAAACACATGATAACAAATGGCTAACATTGTTCTCAATATCATTTAGTACTCTAAAAACCGAAAATAATCAAACCTAAGTACTAGTCCATTTAAATAGCAAAAGGCCTAAGATGGTAAAAAATATTCTTGGTTGACAAAGATTTTAAGTAATTAATGGGAAATAGATCATTTCGTTTCAAATATAAGCGATAATTATTGTAATACCTCGTATTTTTATGCTTTATAAATTTGGGGATTTATTGAATCTAATGTGAGTTAATTATTTCATATAAATCCGGATATTAATTATTTTATAATTATTAATGCGATGTGAGTTAGGAATTATAGGAAACTTGTTCAATATTACTAATGAGCAAAGTAATATATAATATTGGTTCTATTAAATGTCACGAGTGAATAGAATGACAATTTTGGAAATTTAAGTCGGGACGCGCCTGTGTCGTGTAGTGAATAAATTTGATTAAAAAAAGTGAAATATTTTTAAGTTATCCGTATAGTCATTTTGAGTGCAACAACGTGTTCGGAAGAATCGAGATAGTCCGAAAAGTGTACTCGGAGGTTTAGTTTGGGTCTCGGAGCGTTTTTAGGCCTATTTAGCACCCCGGGAGGGGATTTCAGACATTTTGCATTTTTGGGTAATTAAACCCACAAAAATTATTAGGCTATATCAGCCATTTAGAATAGTCCTTTAGGGTTATCAGACTCAAAACTTTATAATGGCCATATGAGAGGGAAGGAGAAAGCTTTCCAAGAAAACCAAGGCCAAAAAGTCATCCGATTGTACCGCCACCACCACCAATGCGTAGATCACGTGACGTTGAACACAACCACACCAAATTCATCCACAAATCAGAACTCTGAAATTTCTAGTCAAGTGTTTATCTTTCTTATTTTCGTTAATGCATCACTTATGTTACTCTAGGGTTGATTAGGATGAGTTTCATGGAAGAAAACTCATGTTGGAGATAGGAAATTGCATGTAGTAATGATATAAATGGAATATGGAAATCCTCCTTCATATGTAGAGGTTGAACCACGGATTTATGATGTTTTAGATGAATAAATTCTGGAAAAAGACTGATTAGAAGAAAGTTAAAGAGAATTTTAGGGTTCATGAAGTTTATATGAGTTTTGCCCTTTTAATCCATGGTTATCGATGAAAATTCACATGCTATACATAGAAGATTATTAGTTTGGGTTATATATGGTTGTAGTACGAATTTCTATAAGTTTTGGTGTTAAATGTCTTGATTTGGTTGAGGTTGGATGTTAGAACCCGTAACTGTAATCTGCTGAATTATGCATACCTGTTTGATCGATCGATCGATCGAACCAGGAGTGTCGATCGATCGACGCATCGATCGATCGAGCTCCTACCATCGATCGATCGACCCCTCCTGGCAGACTCATATTTCCCCTTTGTAAATTGTTGAATTCAAATTAAATGAGTGAAAATATTTAGACATCCTTATTAAAATATTTTGGAAGATAAAGGAGATTAGTAGGACTTATTAACAACTATGAGACCTTTAATCTAAGACGAAATTTATATTTTTGGGATGCTTACACATAAGGGACGATGGGGTTGTGTATTAATGGGAGAGACGCGTAAAATTGTTACATGGGAAAAATAGATGAGTACCTGCTGAATTCTATACTTGGGAGGATAGAGTCCATGATTATTACGTAGTAAGTTGGATTAATCCCTCAATTAAAGTAAGAGATGAACCGTTATACGTGATAACTAAAGATTGAGAAATAATGATAAAAATTATATTATGGGTGATGAAAGGTACCTAAAGAGATATGGTAATAGTAGTATATTTATATGACTGTGTTTATGCATATACTATATACGTGTGAAAATCATGCCCACGCTACTTGCTATCCTTGAGGTTACCGCGCTGGGACAGTCTTATCTCGAATGGGCCTTCATGGTGGAAATTGACTCGTACCCTTGAAGATATGAATCATAGGTATGGGCTATCGGATCGATAGTCGGACGGTCCTAAGATACGTGAGGGTATGTACTGACCTCTTGGACTTGGAAACTATGCTTCGCCTCACTATTGTTTATGTTTTGTTTAATACAGTTCGAGAGTGATTCCAAACTTGTATTTCCCTTAGTACGAGTGATACGGGGACTGGATAGCAGAGTATGCCCGCACCATAATTATTATGTGGGGTGCTGTTAGAGTATATATATTACATGAGTAGTTAATATATATATATTAACTTCTGAAATGTGGAAACTACCTACTGTGTTTATGGTAAGTAAGAAATGAATAATGATTTCAATTGGGAAATACGTGTTTTGAAAAGTATAATATGTTATTGAGAACTTTATTAGCAAATGATGCTTAAATAAGAGCTTTGTTATTAAATGAAATTTACTCCTTAAACATTTTAATTGTTTAGTTTAAATCTTACGAGTAAACTAAGATAAGATAAGTTAAACCGTTGGGAAGGTTAGTGCAACATGTGTGCACATTAGAAGAGAGGTGAGAATTTCTCAAGGGAGTGTCGCACTAATATGTTATCACATTGGCCTGTAAACATTTTAAATACTTGCTAAACAAATTTTAAATCATTTCCACTATCGCGCTCTGACCCGTTTCCATTTCCTTTTCTCCCTTGTATATATATGTATATATTACAGGTGCCCAGCCACATGGGCGTCATGCATAGGATCCTTTGGAAGGAACACGCTGCAGCTTCGGTGGGAGTTGCAGGCCTCTTGCTTAGACGACCTCATTCATTTGATCCTAATCTTAGCATTATTTATTTCAGTTGGGCATGTGTCATCCGTTTGCATTATCCAGTTGTTTTATTGGACATTGTGATTCATTTCTTTCTAGCATTGTCATTTTTAGGATTTATTATTGTCTGGATGTTTTACTTAAAGTTTTAAATATTCGGATTCAGTTGTTGAATGTTTAAATTATTTGGATTATATGTTCCAGGATAATTGTGGTGCGATTTGTTAACTTTCATTTTATTAGCAGTAATGTTTCTGGCTGTCTTGTTTTAATATTGAATTATGTAAAGTTTTAAATCATTGGTTATAAATAGAATTTGGAAAGTAATGTCTAAAAATGGTTTTGACACTTAGCTTAATTAATTAGGGTGTTTAAATTGGGAAAATTATTTTTTTCACGACAGTGATGCTGAGAATGATCCAACAGTTCACCTTGATTTCAATTTAATCAAGGAGTGATCGCCCGGTATTTAATTAGGCGGGGTGTCACAGGTGGTATCAGAGCATCAGGTTCTAGTGTCCTTAGGATCTGTACGGCTTATTTCACTTTCAGCTTAGCATTTTTGCTATAGAGCCCTATTTTAGGGTTGTTGTATTCTTGCTTTTATGTTTACGTCTTCATCTATTTGAGATTTGATAATAACTGTAGACTAATAAATTTCTTCACATTTCAGATGCCTCCGAGACGTGCACCAAAGGATAGGTGTCCCCAAGCCGAGCATCCAGCAACTCCGGCTCAGTGTACGATGAATGCTAATGAGGTAGACGCTATTATTGCTCAGGCGGTGAATGCCGCATTAGCGGTAGTACAACAGGATCCACCCCAGATTCAGGTAGTGGCGCCAATACCTGCACAACTTTCATCTTCATGGGAGCGGGTTAGGGATGCCTTTTAGAAGGCGCATCCCCCTGAGTTCTCGGGTAGTTCAGATATCATCATCGTCAGCCAATAGAAGAAGGATATCCAGCGGCATCTACGTATGTATGAGTGCACCGACGTGCAAAAATAGTTGTTGGCTTACTTCAAGTTAATGGGGGCCACTTTACAGTGGTGGGAATCCACCACCACGTTGGAGGAGAGGGATACTATTCCGATTCAGTTATTCTGGGAGCGGTTTGACCGCAAGTATTTTCCACCCGCCGTGAAAACTGAGATGAGGCAGAAATTACGAAACTTGAAGCAGGAAAATTCTACCCTTGATGAGTATGACGAGGAGTTCACGAGACTTCTCACCATAATGCCAGATGAGGCACCTACTGAGGGTAAGAAGATAATGTTGTTTGTGAACGGGTTAGCTTGGAGGATCCGTCAGCTTATTATAGGAAATTTATCTCTGAGTACCTTCACTAATGTACTCAATGCTGCCTTACTACACTGCCAGGATCACCGCTTCTATCTGCAGGGAAGTAAGCGAGCAGGAGAGTCCGGCCAGCAGGGCAGGACAGTGGGTAGTGGTGCTGGTGGAGCACCGACATCCCAGGGACAGACTCGTCAGCATGAGCAGAGTTCCCATCAGGGGACCCTGCCAAGCGCTTTCGATTAGGTGATTCCAGGAAGGACTTTGCGGGTTATAGGCAGGGTCAGCAGGGCCAGCCAAATCAGCAGGGCCAGCAAGGCCAATACCGAGAGCAGTAGGGTCAGCAGTAGGGCCAACAGGGCCAACATAATTTTCATCAGGGCCAACAGGGCCAGTGGCGGGGTGGTGACCGCTAGCAGGGCTATGGTCAGTAGGGTTTGAGTGGAGGTAACTTTAGAGGCCGATGTTTTGTGTACGACAAGCATGACCATAAGCGCCATGAGTGCCCAGAGGGCGATAGGGCCCCACAGCAGCAGGGTACCCGTAATGAGCCACAGAGGCCACTTTTTCTAGCTTCCCTCCCAGCACCAGCCCAGGTACCAACCCTACCATCCATTCCAGCGGCTCCAGTGCATTAGGGGCAGTGCAGTATGGTCGTGTCTATAACGTCTACCAGGCAGCAGTTCCACAGGTACCGCCCGCAATTGAGGGTATGTTTCCTATCCATGGTACTATGGGTCGAGTTTTATTTGATACTGGGGCGACACATTGTATTATAGCTACTCATTTTGTGGAGGCCTTAGGGTTATTATCCACATCGGAGAGCACTGTGACGTCTGTAGACTCACCAATGGGGAGTGGTTCACTTATTTTCTTTATATGCCGAGTTGTGGGGGTAGAGATTGGTAGCTTGGTATTACCTGTAGACATGGTAGTCTTAGATATGCATGAGCATGACGTTATTATCAGTATGGATTGGGTCGTTGCTTACAGGGCCATGATGGATTGTTTTGGTGGGAGTATTATTTTTGCCATTCCGGGGCAAATGATGTTTGTAGTGGCGATGCCTTGCCCAGAGGGAGGCTCGACCGCTCATTTGTATTACATAGAGGAGGATACCTCTAAGGAGATTGTGATTCCCTTAGACTCGATCCTAGTTGTTCGTGAGTATTTCGATGTATTTCAGGAGATACCAGGACTACCCCCCAGTCGAGAGATAGACATTGTCATAAATTTGTTACCGGATACTAGACCTATAGCATGCGCTCCATACCATATGGCTTAGACGGAGATGCGAGAGTTATGAGATCAGATAGAGCAGCTGTTAGGTCAGGGCTTCATTCGCAGGAGTACCTCACCTTGGGGCTCTCCAGTCTTGTTTGTGAAGAAGATAGATGGTTCACTGAGGCTATGTGTGGACTACCGGGAGTTGAACAAGGTCACGATTACGGAATAAGTATTTGTTGCCTCGAATCGATGATCTGTTCGACTAGCTGAGGGGAGAAACTTTCTTTTTGAAGATAGATCTGAGGTCGGGGTACCATCAGCTACATATTAGAGAGCAGGATGTTTCAAAGACTACTTTCTTGACGAGATATGGGTCCTATGAGTTCAGAGTGATGCCATTCGGACTCACAAATGCTCCAGCCGTATTCATGGACTTGATGAACCGAGTGTTCAGAGAGTTCTTGGATCAATTCCTCATTGTTTTCATAGATGACATTCTGATATATTCACACTCCGAGGAGGAGCATGGCAAGCACTTGAGGCAGGTTCTTCAGACTCTACGAGAGCATCAGTTGTATGCAAAGTACAAGAAGTGCGGATTCTGGTTGCGAGAAGTACAATTCTTGGGGCATGTTGTTTCTGAGCAAGGGATAGCAGTCAACCGAGTAAAAAGTCAACGGTGAGGGAGTGGGGACAGCCCACGACACCGACGGAAGTGCGTAGTTTCTTGGGGTTAGCCGGATACAACATGAGATTCATTCGGGGATTCTACAAAATAGAAATTCCATCGACGAACCTGACTCGCAAAGGGGTGCCATATGTTTGGGATGATGCTTGTCAATTATCTTTCAACGAGCTGAAAGACAAGTTTACTTCAACACCAGTCCTTGATTTACCTAAGCCGGGTGTGGAGTACCTGGTTTACACCGATGCCTCCTTACGAGGACTTGGGGGAGTACTTTAGCAGGAGGAGAAGGCTATAGCTTTTACCTCCTGTAAGCTTAAGCCACATGAGAAGAATTACCCCACCCATGACCTGGAGTTAGAAGCGGTCGTTTTTGCATTGAAGATATGGAGGCACTATTTATTGGGGGAGAACCGCTTGTTCACAGACCACAAGTCACTGTAGTACCTGTTCACTCAGCGAGAGCTGAATATGCGTCAGCGCAGATGGTTAGATTTTGTGAAGGACTATCAGTTCTACATACAATACCATCCGGGGAAGGCCAACGTAGTTGCTGATGCGTTGAGACATAGACCGGTAGACGATGTAGCGGACATATGGAAAGCAAAGTGAAAAGAGTTGGGTCACCAGGATACAATATCACGTTCTTTTGTATCTGTCATGAAAGTGACACCCGAAATTATTACGAGGGTGATACAGGCACAAACCGCAGACCCATTTTTCCAAAAGCAAATTGTACGACTTTTAGCTGAGGGTGCTGAGTCCTATTTTGTTAGTTCTGATGAAGGTTTGAGGTTTAATGGGAGATTGGTGGTCCCAGAAGGATCAGAATTACATCATGCAGTGATGACCCAGTCTCACGGGTCCCGATTTACGGTACATCCTGAAGGAGATAAGATGTACCAGGATATGAGGCGGCAATACTGGTGGAGTGGGATGAAGAAGAACATCGCTACGTTCGTGTCCAAGTGTGCTACCTGCCAGCTGGTAAAGGTGGACCATCAGAGACCGTTAGGGTTTCTTCATCCATCGGAAATACCCGCATGGAAGTTGGACAGTATTTCCATGGACTTTATTACAGGGTTTCCTACATCACAGCGGGGCCACGACTCTATCTGGGTGATTATAGACCATTTGACCAAGGTGGCTCATTTTCTGTCGGTGCGGACAGACTATACCATGGGTCAGTATGCTCAGTTGTTCATTGCTAAGATTATCAGATTACATGGGGTGCCCCTGAATATTGTGTCAGATAGAGATAAGATTTTCATGTCGCGTTTCTGGGAGAGCTTTTAGGAGGCTATGGGTATAGAGTTGAGGTTGAGTTCAACTTATCACCCACAGACAGATGGGCAAACAGAGCATACTAATCATATACTGGAGGATATGCTACGCGTGTGTGTCCTTGATTTTGTAGGAGGTTGGGAACCACATCTCCCACTGGTAGAGTTCGCTTATAATAACTCTTATCAGTTGACGATTGGCATGGCTCCATTCGAGGCTTTGTATGGCAGTCCTTGTCGTTCCCCAACTTGTTGGCTAGAGGTGGGGTATAACAAGTTTCTAGGACCAGAGGTCATTCAGGAAACCTCCGCGAGGATTGAGATGATCAGGAGTCGTATCAGAGTAGCCCAGGACATGCAGAAAAGCTACGCCAATGCAAAACGGTTCTTTCGAGAGTTTAATGTGGGGGAACAAGTATTACTGCGAGTATATCCTATGAAAGGAGTGTTGAGGTTTGGGAAGAAGGGGAAATTGGCCCCGAGGTACGTGGGACCATTTCCCATTATCGAGAGGATTGGGCCGGTAGCCTACAAATTGGTACTACCAGAGCATATACATCGCATTCACGATGTATTCCACATCTTGTCATTGAGACGATATCTTCGGGATGACATGGCTCACACCCACATCGCGATAGAGGAGATAGACTTACAGCCTGACAGCTCTTACGAAGAGATACCGGTGGCTATCCTAGACCATAGCGACAGTAGATTAAGGTCGAAGGTAGTTCCACTTGTAAGGGTCTAGTGGGAGCATCATAATGTGGAGGAATCCACTTGGGAGCGCGAGGCAGATATGCGCGAGAGATATCCAGATTTATTCTTACCAGGTATGCCTTATTTTCCGAATTTCGGGACGAAATTCAGTTATTAGGGGGGAAGTATGTAATACCCTGTATTTTTATGCTTTATAAATTTGGGAATTTATTAAATTTAATGTGAGTTAATTATTTAATATAAATCCAAAAATTAATTATTTTATAATTATTAACGTGATGTGAGTTAGTAATTATGGGAAACTTGTTGAATATTACTAATTAGCAAATTAATATATAATATTGGTCCTATTAAATGTCACGAGTGAATAGAATGACAATTTTGGAAATTTAAGTCGGGACGCGCCTGTGTCGTGTCAGGAATAAATGTTGATTAATAAAAGTGAAATATTTTTAAGTTATTCGTATGGTCGTTTTGAGTGCGGCAACGTGTCCGGAAGGGTCGAGATAGTTGGAAAAGTGTACTCAGAGGTTTAGTTTGGGTCTCGGGGCATTTTTAGGCCTATTTAGCACCCCGGGAGGGCATTTCGGACATTTTACATTTTTGGTTAATTAAACCCACGAAAATTATTAGGCTATATCAGCCATTTAGAATAGTCCTTTCGGGTTATCAGACTCAAAACTTTAGAACGGCCATAGGAGAGGGAAGTAGAAAGCTTTCCAAGCAAACCAAGGCCAAAAAGTCATCCGATTGTACCGCCACCACCACCAACGCGTAGATCACGCGACGGGGAACACAACCACACCAAATTCGTCTCAGAACTCTGAAATTTCCAAGCAAGTGTTTATCTTGCTTATTTTCGTTAATGCATCACTTATGTTAGTCTAGGGTTGATTAGGATGAGTTTAATGGAAGAAAACCCATGTTGGAGATCGGAAATTGCATGTAGTAATGATATAAATGGAAATCTGGAAATCCCCCTTCATATGTAGAGGTTAAACCACGGATTTATGATGTTTTAGAACAAGAAATTCTGGAAAAAGACTGATTAGAACAAAGTTAAAGAAAATTTTAGGGTTCATGAAGTTTATATGGGTTTTGCCCTTTTAATCCATGGTTATCGATGAAAATTCACATGCTATACGTAGAAGATTGTTAGTTTGGTTTATATATGGTTGTAGTACGAATTTCTGGAAGTTTGGGTGTTAAAAATCTTGATTTGGTTGAGGTTGGATGTTATAACCCGTAACTGTAATCTGTTGAATTATGCATACCTGTTTGATCGATCGATCGAACCAGGAGTGTCAATCGATCGACGCATTGATCGATCGAGCTCCTGCCATCGATCGATCGACCCCTCCTGGCAGACTCATATTTCCCCTTTGTAAATTGTTGAATTCAAATTAAATGAGTGAAAATATTTGGACATCCTTATTAAAATATTTTGGAAGATAAAGGAGACCAGTAGGACTTATTAATAACTATGAGACCTTTAATTGTGACAACCCGCGATCCGAGATAAGAGGTGGCCAACCCGATAGCCAACCGTAACAGGAATCATGGATGGATATCATTCTCAGCATCAACAAAAATAAACTGAGTATACAGGAAAACCACCCAATAAATCAGAAGACGGGTTGCCAAAAAGTGTAAAATTTTAAAATGAAGTTAAGAAATTTAAATTTAAACAACCCAATCTGATAAGCAAGTGGGATTCCAAAATATGTACATGTAATACCACAAAGATGAAAGTATACAAAAGGACCGAACAGGCTGTCGGTCCACTACTACATAGAACACAGTACAACAGTTTAAGTATCTTACATAATACATTCATTAATCAAATACAAAAGTTTGGGCCACACGCCCGAATATAAGATCCGAGCATATCTAGAACACAAAGATGAAAGCGTCTAGTACAATATCCTGTAATAACCCGCAAAATCTTACAGCTCGTCGAAAGCAAAGGAGTGGGAACATCAAAATGGGCGTCCTTACGGGGGAGCACCTGAGCGGACACAATCATATATGCCACAAGGAAAGTAAACCGGTCAGGGCCGGGTTCTATATGATCACCAGAAGAAATAAAAAGCATGATAGAAATGAACAGTTATGCATAAATGATAAGGATGATAAACTTACATTATAATTTAACTAACTGATGAAATGAAATATCATTTACATAAAAGAAAGAAAAGTAAATAATCTTAATTTAAAACCTTTCCACATTTATCAAATTTTCCATTTTCTTTTATATTCCTTAATAGGAATAAAACTATTTATTAAGCTCCATAGTTAATTATCTTACCATTTCATCTTTCCATTCCTTAATAGGAATATCATTAATATCAAGTGCTCTTTATGGCACATAAATCTCAATCCCGTGCTCTTTATGGCACGTATCCATGCTCTTTGTGGCATTTATCATACGCTCTTTGTGGCGTTTAACAGCCATCAAGTTCCACTTGATAAAAATATAGTTATATTCATATACATATAACGATTTTAACACCGCCCGCCCGGGTTTCCCCACTGTGAGCGCCCCTAAATGACCATCATCTTCCAGGGCTTATCATAAGACAACCTGGGATCCTACAACGCAAGACGTCGGGAAGCGGCCATGTGCCTGCGGGATAGTCAAGACCTCAACCGGAATCTCCTACCCATCGCAGAAAAAATATACAACAATAAACGCTCACATGGCCTAGGACTATATCCGCCCTGCATTCATTAGCTAGGGGCTTCACCTGTGCGCGCGAACTTCCCTTATGATGGTATTTAGAGAGGTGTGTTTCATAAAAAAAATCATTTACCATATCATGATTTAGTAAATTATCATTTACTTTGTTCCTTCTTCCAAATTTTCTATTCTATTTTTTCAATATCCATGAATTGGGTTCATTTTCATTCGAACCTACTACCATTAAATAATTTGGTTCATTTCATTTGAACCTAATACCTTTGACTAATTTAGTTCATTTTGTGCGAACCGATCACCATCGAATATCATCATTAATATTTCTCAAATTACAAGCCCTGACTAAATCTCCAAAGGATCATTATGATTCTACAAGTCCCCAAAGTTTACATAACTTCGATAAGCCCCTAATGTCTCCAAGCTTGGGCATACAAACTCCTATCTTCTAAAAACTCAATAAAAGAAGTAATGCCTTAACATTACTTTAAACCTCCCCGGAATAAACCCCAGATGAACCCATTCTAGTCTAGGGTGGCGACCAAACTCAACCACTACTCTAGGACTCTAAGTTTACTTCTTTTAAGAAGGTTCCTAGGTCCTAATCCTAAAATTTTTGGTTAAAATTAGAAAAGGAAAACAAAAAGGAAAATACAGGGTTTCCGAATCGATTCGGCCTAGCCGAATCGATTTGGGTTAAGAGAAGAGAATCGATTCGGACTAGACGAATCGATTCGATCAGGAAAAATGACTTTCTGCATAATTTCCGAATCGATTCGGATTAGACGAACCGATTCGGATGACCCAGGCTTGCAAACTGTCTCTCAGCGAATCGATTGGGCCAGGCCGAATCGATTCGATTCTGCAGAAATTCCTAGTTTTAGCTATGGAGTTTTAAACTCCAAATTTCTACCCAACACAAAAACCAACCAAACCCATATCACATGCTGAAATTTCTACACCAAAATACCTCTAACTACCAACATTAACATTATTTATCATCGAACTCAATTTCTAAGGGTTTAATACCCATAAATCTAACAAAACCCTAAAATGTTAAACCACAACAATTCAATAACTATCAAAACTAATTATTCTCCTTAAATCACATAATTGCAAGTAGATTACTTGCCTCAAGCTTGCCAAAATCAGATTGATGAAGATGAGAGCAACAATCCAAGCTTGAATCTCCAAATCTCTTTCTTTCTCCCAAGCTCTCTCTTTTTCTCTAAGTCTAGAATTGTGTAAAGGAAGAATGGGAATAGGATTGGGAAATAAGACGTGGCCTAAGTCTAAAATTTCCACTTAAGTGACTAATACGCGATATAATGACTCGCAAATACAGATTTAAGCTATAACCAGTCAAAAGTGCCCGAAATACCAAAATGCAATATGGCACTTATTTTGACTGTCTCGTACCTACCGGGACTAACTGCACAATCCAAATTATCATTTGAATATTTTATAGCTCATTTTAAGTTCCGATTTCATTTTAAACTAAAATGTCATTTTATATCTTATGACACTATAAATTACCTCATGGATATTATTACCTATTTATAAGGTAACTAAACAACAATTTAGTAAATATTAACCTTTTTCATATTAAATTAATATTTACTCAACATCCATCATTTTACAATTAATTAATACATATAGTAAATAAATATAAAAATAGGCTATCAAACGTGAGGGTTATTACATACCCCCCCCCCTATGAGGGAATTTTGCCCCCAAAATTCAAGCGTACCTCGCAGGAAGAAATGCGGATACCTTTCCCGCATGCCATCCTCGTGATCCCATGTCGATTTCTCGACACTATGGTAACCACATTGCATCATAACTAAAGGTACTACCTATGATCTCAATAGCCGCTCTCCACGCTCTAAAATAGCAACCGACTATTCCTCATAAGGAACGTCAAGTTGCAACTCTATATCTTCAAAAGGAATGTGCCTAAAGCACCATAACATCTCTTGTACTTCTATACAGAAGAGATATGGAACACGTCACGAACTTGCCGCAAGTATTTCAGTAGATCAAGTTAATAGGCTACCGGACCCACCTTAACATATATAGGAAAGGTCCAACGTAACGCGGTGTAAGTTTTCCCTTTTTCCCAAAATGCTTATTGCCTTTCATAGGCGATACTCGCACCAACACCTGGTCCCCGACCTCCATCTACACATGCCTTCTCCCCGCATCGACATAGCTCTTTTGTCGATCTAGGGCTATACAAACTCGATTCTGAATGAGTTTGATTTTTGGAAGAAGTATCTCGGATCATTTCAGGTCCGAGAGACTTATCATCTCGCACCTCTAACCAACAAGCGGGAGATCCACAAGGCCTACTATACAAGTCTTTTTAAAGCGCCATCCCGATAGTGAATCGATACAAATCATTATAAGCGAATTCGACTAGTGGGAGACACTGTTTTCGACTAGTCTTGAAGTCAAGCACGCACATAAGGAGTATATCCCCCAACATATGGTTTACACTTTTGGTTTCGCCATCTGTTTGAGGATGATAGGAAATACTAAACTTCAATACGATTCCCATGGATTCTTAGAAACTTGCCAAAAGTGAGAAACGAAAATCCTGTTTCAGTCGGAAACTGAAATCAAAGGCACACCACGCAATACAACAACCTCTCCATGCCCGGCCACTACTACTAGAGACGCACAACTTGACACATAAGTCATTACCCTGATGCACCGCAACCTTAGAACCACGAGATTTCTCCATATCTTCCTTTCTTAAGTCCCTTTCATTCGGGAAAAAAATTCTCTTATGGAAACGCACCCCTCCCTCCAAAATCAATAGAGCAGGGTTATGTTCCCTCAATCAACAGCTTGTGTATGTGTCTTTAACCACCCTTGTCACTCCTACGAAATCTTACAACAAAAATGTTGCTCGCACGAAGGATTAAATTCTGCCCAGGAAGTAGCACTTCCCTTTCCTACACAGCGGTCACCCCCACGCTGAATTTTAATTTAAGCACGGGATAATACTTCTCACAAGTCTTAGCTTATGAGGCTCATAAACATTAGGTCTATGCTCCTGTATTATTACTCCCAGTCTTGGCAGAGGCTTGTCAATTGAATCCACCCTCGAGCTTAACAACATGGCTCAGGGGTGCGAGTTAATTCACTCTTTTCGTTACCTCCGTAACATTATACTACGAGAGGCCTCATCTCCTTCGGCCTTAACTACCAAACTTCTAGAAATCCTCCCACTTCTCATTATAGGGGAACCAAATCCCTCTTAGAGTTAACACACGACTTATTCATGGTCAACTCCCAACAACCTTCCTAAACTAACGCCACATGAACTAAGTCCTTATGTCCAAACAATCCTAAGGTCTACCTACCTATCCTATCTAAGTCGCATACGCATAATACTAAGTATATACCTAGTGCCCAAAACCTTTCTCAACTCCCGTCATTTGCTCGGTTTCGTGCGTGGGACGTCTCGCCAAAGCGAATTCCAAACAAGGAACCCTCCCATTACACTACTTCCTCGCGTTGTCGGTTATAAAGAAATACAGGTCTAAGACACATGTTCGGGACCGAAAAGATTTTAGCTACACATTACCATTTAAATAACTAAAGATTTAACAAATAAAACATTCACTTTTCATAAAGCCTTATAATTATATACCTTTTCAACTAGCCTTCTTATCAAGGCATAACCCGAAGTCTTAATTCGACTTCGCATCCCAGTCTCCCTCACATCGATCAGAGGAGAGAACTGTATACAGTGCTTATATTTTGCACTTTATTAGCCACTAATCACTCTTCTACCTGATTCTCGGCTAAACCTTTCCACCCATCTCTTAACCAACAAAAATAGAATAAAAATAAAATGAAATTAACTAAAAGAAGAAACAACAACATCTCTCCACTTCCAACGTCGTCGAGGTTCACGCGTGGAGCGCCCTGCAAAAGCGGAATCCAAACAAGGAACCCCTCCTATACGCTACTACTCAACTTTGTCGGTCGTGGAGATAAGGAATACAAATCACATTATACCCGACCATGTTAAGGACGAGTAAATCGGCCTCAAAGCACAAAGTACCACAAGAAATACCTATATGCTTACAAACAAGGAAACTCAATGCTAGTAAAAATACTCTCAGCAGATCTTATCAAATCTTTAGTCTTAGAAGAGCTCATAAAAAAAATGAGCACGTAACACCCGCATCGAATAACACATAACTCAAGTACCCCCAAAATAAAAACTTACCCTTAATAGCGGGCTGAGCTAACGAAACTAGAGGTAGTATAGCCTCCCAAATTTGATATACTCTCCCATACAGTAACCGTCCCTGCTGCCTGGGAACAACCGGATCAGGTACTCGAGGTAGGAACTGAAAGTATGGCTACTGCGGAGTTCTAGGAAACTGACCCCAAATCTATCGAAGACATTCCTTCTAAAAGACCTGCCTCCCCACATAGGAAGCACCGTCCCTTCATATCCTCTCGACCTCGACCCCCATTATTTCTAAATTGGGAAATGCCTTGGCCCAGATGGTCTTTACCTACATGACCACCCCGACCTACATGTTGCAAAGCACCATTATAGTGCTTAATGTTATTGCCACCCGCAATAAACCCTCCAAAACGTTATCTCTTAGACGAAACCCCTTGCTGAGGGTCCCTCTCTTTCTGCTTACTACCAGAGGATCGGGATGAGGGAGATGCTCCTCCTCTAATCCCCTGTTCTCCAATCTTTAATACTTGCCCCAATACGGTAGCTTTCTTGCTACTCTGAATATATAACCTATGCTCATGGAAATGGGGTGAGGCTGTATTCATAACCTCCCCAAAGGTTTGTAAAGCCGGATTGCCCAGCAATTATTGTCGGATTCTCCAGTTTAGACCTCAAATAAACTTTGAGATCTTCCTGTATTCCGGAGCCACTTCATCCGTAAAAAACTCGCCAACCGTGTAAACTCCTCTACATATTCCACCATGGATATCTTTCCTTGCACAACATCCTGCAACTTCCTTCTCATCTCCCTATAAATTGTGGGATTGACGTACTCACGATCAAACAAAATCCAGAACTCAATGATCATTATTGTGTCTCTCTGCTCTGGTGTGGTCATTATCTCCCACCAGTATAACGCAGATCCGACTAGCTTAGAAGTGGCAAGGACTTGTTTATCTCCTCGCTACATTGCATCATTCGAAGGTGGCATTGTCTTTTATCTTTCCAGTAATTGGCTTTGATAGCATCCATGCCTCCCTCGAATTCTGGGGAATTTCCCTTTAGAAAGGGCTCTCTAACCCTTTCCCACGGAGTATGTCCCGTAGGAGCTTGAACATCGTGAGCCCATTGTTGAGCCTGTGGCAAATTGTTGGACCACTGCGGTCATGGCGGCGTTAACCGCTTGATCTACTATGTTTTCTACATCCGTAGCGTTACGGTCCCTTATGGCGATGGTGGAGAATCTACCTCCTCGACTACAACCCTAGAACGTCTCGCTAGGTGACCTCTGTAGGCGGCATTCGAGATGAAGAAACAATAGAGTTAAAATACTACTTGAAACTATCTGTCTTGCAGAAGATCGCAAACATAGACAACTACACAGTCCTAACATTAGGCTCTCTATCAAAGAACGCTACGGTAGAACATGACGAATCCACATAGATCCTAAAGACTCTAGAACCTGATGCTCTGATACCATCTGTGACAACCCGCGATCCGAGATAAGAGGTGGCCAGCCCGATACTCAACCGTAACAGGAATCATGGATGGATATCATTCTCAGCATCAACAAAAATAAACTGAGTATACAGGAAAACCACCCAATAAATCAGAAGACGGGTTGCTAAAAAGTGTAAAATTTTAAAATGCAGTTAAGAAATTTAAATTTAAACAACCCAATCTGATAAGCAAGTGGGATTCCAAAAGATGTATATGTAATACCACTAAGACGAAAGTATACAAAAGGACCTAACAGGCTGTTGGTCCACTACTACATAGAACACAGTACAACAGTTTAAGTATCTTACATAATACATTCATTAACAAAATACAAAAGTTTAGTCCACACGCCCGAATATAAGATCCGAGCATATCTAGAACACAAAGATGAAAGCGTCTAGTACAATATCCTGTAATAACCCGCAAAATCTTACAGCTCGTCGAAAGCAAAGGAGTGGAAACATCATAATGGGCGTCCTTGCGGGGGAGCACCTGAGCGGACACAATCATATATGCCACAAGGAAAGTAAACCGGTCAGGGCCGGGTTCTATATGATCACCAGAAGAAATAAAAAGCATGATAGAAATGAACAGTTATGCATAAATGATAAGGATGATAAACTTAAATTACAATTTAACTAACTGATGAAATGAAATATCATTTACATAAAAGAAAGAAAAGTAAATAATCTTAATTTAAAACCTTTCCACATTTATCAAATTTTCCATTTTCTTTTATATTCCTTAATAGGAATAAAACCATTTATTAACCTCCATAGTTAATTATCTGTAATACCCCGTATTTTTATGCTATATTTAATTTGGGGATTTATTAAATTTAATGTGACTGTTATTTAATAAAAAAATCTGGAAATTAATTATGTTAAAATTATTAACGTGACGAGAGTTAGTAATTATGAGAAACTTGTTGTATATTACTAATGAGCATAGTAATATATTATATTGGTTATATTGAATGTCATAAGTGAATTAAATGACTATTTCAGAAATTTAAGTAAGGACGTGCCCGTGTCACGTCTGAACTTATTTTGTCAAATAAAAAGCGAATATTTTATAAGTTGTCCATATGGTCATTTTGAGTGCGCCAACGCGTCCGAAAGGGTCGAGATAGTCAGAAAAGTATACCCGGGGGGTTAGTTTGGGCCCCGGGGCGTTTTTAGGCCTAATTAGTGACCCAGGAGGGCATTTTGGTCTTTTTCCAAAATAGGGTAATTAAACCCACGAATTTTAGCAGCCTTTATCAGCTGGTTAGGCTAGCCATTTAGGGTTAGAAAATTCAGAACCCTAAGACGGACATTGGAGAAGAGAGGAGAGACCTTTCAAGGTGATTCAAGGCCAAAACACCTCCGTTTGCACCACCGTCACCACCACCGCGTAGATCGCGAGGAGGAGAACACAACCACACCAAAATCAACAGGAAATCAGACTTCTGAAAATCCCAGGCAAGTGTTTAACTTGCGTATTTCGTTAGTGCAATGTTCATATTAGTTTAGGATTAATTAGGAATGTAATCCATGTAAGAAAACCCCAAATTTTGATAGGAAATTGCATGTAGAGAAGATTAAAACCTTATGCTGGAAATTCTTGATGATATAGATGTATTACCCATGAATTTTGATGTTATATTAGGAAGAAATTATGGAGAAAAACTGAATGGAATTATACTTATGAAAACTTTAGGGTTCTTGATGTTTAGATGAGATTTTGGGTTGTTTAACCATGATTAATGATGTATACACGCATGCTAAACGTTAAAAACGTCTGGAATTATGTTAGTATTTTAGTAGCAGACTTTTGGGTCGATTAGTATTGGAAAATATGGTTATTGATGATGAGTTTTGATGAATTCCGTCACTGCAGTTTCTGCAGAATTTTTGCCCAGACCTTCTTGATCGATCGATCGAGCCTAGAGCATCGATCGATCGAAGGTTCGATAGATCGAGCCCCAAGCTTCGATCGATCGACCCCTCCTGGCAGACTCCTATTTCCCTTGTTTAATTAGTTAACTTAAGTTTATCGTGAAATAATCTTTGGGCATCGTAAATAAAATAATTTGGGAGACATTTAGGACCAGTAGGGTATATGGATAAATGTTAGAACCCTTAATCTTCAACGAGAATGGTATTTATGAGTTATTTACTTTAGGTTGGTAGATTTATGAATTTAAAGGATGAGGTGCGTAAGAGAGTCACGTTGGAATCAAATAAAGTCACGTACTGAATTTCAGATTAGTGAGGATATAATCCATGAGTGTTAGGCAATAAGGGAGAAACCCTTCGAGTTAAGGGTAGGAATGAAACCGTATGCGTAATTCTTTAAATTTGAAATTAAGAATAAACGGTATAATTACGTGTGATGAGAAGAACCTATATTAATTCGATAAAGTGGTATATTTATATGATTGTGTGTACATATATTATATGCATGTGAAAATCATACCCACGCTACTTGCTATCCCTGAGGTTTCCGCGCTGGGACAAGTCTTATCTCGATGGGACCTTTATGGGGGATATTGACTTGTACCCTAGAAGATAGATGTCCTTGGTACAGGCTATCGATGTGATAGTTCAGACGGTCCTAAGAGACGCCGGTATGTGCCACCCTCTTAGAGACTTGGAATCTATTCTTCGCCCCAATATTGTTTGTGTATTTATGTTAATACAATTCGAGAGTGATTCCGAATGTATTCCCCTTAAAATGAGTGATATGGGGCTTTGGATAGTGGAAGTATGCACGCACCATAGTTTTATTCGGGGTGCTGTTATATATATATATATATATATTATACGAGTAGTTAATATATATATATGAGATTATGATATTTGAAACTGTCTAGTGAGATTTGATAAGTAGAACATGGTTGTTGACTCAAATTATTAAATACTTGTTTTGAGAAAGTATAAAATGTCACGGGAACTTTATTATTTTTATGAAGTTAAAAATAGAGAATTTTGGGCTACTGTTGGAACATCTTTTAAAGTGGATATCGTGTATTATAAATCTTACGAGTAATTTAAGTTAAGTTAAAGCTGTTAGAAAGACTAGTATGTTAGATGCTAAAACAAACCGCTGGGAAGGTTAGTGCGATAGGTGTGCACATTAGAAGAGAGGTGAGTATTTCTCAAGAGAGAGACGCACTAATATGATTTGCATTGGCCTGTATATATTTAAATACTTGCTTAACGTATTTTAAAATCAAACACACTTTCGGCTCTGACCCGTTTCTTTTTCTCTCTGTCTCTCTCTCTCTCTTGTATATATATATGTATATTTTCAGGTGCCCAACCACAGGGGCGTCTTGCTTAGGATCCCTTGAGAAGAACGAGCTGCAGATTAGGTGGGAGTTGCAGGTCACTTGAGTAGACGGCTTCTGTTATTGACTCCACTCCTATTATTCTCATTTATTGGGCACGTGTCGCCCTTTTCATCATTTCATTTGTTGTTGGGATTTTTTATTTCATTTATTTCCAGTATTGTTCTATGGGATTTATTCAGGATGGATTTGTGGTTTTAGTTCCATTTGTTGACATTCGATTGACGAATGTATTATGTTATTTGGTTTATTGTGGTGTGATTCTTTATTGTAGAAATGTTGTTTTAATTAAAATAAATATTTTTCTTTAATTAAAATTTGGAAAGTTTTGTATGGAAAATGTTTTGACACTTAGCTTAATTATTTAGGTTGTTAAATTGGAAAAATTATTTTTATCGACAGTGATGCTGAGAATGAACCAACTGTTTACCTTGATTTAATTTAATAAAGGAGTGATCGCCCGGTATTTAATTAGGCAGGGTGTCACAGGTGGTATCAGAGCATCAGGTTCTAGTGTCCATAGGATCTGTACGGCTTGTCTTCGCTTTCAGCTTAACGTTATTGCTATAGAGCCCTATTTTTAGGACTGTTGTATTCTTGCTTTTACGTTTAAGTCTTCAGCTATTCAAGATTTGTTGATAACTGTAGACTAATAAACTTGTTCACGTTTCAGATGCCTCCGAGACGTGCTCCGAAAGATAGGCGTGCCCAAACCGAGAAGCCAGCAACTCCGGCACCAGGCACAATGAATGCGAATGAAGTAGCCGCCATTGTCGCTCAGGCGGTGAATGTCGCGATAGCGGTGATTCAGTGGGCTCCACCCCAGGTTCAGGCGGTGGCACCAGTACCAGTACAGCTTCCATCCGTATGGGAGAGGGTTCGGGATGCTTTTCAGAAAGCGCATCCCCCTGAGTTTTCTGGTAGCTCCGATATTGTTACTGTCAGCCAATGGAAGAAAGACATCCAGCGGCACCTCCGTATGTATGAGTGCACTGAAGTGCAGAAGCAGCTATTGTCTTCTTTCAAGCTGGTGGGAGTCGCATTACAGTGGTGGGAGTCCACTACTACTTTGGAGGAGAGGGACACGATCCCTATTCAGTTGTTCTGGGAGCGATTTGACCGCAAGTATTTTCCGCCCGCAGTGTAGACTGAGATGTGGCGGAAATTACTAAATCTGAAGCAGGAGAACCTTACTGTAGCTGAGTATGAGGAGGAGTTCACGAGGCTTCTCACTATTGTGCCGGATGAGGCACCCACTGAGGGCAAGAAGATTTTGCTGTTTGTCGACGGGTTAGCTTGGAGGATCCGTCAGGACCATATTGGAAACCTATCCCCGAGTACTTTCACTGATGTACTCAATGCAGCGTTACTACACTACCAGGATCACCGCTTCCATCTTCAGGGAAGCAAGAGAGCAGGAGAGTCCAGCCAGCAGGGCAGGATCGGGGGTAATAGTGCCGGTGGGGCACCAACTCATGGACAGACTCGTCAGCACGAGCAGAGTTCCCATCAGGGGGACCCTGCTAAGAGATTCTGCTCAGGTGATTCAAGGCAGGGATTCGGGTTCATTTTCATTCGATCCTACTACCATTAAATAATTTGGTTCCTTTCATTTGAACCTAATACCTTTGACTAATTTAGTTCATTTTATGTGAACCTATCACCATCGAATATCATCATTAATATTCCTCAAATTACAAGCCTCGACTAAATCTCCAAAGGATCATTATGATTCTACAAGTCCCCAAAGTTTACACAACTTCGATAAGCCCCTAATGTCTCCAAGCTTGGGCATAGAAACTCCTAACTTCTAAAAACTCAATAAAAGAAGTAATGCCTTAACATTACTTTAAACCTCCCTGGAATAAACCCTAGATGAACCCATTCTAATCTAGGGTGGCGACCAAACTCAACCACTACTCTAGGACTCTAAGTTTACTTCTTTTAAGAAGGTTCCTAGGTCCTAATCCTAAAAATTTTGGTTAAAATTAGAAAAAAAAACAAAAAGGAAAATACAGGGTTTCCGAATCGATTCGGCCTAGCCGAATCGATTTGGGTTAAGAGAAGAGAATCGATTCGGACTAGCCGAATCAATTCGGTCAGGAAAAATGACTTTCTGCATAATTGCCGAATCAATTTGGATTAGACGAACCGATTCGGATGACCTAGGCTTGCAAACTGTCTCTCAGCGAATCGATTCGGCCAGGCCGAATTGATTCGATTCTGCCGAAATTCCTAGTTTTAGCTATGGAGTTTTAAACTCCAAATTTCTATCCAACACAAAAACCAACCAAACCCAGATCACATGCTGAAATTTCTACACCAAAATACCTCTAACTACCAACATTAACATTAATTATCATTCAAATCAATTTCTAAGGGTTTAATACCCATAAATCTAACAAAACCCTCAAATGTTAAACCATAACAATTCAATAACTATCAAAACTAATTATTCTCCTTAAATCACATAATTGTAAGTAGATTACTTGCCTCAAGCTTGCCAAAATCAGATTTGATGAAGATGAGAGCAACAATCCAAGCTTGAATCTCCAAATCTTTCTGTTTCTCCCATGCTCTCTCTTTTTCTCTATGTCTAGAATTGTGTAAAGGAAGAATGGGAATAGGATTGGGAAATAAGATGCGTCCTAAGTCTAAAATGTCCACTTAAGTGACTAATACGCGATATAATGACTCGCAAATACACATTTAACCTATAACCAGTCAAAAGTGCCCGAAATACCAAAATGCAATATGACACTTATTTTGACTATCTCGTACCTACCGGGACTAATTGCACTATCCAAATTATCATTTGAAAATTTTATAGCTCATTTTAAGTTTCGGTTTCATTTTAAACTAAAATTTCATTTTATATCTTATGACACTATAAATTTCCTCATGGATATTATTACCTACTTACAAGGTAACTAAACAACAATTTAGTAAATATTAACCTTTTTCATATTAAATTAATATTTACTCAACATCCATCATTTTACAATTAATTACTACATATAGTAAATAAATATAAAAATAGGCTATCAAGCGTGAGAGTTATTACATTAATCTAAGACGAAATTTATATTTTTGGGATGCTTACACATAAGGGATGATGGGGTTGTGTATTAAAGGGAGAGACGCGTAAAATAGTGTCATTGGAAAAATAGATGAGTACCTACTGAACCATATAATTGGGATGATAGAGTCCATGAGTATTAGGTAGTAAGTTGGATTAATCCCTCAATTAAAGTAAGAGACGAACCGTTATACGTGATAACTAAAGATTGAGAAATAATGATAAATATTATATTATGGGTGATGAAAGGTACCTAAAGAGATATGGTAATAGTAGTATATTTATATGACTGTGTTTATGCATATACTATATACGTGTGAAAATCATGCCCACGCTACTTTCTATCCTTGAGGTTACCGCGCAGGGACAGTCTTATCTCGGATGGGCCTTCATGGGGGATATTGACTCGTACCCTAGAAGATATGAATCCTAGGTACGGGCCATTGGATCGATAGTCGGACGGTACTAAGAGATGTGAGGGTATGTACTGACCTCTTGGACTTGGAAACTATGCTTCGCCTCACTATTGTTTACGTTTTGTATAATACAGTTCGAGAGTGATTCCAAACTTGTATTTCCCTTAGTACGAGTGATACCGGGACTGGATAGCAGAGTATGCCCGCACCATAATTATTATGTGGGGTGTTGTTAGAGTATATATATTACATGAGTAGTTAATATTTATATTAAATTCTGAAATGTGGAAACTACCTACTGTGTTTATGGTAAGTAAGAAATGAATAATGATTTCAATTGGGAAATACGTGTTTTGAAAAGTATAATATGTTATTGAGAACTTTATTAGAAAATGATGCTTAAATGAGAGCTTTGTTATTAAATGAAATTTACTCCTTAAACATTTTAATTGTTTAGTTTAAATCTTACGAGTAAACTAAGATAAGATAAGTTAAACCGTTGGGAAGGTTAGTGCGATAGGTGTGCACATTAAAAGAGAGGTGAGAATTTTTCAAGGGAGTGTCGCACTAATATGTTGTTGCATTGGCCTGTAAACATTTTAAATACTTGCTAAACAAAGTTTAAATCATTTCCACTATCGGGCTCTTACCCGTTTCCATTTCCTTTTCTCCCTTGTATATATATGTATATATTACAGGTGCCCAGCCACATGGGCGTCTTGCATAGGATCCTTTGGAAGGAACACGCTACAACTTAGGTGGGAGTTGCAGGCCTCTTGCTTATACGACCTCATTCATTTGATTCTAATCATAGCATTATTTATTTCAGTTGGGCAGGTGTCGCCCGTTTCCATTATCCAGTTGTTTTATTGGACATTGTGACTCATTTCTTTCTAGCATTGTCATTTTTGGGATTTATTATTGTCTGGATGTTTTACTTAAAGTTTTAAATATTGGGATTCAGTTGTTGAATGTTTAAATTATTTGGATTATATGTTCTAGGAAAATTGTGGTGTGATTCTTTAATATTGAATTATGTAAAGTTTTAAATCATTGGTTATAAATAGATTTTGGAAAGTAATGTCTAAAAATGGTTTTGACACTTAGCTTAATTAATTAGGGTGTTTAAATTGGAAAAATTATTTTTTCACGACAGTGATGCTAAGAATGATCCAACTGTTCACCTTCATTTTAATTTAATAAAGGAGTGATCGCCCGATATTTAATTAGGCGGGGTGTCACAATTATTTACTCATATTTTGTTAGAAGATGCTCAAAATATGGAAGAAGTTACTAGATTAAGTTTGGTCTGACAAAAAATGGGGATTACAATTACATCATGACAAAAATAAACAAGGAACTTAGACGACTTAGGATGGGGAGCAAGATAATCTGCAACGCAAGCTCTTCAACCATCATCTGGGTTAGGAAAAAATTCCTTTACATCGTCTTCTAGGTAATCATCCTGGATTGAGTAAGGATGTGACACCCCTCTTAATTAAATATCGGGTGATCAATCCTTTATTAAATTAAAAATCGAATATTTAGTTGGTCCATTCTTAGCATCACCGTCGAAAACATTTTAACATTTACTAACAACCTAGTTTTTGAAAAGATAATGTCAAATTTTATCTTTATCATTAACTTGCAATGATATAAAAACAATTAAATAATTTAAATATCACATTCCACCATTGTAAATAAATCAACATCACAAATAGGGAAATAACTAAATCCAATATGATACGATGGAGGTAAACAACCCATTTTGAAACACATATACAACAATCAATAAGTACAAGTCTAAATCCACAACTGGAAATAAAAGAAGTGAAATGTCTCGGGAACGAATACGAATGGAAAATGGGAATCATGCCCGACTGAAATAAAGTATTGAGTGCATTGAATCTGCAGGGAAATGGAGGCATCTATCATACTTGGACCTGCAATCGTCCATAACAACGATAAATTAAAATGAACTCCCAAGGTGGGCCTTGTTATGGCTGGGAACCTAAAAATAGTTTTTACAATAATAGATTTGGAAAACGAGTCAGATCTCGAGTAAAAACATTTAAAAATTCAGTAAGTATTTAAAATACGTAATTAGCAGATATTATATGCATGTTTGGTTCATGGATCTCATTTGAAATCCTCACCCCTTAAGTGGTGTGCATGCCTAATGTATATTCCTAACTCGTCCTAGTTATGATACCCCGTTTAACTAGTTCGAATTAAATATATCACCACAACTACTAACTCTTGGTGCTTATCTATATTACCCATACAATAGTTATTGATATTCTATGTCGATTAGACATTTATAGATTCCTCAATTAAGATTTGGTTCTCACATATTAAATTAATTTAGATGTCACTATCTTTCTCATCTACTAAGCTCACACAAAAGATTTAAATCACAAGTATATGTACCTGTATAATAAGGAGAAAAAGTTTTTTACTATTCAATAAGATGATAACTTAATTAGTGGTTGTGATGGTGCCAACAAACCAAGAAATGGAGGGTTGAGATAAGATTTGGAAAAAGGTGAGAGGCATTCTTATTATTCTTGCTTAAAGGTGGTTTTTCTCTAGTACTTTAATTCAAATTCTTCTGATACCTATATAAACCCTTCACTCTCTCCTAGATGAACCTCCCTCTCTCTCCAGGATACCCTCACCTGGCTGGCCACCTCTTCCCAAAACCCTAAAGGTATTCGTCTCTCTCTCTCTCTCTCTCTCTCTCTCTCTCTCTCTCTCTCTCTTTGTACTTAGTGAAATAAGGTTTTTTGAATCATTAATCTAGAAAAAATTATTTGTATGATGCAGACCTCGCACGCAGATCTTAAAGGTATTACTCTCTCTCTCTCTCTCTCTCTCTCTCTCTCTCTCTCTCTCTCTCTCTCTCTCTCTCTCTCTCTCTCTCTCTCTCTCTTTGTGATTAGTGAAATTTTATTTGTATGACGTTGATATCTCAGGTAACCCCCTCTCTCCGCGGTTCCTTTTTTTCCAAATTCAAGCATAGGATTTTTATATTTGTGAATGAATTTGCTAAAGAACCTGTTTGATATGCTAAACAACATTCAATAGTTCAATATCATGTTTAATTGAATTTTGGTTAGTAGATATGAAATATAAATATCATATTCTGGTAGGTGTTTATAAAATGAAAAGATAGGGTTTTAATAATTATTTTATAGCTCTTAAGGATTTTGATATTGTTGGAGTTTAATGATTCTATTAAACTTGCTATACCCTCCGACGCCCCTCCATTTTCTCTCATTGTGTCTTATATCCGTTATTCAAAACTACTGGTGTTTGATTTTGGTGACTGGAAAGATTATAAACTTTTTGAATGCCTAGAAGGTGTTAGATAAAATGATCAAGTGAACAGGGATTCATTTCGACCATCATTATTGTTGTATGAAAAAATGGTCAAGAGGGATTCATGGTCATGTGAGGAAGACAATACGAGGTATTAATATTTTCTGATCTAAATTAATTTTCTGAATTGTTAATTTTACATCTATCACCATTTTTGTTTAATATGAAGAGTTAGTTGCAATTATCTTTTGTGTATTGGACCTCTGTAGCCTTTGTTTCCCCTATTTCTCAGTTATTTTGTTGTATGTTATCAAATGAATAAAACAATTGGCTATAGTAAATTTAGAAATGAAAAGATATAAGAGTTCTTTTAATGTTTTATTTTTACCTATTTCTTTTCATGTTTTATTTTTCATTTTATTTTTCTAATAAATTTGTCTGGACTATGTAAGTAGAAGATCAACTTTAATTTTCTTTGGTTTTGAGTTTTTATACTTTGATTAGCCTTCTTACTTATGATTCGGTTGGGGATGATCAATATTTGGTATATAAATATTTCTGTCAAGAAATAATAAAATAATTCTTACTTGATTATATCTATTACTAGAAAACATGGATTTATCTAATACCAACATTCTTAGTTGGTAACCATCTATTCAAACCAATGCATATACAAGATCTGGTTAGAGTTTGTTCCATAAAAAAAATTATAAGCTCTTGTTCTCCACTTATAGTAAAATTGTTCAACCTGCATGTGCTTTCTATTGGTCCTCTATTTTTTGACCAAGTAGGTGATGTTGTTGCTACTTCCAGTAACCATCACGCTGGTGTAATGCTTTTTTCTTTCAAAAAATTCATTTTGTGATTGAATGTTTTATTTAACGACATATTTGTGTGACTTCAACGGCTATGGTCGGTGTCCTTAACACACAGATATGTCCATATCGACACTCACTCTATTTTATCTTATTCATTGCACACTACCGTTGACATCTCGAATTTGTAAGTTTTAGAGAAGGGTTTCCATTTCTAATTTAAAGTTTCGTATTGAATGTTTTACGACATTAATTTGTGAAATTACTCCTCTTATTTGAAGCACATACAAACCCTAGATCTAAGAGAAATAGTTTTTGTTGTGTTTGATCCAAGGCATGTCAATGCTACTGTTACTCATGAGCTACTCTTACTAATGCTGAATTGATGATATTAGATGATACAATTCGTGGCCTTTTGGATTTCTTCGATTATCTTATTCTTGGTTTTAGATTAATGACATTGATGTAATGATGATATTAGATGAATGTTATTATTCTTGTTATTACTCCAAGAAAATGAATTTAATGCAATAAATATCTATAGACTTCTTCACCTTATAAAAAGTATTTCATATCATAGTGTAATTTATAGTTTTTTTAGTTATTCTATTGTATGAAAGATATTAGTTTGTTAGTTATTTCGGGTGGTTGTTTTCAATGTAATCGATGAGATTTTTTAGTGGGGATTCTTTGTTGACTTTTTTTGGTGACAGGTTTTTAAAAGATCACTTTATTGAAGCAATAATGGATTGTACAAAAAACAAATGACAATAGGGGATGAGATATCAACATAGGTTTTAGATACCAATTTTACTAACATCTCATTATCTTAATTCAATTATGTTTTTATACTACAAGTTTTAAATTTAATGGTATAGATTTTGTCAATTAACTCAGATTACTGATCATAGTAGGGTAATGCTGCTACCTGGTATGCTGCACTAGGTGAGTATCCTTCACTTGAACTGCTTGGACTATACATAGGGTTTATAATATATTATGGCATGTTGGTTTTAAAACAGTGACATTACGGACAAAATGATAACTCTGCCATCTTTCTTTATAATTTCCATACTTTAAAATTTTAATCGTCTTTCATTTTTGTTCTTGACACGTTTTTATCTTTCAGCAAACAGTTCTTCACTGCTGTTCGTATATATAATGTACTTAGAATGGGGATATTGTGGCCTAATTATCTAACAGTTTATGGTCTGATATTCTAACAATTTCTAATAATTTCAACTTAACATACTTAGACATTACCAAATCCTCACTAATTATAATGACTTATGGTCCCATTTATTCAATTACATGTACAAATTCTCTCAAAATCTGCAGTTGGTCAAATACTCTCCAAAGATTGATGTTGACTAAACACACTACTGAAGAATATATTACTGAAGTGGATGGGAATCAATGTGTTTTTGAAAGTGTTAAAATGGATACCATGCACTACACCAAATCTGTCGAATTGTCACGGTCATTGACCTTGACAAGTTGGACTTGTCAAGGTCAATGACCGTGACAATTCGGTGCGAGACAAATTTTTTTGTCACGGACGTGTCACGATCATTGACCGTGACAAGTTCGTAAAAATTTTCAAGATCGTGTCACGGTCCTTGACCGTGACACCTTTAGTCACGGTTAATAACCGTGACAAAGCCTTGACCCCTTTTAAAAAAATTGTCACGGTAAATGACCGTGATAATTTTGGGCAGAATTGAAAAAACATTTGCTGGACGGTATGGCCACTGCCACTGCCCAACAGTATATTTGTACCTGTTACATCAACGTTGTACCTGTTCAAACATCATATATCCAAATAAACTAGAGATAATGCAAATATACATTCAAAATAGAAACTATTTAAGAAGAAACAACATCACCATCAATTATCTCAAATCTACAAATTATTTAGCTGGAAAAGAGATTTTGTACCGCGACGCTCGGGACACCTCATTATCCTTCCCTTCTCATCCGAAGAGCCACATAAGTATCGAGCCTATGTGGCCTACCCCCAGGGCCACTCCCTGTCCCCTGAAATAAAATAAAGTAGAATTAGTATCCGCCCCGCAAATATAGATGAATATAAATGTAAATATAAATTGAAATTAAAATCAAAATCAAAATCAAAATTGACATATAAATATAAATACATTACTTGTAGTGTCACCCAAATAGCTAACTTGAGCTCATATGGAACCTCCTTCAAAATAATGTACCCCGGGCAATTGTGGCAAATATAATTCCCTTCATATCTGAACACTAAAAAATGCTATAATCCTAAGGAGTTATGCTATGCAAATTCCTTCCAACGGTTGTGTAGCCAAAAATCAGCAGTTGAAGTTGTCAATTCCACCTTCCAATGGTCTCCCATGTTTTGCTAGAGGTTCCGAGTTGTGGGGTATGGAAAGTGGAATTGACAACTTCAACTGGTGATGTTTGGCTACATAACGGTTGGGAGGAATTTGCAGAACATCACTCCCTAAGATTATGGCATTTCTTAGTGTTCGGATAGACGAAGAGATTCAGTCTCTTCTCCACAAATAGGACACCCCAAATAACTATGTAATAATCACCTATTAAAGGTAAGAAGCGTATATTCATGGATTAGTATAAACAAAACTTAGATGTAGTTTGAATATTTATGTATTAATCTCCTCTCCACACACGCACACTACACAAGAGTGAAAATGATAAAGTGCAAATCAATTAAAAGCATTAAAAATGGATGTTTCGGTACAAATTGGAATATTTATTACAAATTGAATTTTTTTTTAAAATTTGGGTTATCATAAAAAATGGATTGATATTCGGTAGGAGCCGCCAAGTCATCCACACTACTATTTAGTCTCTTTGGCGCATGTTCGACAATTGACCATGGCTCGTTGTTGATATACTTTGCATAAAACACTTGCTTAACCTTTTGAAATGCACAAACAAACGACTCATCGCTCACGTGGTCGTTGCTCTACAACTTGGACAAGTCAACCATGATCAAATTAGTGATAGGATCAACTTTACAAGCATTTTTATCCTCAACTCTTACCCAGTCACAGTAAAATACAACCTTTTTGAAGCTTATATAATCCAATTCAAATATATTTTGGATTACACCATAGTAAGTCATTTCAGTTTCAACGAGGTTTTTATCTTTTGCGCTCGCTCGAAAGAAAGTAAGAGCCTTGTATGAAATTCCCGAGTTCTGTACATTTGTACTTTCCTCGTACTCTTTAGCGTTGAAAATGTAACAGTTCAATCGATACTTTTTGTACTCTTGTGCCACGAACAAGGGTCCAGTGGCTAGACGAGCAAGCCTTGATGTCGCATCACCCGTCTTTAGGAGCTAAGAATATAGATAAATTAATTGTATTAGTGGTAAAATTTGAGTGTAATGTAAAGTTATATAATGACTATTTTCATTATAATTACCTCTTGTGTCAACCACAACCTAAATTCGCTGTCTGATTGTACCATTGTTTTTCATCTTTTATTGTTCCCACATGCTTCATATTTTCTGCATATTACAAAATTAATCGTGTATAAAATAATCTAAAATAATGTTAAACATTATAATAATCGAAACTTACTTTTTCCATTCTTTGACATCTTCATGTGTGTCAAATAGATAACGAGTTACTTGTTCATGTTGCAAACTCGTTAATTTCACTCGTTTTCCCATCACATGACCACCATCATCGACGAACTCATCAGTGTCATCAACGCTGGTCGAGTCACTCGTCAAATAGATAATAGTCACACCCACTAAGAATATTATATAGAAATTATACAGTCTCAAACTCTCCAAACGGGATAATTCGAGAGATCTCATTACAGGGGCAATGACTGTCGAACGTGTCTAAGGGATATTAAATGCGTATGCATAAGAACTAGAAGGCTAGTATCTATGCGCACTATATTTAATTTGAAGTATGTTTCATTTAATTATCATACTATATATATATTGTTCTATATACAAAGTAATTTTCAAAAAAAGTTGAAAAATCCCACCCCCATATGGACAATAATCCAGTGGTCATGCCACTTTTAAAACTAACCAACCAAACATTTACTAAACTAAATAATCCAACAGCAATGTCAACAACAAATGTGTATCCCCTACTCATTCTAATTCATCTACTCAATTAATTCATTTCATCAATTAAACTAACAATTAACGTATACAATTATTAATTTACTAATTTACAATGAGGGGCAATCCCACTTTCATATGAAATGGGCACTAATTACTAATTTACTTTCATCTAAAACTGTTTCATTTATTAATTATATTTTAGTGGATGTAATTATAGAATCTATGGGTGGATTCAATTTAACCTTAATGTGTTAATGTTTTTATCTACAATGAGTTAACCTTGAAACAATATATATTATCTCATAGAATCATCAAAACACGATATTAAGAGAATTACAATGGGACCTTGCCTGACCCCCCCCCCCCCCCCACCCCCACCCACCACACATACACACAACAGCCCCCCACCCTACCCCCCCACCACACACACACCACACATATACGTACACATACAACAACCCCCCTACCCCCACCCTGCCCCACTCCCCACCCCCACCACCACACATATACACACACACACACAACAACCCCTGCCCCACCCCTACCCCCACCCTGCCCCACCCCCCACACACGCACACACACACACACACACACACATATATATATATATATATAGGGGGGGGGGAGAGAGATAGAGAAAGAGAGAAATTAACCTGAAAGTAGAGAGAGGGAGAGATCAGCGTAGAGAGAGAGAGAGAGTTGGAAAAAGGAGGGAAACGACAGGGGGAAAAATAAGGGTAAAGGGTTTTTGTGGCAGAAGTTATCACGATCGTGTCAAGGTCCTTGACCGTGATAATTATTTAAAGAATTGTCATGATCATTGACCGTGACAAGACTGTGACAACTACATTTGTCATGGACTTGTCACGATCAATGACTGTGACACAAAACGCGTGTTTGTTGTCACGGTCAATGACCTTGACAAGGGTGGCTGGCTGAAAGGCGACAATTTGGCCATTTAGGTGTAGTGATGAGAATTATCAAAAATGTCTCTAGCTTCATAAAACTATGCGCATTAAATATTACTTTCAATTCATCAAATCAATCCTTTGAAGAGGTTCAAGAGAAATTTTGCTTCAACACACTAATGTTTTTTTTTTTAATCTTCATTATGTTATCAACTTTATTTTTATTTGGTGTTTCATTATTTATGAACCCATTCATTTTTTAGGTATTTGAATGTAAGATTGCTACAAATAAATAATTTAAGCTTACCTTCAATTATAGAGTTATATTTCCTCGATTTGGAAGTAATCTTATCCATAGCTAATAATTTCTATGGTGTAATCTTTATTTGTGATTCCAGGATACCTCATTATTTTCTCAATTTTTTTCCATTAACAATTACTTTACCATGTGTCGACTGCTATTTAGTTTGGTGTTTTCTAAATTGAGTTTCAACTAATTGACAAAGATTTGCACATATGTTTTTGGGTATTGGGAAAAAATCAAATGACACCTTAAATCTTTTGAGGAACTCTACGCCCCTCAATCATGCATTAAGCTTTCTTTTAGATCTTTAGAACACTGCTCTTTCTTGTTGCCAATTTATTGGGGAAAGTGATTTTTTTTTTCTGCGCAATATAGTTACTAATTATCATGGTTTATATAGTATTTGAGTCGCTATTTGAATTGATTAACTTTTTTTTTTGTTTAGTGTCAAATCACATTTTGAAATCTACGGACAATCATTAAAGTTGAACATGTGGGACGACCATTGTTGATATATATGTGATTTTTTTACAAGGTTTCTTTCATTAAAGTATTTGTTAGATGAATTTGGGATGTTTGAATATTGTTGGATTGATGGTTATCCCTTAAGAGGGTGGATAGTCCAATAAACAAACGAGACTATGTCCATTTTTTTAAATATTGACACTTTGTTTATTTTAGGCTGAATATGAATTCAGTTGATGAATATTGAATATTTCAAGTTTTATGTGAATTTTTTTGATGAATTTAGAATATTTGAATGTTGTTGGACAATTTTTTATTTCTTAACCAGGGTGGATAGTCCTATAAACATAGGAGATTATGTCCATTTTTTTTGAAATTACATTTTGTTTTGTTCGGGAATGATATTTTTTCCTTTTTGCAATTACGTACTTTGACAATTTTTGCCATTGTGTGATTACGTACTTTCAAAATTTTTATCGTTTTGTAATTATATACTTTTGAGTTTTTCGTCGTGCCTTCGGGGGTCCTGATTGAGCCACCAAGGTTACCTTTCAATAAGTTGATACGCCAATTAGGGGTCCTTTTTGAGCCACCAAGGTTAGAATCCATTGGTTGTGATCTTCCTCCTTCTATTCATCAGATCCCTCCCAAGTGCTTCCTCACTTTAGTTTGAATTAACTATTACTAACTCACACAACCCTCCCATTTCTCTCACTGTCATCCTCTTAAAATGGTAGGCCACTATACGCACGCAACCAAAACTAATAGCTCACACCTCAGAGGTCCTTCTCTCTCGGGTAATCGCCCACTCCCTCTTGATTTTGAGGCTCTTCGATTTAGGTTTCTTATTTTGTGTTTTTTGATTTTGAGGTTCTCTCACGTATCAAATATCTTCACCTCATATGGACATCTCTTAAGGAACCTCTCTCTCACTGTTCTCTTTCATCTCCACCGATTTTTTCAGGCATAAGTTTACTAATTTTTATAGTAAGTGTTTCTTGATTTAGGGTTTTAACTTATTTAGTTATTTGGACCAACATTGAATGCTCAAGTGAGCATAGAAAGGTGCAGAGAAAATCGCTTGGGCCATTTCTTTAAAACTAAATATGTCTTGATACATTTTTTTCCTTTTTAGTGCAAAAGCAAATATAATGGTACCTTTTGGTAAGTGATTAACATTTGGTTTTCTGTTAAAGCATTTTTTCCCTGAAGATATATGAAAATTATTTTTCCCCTAATGAATACTATATGCATTTGTTTTCGGGTCTTGAACTATTTTTTTTTTTTAATTTAGGTGGATTCTCTCTTTCATTTACCCTAATTCATCATTAGAACCACCCATTTATAATTGATTTTTCATTTGGTAAATGTATTTTTTAGTTGTAAAAAATGTTATTAGCAAATATTTAGTTATTAAGGAGGAGCATCCAATACTTTTTTGTTTAGTTCATTTAATTTTGGTTGCATGATTTTTTTATTTGGGTGTATATGCATATGTACTATGTTGAGATGCATAGAGGTTACATGTATTTATTTCATTGGAGTATTAGTACTCTAGAGAATGAGCATTTACATGTATTTATTTCATACGAGTTCGTTTGTTAAATAATCATCGTCTACAATTTATTTTCTTTATTAATTTTTAGGCTTTGATTTTAAATTCTTCAAAACAGTAATCCAATATGCCAGATGTTTCGAATGGAAAGTTTGTCTTACATGTGATGTCATTTGTTTTCATTCTTATTTTCATGATATATTGTATGAATTCCCAACCCGTTTGTAACTTCATTTTAACCAGCTTCCTTGATATCAAACAGTGCTTTTTCAAACTTTATTTGTGTCAAACAGTGCATAGACATGTTTTAACAAATAATGCGTCAGCATGTCTTAGTTGGTTCTCATTTAAAAGGGTTCTCATCAAAACTCACATAACAATACTTTACACCTTATTACACCTCAGTATATTTCGATTTTAGTTTGAATTTCTAATATACTTTTTGATTTCCCACACATCTTTTGACATAACCCCTCTTTTCATTATGTGCTCTCTCTCTTCTCTCTCCACAAGAATCTTTTATTTCAGATCCGGGTAATTAAAATCCATTCAAAATAGAGGTGTGTCGTGTGATGGTAGCTTTGTTTTGATCAAGATTTCTCGCATTTGGGTTTTCCTCTACACACTTCTCTCCCCACGACAATCTTTGGGTTTGATGCAGCTTTGTTGTGATCTGTATTTCTCGCATTTGGTTTTCGGATTTGGGTATTGGAATATAAAAACTCAAGGTATGTGATTCATTATGAACTTATTATTTAATAACCTTTCGGATTTAGGAATTACGATTTAATAAGTTTCCCTGTAGATGACTTTTTTATTCATTACCTGTGTGTATTGTTTTGTAGATTGTAGACATCAGGTCTTGATGCTTGAAACGAAGGTATAAAATATATTTTGATCTGATTGACTAATGTTCATTTTAAATGGTATTTTCATTTTCCTAACCAAAGTTTATTTTGTTGGATTCAAAACATGGGTGTAGTGATTACGGACAACATTGAATCTTGGATGTGGTCTTTTTTTATACAATGTATGATTCTACGTTACTCTCGAGTTTCATCACCACACTGTGCACCACGGAATCTGTCATTTCATTTAGATTACTATTTATTTATGTATCTTATTTCAATTTTTTTTGTTTGTTTTGCAGATTCCAGATATTAGTGATCGAAGCTTGAAATAAACTTATAAAAAATATAGTTTTTATTTTCTTCAGCTTCTTCATTTCAATTAGACTGGCTAATTTTCATTTTGATATATGCTTTCGTTCACCCCTCCTTGGCCTAGAGTTGTCTACGCGATCACATTTTAGTATAAGAGAGGCAAATAGGGCTCAATTTTCCCTTGCTCAATTGTGAACTTTACACCAGAATTTTGATGGTACCAATTGCTATGACACTAATTCATTTAATCAAGAACACCATTTGAATAAAAACGTTAATGTAAGTATTATAATCATACTTACTATAATGGTAAACAAGTTTTACTTTTAATTAAATGCCGAATGCTACTAATTTCCTCTTTCTCTTTGACCTTTTATGTTTAGGTTCATATTCTTTTTGTTTTGTTCATTTTTTTACATTTACTAATTTCGAATTTTTTCGTTGTAATAGGTATTCTCTATCATATCTGTCACACTATGGTTTACTTTTTTTCCATAAGCCAAATTTTAATTTTAATTTGATTTATTATAAAATAACTTCTCGTATTAATTTATTTTATCATTTAATGATAGAATGGTCAATTATTGTGTGGAGAATTTATATTATTATCAATATAGTTTTTTGGTAGCCAAATAAAACATAGCGAGGTAGTACACTGGTATGCCTTTGTATTCAACAAGATATAATGAGGTAGTACACTAGTATGACTTAGTATATAAATCTCTATCAAATTTGGGTGTGCACACTTTTCAGGTAGTATATATGTCTTGTTGATTCTCTTTTCTAATTACCTGCATACACATTTCTATGTTTTGAGAAGTAGAAAAATGGTATCTTGAAGTTTGGATCTAGGAAGCTTGGATTGATATAATCAAAGCAATTAGTTTATAGAAGCTTCCAACATCAATTATATCAAGGGGGTGGCGAGGAAAAACCAATGTACATTGATGCTGAGGGAACATTCAAGCCGCAAAGACTTTTACAGAAAGCAAACAAATTTGGACTGAATGGTGCCGCTGATGTCTTGGAAAATGTGGCTAATGCTCTATATTACAACACCGAGCATCAATCGATGCTATTACTCAAAGAAACTTCAATGATGGTGGAAACCGGGTTTGCACTTATGATAGTGGACAATGCTATGGCTCTCTATAGGATAGCTTTTCTGAAATGGGGGACCTGTCAGCCACACAAAGTCATATCGTAAAGTACTTGAGGGGCCTTCAGAAATTAGCAGATGAGTTTGGTGTAGGTGTTGTTATCACTAGAGTTTTCCTTGCCCTGGTGAATTTTGGCGAGTTACCTTTTTCACGTTGCCGATGTTTTTTGTGTCGGAATTTAAAAAATAGTTCACTCCACATAGTTTGTTCTAACATTTTAGAAAATATATTCAATGATTAATTGAAGTAGGTTGTAGAAGGGGTTTATAAATTTGACCTTTCAATGGTTTTTACTTCAATATTATTAAATTATGCTTGATATAGTTTTTATGATAAACTCTTTAATGATTGGTTAGTATTCAAAATAATTTATATAATCATAGTTTCACTTGATCATGCCCTTGTTCACTATCTGTAATTTCACTTGATTCACACTACCCTTTGTTTAACTTTAGACATCCACGCCACTCAACAGACACTTAGTAATGGTGGATTAGTTTTTGCCATCTAAACTAGATGTGAGGTGGAAGTGGGTCACATAGAGAGAAAATTTGATGATTGCATAACCTTCCTCCTCAGAGTCCTGTATTTTAAGCTCACTGTGGGGCAGTATCCACATTTGACAGATTTGGTTACGAGAATAAACTACAACTATTTCTACATGTCTGCTGGTGGGAACTTGATAACTTCCCCTGGATTTGATAATGTTACTTCTAAGCTGGGAAAGGCCTTTTCGGTTAGAACATAACAAGAAAAATAAGTTTAATTGGGGTTTCTGATGGAATGGGCTGTTGAGAATGAAGTGTGAACACTTGCAGAGTTATAGCTTTTTTATTTGCACAAGTGAATTTGTTGTATAGATTGAGAATTTTAAAGCTATGTACTACCACTAATTAGAATTTTATAGCTATGTACTACCAGTAATTAGAATTATATTTAAACAAACCCCCATTTCGAGCATCTTATAAACTCACATAGGAAATTTTCTTATTTGTATTAGTTTTGGCTTTTTGTGTTTGTAAATTTATGTCTTTGGTATATAACGATGGCGTGTATGAATATTTAGCAGTATTATTGAGGAAGAGGTAATTTGTTGTTAGAATTAGTAACAAGAAACAGTAATTTTATATATTCAATCGAAAAGACACATATACTTGTATCTACTCATTATCACCATTCATTTCAATGGTGACACTTATTTGTCGGCTCTAAATACTATTTCACATTTCAAGATTGTTTAAATCTGGTGGTGATATATATTTGATACACTAGCAGTGTTTTTATTGCTTGCAAATGATGGACCTTAATCATATCATAGTTTGAGGGGATGATTGAGTGGATGATGCATTTTGATTTTATAAGATTACTCATATTGTTTTTTCTTTAAACATTTTCTGGGCATAACATTTTCTTGAGTTTTTCTAATCTCAGGTGTCTCCATATTAAGATGATTATACGAGGTCCATTTGTACAGAATTTTGTTTATTATATTAAAATGGTGATCCCCTCTTCCTCATTTTCTTAGTTTTAGTGTCATGGTCAATTTGTACAGAATTTTATTTTTTATCCAAAAAAATATATTGTTTAAAGTGCCTTTAATGTTATGGGGTCACACATGTTGTAGGATTTCTCTCTCTGGATTTTACATTAATGAAGAGCATTGATGGAAGTCAAAGTATCAAGTGAAAACTCTTATGACGTAGGTTCAAGTATTATGAGTTATAGTCCACTACTTTTGTTTTTATCATTACATTGCTTTGTGTGATATTTTTCTTAGTTATTTTTGTCTCCAAATAATTTTTTTATATCTGATAATTTTTTAGTGGAAGATGTTGATGATTGGGGTGATTGCGCCGATTCTTATAGGGAAGATATCTCGAGATGTTATATCACTGGTTCTTATATGTTGTAGTTATATTTGCGAAAAATCTTAGGAGAAATAAAAGGCTTAAATCGTCATTTTCATTCTTCATATTACACATGTTCTATTTAAGAAATGGCATAACTGTTTTACTAACATCAAGTTTTCATTTATCACGATAACTGATTATGAGCTTTTTTTTTACACAAATGAATTGATCAGGTACATGTGAGTTTCTATATTCCTGCTATACATCTGCTGGAATTTTGAGCTATATGCAATATTTGTTTTTTAGTGCCCAAAAATATTGGAAGTTTTTATATTATTCAGACAAGTTTCATGTCATCTAGAAGTTTAATGTTGTTTTTTACTAAAGAACTATGATAAATAACTTGAAAATTTTAATTTATTAAAATTTCAATGGAATATCATTGTATTATTTTTCTACTTAACTAATGACTTGATTCTGAATTTTTTTCTAAAGGTCGAACATGGAAACACATTTTATTGTCATAAAACATGAAAGTAAACAGTATATGTTTGGCATATTTTATTATTTAAGAGTTCTAGTAGATCTGTTTAACATATTTGATTTACTTGGTTTAGTAACTGTGCCATTGGCTTGGGTTAGTATTTTTTTCTTTAATCTTTTTATCATGCCAATTGTAGCATTTTGTGGTATCCTAATTGCAATTCTGATTGCAAACTTATTAGTTAATTCAATGTGGTTTGGCAGAATAATTTTTCATATACTTTTTTAGTCCACTTCTTTTAGCAATTGAGAATCTTAAAATGGTTGCGAAGATGGTGTTCTAAATTCCAATCAAGTTTAGATTTATTTGCATTTGATGATTGGTTGTTGTATTATTGGGAACAAATATTCGATATTGCCATGAAGTTACATTTGATGTATACATTTATTAGTACCATAATTGGTTAGTATATATTAATTAGTTTCGTTCCATTATCTATTTATCTAAAGTTGTGAGTTTTGTTGTTTATAAAATAAAAGGCATTATGATATTACAATGTTCCCATGGGCTAATGAATAGATTTCGTATGCAATGTGCAATAGGTAATAAACTAGGACCAAAATTGTAATTGTGCCATCGACACAGGTAAAAGTAAAGGTGATACTTTTTTCATGACAAATTATAATTGCCTTTTAAAGACATCATAGACTATAGAAAAATTATATTTCTTGTAGCTTCAAACTCAGCTGTAAAGTCAGGGTACTTGGTTAAGTTGCTCAGGAGAGTAACCACATAGGGGACTTTGGAATTCCAACATCAGCTACAAAAAGTATGCACTTTTACAAATATTTTGTGTGTTAGTTCCCACCTATAGAAAATTGTAGATGACGATGGTGAAGATCAAAGTAAGGAGGAGCATAAATCACCTAATAACACATTTCCCAAGATTCAGTCCTTAAGTTATTAGGAGGATATACCTCTTTACAAATTTTTAAAATTTGAAATTATCCTTATGTCAATTTTCTTTCAGTTTCGAAATGCACATGGAGATCATCCTCACTCGGGTAACGCATGTCGGATCCGATCGGCAGATATATTAGTGGTCTAAAATCTGATTCTCAATCTCATTTCCATGGCTTTCATTGTGTAGGTGGAGAAATATATGTTGGAGTTTTGAATTCTCAATCCCATTTAAATGACTGTTATTTTTCAAATTTGTCAACTAGGGTGATCAAAATGTGATTTATAACATGGACTTACGGTGATCCATTTTGTTATGTAGTATTTTCCATATGTGGGATCTATTTATGAATATTGTTAAATCAAGCATGTGGTCGATACGAGGTCCAGAATGGACTATTAGTATTATTGTTGCAGTATTTTCTAAATTCTCTACACTTATTTGTGTTGTAAACTAAACTTTTTGACTTAAATTTTACATGACTCAATGCTTTGGAAAATTCCATCCATGCCTTCAGGCACGCGAATTCCACTAGTATACTAATATAGCACCTCTAGGCTGAGCTGAGGTGCATGAATACTCCGCTATCAAGTCTCGGTATGTCCTGTAAAACTAGAGGACTAATGGTACAGGATGTCTCTAGAACCACAAATATAAATCACACATATTGGAGGTGAACATATTCCTAGGCCTTACGGCTATGCACATACCTATGCACCCAAATGACTGGGCACACCCTCATTCACAAAAGTGGTGCTCATCCCTAAGTCCTATGTTCTGAGGTACTTGTCAAAATCCCCCAATATGTCTCTTCAAGATAAGACCGTCGTCTCTTAAAACCTCCCGCAATAGCAAGCAGCGTAGGTTTGTCATACACATAATAAGTCACACATTAGGTATTTGCCCATTAAAAACCCTAGTTCATCTTTTCGGTTCAAGAACTCCATTTAAATCCAGATTTCTTCACATTATGACTTCATAAATTTGTGAATTTCTTTCTACATGCATCAAGAGAGTTAACATGTTGTGATTCCTACTCCACACATGGTTTAAACTCTTCCAATTTACCTTATTTGTTCACATAATTATGAATTGATTCATCTAACTCTAACATGGATTAAATACATGCTCAATATTAGCAAGATAAATACTTGCCTTAAAGTGTAGGTCTGAATCTCTATGAATTGACGGTGTGGTGGTGTTCATCTTCCCCCAATCTACTCTCCAATGGTGTTTAATGTGCAAAAGGTGCAACAGTGGTGGTTCTAGACTTAGGGGGAGTCTCTCCTTCTTCCTCTAATGGTCTCTGTGAGTTTCGCAGATTCTAAACCTATGGAGTTAACCTAACGTAGCTATACACTTAGCAAATTTCATAGGTTTAATTCCCCCCAAATTCTAAAAGACCAAAATACCCCTCCGGTGTGCCGATTTTGCCTAAAAGTTCCTTGGGACCGAAAGTAAACCCCCGAATACATTTTTCTTACTATCTCTAACCTTATAGACACTTTTGCGCAGTCTAAATGACCATTTGAAATACCAAAAATAAAGTTATAATTTCTTTCTCAAATTATGTTCCGACATGACTGACACGCGCATTCCGACTACATTTATCGTAGCTACCACATTTTTCAGTGACGACAATTATAAACTTTCATGTCGTTATTATTACTCGTTCACTAAGTAATATTAAATATAAATAAATATTAACATTTATCTCGCTAATTAATATTAATTATTCCGGATTAATTATTCCAAATCAATTTAAATAATTCCAAATTAATCCACACAATTAATCCAAATATAAAAATCATTAAACATACGGGGCATTACATACTTCCCTTTTAAAATGGAATTTCATCTTGAAATTAAAAAAATAAAAAACCTAGCATAAAAAACTCTGGGTATCTCTCACGCATCTCATCCTCGCGCTCCCAAGTAGACTCATCGGCATTATGATGCCCCCACTCAACACGCACAAGAGGCACTACCTTTGAACTCAATCTCCCCTCACTATGGTCTAAGATAGCGGCTGGTCTCTCCTCGAATGAAATATCAGGCTATAAGTCTATCTCCTTGAATAAAATATGAGTGTACGCCAACTCTTCGTATATGTATCGCCGTAACGAATAAATATGGAACGCATCATGAATATGATGCAACTGCTCTGAAAACATGAGTTTATACACTACTGGGCCAATTCGCTCACTAATAGGAAATGGGCCAATGTACCTTAGTGCCAATTTTCCCTTTTTCCTAAATCTCATTATCCCTTTCATAGGAGACACACGCAGTAGCACGTCATCCCCCACATCAAACTCCAAAAAGGACCGCTTAGGATCGGCATAACTCTTCTATATCTCCTGAGTTATCCATATAGAACTCCGAATCATCTTTATCCTATCTGAAGTATACTGGATTAACTCTTTCTCGAGTAGCTTGTTGTCTCCCAGCTCCAACCATTAAGAGGGTGAACGACACGGTCTACTGTAAAGTTACTCGAATGTTTCCATGCCAATTGTAAACTGGTAGGAGTTATTATACTGCTCCCAACCTCCCCCAAAGTTAATGATACACATCCCTAACGTATCTTCCAACATATGATTAGTCCTCTCCATCTGACCATCCGTCTGTGGGTGATAAGATGAACTAAATTTCAACTTAGTACCCATAGCCTCCTAGAAACTCTCCCAAAATCAAGATACTAAAATCTTGTCCCTGTCGGACACAATGTCTAATGGCACCCCATTCAATTTCACTATATCAGAAATAAAAATCAGTGCGTACTGTCCCGTAGTATAATCAGTCCAAACTTGCAGGAAGTGAGCTACCTTAGTCAAACAGTCCAATATCACCCATATGGAATCGCGACCCCTTTCTTAAGTAGGTAACCCAATAATAAAGTTCATGGAAATGCTCTCCCATTTCCACATAGGAATCTCCAATAGCTATAGGATTCCTGTTGGTCTCTGGTGGTCCACCTTTACTAGATGTTAGATGGTACACCTCGACATGAATTCGACGATGTATCTGTTCTTCCCACTCCACCAGTACTTCCATCTCATGTCCGGGTGCATCTTATCCCCTCCAGGATGTACCATAAATTGGGACCCGTTCGCCTCTGCCATCACAACATCTCATAAATCCTCCCCCTCAGCAACAATCAACCTCCCGTTAAATCTCAAACCTCCCATTGAACTAATGGATTATGACTCAGCTCCCCAAGCTAATAGAGTCCTAATCCTCTCTTGACAAAATAAATTCGTCGCCCGTGCTTGTACCACCCTCGTGACAATCTGGGGTGTAACGGTCATAACTGACATGAATGTTCTGGAAATTGCATCCTGATGACCTAACTCCTTCCATTTTTATCTCCACACCTCGGCCACCTCCCCCACTGGTCTATGGCTCAAAGCATCGGCCACCACATGGGCCGTGCCCGGGTGAAACTAGATTTTGAACTGATAGTCCTTCACCAATTCAAGCCACATGCACTGACGCATATTCAACTCTCTTTGAGTGAACAAATATTGTAGTCACTTGTGATCTATTAACATGCAAAATTTCTACACCAATAGGTAATGTCTCCAAATCCTAAGGTCAAACACGACTGCTGCTAACTCCAAGTCGTGGGTGGGGTAATTCCTCTCGTGAGCCTTAAGCTCGCATGAAGTGAAAGATATAGCCCGATTATCCTATTGAAGTACTCTCCTAAGTCCCTATAGGGATGCATCAGTGTAAACTAGGTACTCCACTCCTTTCCTGGGTAGAGCAAAAATTGGTACTCAAGTCAACTTGTCCTTCAGCTCATCGAAATCTCATTGACAAACATCATTCTAAATGAATGACACTCTTTTGTGAGTCAAGTTAGTCATAGGATCCACAATATTAAAAAATCCTCGAATAAATTGCTTGTAATATCGCGCCAATCCAAAGAAACTACGTACCTCGGTCGGTGGCACGGGTTGTCCCCACTTCTTCATCGCTAACACCTTACTCGAGTCAACTGATATCCCCTCTTCGAATTGATATGACCCAAAGGCTATACCTCACATATCCAGAATCCACATTTCACTTATTTGGAATATAACTGATTCTGACGCAGTGTCTGTAAAATCCGCCATAAATGCTCGACATGCTCCTCCTCAGTCTAGGTATAAATTACGATGTCATCTATAAAGAAAACTGCAAACATGATCTAGTAACTCTCTTAACACCCTATTCATTAAGTGCATGAGCACGGTTGGTGCATTGGTTAGCCCAAATTGCATAACTCAAAACTCATAGGATTCATATTTCGACATAAAGGCAGTCTGAGATACATCTTGCTCCTTGATACGCAGTTCATTGTACACAGAATGTAAGGACACAAATTTCCAATTGAGTCCATATATAGTTTGGCTCAATTCCAGACAAAAACATTTATTCATAAGATAGTATTTAATTGTAATATTCTCAAGCCTATGAAGTGTTTGTTGAAGACGTAGCAGCAAAGAGTATAAAGCTTCATCAAATATGTCGGTTTGCGTGCCTCGTTTCTACGTCATCAACTATGGTTCCATGCTCCCAAGGTATGAATGCAATTATATATATATAGGAGCTTGGAACAAGTTTATTGGGTGTTAGGTTTTATAAAAAATGCGTTTTGTTTTAAGATAGAATTAATTAAAACTTCAAATAAATGTTTATAAAGTTTTCTGGGCTTAAACAAGAATATTCAAACTTTTTGGTTTTTCGTTTGATAGAGTCGTTCGAACGAGATTGTCGTTCGAACGAAAATGTCGTTCGAACGAACCTGCCAACGAGTTCCCATATTAGGCCACTGGAATGTCGTTCGATATGTCATTCGAACGAACCTTATGTTCGAACGAGATATCCAACGAGATTCTAACGAGTTCAATCTGGAACGTCGTTAGAAGTCTCGTTCGAACGAGAATTTCGTTCGAATGAAATGTCGTTCGAACGAGATGCAAGGCGGGAACAGTTTTTGGCAGTTTTGCACCCACTTTCCCACTAAGTTTGTAACCAACTTTTTAGATTTTAATATGTGCGAGAATCACTTTTGATAATCTATCTTTTTCATATCAAACAAACTCTTAGAGAGTGTTTTGAGAGCAAAATTAAAAAGAGAAAAATATCAAGTTTTGAGTGAGATTTTCAAAGAGAAATTTACTTATCACTCTAGTTTACACCCATATTGTTTATCCAAGTTCCCCTATATACATATTAATTTCTTGGAGTTTGGCACCGGTTTATCTCTTCCGTTTCAAAGAGAAGTTTTGGTTTGCTTCTACATCCATCAAAGAAGAAGAAGTTTTGTTGCGATTTTACCCACTTGGAGAAAGGCTCCTTTCTCGGGTTACGATGACCATATAAAGTCCTATCGGTGGATTCCGAGACCGCGGTGGTGTTCCGAGGTTATCCGCTAGGAAGAGGTGTCTACAAGAAGAAGCGTCGAGGCTTGAGAGGGATCGAGTCGTGCGTTGTAAGTCTATCTGTCTTGCACTTGTAATTCCGTATCTAGTGGATTTATGGCTAGGGCCGTCCGAGGTTGTTTCCCGTCTTGGGTTTTTCCTCGTACATCGCGGCGTAGTGTGATTGATTTATTTTATCTTGCAAAATAACGTAGAACGCATGTTTAGAATAATTCAAGATAAAATTCGATTTAAATCATCACACTCAATTTAATTTGGTGCTAAATTAAATATTGCGTAAAGTTTATTTAATTCAAGTCATTTGCTAAAATTTGGTTTCGCCTGATTTGCTAATATTGATAAATATGACTTAGGCAAATTCTAGGACTTGGATTAATTAATTGGTTTAAGTGAATATATTAATTGATTAATTTTACTTCACTTGGTGTAATTTTAATTTGTTCAAGAAATTAAAATTTGTTGTTTTAAAGTTGAACCATCACACCGCTTCCGCATCATCTCGAGTTTATATAAAAGGAAATTACAGTATTTTTAATTGTGCTTAAAATTAATAAAATCTGGGGTTCAAGATTCTACAGATTGGTATCAGAGCTTTGATTCAGAAAAGCTCAACGCCTTTCACCGGCCTCAAGTCCATCTTTTAGAAGTAGGGAACTCCTCTCAATTGTTTGAATCAATCATAGATTTGGGGCAATGAATACTTGTTCCATATAGTGACTTTATTCAATTTTTGGAAGTCTACACACAGTCGCAACGACCCATCTTTCTTCTTTACAAACAACACGGGGGAACCTCATGGTGATGTACTTCGACATATGAACCCATGTCCTACAAGTTTCTTGATTTGATTGCACCCTTATATCCGTAGGAGACATACTGTAAAGTGCACGTGCTATTGGTTGAGTGCCCAATGCGATGTCAATGACGAAGTAAATCTCGATACAGGGGGAAGTGTCGGTATCTCCCGAAAAACATCAGCAAACTCATGAACAATGGGAATCGAATCAAGTGAGATCAATACCTACAGATGGATCTCCTCCTCTATGAAGTATAGGTGGGTGGACGAGCCTCCCTCACAACGAGGCATTACTACCAAAAAATCTCTTGGCCCAGTATAGTCAACGCAACGCTCCTACCGTAATAGTCAATCATATCCCTATAAGTGGCTAGGCAATCCATGCCTATAATAGAGTCATTCTCTGCCATGTCTAACACAAGCATGCCGACGGGAAAAATTAGCCTCCCAAAGTATATACTCACCCCCCATAGATAAAGGATATAAGTTTCCCATTGCCCAACGACAAATCTACACATGTAACTGTACTATTATTACTGTCTAACAATCTTGGGACCCATGAAAATCTAGTGGCTATGAATGAGTGTAAAGCCCCAATGTTAAATAAAATATGCCTAGAAATAACATGGACGAGAAATGTACCCTCAACAGCGAGTAGAGCCTGAGGTTCTGCAATCAGGTGGATGTGATACATGCACCCATACTATAACTGCCCCTACTTAGGTGGGGTTGATGGAACTGATGATGATACAAGTAAGGCTGAAATGGGTGCTGGTGCTTGGAGGGCGACGGGGAAGATAGGTCTTTGAGGCTCCTATAACCCCCATGTCCCTATCGATAATCACAAAAACCTAATATCTTAGTAGCATCCCCCCGGTGGGGACCCTTCTCACCTTGCCTCTACTGTCTATGTGTTGAATTTGGCCCACTGGCACAGCTGCTCCCAGTCATTCCCAGTTGACTGGACTCTCCTACTCGCTCACTCCCCTTAACATGGAAGTGGTGGTCTTGGCAATGTAACAGAGCCTCACTATTACTTCCATGTAGCTCTTCAGTGCTAGATTATCCAACCGGTGTTGTAGGATCCTCCAAGTGAGGCCATAAGTAAAAAAAAATATTTTCCTCTCCTAGGTTGGCACCTCACCTGGGACAACAGTTCTCTAACTTTCGTAAACTCCTCCTCATACTCAATAACATTCCTCCCCTCCGGGGTGAGATCTAGCAGTTTTTGCCTCATCTCTGTCTAGATGGAGGATGGGAAATATTTTCAATCAAATTACTTCCAAAACACCTGTATCGTCATGATGTCGCTCTCATAAGCGATGGTAACAGACTGCCATAACTGCAATGCCTTCCCGACTAGCTTAAATGTATCTAGAATTTTCCTATGAACATCGGTACACTCGTACATCCTCAGATGCCTCTAGATGTCCTTTTTCCACTAGCTCACAACCACCACGTCTGAACTCCGTTGGAACTCGGGAGGATGTGCCTTTTGGAAGGCATCTACGACTCGCTCCTAAGCAGAAGGGAATGCTTGCATCTAAACTACTGCCACCACATGTGGCTGGGGTGGGGCCTGCTGCTCAACTGTGGACAGTGTTTCATTAAGTGCCTGAGAGACTATGGATGTGACCTCTGTGACATTCATAGAACCCTTTGTTGGGGTTGGCTGAGGCTCTAGCTACACCTCTAGGGTGGCTCATGTGGAACGTTAAGGAGTCATCTGAAAGGAAAAATAATTTTCTATCAGTCCAAAATTCAATATGACTTAAAATAGTTGATGACGTAAATTCTTTATAAAGAATACAACAATCCTAATAATAGGGATCTACATTAGAGAAGGCTATGCTGAAACGTAGTAAGCCGCACAGATTCTAAAGACACTAGAACCTTATGTTGTGATACAATCTGTGACACCCCGCTTAATTAAATACCGGGTGATCAGTCCTTTATTAAGTTAAAAACAAAATATCCAGTTAGTTCATTCTTAGCATCACTGTCGAAAACTTTTTAAAATTTACTAACAACCTAGTGTTCGAAAAGCTATTGTAAAATTTTATCTTTATCATTAACATGAAATGATCTAAAAATAATTAAATAATTTAAATATCACATTCCACCATTCTAAATAAATCAGCATCACTAATAGGGGAGAACTAAATTAAATATGATATGATGGAGCTAAACATCCCTGTCTGAAACACCAATACAATAATCCATAAGTACAAGTATAAACCCACAACTGAAAATAAAAGAAGTACAATGTCTCCGAAATGACTACAAATGGAAATTGGGCAACATGCCCGAAATAAATAAAGTAATGAGTGCATCTGATCTGCAAGGAAATGGAGGCGTCTATCAAACTAGGACTGCAATCGTCCACAACAATTACAAAAATGGCAAATGGAAGTGAACTCCTAAGCTTGGCCTCCTTGTGGATGGGCAACTAAAAATGTTTTTTTCAAAAATAGATTTGGAAAATGGGTAGAAGCCTGAGTAAAAACATTTAACAATTCGAAAATTATTTAAAATGCATAATTAGCAGCTATAATATGCATGTTAGGTTCATGGCTCTCAGTTGATATCCTCATCCCTCAACTAGTGTGCACGCCTAACGTATATTCCTAACTCATCCTAGTTATGCTACCACGCCTAACTAGTTCGAATTAAATATATCAGCACACCTACTAACTCTTGGTGCTTATCTGTATTAACCATACAATATATATTGATATTCTATGCCGATTAGACATTTATAGATTCCTCAATTAATATTTAGTTTCCACAATTTAAATTAATTTAGATGTCACTATCTTTCTCATCTAGTAAGCACAAACAAATTATTAAATCACAAGTGTTTATATACACACACACACACACACACACACACACACACACACACACACACTCTAATATAACACCCCGAGGCTGAGCTATGGTGCATTCATACTCTGCTATTAAGTCCCGATACGTCACGTATAACTCAATTACTAATGGTTCAGGATCTCTCTCAAACCAGAAATACAAATCACGCATCTTGTAGGTGAACATATTCCTAGGCCTTGGGTCTATGCACAAGTGGTGCTCATCCAAATGACCGAGCACACTCTCATTCACACAAGTGGTGCTCATCCCTCAGTCCTATGTTCTGAGGTACTAGTCAAAATCCCTCATGACGGCTTTTCAAGATAAGACTGTCCCCTTTCAAAACCTCCGACGATAGCAAGCAGCGTAGGTATGTCATACAAATAATAATTCACACATTAGGTATTTACATCATCTATGTATATACAATCATTATCTTTGTCATTCTATATCCCATAAAATATTCTATACATAGTCTATATACTCTCACATAGCCAACATAATTTTAACGTACCGTTAACTTCTTATTTCTATAAGCTCGGGTCTTTTCCATCACTTGGAAGGCATCCAGTTATCTATTGAGTCTATTAAATAAATATCTCACTCATTACCTATTGCTCTAGGTCATCATTACTATTGAATTCCCGTGACACTATATTATTCTCCCACTTGGGCTTTTATTCCTCAATTGTGCCTAATTAATCTTAGCCCTTAAGTTCCCCCCATGTGTCTAAGCCTTATCCCAATATTTACCTACTGACATTCTTAAAGTAACTTTTTTTATATTTCGAAATCGTCTCGAAAGTTAATTCAATCATTCCTCATGAATTATAATTAAAAAGGGAGGAAACTTACAAAATCTGGGAAGCCGAATCTATTCGGTCCTGAACCGAATTGATTCGCCTACCGAATCGATTCGTCCATGGAGTCGAATCGATTAGTCGGCTACAAGTCTGTTTCTTCTTCCTCACACAGTTACGGTTTTACAGCATTTTTTAATAACTAAACTCCATTAATCAAACCCAAACTCCCAGACAATCGTATCAAACATTATACCCAACATATATAAACAATTTCTAACATGGTAGAATCATTAAATCATCAAAGATTACTCCTAAAAATGAATGCATTCAAGATTTACCCATAAAACCCTAGTTCATCTTTTTGGTTCAAGAAATCTAATTAAATCCAGATTTCTTCATATTATGACTTCATAAGTTCGTGAATTTCATTCTACATGCCTCAAGAGAGTCAACGTATCATGAGTCCTACCCCAAACATGGTTTAAACTCTTCCAATTTACGTTAATTCTTCACATAATCAAGAATTGATTCCTCTAACTCTAACGTGGATCAAATACATGCTCATGATTATCAAGACAAATAATTTCCTTAAAGTTTAGGTCGGAATCTCTTTGAATTGATGGTGTGGTAGTGTTCGTCTTCCCCCGATCTATGCTCTAGTGGTGTGTGTGGTGCAAAAGGTGCAACAATGGTGGTTCTAGCCTTGTGGGGTGTCTCTCCTTCTTCCCCTAATGGCCTCTGTGAGTTTTGCAGATTCTAAACCTAATGGACTTAACCTAACATTGATATACACTTAGGAAATTTCATAGGTTCAATTCCCCCAAAATTCCAAAAGACTAAATACCACCACCGAGTTGCCGATTTGACCTAAAAGTACCCTGGGACCCAAACTAAACTCCCATGTATATTTTTCTAACTAGGTCAACCCTTACGGACACTTTGTCGCACTTGAAATGAACATTTGAAATACCAAAAATAAAGTTACATTTTATTTCTCAAAGTATGTCCCGACACGATTGACATGAGCATCCTCACTACATTTATCGTAATTGTTGTATTTTTCACTCATGACAATTATAATCTTTTCATATCATTATTATTACTCGTTCACTAAGCAGTATTAAATATAAATAAATATTAACTTTCATCTTGCTAATTGATATTTATTATCCAATATTAATTATTCCAAATCAATTTAATTAATCAAATATTAATTCACACAATTAATCCAAATATAAAAATTATTAAAAATACGGGGTGTTATAAGGGATAACATCAATTAGGATCCACTTATTTTCATTTCATAACAAGTTATGTTTGTATAACGCACAGTTGACCTGGTGCCTGTACCACAAGCTAGACTCCTTAGGTGTATTAACCTCTATAAGGGCACTTAGCCACTCACAAGAAAAAGTGAGATCTTCTGCCTCTTTGAGTCTATATGGACATCCGTGCAGCCCACATTATAGCCATTAGCCCAGGCTTATCGAGGTCCCTTTCTGAATAGATGGCTTAGTCTGGTGACTGCTCCCTAGAGCCTCGTGACCTATTTATGGAATCCAAGTTCTATAACATATGCTCTTCGAATATCTCCTTTCAGCATAGTGACCTCCTTCCACAAGGCATCATTCTCGACCTGGAGCACTTCACCTACTTGACATACTTCAGTGGTCTACATAATCTTAGCTTTTATCACATTCGCCTCATCTTGAACTGAGGCACCGATCTCCTTCATGGCTATCATATCGTCCTTCAGCGCGGCGACCAGTTCAGACTAATTCTTATACTGATCAGTCCTCGCCTTCTTAGACTTGTAATTTTTTACAAATGCCTTGTGAGATTCAACACTAATATTAGGCTCAAGATCATTGCCAAAATTAAAGGAATATAGTCCTTGTTAGGCTAGAAATAACACATCATGTAAAAATAAAGGAGGTTCTCTTTTATTCATTAGTAAGAAGGGAGACAGAGGCCCGTATAGTCAGAGAAAAAAAGAAGAAAATTATAGTTCATTAAAAAGATGTACAAGAAAAAAGGAAAAGACTCTTAATCTAGAAGCCCTATTCCTTCACCTGATAGACTTCAATCACAACCTTCCTCTTCTTGGCACCCCTTTGATCCTGGTCATAATTCACTCCGACCTCATCAGGCATGTCCTCAACATGGTCGATACACTGACCAACACTTCACTCTCCCTTTTTTAAGGGGTTCGGACCAAGATAATCGAGACCATAGTGCTCAGAATCATCAGGACTCCTTGCATCTCTTAATTCCTGGTCCCAACTTTTCTTGAAGGACACCTTTTTGACATACCCTAGCTAGAGCTTGGCATCATCATATGATGCGAAACCAACCCTCTATGTAGATGCTATCCTTGTCACATGGGAGTGTCTCCTCTATCTTCTGAACTTTACCGAACAAACTCTGGTTCTCCTCGTACAACTCCTCCTTCTCGATAACCACCACCTTCTTGGATACCTCAAGGTCGGCATAGGCCTTTATCGACTTCTCTTTCTCCTACTCATAGGCTACGCGAGAATTAGAAAATTCCTCATCATACTTTGTAAGAGCCTCTTTTAGCTCTTAATTAACCTCAGACTAGTCCGCATGACCATCCAGAGGAGTTGTGAAATCGGCCAAAAACTTCACGAAAGCAAAAAAGCTAAGTCACTATAAAAAAGAAAGAATATAGAATAAACATTGTTTAAGAATAAAGAGAAATAATTACTAGGGAAAGTACTTATGAGTACTTAAGAGCAAGCTGGGAAGCCCGCAATTACGAGAAACGCTCGCGGTCTTTACCGAGCACAATGTCTTCAAGAGATCAGGGGCAAAGCCAGGGTATCGCCCACACTGGCCCGCTCAATACCAGCAGTGAGGAAAGAGACTACAAGAGCCTCCAAAACTAATTTTATTTTGGTTTAGTCATTTATCTTCTCTCTGCCTCTCTTATTTTCCTCCCCTCTCTTTCTCTCTCTCTCTCTCTCTCCTCTTTTTTCTTCTTTTCTCATCTAAACTTTCTCTTTATCCTTTTTTTCCCTTGTCTATTAGGGTAGAACCACTAGACTTAGGGGGATCAACCTCAGACGTCTTTAAGGATTTGTGTCTATCAAAAAGATTTATCTGATCGCCATCATCATCAATCCTTAATTTTTGTAAGGACATTTTTCTCCATTATCAATATGTATGTCGTACGCCGTTACACCGTTGGAGAAATTCAAGATCACATCTACATCAACGGATCCGAATATCAAAGAGTCTTTAACATCATAACCTCTGCGATAATGAACTTAGTAAAGTTTTATTTTTAAGTCCTTTAAAGTTTCATACTTAGTATTTGGAAACTTTTATAAAATGAGTTTTTTAAAAAAAGATTTTTTTTTGGTAAACCGGATCGGTCCGGCCATTTGAAAAATGAATCGATCCGCTTCCGGACCGATCCTCTTTGCATCAGAAATAGAATACCCCGGATCGAAGCCAAACCGAAGAAGCCATCTTAAAAAATGAACCGATCCACCCCGGACCGATCCGGCATCAAAATTGGACCTATCCGGTTCTGATAAACACGAAGAAATCTTCTGAGATTTTTTTGAAGTTTCCTATAAATATACCAATTTCAGTGGTGTATTTTCTAAGTTTTTGAGAAAACGTTTGTAAGAGTTCAAACACAACAATAAGTCAATTTTTGATGTACCAAACATCTTTTTATTCACACACAAAAATCCCAATTACTTTTGTGAATCTTTTGGAACCCTAGAACACAAGCTTTGCTATTGTTCAACCTTTGTGGGGAGATCTTTGCAACCAAGGGTTGCGCGTCATCGCTCAGGGAGTCTCTAAAAAGTGTTAAGGTTGCGTGTCATTGAGGAGAGTTGCAGTTCTTCCTTTGTTGTTTGGGCTGCGAGTCCTTGGAGGGTGCTGCGTGTATTCTCTTGCTGAGTTCAAGACTGCGTATCTTTGTGGGTTGGTTGTGCGTTGATCCATTGCAGATTTCTCTATGTAATTGTAAGTTGCGATTTATATATTCATAGTGAAATAAAGGTTTTACCCGAAAGTTTTTTTTCCTGAAATCTATGTCTCAGCATATTTACTGCGTTGCATGCTTTATTTTTGATAGGATGATTTAGATGCATGTTTAGGGGCTGTATTTATTTGATTTAAAAGTAAACTCTAATTCAATAAGGGTTACTTGGAAACTTGCGAATTTAATTTAAATCATTTATCACACCGCCGTTATTCAAGTTTTTTCAAATTGGTATCAGAGCAGGTTACGCTAATTTATCGCGTATTCCTATTTTTTGCAAAATCGTGTGATATTGATTTTTTTTTTAAAACTCAGTTTTGTGAAAAAATCGCAGTTTTTCCAATGGAACATTCATTTAATAAGATGCCTATTTTCTATGAAAATATTTATGCCTATTTTCGATGGAAATAATTATGCCTATTAGAAAGCTCGCAATGAAATCTAGTTTAAAAGCTATTGACAAGCGTGTTTGGTTGCTTTGTGAAAATGCGTGGACTCCTCCCACGGTCACTGCTAATAACATCACCTCTTTGAAACCTGTGTCAGCCTGGACCGAAGATGATTATAAAATGTCTAATTTTAATTCCCATGGTCTTAGTGCTATTTCTGGAGCTGTCATTCCTGATGAGTTTCACCGAATTATGACATGCACCACGTCTAAAGAGGCTTGGGATGTTTTGAAATTGACACATGAGGATACAAACGCTGTTAAAGAGTCTAAATTATAAAATATGGCCACCCAATTTGAGACTATTACCATGTCTGAGTCTGAATGATTTGATGATTTTTATGCACGTTTGTCGGACATTGTTAACACATGTTTTAATCTTGGTGAGGTGATTGATAATACGCGTGTCATTAAAAAGATTTTGAGATCTCTCCCAAAGAGCTTTATTCCTAAAGTCAATGTTTTGAACTCTTTGGGAAATTTGAAATCCTTTATGTTGGAAGAACTTGTAGGAGATCTTCAAACCTATGAGATTGACATGTTTCCCAAAACCATTAAGGCTAAGGATAATGGCATTGTTTTAAAGACTCATTGTAAGAAAAAGAAAGAAAAAATTTGCGAGTCCGATTCTGAGGGAGATTTTGATTTTAATGATATGGCCTTGTTTACGAAAAATTTTAAAAAATTTCTCAACATGAACAAAAATAATTCTAATAAAAGATTTTTTTTGAGAAAAATAAAAAGAAAGGAAAGGCCAAAGAAAGCGATGAGAGGGAAAACGAGAATGACTCCGATGAGGAGTGTGAGGAAGATTTTGAGTATGTGACTTGTTTTGAATGTGGGGGTAAGTGGCATAAGTCGTTTGAGTGTCCTACGTGGCTTAGAACGAAAGGGAAGAAAGTAGCCATGCCTTCCACACTTAGTGATAGTGAGAAAGAGGAGGGAGATGAGTCCGATAAACGTTTAGTTAATGGGATGGTTTTCACCTTTTTCTAGTCGTATGAGCACATCCTTTTTGTCTCACAAAAGTGCACACGAGAGCGATAATAGTGATTTGTGTTCTTCGAGTGAGGAAGAAAGCGAGGAGGAGAGTGGAGATGAAAGTGAGATCCAAAAAGCTTTTAGAAATTTGTACACCGAGACCTTGAAAACAAAGAAGTATAATCCAGATTTAGGACATCAGGTTTTAGATTTGGAGAGAGAGAAGGAGGTTTTGAGAAAGGAGAAGTGTGATTTGACCAACACGTTGTCTAGTCTGACGACACGTGTATCCCTACTCGAGAGTGATCTCGAACGTGCCACGGAGGTCAAAGTCAAGTTTGAGAACGCACCTAAGAAAGTTGAAAAGGTGGTTGTTAAGGGTAAAGGGGATAATTTAGGAATAAGTCATGACAGTGCTTCTACTTCCCAATTAGCACCCGAGCCGATTCCCACTTTTGTGACAGTTTCACAAGTGTCTCGCCATAACCCACCTAGGTGTACCATTCCTATTAGGAGAGCGCGTCCTAGATTTTTTGAGAAAGGTGTTCCTAGGCCTATTTATGTTTGTTCCCATTGCAAGAGGCGAAGACACCTTAGGGAATTTTTCTTTAAGTTGGGTTATGTGTCACGTTTTGCTTTTGCACGTGTTTCTGGCACAAATGCACCCACACATGATACTTTACATGCTCCCGAAGACTACATGAGAGGGTTTGCACATTTAGGAGATCAAGTTATGTTTTTAGTCAAAACTTCACAAGAATTGATGGAGGTTTTTCATAAGCTGTCACCACCTTTGGAAAACCCCTCTGCAGCTAACGATTGAGGTTTGACTTGTCTACTAGCATAGAATGTTTTTCATGATGATATTATTTGACTATTTCCAACATGTATCATGTTTATGTGTTTTAAATGTTTTGAAAAATTTTGAAAAAATACAAAAATATTTTATTTTGTAAAATTTTGAGAAAATTCAAAAAGATTTTTTTGTTCTATGTATTGCACCTTTTATGGATGAACACTTAGGATGACCAAGTCACAACATCATTCCATTTTTCAAGTGACTATTTGATAGTGTTTTGAGACAAAATATCATGTCATCTTTGTGCTTTATAATGTTTGGAGTCATTTAGATGTAATTAAGTGTTTCTTCCTACATGTTTGACTCATAATATCCTTTAATGCACACATGCACGAATTTATTTGATTATTGTGCTTGTCTTATCACATGTTGATTGGGTGTTTTCACTTGAATCCTGTCCTTAAATCGAACCAAGTGCAATTAGTTTTGATAAGAAAATTGTTCATATAAGAACCGTTTTGTGAGTTTATGTGCTTTGTTTTAAAACGGGGAAGGGCTGCGAAAGGTTCATTTTGCCTTTGGGAATACTAAACCACCGTTAAATTGGACCTAAAAAATGGACGAATTTTATTATCCGGGGTCCAAAGGGGTTTAAAGAGCCCGAAAATATTGAAAGGCAATAAAAAGGAAATTCATGCCAATTGTGGGCCATTTAGGTTTTTGCACCAATTCTCCAAAGTTTGAGATTTTAGTTTTTACACCTTTAAAAGAAAATATATTTGAGGGAGTTTGGTTGGAGAATTTAAACGGGTTTGCACATCCTTGATATTCTTGAAAATGCGCTACATAGTTTTGGACGTTATTGGTGCGGAAATCACTTTGACTTTGTTTTGTTGATTTGCAAAAGACGATGTCATCTAAATTCAACAAATTTTTACACCTAAGGGTACTTTTATTGATCATTCGTTAGGGGTGCACATATGCATCGTGCACATATGATTGATTGAGTTGATTTACTTATTGAATGTGTTCATACCCATTAATTGCAGTTCGATGACTTGGTTGTTTTAGTCTAAATCCATGGTGTGATTTTTGTAGCATATTTTTTTTTCAAATGTATATTATTTTTGTATGAAAAAAATGAAAAATCAAAAAGAGTTTGTGAATTGTTTTTGCATCTCCTTGCAATATGCACATTTGCAATATTATTTGTTGCCTCGTTTTGTATACCGCAACACCCTGATTTTTCTTATTTGATTCATTCTTCTCATTTGTCTATTTGGGGACATCATAAAAAGGGGGAGAAAGAATTATCATATTTTGGGGGTGTTTGAATTTTGGGGGATTTTTTTTTAGATTTAGATTATGTTTTTATCATAAATTGGTATCTATGCTTATCTCATTTCAAACTTGATATGTCACGTGGTATTTGCTTTGTCTCATGTGTGTAGGTACGAATATTGAAGATCAATATGTTGCACCCCCTGATGAGAAAAGATTTGAGCTTTGATGATTATTGAAGATTGAAGAACAAACGATGAAGATTTAAACATTTGTATCTTTCCATCCTTAGGGTTCATGGGAGGGTAGATTTTTATAGGTCATTAGTTGATAATTCGAATATTTTTTATGTATGTACCGGCACAGACATAGGGGGAGAAAGAACATTTTTGTCCATATCAATATGTATGTCGTACGTTGTTACATCTTTGAAGAAATTCAAGATCGCATCTACATCAACGTATCCGAATATCAAAGCGTCTTAAACATCATAACCTCTGCAAGAATGAACTTGGTGAAGTGTTATTTTTAAGTCCCTTAAAGTTTAATACTTAGAATTGGGAAACTTTTATAAAATGATTTTATAAAAAAAGGAGAAAGTTTTTTTAAGCAAAATGAGTTTTTTTTAAAAAGATTTTTTTTTGGTAAACCGGACCGATCCGCATTACATCAGAAACAGAATACCCCGGATCGAAGCCAAACCGAAGAAGCCATCTTAAAAAATGAACCGATCCATCCGGGACCGATCCAGCATCAAAATCGGAGACCTATCCGGTTCTAATAAACACGAACAGATCTTCTGAGATTTTTTTTGAAGTTTCCTATAAATATACCTATTTTAGTGGTGTATTTTCTAAGCCTTTGAGAAAACGTTTCTAAGAGTTCAAACACAACAAGACTTTGATTTTTGATGTGCCAAACATCTTTTTAATTCACACCCAGAAATCGAAATTACTTTTGTGAATCTCTTGGAACCCTAGAACACAAGCTTTTCTATTGTTCAACCTTTTTGTGGAGATCTTTGCAACCGAGGGCTGCGTGTCATTTCTGAGGGAGTCTCTACAAAGTGTTATGGTTGCGTGTCGTTGAGGAGAGCTTCGGTTCTTCCTTTGTTGTTTGGGATGCGAGTCCTTGGAGGGTGCTGCATGTATTATCTTACTGAGTTCAAGATTGCGCGTCTTTGTGGGTTGGTTGTGCATTGATTCATTCCAGATTTCTCTATGTAATCGTAAGTTGCGATTTATATATTCATGTGAAATAAAGGTTTTACCCGAAAGGTTTTTTTTCCTGAAATCTATGTATCAGCATTTTTACTGCGTTGCATGCTTTATTTTTAATGGGTTGATTTAGATGCATGTTTAGGGGTTGTATTTATCTGATTTAAAAGTAGACTTTAATTAAAAAAGGGTTACTTGGAAACTTGCGAATTTAATTTAAATCATTTCTCACACCGCCGTTATTCGGGTTTTTTCAATTTTCTCCTCCTAACTTGGGGAACCATATCTTCTTTTTCTTCTTTTTCTTCTTCCTCCTCCTCCTCCTCCTCCTCCTCCTCCTCCTCCACCTCCTCCACCTACTCTAGAACCATTAGACTAGAGGGACTAATTTCTAGAGCCTTTAGGTTAGGGATTTTGTCGATCGGCCAAGAAATGAATCTTCTTGTCATATTATTATATTCGAGTATGTAAGTTGAAGACCTTGGATGCTCGTCGTCCGAAAGTATCTCCTTAACCCTCCAAGCCTTTAGGAGTTCAAGAACTCTAATTTGACTTAAGTCAGGCTCCTAATCTTTTTCAAAAGATGCGAAAAAAAAACATCTGTCAGAGGATAGTAATCAGGAACAAAGAGCAAGCAAACTCAAGAAAAGAGTAAGAAACCTATGTGATCCTCCCCAAAATCTTAAATTATAGGGCCCCGGTGTCTCTTGACCTCATGAAAAGGAAGATGTTGACAATTTCGGGAAATAAACCCATGGACCCAGTAATCCTTCTGAGAATTTGGGAGACCCTATCAGCCTTTATGTTCTTTAAGTACATAATACTATTATTGGTTCACAACCAGATATAGAAGTAATAGAGCTCACCAAGACCCAATTTTATCCCATATAGAGTGTTTATCCTATGCACCCCATTCACAATTTTCAAAACATTGGGGGAACACAGAGTAGGAAAAACAACAAAGTATTTGAAGAATCTTAGGAAAAGAGGATATGGGGGAAATGTCAGACCCCCTTGGTAGATTTTAACCCGGTGATATTTTTGTGCCATTCATCATTTTCGAGAGATTTAAATCAATTCGAGTTAAAATAACTCAAACTTTCCTTCACTGATAAATTCGTTGATGATCTCAAATTCTTTTTTTTTGTTCGATTACTGAAAACAAAAAGTTAAAATGTGAATCTTAAAGCACTAGAAGTCTTAGTAAGTCGTCTTGAGACACAAATTAACTGTACGAAACTTGAGAAATGACATTAGGCCATCGTTTGAAAGCCCAAAATTAAGCCTAAAATCCAACTTTTTACATTATTTCGTTGCAAGCCCATTTGACCCAAACAGAAGACATGCTTTTTTGTTGAAAACCCATTATCCTACCTAATTCCAACTCGGAGTTTGAAGCCCATAAATTGAAGTCATACCCATTTTCTGAGAATACTAGGGTAAAATTACGGTTGAAAAAAAAAGGCCAAAAAAAAAGTTCGCAAAAAAAAGGGGAAGAAAGAGATAAAAAAGATGATGAAAAATGTGAGTTGAAATGAAAAAGGAAAGAGAAGAAAAATGGAGGTGAGAAAAAATGCCTAAAAGTCAAAATACCGAAAAACGTCTATATTCTCAGAAATTTTTCACTCCAAAAAAACCATTCTTTCTAGAAAAATCCGGGCCTACAATACAACCAAAGAAAGTCCAAATCGATCTCAAGGGAAGTTAGTTATAGTGTGGAGAGAAGATGAATAAGATCTATTGTGCCATTCAACGTTTTCAACAAGTAATCGATTTTCCATTCATGAGATCATATTCATCAATTATAAAAAACATAAATCCATTTTTGATCATGAATATGTGAAATTTGTTCATATAAATTTCCTCTTTTATTCACATATACCGAGGGAAAATAACCCATTTTTTACAATTCGATTATGAGTGCATCCCGTGAGATTTTGAAATTAAAACAAACTTTCGGATAAGAAATGTAACGATCAAATATATTGAAATGGACGGTTCTATTAGCTATGCTAATGCACACGATAAGTTGAGATTGAAAAGTGAAGTTCTATTATATTTATAAAATTTTCATTCAAACTTGGTTAAATTACTTTTGAGTCTTTTATATTGAGTCAAGTTTTTTGAATTTTGTGGGTACATTCACTGTAAACCCTCACGAGACAAAACTCGTCCAATAGGGTAACTTAGGGGTTTAACGGCTTGTTGCACATGCTAAGTGCAATCGTGATTGCTATGAAAGTGGTTTAGATTATAATTTTTATTTTTGCTCGAGGACTAGCAAAGTTTAGGTTTGGGGGTATTTGATGAGTGCATTATTTTGTATATTTTATACCCAAATTTATACTCTGTTAGTCCCATTTTAGTGTATTTTATAAGTTCTTAGGACTATTTTATTAAAAAGAGGAAAAAATGCAAAAATGATTCAATTCATATTGAAAATGGCAATTTTAAGTCGAAAATGGGCACTTCAATAATTTTATAATATTCTTGTGCTAATTTGAGAAAAAAGTTGCGTAGTGAAATTTTTGCAGATAATGATGGAATTTGGTGCAAATTGATGATCAATTCAAAAAAGGCGCGAAAAAGATGATTTTTACGGTCGTTCGAAAAAAGCTATTTTTTACACTTGTGAAATCATAAATGATTGAATTCATAATGATTGTTCTCTGATTTGGACGAAACTCGGCATGCGTGTTTAGCAAGAAAAGATAAGAGTTTTCGAGTAGGGGGAAATTCCATCCCTTATCACGATCCAAGGATTAAAGAGGTGGAGATATAGCTACCAACACCATTCGGCCAATCAAAAAGAGTCCCACCACAACTCAAATACCTCACCACTTGTCCTATAAAAAGGACCATTGGGCTCATAATTTTGGATACAATTAGAGAGGAATTTTGTTGAGGATTTTGGGGAGCAACTTTGAGTGCTTGTAATCAATTTGAGGGCCATGTTTTTATCAATTTTTAGAGGATTGAAGATTGTTGTGAGAGAACTATTTGTAAGTTTGGGTTATTAATGATGATCTCTTCTCATTCTTGGAATTTCTCTTTTATTATGGTATATTGATTCTTATATTAGGAGTAGGGTGAAGTTTATCATAGTTGGTTAATATTGTCACGTTAATTTTATCGTTGTTTATTCCCTACTTGTTTTAATTGTTATTAAAGATTCGGTATTCATTTTAAAGCGACACGAGAGTGAGTTTTAGAACCTTCAAGATTGTTTTGTCAAATCAAGTTTTGAGATTTAAAAATTGTAATTTTTGATGGATTATGATTAAATACATTTCCGAACTTTAAAACTTGTATTTTATAAGGGAATAGGGATTTTAGCCGTCTAATAGAGACATTAAAAATATTTTGAACATAACCGTCATATTTTTCGAATTAAACGCGGCGAGAGTCGGTTTAATTTGAGTTATAAAAATGGAATGACAACATTAAATTAGTTTGCAACATTAGTTACATGATAAATAGACCCTGAATCCTAATTATTTCCTAATTCTTTACAAATCTCTTGTGTTACTCTCATTTTTCATAGTTGCCTTATTTAGTGTAATTTATAATTATTCTCTACCCCATTTGATCTAGTTGGACAGTTGCAATTCTTTTAATAATGAAAATTGACAAATCCTCGTGGGTTCGTGTGACACCCCACCTAATTAAACCCCGGGTGATTAGTCCTAAATTAAATTAGAATAGATTTCTCAGTTGGTTCATTCTTAGAATCACTGTCGAAACTTTTTAATTACTAACCACCTAAGTGAAATTATACCGGTGCCAAATTTAATCTTTCATTAATTCAATGGAATACTCATGCGCAAATAAATCATTGACAATCACAAGTTAACTGAATCCAATTATCACATATAAATAAGAAACTGGTCGAATAAACCATCGTCTAAAATCCAACACAAATATAAACACGGAGAATAATAGATCTCAAGTATCTGAAATAAATACTAAATAAAACCGTGAGCAACATGCTTGAATATCTGATAGAAAATCCATACACTAGGAATAAAAGGAATAGAGGCGCCTATCCAAATCCTGCAACCTCCACATATGCTGCAACAGCGAATCCCTGGAATAAATCAATCCTGGCGTCCATGTGGCTGGACACCTAAAAAGTTTTGAAAATATTTTATAGCAAGGGTTAGAACCCAAAACATTTTTGAAAACATTTAGCAATTGATTAACTTGCAGTAATAAAATATGCATGGATGCGTTTCATATTTTAGTTAGTGTTGCACTCCCTTGAGGACAGACTCACCCCTCAAGTAATGTGCACACCTAATTCCTTCTTTATATTCAACCAAGTCCTCTACCTCAAAACCAGATACTTGATATAACTCTTGTCAATCGCCCTACTCAATCCCGAGTATTTTAAACGCATGATTTATAAGTTGTTTACCACCATAACTTAGTTAATCATATTTCCTTCAAAGCCATATAACGTTCACTAGTTATATAAATAATACAATTTTCTCCATGGATTTGAATTACCCGTATATAATTATTTACCCCATTATATACGTAAAGTTATCTTACAAAAATCACACGAATGTTGAATATGAATATACCCCATATATAGTTACTTACAATTCACTATATGTATTTAATGACCCGTATATAACTATTTATCCCATTATATACGTAGAACCATATTACAACATTCACATATATGTTGAATATAAATATAACCTATCCTCCCGAGTAATAACTCACCGGATGTATTCTCTAAATTTCTATCACACTAGGTTTACTCGCATAACCTAGATACCCCAAGTCAGAATCGTTCACTAACTTGGTCAAAAATATAAACATATTGGAGGCGGTCATATTCCTTCCCTGAAAGTGAGATAATCCCCTCACCCATATAACGGATGCTATGACCTGGGGATATACTCGCCCTACTCCTCAAGCTAGGGGATTCACCCACTACTCGTAACCTCCCTTGATAGCACTAGTGTATAAACTTTAAATAAATATCTAGTCACTGATATTCATAAGCACATATAATATATATATATCTATATAATAAAGTATAAAACTTATGTATGTCACAAGTTTATCTCATGATGTCATCTTTATAAATTTTTCTTGCATTTCCTACTTTGCCCCTCAAATCTTTAATTTCCCTCTCTTTTTCTACTTACCAAATTTAAGCTTCAATTCAAAATTGGGGTTACTTTCGTCAACATCACTTCTTCAATTTTTTACCACCCTCTCTCATCTCTCACAAACCTCTCATTCTCCCGTATCTCATCAGCAAGCCCTAAAAAACCCTACCTCAAAACCCTTCTCCCCACCATCTTCCCATTTTCTTGAGCCGCTGCCACCCCTGACCCATTGACGGAGCTCGTCTTTACGCCGCCGCTCCTCTTTACTTGGCTACTCATCTTAGGTAGGTTTCGTATGATTTTGATTTTTGGTTTCAAATACAAGACAAATTCATAGTGAATTGAAGTTTAAATTTGGTAACAAATATTTTTTTATAAATAAGGTCTCTCACGTTTGGTTGTCCAATAGATTGACATATCAGGTCTGTCTGTGCTCTGTTTTATTTTGTGCGTGTTGTTAAGAATTTTTTTGACGATTCATGTGTGAGATCCTTCTAAAAAATGTTGGTCCTTTTAAAAAATGTTGGTTGTTTAGATCTGTCATTATTTTCCAAAATGTTGGTCCTTTTACACCTGTTTATACGATGTTTTTTAGGTTTATTATATGGAGGTTTATGTCGAGTTTTACATGTTTATTATATGGAGTTTTACATGTTTATTATATGGAGTTGTATGTCAATTTTTACACCTGTTTATATGGAGTTTTACACATGTTTATGTCAATTTACATGTTTATTGTTGGGGTTGATTAATTACTGCTGTTGGGGGTCTATATATAAATAGGTGTATCGATTTTGTAATTATTTAGTATCCATATAAAAATACATGTGTAACAATTTTTTAAATAGATATCAAGAAATAGGTTTATATGTCTGTTTCACTTTTTACATAAAAGCATGTTTCTATTATGCCTGTTTCATTTTTATTAAAAATAGGTTTGTATTATGCTTGTTGGGGTTGATTGGTTATTGTTGTTCGGGTCTATATATCAACAGGTGTATCAATTTCGCAATTGGTTAGTATTCATATATAAAAATACCTATTTGAGAACATGTTTATCAACATATTGAATGCACATATAACTTTCTTTTTTTCAATTGTATTGTTTGTTGATGTTGTACAAGTAATTATTTTGCAATATCTATAATTTGAACACATCTATGTTAACCTGTATTGTATTCGTTTTAATGGTTAGGGCACATTAAACAATTTGAGAGTCAGAATTTGGATTTTATGTTGAGTGCTTGAGTTTAAGTATGTGTTTCATGCATTGTTCTTTAATCCTAATTACTGTCCAGGAAGCCTCTTTGGGTTGAATTGTGACTTCAAGAATGACCAGTTGAATTTTGCTTTAATCCTAATTACCGGTGTATCAGATTTGTCGGGTAACTGTTGACGTATTGACTCCACAAGGGCAGAGTGAGCGGCGTATCAGATGTGTATTGGGTACTTTTATCAATCTATTTTCAGTTTTATGAATAATAAACTCTATTATGCCACTGTTAGTCTAATTATTTTATTGTCTTAAGCTTTTCTAATCAATATCAATCATGTTCCATTAAATAACTTAGTGAAGTTCTTTTGTTTGAGAAAAAAACAAAAAAGGAAGTGTATAAGTTTCAGTTAGGTTTGTATTCAATTTACATTTTAAAAATATTCTATTTTTTGTATCACTTGAGTATAATAAAAACGTTATGCTTGAATCTATCCCATTTGACCTCTTGACATTTTGTTTCTTTTTAATATAAAATAGGTAAATATATATTAACAAGAATTGTACAAACATTTGGATAGAGTCAAACATGATTGGGTAGATTACTGGAGGAGATTTCTCGAGGAGTAAGAACATAGAATCCCTATGTTCAAGGTTGGGAAGAACAAATAAGCTTATGTCAGTCAGCTACCCGTATGGTGGCAGAGTTAATAGATGCATCTCAGGGAAAATTTAATGATAAGGCTGGTGATTGTCTACCCGTTATCGGTCGAAGTACTCATAGACGATTTCTCAGAAGAAAATCCAGACGTGAAATATATGAGTCATCATCGAGGATAATAGATGTCCGGATATGTCGATGCGTAAGAGTTTTGAAGAAACCCAAGTTGAAATTGGGAAGAAAACAAATGGGGAAAAGGCCAATGAAGATCTTTATACAATTTTAAATGAAATGAGGCTGGAAGAGGACCCATTAAAGGACTATCAAGATACTAAGGAGCCGAATTTTTTCATTGATGGAGTTTGAGTCTAACAATTCTACAGTGCAGGACGTTGGAGTAACTAATTAAGGTGAACTATAAGACAAGATATATTGATTATAGGTGAACTATAAGACATACTATATTGATAAACTTCATGAATCAACTTTGAATTTGTAACAGAACATACTATCTTCTTGAATTGAATGATCCGTGTACTGATTTTCATGAAGTTATATTATTTTAAATATATAACTAGATTGTGCTCTTCGCACTTTGGAACGTTAGCCTTGAGCTTTGGATTTCGGATTTTGGAAGAGGAACTTCGCGAAACCACTAATGGCTAAGAAAGACTTCAGTTGTTATCCGCTTTTCAGGGTCATAAGAAAGAATTTTTCTCAAAAAGTCAAACACAACATTAGAAAGAATTGGTGATTTGGTGAACAATGTAGCCGGAAAGTTTCTACGCAATACACTATACTTGACACTCCAATAGTTGGAGTATAAGGAATTTAACTTCACTCTCACAAAAAGGCCATTTCATCGTCTCCATCAGTCCCCTGAGATCATGTTCCATTATATATTTATCCACCTTTTCTTATTGGTTTTATTCAGGTATTTTTTATATTTGTCAGATTATGTTGATCGGGATAAAGCCCGATAAGACAATCCAGTAGTTCTTCATTTTGTCTGATTTCGTTTATTAGCATTGAATGTGCATTTCCACAGTGAGGAAATGATCCGTTACTATAAGGATTCCAATTCTAACTATTCCAATGTATAGTTGATGATATTCCTTAGTACATACTTTTGTGTTAATTGTATTTTATAAAACGGATTAACTAATATTGATGGGCCAGATTCTGCATAGGAAAAAAATGGATTCTGGTGATGGGCCAGATTCTACATCATTTGCATTAGTGAAGAGTGACGGGTAGGGGGGAGATCATCATCTGTTGACTGTGGAAAATAGTGATGTGGCATTTCTTAAGGAAAGAACAGTGAGGCTAGCTAAAGAGCTACTCTGAGCGACACTATTTTGGCTTGCTGCTGATTTAAATTATCATACACACTTTAAAACATGACAAATATAATCTGTTGGAATCATGGATATGGGCATGTGTAAATTTTGATTGTATTTTGTATCTGAAATGGCATAATTATTTAGATCAATGCCTCCTCATGTTATTGGCGTTGTATAGATATAACGGCTAAGATCTAGATCTCCATTACAGTTATTTTGCAAAAATTTATAGGGATGTCTCTTCAAACCATCTTTTCTCCACTTACATATATTTTCTCTGTCATTTTTGTTTTATTTGCACTAGAAACCACCCAATTGAATACTATAAATCTTTACTCTACGATGTGAACAAATGAGAGTTGGTGTTTTATTGAAACATACAAAACAACAGGTGTAAGTGATTTGAGTAATTAGAAAGAAACTTTAATTCATTTTGTTACTTTTGTCAACTACTTTGACTGTTAAGATTTTATTTGAAGCATCAACAGGTGTAAGCTGCATGATAGGCGTTTGAAGAAACATTTACGGATGTTTACTCTTCAATTACGATGACAACAACTATAATATGCAACTACTCTATGACAACAGGTACTTTTCAAGAAGTAGTTCCATTTAGTCTTCAATTACAATGAGTCAAAATAATACTTTTACTTGATCCCTTTATTTATGGCCACATATGACTAATTTAATTTGCATCCACTATATGATATAGCATAGTTTGGTGTCAAAATTCTTAATATGAAGAGGAAATTAATTTGCAATCACTATATGATCACATTAAACATTGTACTTATTTAAAGCTTCAATCTATGTTATTGAATGGTAGAGCATGTGTTTGATTTCATTTTTTTTTTTGTTTTTTGAATGCAAGGATAAATTTTTTTTGACATGTGTTTTAGTGCAAGGTTATATGTGATCTCTAACTATTAATCATGAACTATGGCAGTTGTTTATTCATAAGCCCGAGTTTTAAGGATCATATGTATGAGTTTTTCATTCCCTGGAAATAGAAATTTACTTCGTTGAGTCTTTCATTCTGTGAAAAATAATTTATTAAATTTGTAGTCAACTTGAAGAGCTCATACTCTGGTTGGTAAAGCACGGCGTATTCTTGCAAATATCTTGCTCGCATCCATAGGGAATGTTAATGCCTAAATCAACTTTTATGACACTATTCAGATAGTTATCTCACTGTTCAGATACTCAAATTTTATCACACTATTAAGATAGTTATCTCGAAACAGGATTTGATATTCCATTTTTATCTCATTAGTAGATTTGATATTCAATTTTTTTTTCAGAACATGATGCAATGATGGACACTTTTGTTCTTCAAAGTTGGTGATATTTTGATCAGGAAAGAATGGCAATCAATGACAAATCCAAGACATAGAATGTTGGAAGATAAAGTGGAAAGCCCAAATGATGTCTCTCATATAATTCGGTAAGGAATTCACGAGCTAAAAGAATGTTCTAGGGATTGCCCCCTTGGGTTAATGTTCTTGGTCCTAAGGGTTATGGGAGTTATTTTTTTGGTACCCGTTAAATCTTACCACACTTTCATAACTGTTAAGAGTTCTCAGCATTAAAATTTTGTTTTTTGCTTTTTTTTTGTTCCTGTTACGCTCTATTCATTAACAGACTTGCAGTTGAGCTCTTTGGTACCTGTTACGCTGGTATTCATTAACAAAATTGCTGTTGAACTCTATATTCATTATCTTTGATTTCTTTAACAAACCTCTAATGACATTTTTAGGAACCATTTGTTTCTCTATGAATCTCTATTTTATTATATTCTATTTGTTATTTGATTTAAAGATATGCATCACATTGCTTACAAAATCATTTTTGCAAGACATATTTTGTTTCGTACTCCTATCAGATGAGATCCGGTGGTACATTTGGTGAGAACTGTTACAAATGAACTTGACAATCTTTAGACCATATATATATTAAATGTGTTAGGAATTAAGTCATATCATTTTGACCATTTATTCTCATTAATCATTTATGCCTGATGAGTTATATCATTTAGATGAGATCTACCTCATCACATTAATCATTGTTTAACATTTTGAACCATCTAGAAATTGAATTTTACCAATTTTCAAAGTGAATCAAATACTTCAGGATACATACTTAAGTAGTTAGGATCAATGAGCTGCAGGCCCTGAAGTAGCAGCAGTAGCAACCATGAGAGTCGCAACAGCAGAAGCAACTTCACTAATGCTGATATGACAGTCTACCAACAGCAGAAGCAACGATCACCAATGTTGCAGCACTTTCATCCCATATTTGGTTTGTTTTGTATGTGTTTTGTTCTTGATTTTCTTATATATTGTTTGAAAATGAACTCAAGATTTTAATATATGTGATATTAAATGTTTTGTTACTTTTTCAAGTGTTTCTTATCCCACCTTATGTAAAAAAGTAATGAATTTACTATAATTTTGATTTGGTGTGTGTTTCATCAATTCTAGATTTGGGCAAATTCAATTATTTCTGATGTGGTCCACAATGACAATACATTTTGGCTTTTTGTTGATAATTTTGATATAGTAAACTACTAAGCATACCAAAGTAAGCCAGGACGTGCATGATTATGAAGGATGTATGGCATTATTAGGCATACAAATTCTAGAAATTTTTATTATTTCTAGTGTATAATATGTAACTACAAAAGATCGAATGCTGTATATCCAACACTCTGCAAACTCAGGGGCAGTGACCATATTCGTTTGTGGTGGTAACAGGATGACAATAGAGGATACAAAACGTAGAATTCACGATGAATTGTGTGTGGCTAGGAATCTCATCCAAGATCTACACTACTATGTCCACCTATTCCACATTTATATTCACATTGTATGACTGAATTTTCTTAAGAGCAGTAGAGACAGGCCTAGGAAAGATTCGTTTACCCTGATCAAAGAACTAAATTTTTGTTTTTAAGAACTCCCAACATCATGACCAATTCTAGGCTTAAACCTATTGACAATTTCCCTCAGGGGCTGCAAAGTTAATCAGTCCAGAATATAATGTCCCCCCCCCCCCCTCCCAATTACCTACTGTATACAGAATATAAAGCCCCCCCATGTCCATTAATATAGTAGTATTGTATTTACATATTATAGGATCATATTGACTCTGGACACGACCCACCATTTATTATACATAGTACTTTAGTCATTTTCTCTTCCAGAGTAGACTTTCGCGACCCAAAAAAAATTGAATGTTGTATTCTGTTAAGTAGAACTTTTTTTATGCTAATGTTTCCCTTCGCACCAAAGTATATTATTCTACTTTAGATTGTCTATATAGAAGAGTAGATTGACACTCATAGAAATAATTGGACCTCTGCCAACATTTTGTGTGTTAATCTACATTTTGTATTTATTTTTCTTATTTTTCAGTCGATCATCAGATTATGGACTGATCAAGACTGGCGAGACAATGTATATTATTAACTTTAAGAAGAAATGAAAAGTCGTCGTGCTGTAGGTAATGGTAGAGAGATTCACTTAGCCAAGACCTGCTGTAATTGGAAATGAGGGGGGTGCTTAAAAATATAATTAAAAAAAAGAAAAGCAATAAATGAAAAATGAAGCTCCCTCATTTCCAATTACAGCAGGTCTTGGCTTTAAAAAAAATAATGTAGCAGGCCTTAAAAAAAGAGAGCATGTCCAAAAAAAATTCAATAAGATCTTTGTAGGCTTAACAAAATGGGAGTTGCCTTAACAATTGGAAGGAGGTATTTGCTTTTTTGCTTCTTGGAGTATTTCTGGAGAAGGTATTTACTTACTGGAGTATTGTAACGAAGAAGCTCTTGGCTCAAGGCAGAGAATAAGCTTCTCATTTGGTGCTCACTCTCATTTACTAGAGTGTTATTCAGCATGGGTGTATTTTTATTTTTATTTTCTCTTTGTTGTTTTTAATTTTTTAACAGAAAAAATAATTAAAATCCCATTTTTTTTTTAATTTTTCAGTTTAATTATTAAAAAAATTAAGTATTTTTAATAGAAAAATGATAAATTTTCCAAAACTATTTTCAACTATTTTCTAAAAGCTTTACTTGAATGTTTAAAAAAATTATGATCTTTGGTTTGTTTCGGAATTAAGAAACATTACAAACTTTAGAAATTTTGTTGGGCAACGAAATTTTCACCATTTTGCAAATAGGTACTTTGAAAATTTTCGTCGTTTTGTAATAATGTACATATATAAAGAAACTGCTCCCGTGTTTTGAACTCGAGATCAACTGTAGCTTTAGCGACGCCAGTTGCCCATCCTACTAAGGCGCGTCTTTATGCTTTTCAAAATTATCAGCGTGCCTTCAGGCACGGGCATACCCTAGTGTATATATATATATATATATATATATATATATATATATATATATATATATATATATATATATATATATAATTATTTAATTAATTTAAATCCTGGCTTTACCGTGTACAAAAATCCATAGCACAAGCCTACATATAAATCTCGAGTCTATGGTCCGACTCTAATTTAATTAATTTGTACATTAATTAATTTAATACTTTTGGTGTCGCCCAACCAATGTACTCAGACTTGCCCTCTTGGCCCGAAATTAAATATCACCCGAGTCTATACACCGACTCTAAATTAATTAGTTTTACTCCATAACTAATTTAAGTAGGTAGTGCCGCACTACCACTATACCCGAACCTATCCACCCAATTCGTTATTTTAGCCTTAAGAATTTATTTCATCAAAATTCGTCAGTGATGTGTCGCGTGTAATCTCTCTACCAATCCCAATTATATTCCCTTATAATTGTTAGGCATTAACTCTCATATTTAATCTCTCTCTGTTTTTTTAGTAGGTAGGAGATTTAATCAAGATTTTTACTCTTATAAATCCCAGGCCAAATAGGCGAAAGACCTGAAGGGTCGATCGATCGACCCCCAGCCGTTGATCAATCGATCAAACATGTGGTTGTCTTATCCGAGACTCTGTTCCACCATTAACGAAAACCTCCAAGTTCTATCATTTCCCCTGGTCAAACCCAAGAACAATCAACACTATATCTACATAGGAATAGGATCAAGGCACCTTATAGAACTTCAAACTCAAATTAAATCTCACGAATTTCTATTTTTTCGAGTTGGGGAATTTCCGGGTTTTCACACGTTAAATCCAAATTCCATCAATTTATCCCAATTTAGTTCATAATTTCTATTGGATTTCACATTAAAATAAGATATTTATACTCAGAACCATTTAACACAATTAATTCGCACTTTGAATTCATTCCAGTGTTCCATTAACAAAAAAACCCTATTTTGTACCTATTTATACCCAAAATTGGATTTTGGTTTACACATCACTAAAATATGAATTGAATATCACAATTAAACATCACACCAAGTTAACCACTTGCCTTATGGGTTCGTAGGGTCTAATCTGAGTGTGTGATTCGCAAGGTTGATGATGAACTTCCAATAGGTTCCTTGCCTTGTCTCCAAAAGACTCCAATTTTGCAGCGAAATCACTCCCTATGGCTTCTTCTCCAATCCCTAGGTTCTCCCTTGTGTTTTCTGCCGTTTCCTTTTTCTTATATTTAGGTCTTAAAACACTAATCCCATTTTTAGCCTAATGGGCCAAGCCCAAGTGACCCAAGCAGCCCTGTGTGAACCCGGTTATGCCTAAAAATGCCTCGTGACCCGTTTACTACCCTCGGGTACACATTTTCGACTATCTCAGCCCATTCAGACTCAACCGTGCACTCAAAATTGACATCCAAATTAATTTATACAAAACCTTATCTCACACCCAAATAAGTCTATGCCGGCTCCCAACTGAGATAAATAAATGCCACGTCACTAATACACGTTATGACGTAAATAAATTATTACTATTCACTTAGTAATTAAATTTCCCTAAATATTAACCATTCACTCACTGATTAATATTTAAATACACATTACCATAATTAATTCAATTAAATTACGACACACAAGTAATTTAAAATTTTCCGAATTAATTAAATATTACATGCACAAAAATACGGGGTGTTAGAGTTCGACCCGGATTTACACTCGCTATTCTATAATAGCCCGTGCACTTGCGGTATTTTATAAAATTGACAATAGGTATCTTACAAATTATGCCATTTTTTGTAAAATAAAAGACTAGTGACCTGATTTTAAGTAAGTAGCTAAAAAAATCAAATTTATCCGATAAGCACCAATTGAACAAGTGTGAAATGGCTTTTTAGACCTAAAAAACAAATTTAAATCATTGTATTTTCAATTCACACTCGAATAGATCTCCACTCAGCAAACTCCTTTCTAGCAACAAATCTTGGGTTCTTATCATGCAACCAAGGATAAATTATCAAAGTATGTCCCTTAAGCTCACAATGAGTGCAAAAAGGTACAAATATAATATACTGTGGTATATGTTGTGCTTTATTTAAATATTAAATTCTTCTCTTTGAAATTTTTTATCTTCTAGAAAAATGAGACATGTGTTTCTCTTTCCTAGAAATGATCAACCCAAACCATTAGAAGAATTCTGTGTTTTTCGATGTTGAAAATTTTAAGAAAAATTATTATTAGTATTTGGAAAACTATATGGAAAACCTTTTTCATTTTTCTTGTTATTTTTTGGTTGTTCCTTTATTGAGAAACACATAGTTTGAAATGGTGATTGCAACTTGTCTATTTTAATTTGACAATGTTCCAAAAGTATTTAATAAAGTTTTCCAGATAAAACATCGAAATCCATTTTAAAACGTTTTTCTTTCTTTAACTCAAGTGACAACTTCTCAAAATTAATTTTTCAAACTTGGTTTTTCATATCTATTTCACTTTCTCTTCCCTTAAATAAGATAACTCAATATTTACTTTTCTACCAATTTAACACATTCATTGATTTCAAATTAAACATTTTCAATGTCTTTCAAAGATTTTTATTTCTGAATAGTGTAAGTTTATATTTTTGAAAATAATTTGAAGTTTAGCTATTTTATTTTTAGAGAATTCAGACAAAACTCATCAAATGATTGAAATTTTTTTCTTCATCACTTTCCAAAGAAGAGTATCAACTTCAAACACGAGAATTTATGATAATATCATCATTAAAATTATCATGAAAATAATTTTCAAATCGTTTAACAAAACAAACATTGACCTTATCTGTGACAACCCGAATATAATTATGATGAATAATATTAAATCATGCTTATCTTATGTGATATGAATAATGTGATATTAGTATATCTAATGTTAAGTGATTATGTTTATTATAATCATACTTTCATAAATCATGAAAGGTCGAATTATTTACAAACACAAATTTTGTTGTTTTCGGTAGAAATGTTCCTGTTAGAGACTAGTTTTGACCTTTATAATATTATAAATTACTTGAGGTGAAAAGTAGATAGTTGTATACATGTGAGTTAGGGTTGTAACACAACAAACGGATCATCAAATGGATGCCCGAGTAAAGAGTTATACCGAATTTACGAACAAAGGGCAAAGTTGTCCATTCCCTTTAAGTGGTAAATTGTCTTTTATTAAACCAAATGTTTTAAATTGATTGGTTGGCTTGGGAGGCAGCCTTGGCCGAATTAAAACCCTCCCTATAACATATTTCTTCATCAAAACAAACCCTAGGTTCAGTTTCAAGTGTTGTTAGCTTGAGGAAATAGAATGTTGATGTTTAGGAAGAAAAAGTGAGGAGAAAAAGTGTAGAAAAATCTGTGGAAATTACGTAAAAGCCCTGAAGGTAATCCTAATTGCAATTCTAGTTATTTATCTTATATTAATGATTTATATGATACAAATAATCATAGGTTTACGAAAGTTTCAGCCTTTTATATGTATGTATGGTTATATACAAGTTTATCTTAAGTTATATGTAGAAACCCTTAAAATTGCTTTGTATTGAAACCCCTTGTATTCAAACTTACATATCTATTTGTGTAATTACTGTAATTGATAAATTCCAATTGAATATGAAATTAGACTCACATATTCATATCATATCTGAAAATTAGAATTTATCTCCTTGTGGTTAGTCCGTAATGATGATTTCAAGTTGGTACATGGTTTTTGTTTTTATACTTCATTTCGGTATGCCCTGAGTTTAGTCAAGCTTTTGAGATAGCAAATGAAGTCAAACAATTATGAAACTTTAATTCTGTACTATTAAGTATGTGTAATAAAAATGGGTTGAAAATCATGGAAATTTATGTTGGAGAAAAATTATGAAAATTCTTGGAAGTTGAAGGAACAATAGAGGAGCTTATAGGGAAGATTTCTTTTGTTGTAGAGAAATGGTCATAACTTGCCCTAGGAAGCTTGAAAAATTACAGCGTCACTTGTAATGGATAGTATATTCATATATATTTTCATATTGATGAGGTTGGACCCCTGTATTTGTACAATTTAGGAATATATGATGGTTAAGTATGTAAGACAATAATTTCAGGCCATACTGGGTACCCCTCGAATGAATGTTTGTATTTCGTCCTTACAAAGGGTACTTTGAGTACATGTTTCATGTGTATATACATTGAAGAGTATAATTTCATGTTTACTTGACTTAGGTTATAAATTCCTCATAACGTATTTCCTACGGTTGAATGTCCGTAACTTTATCAACATGTATATCATTGTTTTGCCTTTACCTATGTTTTATGGAATGTGACTTAATTGGAATTATATTGTTGATGTATAGTCATGGAAAGTTACATAATTATGTTTGGATAATATTTATGATTGAGGTTCAGTACTGATTTAGTTGGATTGACAGGTGTAACGTCTAATCAACCCAGTTCAGCTCCACCAGAAGAAAACGTGAATACATAGTTGTCAACCAAGGTGAGTGTACTCACTGGAAAGAGATATTTGTATCGTGGTATTGATATGATCATAATATAATGGATATGAAATTATTCATTTCTGTTTACCAAAATGAGGGGTTACTCCTCGACCAGGAATGGGGGAGATTTGTCTATTAATGACAAGGGGTTACTCCTCGACCAGGAATGAGGGAGAATTGTCTATTTAGACAGGATATGTGAATCATGATTCGGAAAAGTTGGTCATTCATTATGAATGACCCGGTTAAGTTAATTCATAATTATATGGACATGATATATTGCATGAAAATTTATGTAGTAGTATAGTAGTGATTCATTCACTCGGCTATTTTTGCTCATGGTTCCTATGTTCACATTTTTCAGGTAACGTGATGTCACTGCCAAATCTAGGAGGTCGAGTTGGGTTATCCAGGAATGGGAGAAACTTTGATTTTGTGTAAATGTAAATGATGTAATTAAGTTAACTTATCCTTCAAGAAAGTTTTTATGGACATGATTACTCTGATGTTGTAAAAAGGTTTTCAGTTATATGGATTTACAATGATGACTCTGAAATCAAAACTCGTGATTATGGTTTGGTTAGATTAATTATGGTTTGAATCACTTTGACTTTCAAACTTAATTATAAGTAACTGGGTTGGGGTGTGTCAGCTTTTGGTATCAGAGCCTAGGTTTTAGAGGTTCTGGAGTGAGAAGAGTCTGGATTTGGCAGTGAATGTCAAAAATATATTTTATTTGATACTAACGATCATGTTAGGAAAGATATGTATATCTGCATGTTGTTATATCTTTGATCCATTTCAGATATAAAAGAATGGAAGGAGGGAATGTGAATGTGGAAATAGAAGATGAGGCTTCAAACATGGCAGCAGAGGTAGAGGTTGAGCAACCTGTTCATGTAAATATAGAACCTGACCCAGAATAATTGACAGGCATGCAAAAAATGGCACGTGCTATGACTCTAATGGCAAAGCAACAAGCTAGATTTATGGCTCATGTGGAAGAAAAAAAGACCAGGCAACTAGAGGCACAAGCCTTGGCTAGGGCTGAGGAGGTGATACACCGGGAAGAAAGAAGTACTTCACATGAGAAATTTATTAAGATGAACCCACCATCGTTCGAAGGAGCAGTTGATCCCGCAGAGGCAGAAGTCTGGGTTAAAGAGATTGAACTTATCTTTGGGGCGATGAATATGCCTGAAAATCAATGAGTGACCTTGGCGACGTATATGCTGAAAGGAGAAGATAAATATTGGCGGGATGCCACAAAACATTTGTTGATTACTCCAAAAGGTGGGAATGTGATCTCATGGAATGCTTTTGTCAAAGATTTATATGATAAGTATTTCCCCCCAATGTATCAAAAAACAAAAGGAGAAGGAATATTTTATGTTGAATCAGGGGAGTATGACAGTTAGAGAATACGAAGCTAAACTGACAGCCTTATCTCGGTTTGCATCGAGGTTTATACGGAATGAGGAAGACATGTGTAGCCGATTTCTTGACGGGCTTGAGTTAGTCATTAAATCTAGATTATCGGCTTTAGAGACTTCTAACTAGTCATCATTGGTGAACAAAGCCATGCTAGTAGAAAGGGACGTGAATGAAGCTAGAGGGAATCGAGAACGAAGTGTAAAGAGAAGAAGATTTGAATCAAGTTATCAAAAGGGTAGCGATACAGAATATTCGAGGTTTGGAGGGCAGAAATTCCAACAGGGTAGAGGTGGAAGTAGTTTGCAAAGGGGTGAAGCTAGTGGTGGAAGAGGTTCAGGAGTTTCAGCACAAGGAGATCCGAAGGTTTGTTTCTTTTGTGGGGCATCAGGTCATATAAAGAGAGATTGCCCAAAGTTACTGAATATAGAATGTTTTAACTGCCACCAGAAGGGTCATTTGAGAAAGAATTGTCCTATGTTGGCGAGAATAGTTTCAGTCAGTAGTGTGGGGCCTCATAAAGGATCCTCTCCAGGCAGTGCCACCAGGGGAAGAGGTACAGGATAAGAAAGTGGATCGAAGGAAGGAGGAAGAGTGTTTGTGATGACGCTACAAGATTCCCATGCTACACCTGAAGTGGTTATAGGTAAACTCTCTATTGCGAACAAAGATTTATATGCACTCATTGATCCTGGATCTACGCATTCATTTGTGGTATTAGATATTGTTTCATATTTGGATAGACCATGTTCATTCCTTAATTTTGCCTTATATATTTCTACCCCAATGGAAAGTGTAATTCTAGTTGAGCATGTTTATAAAGATTGTGTCTTACGAATTGGTGAGAGATATTTCTATGTTGACTTGATACCGTTGGCCATTCGGGATTTTGATATCATACTGGGGATGGATTGGTTATCATTGTATCATGGTTCCATTGATTGTTTTCAAAAGGAAGTTACATTTCATCTCCCAGGTGAACCTGAGTTTCAGTTTACAGGAGAAAGGAATGTTGTCCCAAATTGTCTTATCTCAGCCATTAAGAGTAGAAAGTTATTGAGTAAAGGTTGTACAGGGTATTTAGCTTATGTTGTTGATGTTAGTAAGGAAAAACTTAAAGTTGAAGATATACCAGTGGTTAGAGAATTTTCTGATGTCTTCCTAGAGGAATTGCCATGACTGCAACCCGATAGGGAAGTAGAGTTTTCTATTGAATTAATTCCAGGTACTGGTCCAATTTCTCTTGCTCCATATAAAATGGCACCAGCAGAGTTGAAAGAATTAAAAGTGCAATTACAAGATCTGATAAGCAGAGGTTTCATTCGGCCTAGTGTTTCGCCATGGGGAGCACCAGTGTTATTTGTGAAAAAGAAAGATGGGACAATGTTATTATGTATTGATTATCGGCAGTTGAATAAGGTGACCATTAGAAATAAGTACCCTCTACCTCGTATCGATGACTTGTTTGACCAATTACAGGGGGCCACAGTATTTTCGAAGATTGATTTGAGATCGGGTTACCACCAACTGAAAGTGAAGGATAGTGATATTTCCAAAACAGCTTTTCGGACTCGATATGGGCACTATGAGTTTTTGGTGATGCCATTTGGATTAACTAATTCTCCGGCAGTTTTTATGGATTTGATGAACCGGGTATTCCACCCTTTCATTGATTCATTTGTGATTGTATTCATAGATGATGTGTTGATTTATTCGCGTAGCATGGAGGAACATGAGAAACATTTAAGACTTGTATTGCAGATTTTGAGAGAGAAGAAATTGTTTGCTAAATTCAGCAAGTGTGAGTTTTGGTTGAATGAAATTGTGTTTTTAGGGCACGTGGTCTCGGGAAAAGGGATTTATGTTGATCCAAAGAAAGTGGAAGCAATTGTTGAATGGGAAAATCCTAAGAATGTGACAGAAATTAGGAGTTTCCTAGGATTGGCAGGTTACTATCACAGATTCATTAAGGGATTTTCAGCAATAGCATTACCACTGACAAAATTGACTCGTAAAGAAGTGAAGTTTGTATGGGATGAAGAATGTGAGAGGAGTTTTAAAGAATTAAAGAATCGGTTGGTTTCAGCCCCGATACTTACTATTCCATGTGGGAATCAGTCTTTTGTTGTCTATACAGATGCTTCATTTCAAGGTTTAGGATGTGTTCTTATGCAGAATGGGAAGGTAATAGCATATGCTTCCAGACAATTAAAGACGCATGAACGAAATTACCCTACACATGATTTGGAGCTAGAAGCCATTATTTTTGCTTTAAAGTTGTGGAGACATTACTTGTATGGAGAAACTTGTGAGATATTTACAAATCATCAAAGTTTGAAATACTTGTTTACACAGAAGGAACTGAATTTGAGACAGAGGTGTTGGATAGAGCTGATTAAAGACTATGACTGTACCATTCATCATCATCCTGGAAAGGCCAATGTGGTAGCATATGCTTTGAGTCAAAAATCATCAGGGATGCTTGGTTGCATACGGTGTGCTCGTGTTGGAAATATTCTTGACTTGGCATCGATGGGGATTGAATTGAAGTTTTCAAAAAGCAGAGGATTATTAGCACATGTCACAGTGAGACCTTTATTGGCCGAACGCATACGAAATTTGCAGACGAGTGATCCATTCCTTGAGAAGAAGAAACAAGATGTCCTGGATGGTAAAGAGAGTGACTTTGAAATTAAGAATGATGAATCGTTGTGTTATAAAAATAGGATTTGTGTACCTAATGATCCACCTTTAAAGAAAGATATATTAGAAGAGTCACATAGTTCTATTTACTCTATGCATCCGGGAGGTACCAAAATGTAAAGAAATTTGAAAGAGTATTACTGGTGGAACAATATGAAACGTGAGATTACAGAGTTTGTAGCTAAATGTTTAGTGTGCCAGCAAGTAAAGGCGGAGCATCAGAAGCCGGCAGGATTATTACAGTCGTTGCCTATTCCGAAATGGAAGTGGGAGCATATAACGATGGACTTTGTTACAGGATTACCCCGGTCACCAAAGGGGCATGATTCCATTTGGGTGATTGTAGACCGATTGACGAAGTCGGCCCATTTTCTTCCAGTTAAGACCACCTAAAATGTTGACAAGTATGCACGTATGTACTTGATGAGATTATCCGTTTACATGGGGCACCAGTGTCAATAGTATCGGATAGAGATCCAACGTTCACTTCTAAGTTTTGGCCTCGTCTCCAGAATGCCATGGGCACAAGTTTGAAGTTCAGCACTGCGTTTCATCCACAAACTAATGGGCAATCAAAAAGGACGATTCAAATATTAGAAGACATGGTACGAGCCTGTGTATTTGACTTCCAAGGTAGTTGGGATGATCATTTGCCATTGATGGAATTTTCATATAATAATAGTTATCAGTCGACTATTGGTATGGCTCCTTATGAAGCTTTATATGGGAGGAGATGTAGAATGCCTTTGTGTTGGGATGAAGTGGGTGAAAGGAAAATTTTGGGTCCTGAATTAATAGAAATAACAACTGAAAAGATCAAAATGATTCGGGAACGGATAAGGATAGCGCAAAGCAGGAAGAAATTTTATGCAGATAAGAGGAAGCATCCATTGGAATTTCAGAAGGGAGATTTTGTATTCCTGCGTATTTCACCATGGAAAGGTGCTATGAGATTTGGGAAAAAGGGGAAACTAAGTCCAAGATACATTGGACCATTTGAAGTGTTGGAAAGAATTGGGCCCCTGGCTTATAGATTAGCTTTACCTCCAGATTTATCTCGGTTACATGATGTGTTTCACGTATCGATGCTTCGTAAGTATTTGGCGGATCCATCTCACCAGTTGAAAACTCAACCAATTCAACTGAAGGAAGCCTTATCGTACATCGAGGAACCAATGGAAATTATTGATCGTAAGGACCAAGTATTGAGAAATAAAGTTATTCCCTTAGTTAAGGTTATGTGGATGAGCCATGGAGTTAAAGAAGCAACTTGGTAAAAGGAGGATAGCATGAGGAAACAGTATCCCCATTTGTTTGGTAAGTGACCTTCACATTAAATTTTGGGGACGAAATTTTCTAAGGGGGGGAAGTTGTGACAACCCGAATATAATTATGATGAATAATATTAAATCATGCTTATCTTATGTGATATGAATAATGTGATATTAGTATATCTAATGTTAAGTGATTATGTTTATTATAATCATACTTTCATAAATCATGAAAGGTCGAATTATTTACAAACACAAATTTTGTTGTTTTCGGTAGAAATGTTCCTGTTAGAGACTAGTTTTGACCTTTATAACATTATAAATTACTTGAGGTGAAAAGTAGATAGTTGTATACATGTGAGTTAGGGTTGTAACACAACAAACGGATCATCAAATGGATGCCCGAGTAAAGAGTTATACCGAATTTACGAACAAAGGGCAAAGCTGTCCATTCCCTTTAAGTGGTAAATTGTCTTTTATTAAACCAAATGTTTTAAATTGATTGGTTGTCTTGGGAGGCAGCCTTGGCCAAATTAAAACCCTCCCTATAACATATTTCTTCATCAAAACAAACCCTAGGTTCAGTTTCAAGTGTTGTTAGCTTGAGGAAATAGAATGTTGATGTTTAGGAAGAAAAAGTGAGGAGAAAAAGTGTAGAAAAATCTGTGGAAATTACGTAAAAGCCCTGAAGGTAATCCTAATTGAAATTCTAGTTATTTATCTTATATTAATGATTTATATGATACAAATAATCATAGGTTTACGAAAGTTTCAGCCTTTTATATGTATGTATGGTTATATGCAAGTTTATCTTAAGTTATATGTAGAAACCCTTACAATTGCTTTGTATTGAAACCCCTTGTATTCAAACTTACATATCTATTTGTGTAATTACTGTAATTGATAAATTCCAATTTAATATGAAATTAGACTCACATATTCATATCATATCTGAAAATTAGAATTTATCTCCTTGTGGTTAGGCCGTAATGATGATTTCAAGTTGGTACATGGTTTCTGTTTTTATACTTCATTTCGGTATGCCCTGAGTTTAGTCAAGCTTTTGAGATAGCAAATTAGGTCCAACAATTATGAAACTTTAATTATATACTATTAAGTATGTGTACTGAAAATGGGTTGAAAATCATGGAAAGTTATGTGGAGAAAAATTATGAAAATTCTTGGAAGTTGAAGGAACAATAGAGGAGCTTGTAGGGCAGATTTCTTGTGTTGCAAAGAAATGGTCATAACTTGCCCTAGGAAGCTTGAAAAATTACACCGTCACTTGTAATGGATAGTATATTCATATATGTTTTCATATTGATGAGGTTGGACCCCTGTATTTGTACAATTCAGGAATATAGGATGGTTAAGTATGCAAGACAATAATTTCAGGCCATACTGGGTACCCCTTGAATGAATGTTTGTATTTCGTCCTTACAAAGGGTACTTTGAGTACATGTTTAATGTGTATATACATTGGGGAGTATAATTTCATGTTTACTTGACTTTGGTTATAAATTTCTCATAAGGTATTTCCTACCGTTGAATGTCCGTAACTTTATCTACATGTATATCATTGTTTTGCCATTACCTATGTTTTATGGAATGTGACTTAATTGGAATTATATTGTTGATGTATAGTCATGGAAAGTTACATAATTATGTTTGGATAATATTTATGATTGAGGTTCAGTACTGATTTAGTTGGATTGACAGGTGTAAGGTCTAATCAACCCAGTTCAGCTCCACCAGAAGAAAACGTGAATAAATAGTTGTCAACCAAGGTGAGTGTACTCACTGGAAAGAGATATTTGTATCGTGGTATTGATATGATCATAATATAATGAATATAAAATTGTTCATTTCGATTTACCGAAATGAGGGGTTACTCCTCGACCAGGAATGGGGGAGATTTGTCTATTAATGACAAGGGGTTACTCCTCGACCAGGAGTGGTGGAGAATTGTCTATTTAGACAGGATATGTGAATCATGATTCGAAAAAGTTGGTCATTCATTATGAATGAGCCGGATAAGTTAATTCATAATTATATGGACATGATATATTGCATGTAAATTTATGCAGTAGTATAGTAGTGATTCATTCACTGGGCTATTTTTTCTCATGGTTCCTATGTTCACATTTTTCAGGTAACGCGATGTCAATGCCAAATCTAAGAGGTCGGGTTGGGTTAGCCAGGAATGGGAGAAACTATGATTTTGTGTAAATGTAAATGATGTAATTAAGTTAACTTATCCTTCAAGAAAGTTTTTATGGACATGATTACTCTGATGTTGTAAAAAGGTTTTCAGTTATATGGATTTACAATGATGACTCTGAAATCAAAACTCGTGATTATGGTTTGGTTAGATTAATTATGGTTTGACTCACTTTGAATTTCAAACTTAATTATAAGTAACTGGGTTGGGGTGTGTCATTATCTATATGAGAAACACTCTTCCTTTCACCACACACACATTATCCTCAATCTCATCAAGTTTGGCCATAAATGCAATGGTATCTTAACTATCATCATTTGATCAATCTAATGAGAATTTACTCTTCGGTCGCTGAATCTCACCATGTAAGACTTTTTCTTCTTCTTCTTCTTCTTCTTCATCTTCTTCTTCTTCTTCTTCTTCTTCTTAAAGGCACTACCCTTTTCACTTTTCTTTAAGTGTGCGGGGAACACATTAATGTGATGTCCAAATCCTCCATATTCATAGCACTTGTACTCATTTATTATCTTCCCCTCATTGAGATTTACGCTTCGATTTAGAGGATCTTGGTCTTTTAAGGTTCAAATTTCTTTACACTTTTAAAGACATTTTTGTTATTTTTGTAGAACATACTTAACCTTTCAGAATAAATCCATATCGTAATCAGTATATACTTGGTCTTATTTTCTCCTTCACGTACCAGAAAATTCTCAATAGACCCAATTTTAAAGTTAAGTCATTCTTAGGCTTCACATCTTAAACACTTTGATTCTTTAGAATATGCTCTTGCTCATAATTTTGGAAGGAACCAACTTTTCCAACTTACAATGATACAAATGGATGATCTCATTGAGAATAGAAATCTTTATTACAAATTGAGAAGCCAACAATCTTAATAGCCTTTTCACTATACGATTTTTTGCAATATTCTAACGTAGATTGAACGATGCATTGATGACATTCGTCAATCGAGTGTATTAATCAAGGAAAGTCACATCTTATCTCATTTACATTATCTCAAATCTAATCACAAGCCTTTTCTATAATTAAAGTAATTAAATGCCATATAAATATATTCCACACTTGATTTATGGAATCCATATATTATTTCAATCATTTCACTAATATCCGTTAAACACCATGTAATTAGTTTCTAATTTACAAATAAAATTTGATTTTTTTTTACAATCCATCAATAATATTTTAAATGAATTCTAAAAATATGGGGTATTAAAATCTCTCCCCCCCCCCCCCCCCACAAAAGGAATTTCATCCATAAAATTCACTAAAACTTATTCATTGACTTACTTAACATAAAAAACTAAAAAATAGCACAACGTATACATAAAGAATCAATAACCCCAAGCTCGAGAATAACATTAACCTAAAGCTCTGATACAACTTGTACCACTCGTGAATTTTGAAAATAAAAACAATTAAAATCCATGTCAGATTGAACCTTTTTAAAGGTAATATCATTTATCTCTCGGAAGAATAAAATAAAATTTGTAAATAAATAACCAATTTTTAATTGCCATAAAATACAAATATTATTTTCTCATTAATAATCAAAGTACTATTTTACAAATTTAGAAAAAAATTAAATATACAACTATCACCTTTTTTTTTATAATAAATGAGTTAAATATTTAGCTTTTTAATAAAAAAAAGTACACAGATATTATGCACCCATGAATCTCAAATAATCTAATGATATTTAATGAATCCAACATACGTATAAACATGAAATAAAAATATAGAATTATAGATGGTGGGGTGATAGGAAAATTCAGCAGCTCATATAAATGCTCCAAGTGGACTAACATAATCGTGCATGCACTATATCATGTGTATGCAATATGAAACTCATTTTAAGATCCTAACATGAAAAATAGATCTTATTTAATCACAATGTCTCTACACAAATCCGAAGCCCAAATATTTAATCTCCGCCTCACTTCCCTCGAGACGGTGTGCACTCTCATTGTACTTTCTTGTTACTTATCCTCCGAACCTTCCATGGACGTAAAAAAACTACTAATCAACCATAACATAGAAATAATAAATACTCAATGAACATATCCTTATCATCCCACCATAAAAGAATTGGCATAACCGTTAATCTCTACACAACCGTCAAAACTGAACCCATGATGTTTGTTCATCCAATACGAAATAAAAACGTAACTCGAAAAGCAGACCCCATATCATGGGTGGTTTGGCTAAGATATTCTTATGCATCCTCCAATAAAATTTCAAAAATTAAAATTCATAATTCTTCCAATTTAATCAGCATAAAAAAAAATTTCCACAATTTGAGTAAAAATTCTCTATCCAAAATTCCACTTCCATCATGCATGTAAATTAATCTAATTACATTAACCTGACTACACAACATTAAAACACATAATATATCATGTGTGTAACTAAATGAATATTCATAGACAAAGTTAATACATATAAAATGCATAATAAGCATGTAATAAATATAAAATTATGGTGAATACGAGTAGTACACAAATAAACCACAGGAGAACGAAACTACCTTAATTATAAAAGTTGAAAGTGCTGGATCAAAGCATCAAAGCTTCCAAATCATTACTTTAAAAAAAATATCATCATCTTCTTCCCCTTATTTAGAAAATAAGTCAATATATTTCTCATCTAAAAGTATTCCCCAAATTCTTCTTATTTTCTCTCACAATTCTCTAGAATTTTCTCCCTAAAAGGTGTCAAAAGATCACAAACCCTAAAAAAAATTTCTATGTCAATAGGTAGGTTTAAAATTACCGTAAAAACTTAATAAAAACATTGATACTTTTCCTCCATTATTTCTCCATTCAATTTTCCATTAAACCATTCAGATCTCCACATAAATGCCTCATTAACTGTGCTAACAACTCATTAACTAACTAAAATTATTCCCAACTTAATTATTATAATCTGTAATAAAAAAAAACTTTTAAATTACATGTAAAAGTTAGACCAATATGAGCCCCATTATGTTCTTCACTTAATTTCTCTTACTTTTACAATATATGTCATTAAACGAGCACACTGACCCTTACTAATGACGAAACAACTAACATGTATTTAATATTTTTCATTTAATTATATTAAATAACTTAAAATATATCCAAATTATATGGAGGAGTATTGCCAATACAAAAATTACAAATAAGTAATGATAAATATATTTCACCCTTGAGTTATTGAATTCATATATTTTTTAGACAATTTTAATAAAATTCATCAAATCTGACATAATTAGTTTCTAATTTACAAATAAAATTTGCAAATAATTATGAAAATTGATCCAAATTATTTTAAATTTATTCTAAAAAATATGGGGTATTACAATATATCTCCTTAAAAAAGGAATTTCATCCTCGAAATTCACTAAAACTTATTCGTTCATTCTGTTAATATGAATGAAAAGCTTAAAGGTGATACAACGTAGATATAATGAACCAATAATCCCAAGCATGGCAATACGATTAACCTATAATACTACTTGTAACATTTGTTAACTTTGAAAATAAAAATACTTAAAGTGCGTGGAAAATTAAACCTTTTTAAAAGAAGTATCACTTATCTTGCTGAAGCATACAATGAAATTTATAAATAAATAACTAATTTTTAATTGTCATAAAATACAAAGATTGTTTTCTCATTAATAATCAAAGTCCATTTATATAAACTTAGAGTGAACATAAAATATACAATTCTTTTTTTACACAATAAATAAAATAAATAAAATAAATAAAACTTTTATTTCTAACAAAAAAAAAGTACACACAGCTTCTAAAATTCCCCATGCAAGTTAAACAATCCAAATATCGTTAATAAATTCAACATGTGTTTAAACCGGAAATACAAATATAAAATGGGGGGAGAGGATAAATGCTCTAAGGGCACTAAATATAATTGTGTGTGCAGATATATCAATGTAACACCGTGTAAATTCTGAACCTTAAATAATGCATTTTAAATTAAAAGTCAAAAAGTTATTTTTTTTGGTGAATTTAATATGTGTCAATTAAAAGGTGGAATGTTTAAAAAATAAAAAAAAAAACCCGGTCTAAATTTTATTTTATATAAAATATTCATTATGCGAATCAAAATTTTTAATTGAATAAATATTAATAAATTCTTAATTTTTAATTTTGGAAATCGAAACATTCTATTTGGTGATAACAGCTTTGTAATTTTAAAATCACATTTAATATATATATTTTTTAAACATCTCTTGGAGAGAGGGGCATTGACCCCTTTTTTTTTCCTTTTCTTCCCTGTTTAGGCGCAAGGGAGTAGGTTTCTTTTATTTTTTATTTTTTTTATTTTTTTGTTTGTTGTTATCCTAGTTATCTTGTATGGGTAAGTTTGTAACGAGTCTGGATTTTTCCACTTTGCTCGAACAAGCAGGGATAAAGAAGGATTTGCCTCCAAAAAATTTTGGGGCGTACAGGTGATGAGTGGATAATGGCACATTTTATTTTAGTAATTAATTTTTCAGAATTAATAATAGATAGGACTCTTTTATCCAAATCTATAAAAAGGAACTTTGACCACTTTTTAAAAAATCATGTCACTTTTGTTTCAAAAACCTCTTCTCTACCTACACAAAACACAAATATTCAGACCCTTATATTTCAGCTCCAAACCTCCATTAAACAAAGATTCAATTATATCTTAGGACGTCTAAACTACATTTTTTCAAGAAGGTCTAAGAACGAAACTTTATTATTTTTTCAAGACGAACGAAACCGAGTATTCAGAATTTTCAACCGACGATTTTCAGGCATGAATACTCTATTCCTTTCCTTTAAGTGTCGCATAAACCCTTAATTGCATGTTTTTCTTAAAAGAAATTAATAACTTAATTAGAGCATGGGGACACTTAATTTTGTTACTGTTTTTGTGAAAATTTTAATATCATTTAATCTTTAAAACCCTTGAGTGCGTAGGTTAGATATTTGAGTTTTTATGGTTTTGGGTGTAGGTTATCATTTAGAATTTTATGGGGGTTATTCGAACACGCTCATTCTTATAAAAAAATAGATTACTTATAAAAGAGAACGACCATGACATATTGAATATTGTTGCCTATTAATTAATTTAACATTTTTGAATGTAAATAATTATGTTGAAAAGGACGACGGTGTTATTCATTGAATTAAATGAACTGGGACTTTTATGATTAAGTGCTATGTTATTCTTATGAATTGTGTATTGTGTGATTTTTTTATTCACGTTTTCCATTGGGGGGATTAGGGGCTTTTGGTTAGTATATTTCTCAACCCAACTTTTAGGATGCTTACTAGGTATGGGACTAGTGGGTAGGCCTTCGGTTATGATTTATGCTTATTAAGTATGGAACTAGTTAGTGTAAATTCGTGGGGATTTTATATTTTGGGGTGGGGCATATTTTTACGTCATATCGTCTTTTCGTTAGCCTAGGCATGAGACTAGGACGCGATTTATATTGGTGATTCATCCTATATGTAAGATAGGATGTATGTGTAATTGGGGACCCTTAGGTACGGGACTAAGGGGAATTTTGAGGATCTCACATCGATTAAAAGGGTGGGGTAATTTATTAATTATGAAATTGAGAAAATAAGAATTAATACCTAAGATAAAAACGGGTATTAAAATTTATAGCGATATAATGTGCAGGAGCTGACGGTTTAAATGAGTCGGCTAGCGATTTATGTCGTGTCGTGTCTGGAACATTGCCAAATTGCGGGGGATCGACATTTTAAACAGATTCGGGTGGTGTTTTGGCAAGGGGAAGTATTAAACTTTGGTGGAAATTACCACCCGGGGCGGGAGGACCGCCATAATAAAAAGTGAGAATAATGATAATTTGGGTTAATTAATTAAATTAGCACTTTGGGACTATAGGATAATTAAAATAATATTGTTGTGATTTTTATGAAAATCTTTAGGGGTTGTTAGTAATTTAGCTTTCCTGCATTTAATTATATATCGTTTCATTAAAATACTCTATTGTGATATTTATTACGTATAATGCTATTGTCTGGGTCTAGGAACCCTATTTTAGGGGAGTAGTGTGTATTCTTGCTCGGAGCTCTGACCTCGTACATTGACTAACATTTTTCGATATTAGTGTTGGAGTAGTTGTATAGGATTTATCGGATATTACTTGGAGGTGCAGCTAGAGTTGCTTTTATTTACAGCTTTATTTAATTTAGACTTTCCTTTCCGTAGTATTCCATTATGAGACTTGTTTTGGATTTTATTGGGCCATTGAATTTCAATGTTGTTTACGGTTTTGGATGTGTTTTTTTAATTCAAAGTTATTTAGACTATTTATTTAAAGATTCATTATTTGGAGATTAGCATGGTCATGGGTTTTTATCGCATGGTTGGTAATCATTTATTGGAATTGATTTAATTGTTACTTTGTGGATTGAATCATATATGTCTCATATATATCACATGTTGAGAATGATATTGATTTAGTGACACCTGATGTCGTTTAGCGACGGTGGCTGGGCACCCCATTGTCCGGATTGCGCGTGGTGTTACATATGGTATCTGTGCATGGTCTTATGTCTCGTAGGTTATGAGTCTATTTTAGCTTCCATGTTTCTTATCTTTTATTCCTTTTGATGATTTTTACTATTAGTCATTTCGAGTTTGATGTTGTTTTTTTCTTATCTTTTCAGATGGAGAACACAAGGAGAGCTAGTTGTTGGAGGAAGGATTTCGTTTCAAGTCCCGCGACCCAGGAGAGGAAACTGTAGGTTATTTTGGATGCCCAGGAGTTACGGCTATCATTCGAGAGGCCACGACGACCGGTTTGGATATGTGCAAACATATGTGGTTGACTTTACAGAGGTAGGAGTAGGGTACACCCGCTTCGGTTTGGGACTGGATGAGAACTAGTTTACTTTAGGGCAATCCTCCTACCTTTGGAGGGGGATCTGAACCAACGGTTTCTCAATAGTGGATGAAATATATAGAGAGGCACTTAAGGATGGTGGACTTCACAGATGTGGAAAAATAGATGTTGGCTACGTTTAAGTTTCCTGGGTATGCATTACAATCGTGGGAGAGTGCCGCGACGATGGATGAGAGATACCGGCTGCATTATGAAGATTTTCAAATAAGGTTCAATAACAAGTATGTGAGCACATAAATTTCCAATTGAGTCCCTGTATTATTTTGACTTAATTCCGTGAATAAAACTGTGTTTGTAATATGTCATAGGGAGAATTTTATTTTGTCACGATCCCACTTGGTCTATGACGTATTGAAGAAATTGAAGACATTGCGGCAAAGATTCAAAGAATTAATCATGCCTAAGTTTAATTGGTGCAAGTTTAATCGTCTTCAAAGTAATTTCATTCCGAGATCACTCAGGTATCAATGCGTATAGTTTATGGTAATCGAAATTATTTTTATAAAAGATAAGGATGTATTTTTTATAAAGAAAAATGTTTTAAATGCTTTAAAAGTGTTTTAAAGGTTTAAACTACGTTTTATGATGATAAGCTCATAAAAGAGTTTGACATTTTTGGATCTCTCTTTGGAAGAGACGTTTTAAACAAAAAATAAAAAAAATCAAACTTTCGCGCTGTCGTTGAAATGAGATGGGATGTCGCTCGAACGAGTTCCTTAAGTTGTTCGAATGACACATTTTTTGAGGCGGCATTTAAATCCTATTTAAAAAGTGTTTTCATCATAATTTCATAAGTGTGCATTCTGGAAAATTGTATTCGACCAAAAACTTGTTTGCACATGTTTTCTAAGGTTTACAAAGCATAAACACATCCTTTCGAGTTTGCAAAGATCCGAGTTATAATTCTTATATGTTTAAGTGATCTTGTTGCACCAAAGTTGTTTGTTCTACACATTGAACATCAAAGGGTTTTGCGGTGAAGAAAAGAGAAGGACTTCTTTTTCGACATCGTAGACGAATCGAAGCCATTCGGTGGACATCGAGATATACGTGGACGCGTGTGTTGTGGACAGATATTGTGGAAGACAATTTTTTTGTGTGGGGAATATTGAAGAATGGTTGAAGATCAGAAGGAGCGTCAAGACCCATGGGGATCGAGTCTTAGTGTAAGGCTAATCTGTCTTTGTAAAACCATTGTTCATATTGATTGTCTAGCTTGGGCCGTCCGAGGTTGTTTTCCCGTTTTGGTTTTTTTCCTTGTACATATGACGTTGTGAGTATTCTTTAATTTACTTTACTTGCTTTAATCACTATATGCATGTTTAGGATTAATCAAGATAAAACTGGTTTAAAGTAAGAATTGGGTTTTCAAAACTTCGTTTGGTGCATAATTAAAAGTAGGATAGTTTTTCGGAGAAAAATTGGTTTGAAAGAAAACACATATGTTGGGCATTCTTCAAATTGGTATCAGAGCTAGAAAACATTTCTATTTGTTTTATGATCCCATGTGTTTTCAAAGATGAATTCTAGATATAATGAATTTTCTCGAACTCCTGTTTTTGATGGCACTAATTACACTTATTGGAAGATGAGAATGAGATGTGCTTTAAAATATTTGGAGGAGCGTGTTCGGCTTGCAGTTGGGAGAGATTGGACACCCTCTCTCACTATTATAGGTGAGGTCACTAGTTTAAAGCCTATTGAGTCATGGATCGAAACTGAACAAATACTCGTCGATAGATTTTAGTGCCGATTTCATACGTGCTTTCCAGTACAAGTAATTAGAACCATTGAAAACAGGAAATTTTGAAAATGGGGAAAATTCCATTTTGGCCAAAAATTATTTTTAAGATCTTAACGAAATAATTTATCGCTTTGGCTCTGATACCAATTTGTAATGTGGTGATAGGCCCCCGATTTTAAAATATTCTTATACTTTAAAACCAATTTCCTTTTTAATTATGCGGAAGAGAAAGATGATGGTTCAAACAAATAAACAAATTTTAATTTCTTCTAAATTAAAATAACACAAAAGTGAAATAAAATTAAAACACACACTTATTTCAATTTCACTTAAACCACTTTAATTTAACCCAAGTCCTAGAAAATTTTCCTAAGTCATATTTCTCAATTTTAACAAATTAGGCCAAACCAAATTTTAACACATTAACTTAATGACTTGAATTAATTACACATAAACATTACCCAATATTTAATTTAGTACCAAATTAAACATGTAGTGATTAAAACCAAATTTTATCTTGAATTACCTAAGCATGGATTCTAAGTGAGTATATCAAGATAAAATAAATAATAAATCACTACGCTGCGTTGTACGAGGGAAAACCACAACGGGAAACAACCTCGGACGACCCTAGCCTTAAATCCACTAAGTAAGAAATTTACATTTACAAGACAGATGACTTACTTCTTCAACTCGAACCCTCTCAAGCCTTGACTCGTCTTCTTGTAACCACCTCTACCTAGAGGATAACCATGGAGATCCACCGCGATCTCGGACCAACCGATCGGACAATAGGTACACCGTGAACCACACATGGTGCCTTTCACCATGTGAGAAAGCCGTAGATAAACAATTCTTCTTCTTTGAGGGATTTAGAAGAAAACCCAAAACTTCTCTTCAAATGGTAGAGATAAATCGGTGCCAAAATGCTCCAAGCAAAGTTTATGTTTATGAATATATGAACTTGGAAGAAACAAATATGGGTGTAACTAAGTGTTTAAAAGATTTTTCTTTATAAAATGAACACTCAAACTCATGAACTTTTTCTTGGAAGAATCAACTCTCAAAACTCTCTCTAGGAGTTAGAATATTATGAAAAAGTTAATCCAAAAAGGTTGGTTCCCGCACTATTAAGATCTGTCAAAAGTTAATGGGGGTAAGGAAGTGGGAAACATGGGTAAAAACTGCTAATAACTGCCATAAAATTTTCCCGCCTGAAATCTCGTTAGAACAACATTTTTGTTTTTGTCCGGAATTGATCCAAAACTATATTAAGACTCAATTGGAGAATTGTGTCCTTACAGTATTGTCGAAAGGACTGATGCCATCAAGATTTAGAGTTTGTTGAAGGTATTGTCCAAGGCCAAGGAAGATTCCATAAATGAATACAAAGCCTCACCTGACTTCACCATTCAGAGGATGATATGCATGTGAGATGGATACAAAAAACTCAAGAAGGTCACAAAAGGTTTCCGTAACATTGCTGAAGAAGTTGTCCAATATCAAGGCTACAATGATAAGGATAGATCCTTGGCTCTCGAAGAGATTAAAATAAAAATTGATGAGCTGACTAATGAGGATAAAGATTGTTGTCAAGCCAAATAGCTCTGCTAATTATACCATTCCTGTTATTTCCCATAAAGTGTCTCAAATACTCCAATGGTTGAGGTTATTAATAAGAGTGTTCCTTCAGCTCCTCGGGATCCTGCTGCTGCCTAAGATATTTATCTAGTTGTTTTTTATGAAGCTTTATCGCGTAACTGCTCATAGAAACTTTTGTGAAGTTTTGTCAGATAACTGCCCGGGATCAAATTTGTGATATTTTTTAAACGATTATCTATGCCAATGACCATTTAATTTGAATGGAGAATTAATGACAATGTTTTGCATCCACCATTGCTTGTCTTTGTGCATGTATTCTTCGTTTTATTTGATGTTATACAAGTTATTTTTCTTGGCTAAACTATTAGCCCAAACCTACAGTCAAGTGCATCTATTATGTGCAAAATATTTTTCACAAAGTGAATGTGGTCATGTCGTGTCAACTTACCAGTATTTTGTGTTATGGTCTTATGGTTGGATCTCATCAATCTGACTAGACTTATTAGATTTTTAAATTAAAATAGGTTTAGCATAATTATTAGTGTTAGGTTCATGATACGACGCAAATATTGCGTATTTCACCCGTTAACCTACGCGTTATTAGCCCCCTCGGGTATCTTAATCCCTATATTTATGCTCGTTAACCAGACAACCTAGGATTTCTATGTTAACATGTTTTGCAGGGGTTAATTGAGATTTTGTAGGTATTTAGATGCTTAGTATGAAGTTTGGATGCATTCTGACGAAGTTCCGTACACAATCGCACGCGCAAGGGCAATTTAGTCAATTTACAATTTGGGCAACTGGCCCAATGTCTTCACGGAAGTTGAAGCCCTCTGAACAAGCTTCGCGTGGATGCAAACGATGCACGATTTCGAGTCTGAACGAAGAAGTTACGGGCTTTTGAGCGGAAGAGAATTTCAAACCAACCCAAAACAGGGGAAAGATTCAAGACCTGTAGGTCTCAATCGATTCGCCCCTTTTGCGAATCGATTCGGTTGGAGACAGTATGCCAGTTCCTCTGTTTCCGAATGGATTCAGATTCAAGCTGAATCGATTCACCCACCATTCCGAATCGATTTGGATTTCACCCCGAATCGATTCACCCCTCTGGCTGCCTCGATATATTCTCCAACCGAATCGATTCGGCCCATTGCCGAATCGATTCGGCCCTGCTGATATTTGTTTTTCTCCCCTTTTATTTACAATTTTTCCATGGGATTTATTTTTATATAAATACTCTTTCTCTTCATTTTGAAGAGATGATCTCCATTTTGTCTTAGATTTTAGGGTTTGGAAACTTTGGAGGTTTGCCCTACTCCTCTCTTGTACTCTTTGTTTTGTAACTTGTACATTAGTTTTAATTACATTAATTTAGTTGTATTTCCTTATTTCTTGCTTTCTATTTAGTTTACATGCTTTATTAATTAATTTACTTGCTTTATTTCTTGCTTTCGTAGTTTAATTAGTTCAATTTAGTTTATTTACATGTCATGCCCTTAGATAAATAGGGTCGGGATTTCATTACGCCATTTGCGGATTTGGACCTCGAAAGTTAGGGTTTCGTGTAAAATTGCATTTAATTGAAACCACGTGTATTAAAGTTGGATTGTTATGCGTTTAACTTTATTTGTCACGCAACTTTAGTGTTTATAGCGATAATCCGAATTTAATCCGGGTGTGACCATTTTTGATTAAATATTTAATCTCGCAACTTTGGCTTCAATTCCTTATTGCGTGATGTTTATGCTTAATTGAAAATGATTGATTAAATGTTTTCTAATCGAAATTCTAATTAGTAGTTGTTTAGCCCGTGAATGTGTGTATGCGATCCCGATCCTCGCTTTCCATTAATTTAGCTTTAACTTCTCTTTTGTTTTTCCACAATTCCCAACAATCACCTTTTCATTTATTTATTTTACACTTTTATTCCAGAAGTAATTAAACAATTAACATCTAAAATTCAATCACTCCCCGTGGATTTCTTACGATACCCGACTTACCGCTGTACTTGCTTGTCAAGTGTGGTAGTAGCTTATGTTCTTTTGTATCGCGACGGCGAAACACACAACGATTGTGTCCTCACATGAACACACTTTTTCCTCTCGGTCAGTTCATGTGGTTGGATCTTGTCGAGCTAACCCAAGTTACAAGCTACTGGGTGGATACCCCCAAGTTGTCATGACAATGTTTCTTTATGTGTAACTTGAAGTTTCGCTGTCAATATATGTTGGGACTTTCCATTTCTTTAGATATATTACTGGTCTTTTGGAGGGATCTTATCATGTATACCACATAAATAAATTAGTTACCCAGGTCATCAAACTTCTTGATCATGACCAATCCAAGTCATGGTACTCTAAGAAGTATGGTATGGCTATAGTAACTCCGAGGTGTATAACGCCCCGACCTGGATTCATGAAATACCCGTGGTCAACCCGGTCCATCCCGAATGTTAGGAGTGAAGTGCGATGAAACAACCTAAATAATGTTTCTATTCATGTTATATTAACATTTCACTTAGTTAGCATACGATTCCAATTAAAATCAAGCTACATGAGGGACTCGTGGGTAGTGTCCCCGATTTAACGGGCCTGATTACATATTTTAAACAAATACCGTTATGTGAGGTAAAAGAATTGTTTTTATGGAAATTTCCCTTTACTCACACCAAATTTACCTTAGTATTTTCTATGAAAATCATTTTTCAATACATCCATGCACAATGTTAGAAAATACTTATTTTCCACTGAAATGTTTCATAAACACACTCTTTGCATTAATTATATATTAAACCTCCTTAGTATGCTCAATTACCCAATTGATCACTTCACTTTACCATTACTTTCATTTCATGTACATTAGTCAATTTCACACTTTTCTTGTCCACGTTATCATTTAACAGGAAGACGTATTAATTTCATTCAACTTAGGTTGTCTTTTCTTATTTTAACCACGCAAACCATTTATTTACTTTTCCCACTGTAAGGACACAATTTTCCAATTGAGTCCTTTGTAGTTTTGGCTCAATTCCGGACAAAGACGTTTGATTCATAGGATAGAGTTATTGACCATTCTTCAAGCCTATGACATACTAAAGTTGAAGACGTAGCGACCAAGTTTAAAGCTTCATCAAAATGCAGAGTTTAAGTGCTATGTTTCTACGTCATCAACATCATATGCCATAGTCTCCAAAGGTATGAATGCATTTCTATATAAATATAGGGAGACTTGGAATATTTTTATATTGGGTGTACTTTTATTTTAAACTGAGGTTTGTTTTCATAAAGGTACTTTAAAACATTAAAATAAAGTTTCTGCGCTAAAAGGGAATTTTTAAACTTTCTGGCTTTTCGTTCGAAGTTTTCGTTCAAATGAGTTTTTGGTTCGAACAAGAATTTCGTTCGAACGAGCTGTGCCAATGACTTGTCACTGGAACCTCGCTAGATAAGTCGTTGGAATGAAATGTCGTTCGCTTGAGATTTCGGCATAAACAGTATTGGCAGTTTTTTGGCACTTTCCTACTACTTTGTTCCACTATTCTTTCACATAATTTAATGACTTCGGGAATAGAATTTTTCCATGAACTTTTTCCAACTTCTAGAGAGGGTTTGAGAGATTTATTCTTTCATCAAAAGTTCCCTTGGTGTTTGTTACCCAAATTGAGTTATCCAAAGAACAAAACCAAGTTTACACCCAATTGTTTGTTTTAATCCAAGTCTTTATCTCTCTCTCTATATATATATCTTGCTTGGAGATTTTGTTTGGCACCAGATTCATCTCTATCGTAAAAGAGTGTTTGGGTTTGCTTCTACATCCCACAAAGAAGAAGCTTGTTTGCATTGATTTACCCACTTGGGGAAAGGGTCCTTGTTCGGGTGACGGTGATAATAAAAGTCTGATTGGTGGGTTCTGAGACCGTGGTGGAGCTTCGTGGTTATTACCTAGGAAGAGGTGGATACAAGAAGACGCGTCAAGGATTGAAAGGGGTCAAGTCGTGGAAGTAAGTCATCTATCTTGTATTTGTAAAACCGTACTTAGTGGATTTGAGGCTAGGTCCGTCCGAGGTTTTTTCCCATTGTGGATTTTTCCTCGTACATCGCGGCGTAGTGATTTATTATTTATTTTATCTTTCGCAAAATTCACCTTGAATGCATGCTTAAGTAAAAAGATAAAATTTGTTTTAATCACTACTTATTTAATTTGGTGCTAAATAAATATTGGGTAATGTGTAGTTAATTCAAGTCGTTTAATTTAATGTGTTAAAATTGGTTTGGCCTAATTTGTTAAAATTAAAAAAATATGACATAGGCAAATTTCTAGGACTTGGGTTAATTAATTGTGTTTAAGTGAAGTCAAATTAACATATGTGTGTATTACATCATATTTCACTTTGTTTAATTTTAATTTAAATAGAAATTAAAATTTGTGAATTTGTTATAATTGAACCAGCATCTACGCTTCCACATATCGAAAAAGGAAATTATTACTTTTTGAAGTCTAAGAAATTAAAAATTGGGTGCTTTCACGTTTTCAAGTGGTATCAGAGCATTGGGTTAGAAAGGCCTGGGCCTTTACAAATTGGTATCAAAGCCGGAGCGCTAATTTATTGCATCAAAGATCCATTTTTCGGCTAATATAATTTTTTGTGCTCCTTGCATTTTTAGGTGGTTCATTTTTTACTCACTCTCATTTTTGTTTTATATCTCTCGATGGGATGCCTTAATGATAATTTGTCCTTTTCTAATGATAATGATGTTTTTGCTATTCGAGAGGAATTTAATGAGATTAATAAGTGTAATGAAAAATTAAGAGAATTAAATTTGAGATTTGCAAAAAGAATTAAATTTCTTGAAAATGAAAATTCTTGTTTTAAAGCTAAAGTTGAATTTTTGCAAACCTCGCTATCTCAAAAAGATATTTTTCATGAAAATCTCATGGACCTAAATTATAATTTTAGTATATTAGAAAAGTCCAAGAAAGAGAGTGATTGTCGAGAAAAGACTCTTATGGACAAGTTTGCTCACATTGAGGGGGAGCGTGATAACCTTCTAGGTGTTATTGAAAATTTAAAGAAGGAGTCCCGTAAATTTGAGGAGTCTAATTTCTTACTTGAGTCCAAAATTTTAAAAATGGAAAATGACTTACAAGACTTGAGTAGTAGTTGTAATGGTTCTAGCTCATCTAGTTCGAATACTTTCGTTGCTAAAGCTAAAACCATTGTTAGTTTTAGACGGTCAACTTTATCCAAGGACTTTAGAAAAGGTCACACCTTAGGTAACATTCCTCGTGTTTACACATGTTTGCATTGTGGTAGGAAATGTCACCTTAGGGCATTTTGTTTTGATCTTAAAAGATGCCCTATGAAGTCTGTCAAGCATTCCATTTGTTTCCAAATCTCATCATATTAAATATACATCTATATGGGTTCGAATATCATTTTTAGACGCGCTAGATATTAGATTTGTTGATTCTCATTTTCTTTCACATGAAACCTCCCTTGCTAAATTTAAAGGTTGAATGCGTTAGTTTTGTTTGCATACTCTAGCTTTTTGTGCTTCATATTATATATCATTGCTTGGTGTATGCAGGTTTAGTCATTTTCTAGTCATTATTTTATTTCATATCTCCATAAGAACCGAACTATCTTGACCATGTGGTGCATTTTGATTTTATGAGCTTAAATATGGAGGAAGATGGTTAATATTTGGTTGTTTTGGGCGGAGGGTTGGTGGTGCTACTTTGGTGTGTGGTGGTGGGTTGAGGAAGTACTCCAAGAAGTAGAGAGAGAGACCAATTCTGATTGGTATGCCCCAAATAAGCCAAAGTATCATATAAATACTATAAAACCCTAAGGGATAAATTCCAAAAAACCCATAAACTTAACCCTTTATCGGTTGGTCCATTGAATCTTTATCCTATTTTTTATCTGAGTTGCTGAGAGCTCGATCCATCTTCCATGCCAACGATCCATGTTGTGACATGGCATTAAAATGTGCCGATTTTCATAATTTCATCTGATTGTTAGAATGAGATTGGGCATCGTTCGAACGAGATCCCATCTCATTCGAATGAGTGATCTAAAAAGGTACTAACGAGGCAAAAATCTGAGATGTACATTGTTCAAATGGGAAACACCCTTTTTTCAAAGGATTGTGTATCTCGTTCCAACTTGGTCTTTCTAATGGGATTCCAGATATCGGGGGAAATAAAATGTTTCTTCATCATTATAAGGTCGTTTGAACCTCATTAGAATGACTCGTTCGAAAAGACACCTTCACCTTTTTCCAACAACTGTAAAAAATCCTCCATCTAAACTTTAGGCCATAAAACTCCAATTCAATTGCATTGGGGACGCTACGTTACCAAAATTTGGCTTATGATCCACCTTAACAACATGAGGGCCCAATTAGTCATACCAAGTTACCAAATCATACGAGTATGATCAAAGTCATAGGGGAGGGTGTTACATTCCTCGCTCCTTATGGAATTTTATCCTCGAGATTATTAATCCATCATTTTCTAAAATTCTCTAGCTTATCAATCCTTACTCTAAGTCATCGGGATCTTCCAAGGTTGGATTATCAAAATCCCAACCACTAGGAAATCATCATAGCTTCTTCCACAAGGACATCCACTATAGAACTCAACATGAAACATATTCTGATAACCCCCATCAGGCTAGCCATCAAAGTAGCTTAACTTCCCTCAAGCCTCCACTTACCCAGTGGTCATACTCAATCAAGTCCTAAGTTTTTATCGCAGATCCAAGTCATATTAGCACATATATCGGAGAAATAATACCAAGTGATTGATACTCACCTAAGTGAAAACTGAAGCACAACTAGTATCCCATTCATCAACGTAAATTATTTCAGTCTAGAGGAATACAATCCCTGAGTCTCCTTGAATTCTTGGGTCATCCCGATCACACAAGTTCCCTTAAGCTGCATTCTAACATTGTATTGCTGGTCTCTTATATCTAAGGGCGACATGACAACTAAGTCCTAAATCATAAATCCGACTAATAACTTTATATAGGACCTTTCTATAAATGTAGGATTACTCTAGATGTACCACTATAGAACACTCTCCTGGGTATTACACTAATTTACTCATTTAAAAAAAACACACTATGTTCTAACCTTCCTCGAGTTCTAACACCATACGATGTTCTCAAATCATCATCCTAATCTTAAAACAATAACTGTTAAGTGTCTTGCTGATTGATCCATAAGGTCGCTAATCTTAGGAAAATGAATACTATGAGCAAACCATGTGGCCAAAAGTGCAGCCACATGTACAAAAAACTTTGTGCGATACAAAAGGATACTTTAGACAAGGGCGTACATAATTAAGAATTTTCCTTAAGCATGCTAATTTGAATCACGATTTACTGAGCCAAATCACATTGTACCATAAAATGATACAATCCTTGTCTATCACAACGAAGGGGAACAAGGTCCTCGACTACTGAAATTGAAATAACATAAAAAATCCTAAAATATCAATAGCCGTTATGAGATAGTCCCATTAGCATGCAACAAACTGGGGTTTATGAAAGGGGAACCTATTCCATATTCTTCAAACTCTAGGAATATTCCTCGATTTTCTCATCATATTCTATCCGATCCATAAACCCTTTGATTTCACTTCGCTTGGCCACCGATGGTGCATGATTTCGATGTATAATGAGGGAGTTATGGCATTTTTAGGATGGGTTTATCTTAAAAATTACACTCAAGGTCATATTAAAGGGCACTTTAGTCGTTTCATAATTTGGTTTTTTATCCTAATGCCTCCTTACATGTTGTATCCCTCTGAGTTATCTGCGCGAAACCTCCGACCGTGCCTAATTTCGAGTTATAATGAAGAAGCTACGGTATTTTCTATAAAGTTGGACAAAGTTGAGAATTCGGCACTCTTAGTTGCGAATGGATTCAGACAGTGCAAATCGATTCGGCTGAAAGCCCTCAAATTTCATTTTTTTAAGTTGGTTTTTGGTTGGGTATATATATGTAAACATTCTATTAAGTTGGGACATCAATTTTTACATTACTTAGGTTAGAAAATTATATTTTTGGGGATTTTTGTGGAGCTTCCCTCTCCTCCATTTCCATGGGTAGTTTTTCCCACTTTGTAAGTTAATATTACTATTCTTTGTACTTATTTGTTTTAGCTTGATTTCTTTGTTTTTCTTCACTTTCGTGCCTAGATAAATTAGTTTAGTTTATTTATTTTTGGTTTTGTTTATTAATTATTTGTTTACTTAGATTAATCATGTGTAGTGTGTATTTACATAGAGTTTGGGTCGTGTGTCCGCCATTGATGGACATCGAGCTTCGAAAGTTAGTTTTTGGGAAAAAGTTCATTTAATTAAAACCTCGTGTATTAAATTCGGATTATTATACGTTTAACTTTCTTTGTCACGCAACGTTAGTGTTTATAGAAATAATCCGAATTTAAGACGCGTGTGACCATTTTTGATTAAATGTTCTATTCCACATTTTTGGATTAAATTACTTCATGCATGATGTTTATAATCAACTAAAAATGCTCGTTTAAATATTTTCGAACCGAAATTCGAATTATTAGTTGTTTATCCTATGGAGGGGACCTGATCCTGACTCTCGTTTTTTTAATTCTAGTTTAGACTTAACTTCTTAATTTTTCCCTTTTCTTTATTTTCAACTTATCACCTTTTACACTTTTATTTCTGAAGTAGTAAATTAATTACCGATCTAAAATTTAATCACTCCTTGTGGATTTCTTACGATACCAGACTTACCGCTATGCTTACTTGTCAAGTGTAGTCATAGTTTAGTTTTTTTGCACTGATTCACCGAACCAATAAAAATGATTTGCGTATTACACGACACACGATTAAGCCTCTCATCAAAATGGCATTTTGATCAGGTGCGAACCGTGCATCGTGTAATACGCAAATCATTGTTATCGGTTCGACGACTCAATGCAAAAAACCTAAACTGCAACTACACTTGACAAGCAAACACATCGGCAAGTCGGGTACCGTAAGAAATCCACAGGGTGATTGAATTTTAGATTTTGATTATTTTTCTACTTCAAAAATAAAAGTGTAAAAGTTGATAGGGTGGGAATGGTGAAAAAGGAAAAAGAACAGAAGTTAAGTCTAAACGAGAATTAATAAAAACAAGGGTCAGGATTGCAGACCCTCGATGGGCTAAACAACTAATAATTAAAATTTCGGTTCGAAAATATTTAATTGATCATTTTTAGTTAATCATAAACATCACACAATAAGGAATTTAATCCAAAGTTGCGAGATTAAACATTTAACGAAAAATGGGAACACGCGGAATAAATTCGGAATATTTCTATAAACACTAACATTGCATAACAAAGAAAGTTAAATGTATAATAATCCGACTTTAATACGTGAGGTTTCAATTGAACTCATTTTTACACAAAACCTAACTTTTGGAGCTCGAAACTCATCAATGGCGTACACACTACCCAAACCCTATATTACTACTCACACAACATGATTAATGAAATAAAACAACTAATTAATTAATTAAAAAAAGAAACAAATTAATTAAAACAGGTTATCTAGGCATGGAAAGTAAAGAATGAGCAAGAAATAAGCTATAAGGAGATGTATTGTAACTTTCATTAACAAAAATGGTAAAACCCTAAGAGAGAGAAACTCCCAAAGAGAAACCCCCCAAAATCTAGCCTAAAAATTAATCTTCTCAAGTCTAAAAATTATCTCCACACATGATACAATGTTTACATACATATACCTCACGAAAAACCAACTTAAAATGAAATTTGCGGAATTTCACCCGAATCGTTTTGCACTTGACAGTGTTGAATTCTCAGATTTATCCAAAAATACAATAACTTCTTCGTTATAACTTAGAATTAGGCATGGTCAGAGGCTAAGGGGAGATAACTCATAGGGTTAATACATCCAAGAAGACATTAGGCCAAAAACCAAAATTATGAAATGACTAAAATGCCCTTGACTATGACCTTGAGTGTGATTTTAAAGATAAAACCATTCTAAAAATATCATAATTCCCTCATTATACATCGATAGCATGCGCCATCAGCGGCCACGCGAAGAGAAATCAAAGATATTGAACTTTCGTGAAGAGTTCGAGATCAAAATCCGAATGCTAAAATTACTAAAATGCCGCCGAAGTTGCAATAACCAATGGAACTTTTTCGAAAAGCGACCAAAATTCACATTAAGCACTGAAATACCAACAAAATCCAAATTATACCTCATATAAAAGGGAGTTTGTCCTGTTAACGAGCATAAATATAGGAAATAAGGTACCCGAGGGGCTAAAATGCATAAGTATAAGGGGTGAAAAATACAAAAGTCATGCCGAATCACAACCCTTAACTTACACATTGCTAGTCCCTAGCAACGAAATACGAAGCTAAAAGAACTACAAGGAAACCACAAAAAATTCGATATGTACAAAAGGGATAAATGCCACTTTTATGGGCGAATGATTGCATTTATCATATGAAACAAGCTGTTAAACCCCTAGGTTACCCTAGTGGATGAGTGTCGTCTCATGGGGGTTTTCAGGGATGAAACCCGCAAACATCAAATAGTTTCCTCAAAATATGCCCAAACAACATGCGACAAACACAACAATAGATAAAATGATTTCAAGCATGTTATTAGCATAACAGACGAATTCACATGAAAAGTCCGTTGTTATTAACATTGTAGAACGAACTTCATAGAATTGAAACCTTAAAGTGGGAGGACGAGAGCACATGCATAGTGTGATTTAGTGAAAACATAAATAAATCAGATGAACATAAAATTATGCATATATCAATAATCACCGGTGATTGTGCTCAACAAATGAAATCAGTCAAAAATGGAGGTAATACAAGGAACATGCGGGCATAAGGAGTAAGTGTAAATGGAAACTAGGCCGCACACATGTCCCAAATTAAGAATGCTATATAGGAAATTAATAATTGTAATCTCAATGAAAGATACTGAACATAAAAAGACGCGAAATCAATTTTCACAAATTATCAAAACTATTTCAACTTTTAAATTAAATTCACCCTAAGATCACATAGGACTTCTATAATGTAGGTTTGGGTTTAAGGTACAAAATCAAAGGTATATGTACAGATTCTAAGTGTTTGGGGATGAAAACTCGGGATAATGGTAAATACTGGGCAATATCAAAAATTTGAAAACAAGTTCCAAAACAAGCATTCAATATGAAAATTGGAGAGCAAAGAGGATTATTGAACACTATAGAAAATTTATTCAACTTTATCTTTCTTTTCTTTCTCTTTTTTTTCTTTTTTTTCTTCTTTTTCTAAAATTTTCTTTTCTTTTCTTTAGCTTCTTTTTTTCATTTTTTTTTTCTTTTTCACTGTGCTTTCTTCTTCACTTTGCTCACACTTTTTCATATGCTTAAATTGCAACCACAATACACAACATCATTCAATACCAATTAACATTCCAAACAAAGGTATGGAAGATAATCTGTAGGGTATCTAACTCCAATTTGGAGTCGGCTATGGGATTTTTGGGTTATGAAATTGAAGGCTATATTTAGGCTCAAAGGGGTTAACTACGAAAATATATAAGGGGAGGTTAAGGCTAATATCGGTGATAAAACAAAGATGGCCTAGGATAATTTTCTAAAATTTTCGCAGTTCTGGATAAACATAAATTTTTAAAATCATTTTCAAGAATGAACTTAATTAATGAACGATCAAATTAAAGAATTGTGAGATTACTGACGAAATCAACGTTTTCAGTGAGGAAAGAATAGTGTATAACACTCACAAATGATGAAAATCCCAAAGCTCACTCGGTGTAACTATATACAATGCAACAAAACATTACCGAGTTGCAAAAATCCTAAACAAAATCAATAAAACAAGAAAAGCCCATGTGCTCATGAGATTAAACTTTAATTCATGAAGTTATTCATAATATCAATGATTTGAGGTCTAAAGTCTAGTAACTTTTAAAATCGAGAACATGTATCATTGAGTTGTCTATTGGATCAGAAATTATTGAAATTTATCATCGAAAACAAGGAAAAATGCCCAACAAAGGAGAAAAAAAGGAAAAAAATAATTTTGATTTTTTTTGGTTTTCGCCTTCTAAAGGCATTTTTTAAGCCCAAGTTTAGATATTTTCAACTTATCGTCATTTTATGAAACTCATGAAATTAGTTCCCGCGAGTTACATTGGTCTCGTGCAAGGTGTTCGCGCCTTTCACGGGGCCGATAGGCTGGTGTTTTTCGTTTTTGTCCCCTAAAGGTAAGTCTTTGAGCCTACGTATTGATATTTTAAATTATCATCGTATTCTCAAACTGGGGATCTCGTGACCATGTGATCAGTTACTATGAGTTATATTCATCCTGTTCGAGGTGTTCGCGCCTCTCATAGGGCTGTTAGTGATGTGCTTTGGGTTTTCGTACCTTAAAGTTCTTTTTTACGCCCAAATGCTGATATTTCAAACTTATCACAATATTAGCAAAAAAGGGTTGCCAAGATCACGTGGTTAGTTCCTGTGAGGTATATTGGTCCCGTGCGAGGGGTTTATGCCTCTCACGGTGTCGTTTGGGGGGTGTTTTTTTTATTTTCGCCCTCTAACGACATGTTTTTAAGCCTACGTCTAGATATTTACAAATTATTATCCTATTCTCGTACTGGGGGTTACGAGACCATGTAATGAGTTCCTATGAGTTATATCGGTCTCGTGCGAGGTGTTACGCCTCTCACGAGGCCGCTGGTGGGGTATTTTTATTTTCTCCCTCTAATGGAATTTGGTTAAGCCAAAATCTTAATATTTTCAGATGATCATCATCTTCTCAAACCCGGGGGGGGGGGGGGGGGGGGGGGATGTTTTGGGTTTTCACCTCCAATGTCATGTTTTTATGATTAAGTCTAGATATTTTCAAATTATCATCGTATTCTCCAACCGGGGCCCTCGTGACCATTCAGTTAGCTCATGCGAGTTACATTGGTCCCTAGTGAGGAGTTTGCGCCTTTCATATGGCCTTTTAGGGGGTGTTTTGGGTGTTCACCATCTACTGACATGTTTTTAAGCCTATGTATAGATATTTTCATATTAACAATGAATTTTCAAAATGAAGGTCCCTTACCACGCAATTTGTGCGAGTTACATTGGTCTCGTGCGAGGTGTTCACAGCTCTCACGGGATCATTTGGGGTTGCTTTGAGTTTTCGCCCACTAAGGGTATGTTTCTAAGCGTAAGTCCAGATATTTTCAAATTATGTTTGTATTATCAAATCAGGGGTTCCGTTACCGCATGGTCAGTTCCTACGAGTTACATTGGTCCCGTGCGAGGTGTTCATGCCTCCCACTAGGCCTAGGGTTCACACCTACCACTAGGCCGTCTGGGGGGTGTTTTTGATTTTTGTCCTCTAAAAGGTATTTTAATCCCAAATTTAGATATTTTCAACCTATCGACATATTCTCAAACTAGGGGTCACGTGACCACACAGTTAGTTCGTGTGAGTTACATTGGTCTCGTGCAAGGTGTTCACTCCTCTCACGAGGATGTTTGGCTGGTGTTTTAAGTTTTATCACTCAAGTAGCATGTTTTCAAGCTTAAGTCTAGATATTTTCAAATTATCATCATGTTATCAAACTATGGGTCATGTGAATATGCATTCAGTTTATGCGAGTTATGTTGTTTCCATGCAAGGTGTTCACTCCTCTCATGGGGCCGTTTGACTGTTGTTTTGGGTTTTCGCCATCGAACAACATGTTATTTATCTTAAGTCTAGATATTTTTAAATTGTCACCATGATGTCAAACTGGGGGTCTTGTGACCATGAATTCAGTTCCTGCGAGTTACATTGGTCTCGTGCGAGGTGTTTGCCCTTCTCATGGAGTCATTTGTGGGGTGTTTTGGATTTTCTACCTCTAACGGCATGTTTTTAAGCCTAACTCTAGATATCTTCAAATTATCATCCTGTTCTCAAATTGGGGTTCCCGTAACCACACGGTCAGTTATTATGAGTTATACGGGTCCCGTGCAATGTGTGCATGCCTCTCACGGGGTTGTTCCTCGGGCATTTTGGATTTTCACCCTCTAGCGGCATATATTTAAGCCTAAGTCTTTATAGTTGAAATTATCATCGTATTCCCAAATAATGGGTCCTATGATCACAGTGTTAGTTCGTTGCGTTACATTGGTCCCGTCGGAGTTATTCGCGCCTCTCATAGGGCCGTTTGGGTGGTAATTTGGGGTTTTTCCCTCTAAAGGGCATTTTTTTCCCCAAGTTTAGATGTTTTGAAGTTATCATTATATTCTCAAACCAAGGTCCCGTGACCACGCAGTCCATTCCTACGAGTTACATTGTTCCCGTGCGAGGTGCTCGCACCTCTCGCGGGGCCATTTGGCGGTTGTTTTTATATTTTTGCACTCCAACGGCATGTTTTTAAGCCTAAGTATTGATATTTTTAAATTATCATTTTATTACAAAACAGGGGGTCCCATGACCACACAGTCAGTTCCTGCGAGTTACATTGGTCCCGTGCGAGGTGTTCCTACCTCTCACGAAATTTTTGGGCTAGTGTCTAAGGCTTTGGCACTCTGACGGTATGTCTTTAAGCGTAACTCTAGATATTTTCAAATTATCATCATATTCTTAAACCGGGAGACCCATGGCCATGAGGTCTATTCTCGCGAGTTACATTAGTCCCATTCGAGGTGTCCGCGCCTATCACAAGGATAGTTGGGGGGATTGTGGGGTTTTCTCCCTATAACGACAGGTCTTTTCGCTTAAGTCTAGTTATATCAAATTATCATCATATTCTCAAATCGGTGGTCCCATGACGACGCAGTTAGTTTGGGCAAGTTACATTGGCTCCATGTGTGGTGTTAGCGCCTCTCATAGGGCCGTTTGGGGGTTGTTTTTTATCCTCGCCCTCTGAGGTTCATTTTTTGAGGCCAGTGTTATATATTTTACTCTTATCATCATATTCTCAAACCTGGGGCCCCATGACCACAAGATTACTTGCTGCGAGTTATATTGATCTCGTGCGAGGTGTTCGTGACTCACACGGGGCCGTTTGGGGGTGTTTTGGGTTTTCCTCTTCTAACGACATGTCTTTGTGTCTAAGTCTAACTATTTCTTATTATCGTCGTATTATAAAATTGGGGGTCCTTTAACCACACGATTAGTTCTTGTGAGGTAGAATGGTCTCGTGCAAGGTGGTCGAACTTCTCACGGGGCCGTTTAGTTGATGTTTTGTGTTTTCTCACTCCAATGGCATATTTTTAATTCTAAGTATAGATATTTTCAAATTATTATCGTATTCTAAAATTGGGGGTCCCGTGACCATGCGGTCAGTTCCTATGAGTTACATTGGTCCTGTGCGAGGTGTTCGCGCCTCTCACGGTGCCGTTCAAGGGATGCTTTAAGTTATCTCCCTCTAACGAAATGTTTTTAAGCATAAGTAAAAATATTTTTTAATTATCACCCTATTCTCATACCATGGGTACCGTGACCATGCATTCAGTTCCTGCGAGTTATATTTGTCCTGTGCGAGATGTTCGTGCCTCTCATGTGGTTATTTGCATGTTTTTTGGGGTTTTTTCCCTGTAACAGCATGTCTTTCAGCCTAAGTTTAGATATTTCAAATTATCATCGCATTCTCAAATTAAGGGTCCCGAGACCATGCAGTTAGTTAGTACAAGTTACATTGATCCCGTGTGAGGTGTTCGCGCCTGTCATGGGTCCGTTTGGGGTGTGTTTTCGAGTTTCACCCTCTGAAGGGAATTTTTAACCCCAACTTTAAATATTTTCAAGTTATCGTCATATTCTCAAACTATATGTCCTGTGACCACGCGATTAGTTCCTGTGAGTTACATTTGTCCCGTGCAAGGTGTTCGCTCCTCGCACAGGGCCGTTTGGCGGGTGTTTTGGGTTTCTACCCTCCAACAACATGTTTTTAGGCTTAAGTTAATATATTTTCAAATTATCATCATGTTCTCAAACTGGGTGGCCTGTGACCATGCGTTTAGTTCTCGCGAGTTACATTGGTCCCGATCAAGGTGTTCACTCCTATCACGGGGCCGTGTGACAGGTGTTTTGGGTTTTCTCCCCCAACAACATGTTTTTAAGCTTAAGTCTAGATATTTTTAGATTATTATCATGTTCTCAAACTGGGGTCCCTGAGACCATGCGTTCAGTTCTTGCAAGTTACATTTGTCTAGTGCAAGGTGATCTCACTTCTCACATGGTCGTTTGTTGGGTGTTTTGGATTTTCTCCCTCTAACAATATGTTTTTAAGCCTAAGTGTAGATACTTTAAAATTATCATCGTGTTATACAACTGGGGTTATTGTGACCACGCGGTCAGTTTTAGAGAGTTAAAATGGTCCAGTGCGAGGTGCCCGTGCATCTCACGGGGTCGTTCCTCGAGAATTTAGGATTTTCTAACGGCATGCCTTTAAGACTGAGTCTAGATAGTCCAAATTCTCATCGTATTTTCAAATTGGGGGTCCCGTGATCATGCGGTTAGTTCCTGCGAGATACATTGGTCTTGTACGAGTTGTTTACACCTCTCATTGGGCCGTTTGAGGGGTGATTTGGGATTTCACCCTTTAAACGTAGTTTTTTATGCCCAAGTTTAGATATTTTCAACTTATCACTATATTCTCAAAACTAGGTGTCCCGTGACCACGCAATTCGTTCTTACAAGATATATTGATCCCGTGCGAGGTGGTCGCACCTCTCACGGGGCCGTTTGGCTGGTGTTTTAGGTTTTCACACACTAACGACATATTTTTAAGGATAAGTCTAGATATTTTCAAATTATCTTTGTATTTTTAAATCGGGGGTCCCGTGACCAGGAGGTCAGTTTTCACGAGTTACATTGGTCCTGTCCGAGGTGCCCGTGCCTCTCATGGAGCCATTTAGTGGGGGGGAGGGAGGTTTGGGTTTTCGCCCTCTAACGGCATGTCTTTTCACCTATGTCTAGATATTTCAAATTATCATCATATTCTGAAGTCATGGGTCTGGTGACCATGCAGTTAGTTTCCAAGAGTTACATCGGTCCCTTACGAGATGTTCGCGTCTCTCACATGGCTATTTGGGGGTGTTTTTTGTTTTCTCCCTCTAAAGGTCATTTTTTAAGGCCAAGTTTATATATTTTGATCTTATCATCCTATTCTCAAAGCTGGTGTCCCATGTTGACGTAGTTAGTTCCTGCAAGTTATACTGATCCCGTGCGAGGTGTTCGTGGCTCACACGAGGTTGTTTGGCTGTGTTTTGGGTTTTCCCCCTCTAACGACAAGTCTTTGAGCCTAAGTGTAGATATTTCAAATTATCATCGTATTATCAAACTGGGGGTCCTTGAACTATGTGGTCAGTTCCTGCAAGTTACATTGGTCCCGTACGAGGTGTTGGCACCACTCACATGGCCGTTTGGGGGGTTCTTTTGTATTTGTCTTGTTTAAGGGCATTTTAGTAAGTACATGTCTAGATATTTTCACATACTTGGGGTCGCGTGACCACAGGGTCAGTTACTGCAAGTTATATTGGTCCCGTGCGAGGTGTTTGCGTCTTTCCCGGGGGCCGTTTATGGTGTATTTTTTATTTTATCCCTCTAACGATATGTTTTTAAGCCTATTTCTAGATATTTTCAAATTATCATCGTGTTCTAAAATTGGGGAGGTCAGTTCCAGTGAGTTAAACTGGTCTAGTACGAGGTGTTCATGTCTTTAAGCCTAAGTCTAGATAGTTGAAATTATCATTGTATTCTCAAATTGGGTGTCCCATGATCACGTGGTTAGTTTCTACGAGTTACATTGATCCTGTGCGAGTTGTTCACTCCTCTGACAGGGCCGTTTGGGGGGTGTTTGGTGTTTTCACCCTCTAAATGGAAGTTTTATGCTCAACCTTAGATATTTTCATATTATCATCATATTAGCAACCAGGGGTCCCGCGAAAATGCGGTCCATTCCTTCAAGTTACTTTGCTCATGTGCGAGGTGGTCGCATCGCTCAAGGGGCTATTTGGTGGGTGTTTAGTGTTTTTGCACTTTAACGACATGTTTTTAAGACTAAGTCTAAACATTTTCAAATTACATTTATTTTCTCAAACCAGGGGTCCTGTGACCATTCAGTCAATTCTTGCGAGCTACATTGGTCCCGCTCGAGGTGTTCGCACCTCTCATGGGGCCGTTTGGAGGGTGTTTCAGGTCTTCTCACTTTAACGACATGTTTTTAAGCGTAAGTCTAGATATTTTCAAATTATCTTCAAATTCTTAAGTCGGGGGTCCCATGACCACAAGGTCAGTTCCCGCGAGTTACAGTGCTCCCGTGCATAGTGTTTGGGCCTCTCACAGGGTCGTTTGGGGTGGGTGGGTGTTGGGTTTTTTCCCTCTAACGGAATGTCTTTTCGTCTAACTCTAGATATTTTAAATTATCATCGTATTCTCAAATCGGCGGTCCTTCGACCACGCAATTAGTTCTGGCAAGTTACATTCGTCCCGCACGAGGTGTTGCGCCTCTCACAGGGCTATTTTGGGGATGTTTTGGGTTTTCACCCTCTAAAGGGAATTTTTGAAGGCCAAGTTTATATATTTTCAACTTATCAACATATTCTCAAACCTGGGGGCCCATGACCACGTGGTCCATTCCTGCGAGTTATATTGATCCCGTGCGAGGTTTTGTGGTCACGCAAATCTGTTTGGGGATTTCTTGGGTTCCTCCTCAAACGGTATGTCTTTCAACCTAAGTGAAGATATTTCAAATTATAGCTGTATTCCTGCGAGTTACATCAGTACTGTGCGAGGTGTTCGCACCACTCACAGGGCCGTTTGGGGCGTTCAACTTTATTTTGAATTCTTAAGGTCATTTTTGTATGTACAAGTCTAAGTAATTTCAAATTATCATCCTATTCTCGTACCTGAGGTCGCGTGACAATGCCGTCAGTTCTTGCGAGTTATATTGGTACCGTGCGAGGTGTTTGCGCCTCTCACGGGGCCGTTTGTGGTGTTTTTTGAATTTTCTCTCACTAACGGCATGTTTTGAAGCATAAGTCTAGATATCTTCTAATTGTCATCCTATTCTCATACCGAGGGTACCGTTACCACATGTTCAGTTACTGCGAGTCATAATGGTTCTGTGCGAGGTGTTTGTGCTTCTCACTGGGACGTTTGGGGAGCTTTTGGGTTTTCTCCCTCGAATGACATGTCTTTTAGCCTAAGTCTAGATATTTCAAATTATCATCATATTGTCAAATTGGAATCCGGTGACCATGCAATTAGTTTCTTCAAGTTACATAGGCCCGTGCGAGGTGGTTTTCGACTTTCTCCCTCTAAAAAGTATTTTTTAAGACCAAATTTAGATATTTTCAACTTATCGCCTTAGTTTAAAACCAGGGGTCCTGTGACCATGCGGTTAGTTGCTGTGAGTTACATTGGTCTCGTGCAAGGTGTTCTCTTTGCTCATGGGGACGTTTGATGGGTGTTTTAGGTTTTCACCCTCCAACAGCATGTTTTTAATCTTAAGTCTAGATATTTTCAAATTATCATCATGTTCTCAAAATAGGGGTCCTCTGACCATACCTTCAGTTCTTGTGAGTTACATTGGTCCCGTGCATGGTGTTCGCACCTCTTACAGGGCCGTTTGATATGTGTTCTGCGTTTTCACGCTCCAACAGAATGTTTTTAAGCTTAACTCTAGATGTTTTCAATTTATTGTCATGCTCTCAAACTGGGGGTCCTGTGACAATGCGTTCAGTTCCTGCGAGTTAAATTTGTCTTGTGCGAGATGTTTGCCCTTCTCACGGAGTCGTTTGTGGGGTGTTTTGGATTTTCTCCCTCTAAAGGTATGTTTTTAACCCTAAGTCTAGATATTTTCAAATTATTATCATGTTCTCAAGCTGGGCTTCCTGTAACCACGCGATCAGTTCATGCGAGTTATACTGCTCCGGCATGAGGTGTTCATTTCTCTTAAGGGACCATTCCTCGGGCTTTTTGGATTTTCACCCTCTAACGGCATGGCTTTAAGCTTAAGTCTAGATAGTGGAAATTATGATGATATTCTTAAATCTGGGGTCCCATGATCACATGGTTAGTTCGTGCGAGTTATATTATTCCCGTGCGAGTTTTTTGCACCTCTCACGGGTTCGTTCGGGGGGTGATTTCGGTTTATGCCCTTCGAAGGGCATTTTTTATGCCCAAGTTTGATATTTTCAACTTATCGTCATATTCTCAAACCATGGGTCTCGTGACCACGTGGTCCATTCCTACGAGTTACATCATTCCTGTCCGAGTTGGTCGCACCTCTCATTGGGTCGTTTGGTGGTTGTTTTATTTTTTTGAACAATAACTGCATATTTTTAAGCCTAAGTATATTGTTTTTAAATTATCATAGTATTCTCAAACTAGGGGTCCCGTGACCACGCAGACAATTCATGCGAGTTACATTGGTCCCGTGTGAGGTGTTTGCACCTCTCATGGGAACGTTGGCGGGTGTTTTAGATTTTGACACTCTAACGACATGTTTTTAAGAGTAACTCTTGATATTTTCCAATTATCATCGAATTGTCAAACCTAGGATCCCGTGACCCCAAGGTCAGTTCCCACGAGTTACATTGCTCCCGTTCATGGTGTTCGTGCCTCTGACAATACCATTTGGGAGGTTTTTTGGGTTTTCTCCCACTAACGGGATGTATTTCCGCCTGAGTCTAGTTATATCAAAATCCCATCGAATTCCTAAATCGGGGGTCCCGAGAACACGCAGTAAGGTCCAACAAGTTACATTGGTCCCGTACGCAGTGATCGCGCCTCTCACCAAGCTGTGAGAGGCCGTTTGGGAGGTGTTTTGGATTCTCCCCCTCCAAGGGGATTTTTTTAAGGCCAAGTTTATATATTTTCAACTTATCATCATATTCTCAAACTTGGGGCCCCATGACCACACGATCAGTTCCTCCGAGTTATATTGATCCCCTACGAGGTGTTCGTGGCTCACATAGGGTTGTTTAGGGATGTTTTGGGTATTACCCTTCTAACGACATGTCTTAGAGCCAAAGTTTAGATATATCATATTATCATCATATTATAAAACTGCGGGTCCTTTAACCACCCGGTTAGTTCTTACGAGTTATATTGGTCCTGTGAGAGGTGGTCGAACCTCTCATGAGGCCGTTTGGTTGGTGTTTTGGGTTTTCGCACTTTAACGACATGTTTTTAATCTTAAGTATATATATTTTCAGATAATTATTGTATTCTCCAACTCGGGGTCCTGTGACCATGCGGTCAATTCCTACGAGTTACATTCATCCGGTCCGAGGTGTTCATGCCTCTCACGGTGTCGTTTGGGGGGTGTTTTAAGTAATCGCCTTCTAACGAAATGTTTTTAAGCATATGTCTAGATATTTTACTAATTATCTTCCCATTCTCATATAATGGGTACCGTGATCACACGTTCAGTTCCTGTGAGTTATTATATTGGTCCTATGCGAGGTGTTCACGCCTCTCATAGGGCGGTTTGGGTAGTGTTTTTGATTTTCGCCCTCTAAAGGGCATTTTTGAAGCCCAGGTTTAGATATTTTCAACTTATCATCATATTCTCAAATCAGGGGTCGTGTGACCTCGTGGTTAGCTCCTGTTAGTTACATTGGTCCTATGAAAGGTGTTCGCTCCTCTCACTGGGTCGTTTGGTGGGTGTTTTAGGTTTTCGCTCTCCAACAACATGTTTTTAGTCTTAAGTCCAGATATTTTCAAATTATCATCATGTTCTCAAACTGGGGGTCCTGTGACCATGCGTTCAGTTCCTATGAGTTACATTGGTATAGGTCAAGGTGTTCGCTATTATCACGGGGCTATTTGATGGGTGTTTTGGGTTTTCTCCCTCCAACAACATGTTTTTAAGCTGAAGTCTAGATATTTTTAGATTATCATCATGTTCTCAAACTGGGGTCCCTGTGACCATGCATTCAGTTCTTGCGAGTTACACCGGTCTAGTGCAAGGCGTTTGCATTTCTCACGGGGTCGTTTGTGGGGTGTTTTAGATTTTCTCCCTCTAACGACATGATTTTTAATCTAAGTCTTGATATTTTCAAATTATCATAGTGTTTTGAAATTGGGGTTCCTATGACCACACGGTCAGTTTCAACGAGTTAAATTTGTCTAGTGAGAGGTGTTCGTGCCTCTCACAGAACCGTTCCTTGGGAGTTTTGGATTTTCACCCTCTAACGGCATGTCTCTAAGCGTAAGTCTAGATAGTTCAAAATATCATCGTGTTCTCAAATTGGGGGACTCGTGATCACGTGGTTAGTTCTTGGGAGGTACATTAGTTCCGTATGAGTTAGTCGCGCCTCTCACGGGGTCATTTGAGAGGTGATTTGGGTTTTCAACCTCTAAAGGGAATTTTTATGCCAAAGTTGAGATATTTTCAACTTATCATCATATTATCAAACTAGGGGTTCCATGACCACGGGAACCGTTCCTACAAGTTACATTCGTCCCATGTGAGGTGGTTGCACCTCCTACAGGGCTGTTTGGCTGGTGTTTTAGGTTTTCTCACTCTAACAGTACATTTTTAAGCATAAGTCTAGATATTTTAAAATTATCATCTTATTATTAAATTAGCCATCCCGTTACCAGGAGGTTAATTGCCACATGTTACAATGGTCCCATGTGAGGTGTCCGTGCCTCTCACAGGGCCATTTGATGGGAGGTTTTGGATTTTTGACCTCTAACGGCATGTCTTTTCATCTAAGTCTAGATATTTAAAGTTATCATCTCATTCTCAAGTCGGGGGTCTTGCGACCACGTAGTTAATTCTTGCGAGTTACATTGGTCCCGTGCAAGTGTTCGCACCTCTCACATGGGCGTTTGGGGGTTATTTTTGGTTTTTACCCTCTAAAGGGGCTCTTTTAAGGACAGGTTTATATATTTTCAACTTATCATCATATTCTTAAACTTTGGGTCCCATGACCATGCATTTACTTCCTATGAGTTATATTGATCCCGTGCGAGGTATTCGTCGCTCACACAGGGCCGTTTGGGGGTGTTTTGGGTTTTTCCACTGTAACAATATGTCTTTGAGCATAAGTGTAGGTATTTCAAATTACCGTCATATTATCAAACTGGGGGTCCTTTAACCATGCAGCTAGTTCCTGCGAGTTACATTGGTCCCATGCTAGGTGTTCGCGCCCCTCATAGGGCCATTTAAAGAGTTCTTTTGTCTTTCGCCCTCTCAGGGGCATTTTTATAAGTATATATCTAGATATTTTCAAATTTTCATCCTATTCTGATAGTTGGGGCCGCGTGACAATGCGTTCAGTTCCTGCGAGTTATATTGGTCCCGTGCGAGGTGTTTGCACCTGTATGGGGCCATTTGTGGTGTATTTTGGAGTTTTTCACTCTAATGGCTGGTTTTTGAGCCTATTTTTTGATATTTTCAAATTATAATCGTGTTGTTAAACTGGGGTTCCTATTACCAGGGGTCAGTTCCATCGGGTTAAACTCGTCCCGTGGCAGGTGTTCATGCCTCTCACGGGGCCATGCCTCGGGCGTTTTGAAATTTCACCCCCTAATGGCACGTATTTAAGCCTAAGTCTAATTAGTTCAAATTATCATCATATTCTCAAATCAGGTGTCCCGTGACCACGTGGTCCGTTCCTACAAGTTACTTTGCTCCCGTGCGAGGTGGTCACACACCTCTGACGGGGCCGTTTGGCCGTTGTTTTGGGTTTTCTCCGTATAACAATATGTTTTTAAGCCTAACTCTAGATATCTTCAAATTATCATTGAATTATCAAACAAGGGGTCTTGTGACCACACGATTAGTTCCAGCGAGCTACATTGGTCCCGTGAGAGGTGTTCGTACCTCTCACGAGGATGTTTGGCTGGTGTTTTAGGTTTTTGCATTCTAACTGCATGTTTTTAAGCGTAAATCTATATATTTTCAAATTATCATCATATTCTTCAATCAGGGGTCCCGTGAACACAAGGTCAGTTCCCGCGAGTTACATTAGTCCTATGCAAGGTGTCCGTGCCTCTCACAGGGCCCTTTTTTTTGGGTTGTCTCCCTCTAACGGCATATCTTTTTTCTTAAGTCTAGATATTTCAAATTACCATTGTATTCTCAAATCGGGGGTCCCATGACCATGTAGTTAGTTTCGAAAAGTTACATTGGTCCTGTGCGAGGTGTTCGCGCCTATCATAGGGTCGTTTAGGGAGTGTATTCGGTTTTCTCCCTGTAAAGGGCATTTTTTAATGCCAAGATTATATATTTTCAACGTATCATCATATTCTAAAAACTAGGGTCCCATGACCACGCGGTCAGTTTTCAAAAGTTATATTGATCCCGTGCGAGGTGTTCGTGGCTCACAGGGGGCCGTTTGGGGGTGTTTTGGTTTTCCCCCTGTAATGACATGTGTTTGAGCCTAAGTATAGATATTTCAATTAATTGTTGTATTATCCAACTTGGGGTCCTTTAACCATGGGGTCAGTTCCTGTGAGTTAAATTGGTTTCGTGCGAGGTGTTCGCGCCACTCACAGAGGTGTTTAACGTGTTCTTTTGTATTTCGCCCTCTCAAGGGAATTTTTCTAAGTGCATGTCCAGATATTTTCAAATTATTGTCCAATTCTGATACCTGGGATTGCGTGACCATGTGGTCAATTCCTGCAAGTTATATTGTCCCGGGCGAGGTGTTTGCGCCTCTCACGTGGCCGTTTGTGCTGTGTTTTGGATTTTCTCCCTCTAGAAGGGTGTTTTTAAGACTAAATCTAGATAGTTTCAAATTATCTTCATGTTCTTAAAATGGGGTCCTGTGACCACGAGGCCAGTTCTTGTGATATATATTGTCTCGTACGAGGTGTTGATGCCTCTCACGAGGCCGTTTGTGGGGCATTTTGTATTTTTGACCTCTAACGGCATGTCTTTAAGCCTAAGTCTAGATATTTGAAATTATCATTATATTCTGAAATAGGGGGTCCCGTGATCACATGGTTAGCTCTTGCGAGTTACATTTGTCCCGTGAGAGTTGTTTGCTCCTCTTACAAGGACGTTTTAGGGGATTTTTGGGTTTTCTCCCTCTAAAGGGCATTTTTATTCCCAAGTTTAGATATTTTCAACTTATCGTCATATTCTCACACTTGGGGTCCTGTGACCATGCGTTCACTTTTTACGAGTTACATTTGTCCCGTTCGAGGTGGTTGCACCTCTCACGGGGCAGTTTGGTGGGTGTTTTGGGGGTTTTGCACTCTAATGACATGTTTTTATGTGTAAGTCTAGATAATTTAAAATTATTATCGTATTCTAAAATCGGGGGTCCCATACAATGTAATCAGTTCCTGCGAGTTACATTGGTCCCGTGCGAGGTGTTCGCACCTCTCATAGGGATGTTTGGGGGGCATTTTACATTTTCTACTTCTAAAGGGATTTTTTATGCACAAGTTTAGATATTTTTAACTTTTCATTATATTCTCAAACCTGGATTCCCGTGACCACGCAGTTAACTCCTGCGAGTTACATTGGTCCCGTTCGAGGTGTTTGCACCTCTCACGGGTCCATTCTGCAGTTGTTTTGAGTTTTTCCCCTATAAATCACATTTTTAATATTAAGTCTAGATATGTTTAGATTATCAGTATGTTATCAAACTGGAGGTCTTGTGACCACACGGTCAGTTACTCCAAGTTATATTAGTCTCGTGTGAGGTGTCCATGCCTCTCACAAGGCCGTTTCGTGGCAGTTTGGGTTTTCGCCCACTAACGACATGTCTTTGAGCCAAAGTGTAGATATTTCAAATAATCACCGTATTCTCCAAATGGGGGTGCCGTCAGCACACGGCTAGTTCCTATGAGTTACATTAGTCCCGCGCAAGGTGTTGAAGCTTCTCACAGGGCTGTGTTGGATGTGTTTCGGGTTTTTTCCTTTTAACATCTTGTTTTAATCATATGTCTTGATATTTTCAAATTATCATCATTTTCACAAATCTAGGAACCTGTGACAATGCGGTCAGTTCATGTGAGTTATATTGGTTCCGTACGAGTTATTCGTGCCTCTCACGGGGTCGTTTGGCAGGTGTTTTGGGTTTTCACCCTCTAACAGCATGTCTTCAAGCCTAAGTGTATATATTTTCAATTATCATCATATTCTCAAATTGGGGGTCCTTTAGTTACGCGGTCAGTTCCTGTCAGTTAAATTAGTTCCGTGCGACGTGTTCGCACCTCTCACAGAGCCGTTTGTGGGGTGTTTATGTATTTGGCCCTCTAAAGGGAATTTTAGCAAGTACAAGTACAAATATTTTCAAATTATCATCCTATTACCATACTAGGGTCTCTTGATTATGCGTTGAGTTCCAACGAGTTATGGTCCCGTGCAAAGCGTTTGGGCATCTCATGGGGCCGTTTGTGGGGTGTTTTGGGTTTTCTCCCTCTAATGGAATGTTGCTGAGCCTAAGCGTAGATATTGTTAAATTATCATCTTGTTCTCAAATCGGGGGTCCCATGATCACACGGTTAGATCCTATGAGTTGCATTGGTCCCATGGGAGTTAGTCATTCCTCTTACGGGGTCGTTTGGGGGGTGTTTTTGGTTTCTACCCTCTAAAGGGAAGTTTTTATGCCCAAGTTTAGCTATTTTTAGCTTATCCTCATGTTCTCAAATCAGGGGTCCCGTGACCATGCAGTGTATTTCTACGAGTTACATTCGTCCCGTGCGAGGTGGTCGCACCTCTCACAGACTCGTTTGGTCGGTGTTTGGGGTTTTTGCACTCTAACATCATGTTTTTAAGCCTAAGTCTAGATATTTTAAAATTATAGTCGTTTTCTCAAATAGGGGGTCCCGAGACCACGCGATCAGTTCCTACGAGTTACATCAGTCACGTGTGAGGTGTTGTGGCCTCTCATGGGGTCGTTTGTGGGACATTTAAAGTTATCGCCCTTTAGCTGCATGTTTTCAAGCATAAGTCTAGATATTTTTTAATTATGATCCTATTCTCATACTGTGGATACCGTTACCACACGATCACTTTTTGTGAGGTAAATTGGTCTCGTGCGAAGTGTTCATTCCTCTCACGGGGCCCTTTGAGGAGGTTTTTGGGTTTTCGCCCTCTAACGACATGTCTCTCAGCCTAAGTTTAGATATTTCAAATTATCATCATATTCTCAAATCGAGGGTCCCGTGACCACACAGTTAGTTACTGCAAGTTACATTGGTCCCATGCGAGGTGTTCACGCCTCTTATAGGATCATTTAGGGGGTGTTTTAGGTTCTCGCCCTCGAAAGGGCATTTTGTAGTCCCAATTTTAGACATTTTCAACTTATCGTCATATTCTCAAATATGGTGTCCCATGATCACGCGATCAGTTTCTACAAGTTATATTGATTCCGCGTGAGGTGGTAATGGTCATTTTTTTCACCCTATAATGACATGCCTTTGATCCTAATTGCAGATATTTCAAATTATCATCGTATTCTCCAACTGGGGTTCCTTTAACAATGCGGTTACTTTCGACGAGTTACATTGGTCCACTGCGAGGTGTTAGTGCCTCTCATAGGGTTGTTTAGGGGGTATTTTATATTTCGCCCTTTCAAGGGTATTTTGGTCAGTATAAGACTAATTATTTTTCAAATTATCATTCTATTCTCATACCTGGCATCGCATGACCACGAGATCAATTAATGTGAATTATATTGGTACCGTGTGAGGCGTCTGCGTCTCTCACGGGGCCATTTGTGTGGTGTTTTCGAAGTCCTCCTCCAATAGCATGTTTTTAAGAAAATTTTTGGATATTTCAAACTATCATTGTGTTCTTAAATCGGGGGTCCTTTGACCACGCAGTCGGTTCCTACGAGTTATATTAGTCCTGTGCAAAACGTTCATGCCGTTTTTGTGTCCATTTGTGGCCATTTTGGATTTTTGGCCTCTAAGATCATGTCTTTACACCAAAGTCTAGATATTTCAAATTAGCATCATATTCCCAAATTGGGGGTACCATGATGAATTGGTTAGTTCCTGCGAATTACATTGGTCCCGTGCGAGTTATTCGCACCTCTTATAGGGCCGTTTGGGGTGTGTGTTGGGGTTTTGCCCTTTAAAGTTCATTTTTAAGACAAAGTTTAGATATTTTCAACTTACCATCATATTCTCAAACCAGGGGTCCCATGACCACGCGGTCCATTCTGTGAGTTACATTGGTCCCACGCGAGGTGTCCGTGCCTCTCGCGGAGCCGTTTGGTGGGTGTTTTGAGTTTCCCCCCTCTAATATCATGTTTTTAAGCTTAAACGTATATATTTTCAAATTATCATCATGTTCTCCAATCGGGGGTCCTGTGACCATGTAGTCAGTTCCAGTTAATAACATTGGTCCCATGCAAGGTCTTCATGCGTCTCATGAGGCATTTTTGGGGGTGTTTTAAGTTATCACCCTCTAACTGTATGGCTTTGAGCCTAACTCTAGATGTTTCAATTTATCATTGTATTCTCCAACTGGGGGTCCCATGACCCCGCGGACATTTCGTGTGCGTTACATTGGTCCAGTGAGAGTTGTTCACGCCTCCCATGGGGCCATTTGTGCGGTGTCATGGGTTTTCAAATTATATTCATGTTCGCAAAATGGGTGTCCTATGACCACACAGTTAGGTTTTACGAGTTATACAGGTCCCGTGCGAGGTGTTCGTGCATCTAAGGGGGGCGTTTGGGGGTGTTTTAAGTTTTCGCCCTCTAATGGCATGTCTTTAAGCATAGTCTAGATATTTTCAAATTATCATTGTATTCTCAAATCGAGGGTCCCATGAGCACACGGTCTGTTCCCGCGAGTTACATTGGTCTCGTGCGAGGTGTTTGCGCCTCTCTTGGGGTCGTTCAAGGGGTGTTTTAAGTTATCACCCTCTAAGGGCATGTTTTTAAGCATAAGTCTAGATATTTTCAAACTATCATACTATTTTCATACGGGGTCCTGCGAGTTGTACTAGTCCAATGCGAGGTGTTCGTGCCTTTGTAGGGGCCGTTTGGGAGGCTTTTGGGGTTTTTGCCCCCTAACGGCATGTTTTTCAACCTAAGTCTCGACATTTCAAATTATCATCGTATTCTGAAATTGGGGGTCCCGTCACCACGCAATTAGTTCATGCAAGTTACATCGGTACTGTGTGAGGTGTTCACGCATCTCAAAGGGCCTCTTTTAAGCCGAGGTTTAGATATTTTCAACTTATCATCATATTCTCAAAACAGTGGGGCCGTGACCATGTTCTTAGTTCCTACAAGTTACATTTGTCCCTTGCAAGGTGTTCTCGTCTCTCACGGGGCCGTTTGGCGGGTGTTTAAAATTTTTGACCTCCAACATCATGTTTTTAAGTTTTATTCTCTATATTTTCAAATTACCATCATGTTCTCAAACTAGAGGTCATGTTACCGTGCGGTTAGTTCCTGGGAGTTATATTGATACCATTCGAGGTGATCATGTCTCTCACGGGGCCATTTGAGGGGTGTTTTGGTTTTTGCCCATTAACGACATGTCTTTGGGCATAAGACTAGATATTTAAAATTACCATCGTATTCTCAACCCGGTGATCTCTTGACCCCATGGTCCATTCCCCTGAGTTACGCTGTTCCCGTACGAGTTGTTCGCACCTCTCACAGGGTCGTTTCGGGGGTGTTTTGGGTTTTCACCCTCTACCGACATGTTTTTAAGCCTAAGTCTTGATATTTTCAAATTATTGTCATGTTCTCAAATCGGAGGTCCTGTGACCATGCAACCAGTTCTTGGAGTTATATTGGTCCGCGCGAGGTGTTCGTACCTCTCACGGGGCTATTTTGGGGGGCATTTTAAGTTTTTTCCCTCTAACGTCATGTCTTTAGGCCTAAGTCTAGATAGTTCAAATTATCATTGTATTCTTAAATCGGGGGTCCCATAACCATGTGATTAGTTCCTAGGAGTTACACTAGTCCCGAGCGAGTGTCCTTGCCACTCTAAGGGATGTTTGGGTGAGGTTTTGCATTTTCTCCTTTATAAGGGATTTTTTTAAGCCCAATATTATATTTTTTCAACTTATCATCATATTCTCAAACTAGGGTTCCCGTGACCAGGCGGTTAGTTCCTGTGAGTTACATTTGTCCCGTGCGAGGTGTTTGAGCCTATCATAGGGCCATTTGGAATGCATTTTGAGTTTTCTCCCTCTAACGGAATTTTTTTAAGTTTAAGTGTAGATATTTTCAAATTATCATCTTGTTCTCAAACCGGGTGTACTACAAGTTATATTAGTGTTGTGCGAAGTGTTTGTCTCTCATGGGGCAATTTGGGGGTGCTTTCGGTTTTCCCCTCTAATGGCATGTCTTTGAGCCTAAGTATAGATATTTCAAATTATCATTGTATTCTTATACCGGGGGCTCTATGACCCTGCAGTCCATTCCTGTGAGTTACATTTGTCCCATGCGAGCGTTCGTTCCTCCCACGAGGTCGTTTGAGGGGCGTTCTTGGTTTTCTCCCTCTAAAGACATGTTTTTATAACTAAGTCTAGATATTTTCAAATTATAATCATGTTCTCCAACCGGGGGTCCTCTGACCACCCAATTAGTTTCTGCGAGTTTCATTGGTCCCGTGCAAGGTGTTTGTGCCTCTCATGGGGCCTTTTGGGTGGCGTTTTGAGTTTTTTTCATCTAACGACTTGTCTTTCAGACTAAGTATACATATTTAAAATTATTATCATGCTCTTCAATTGGAGGTCCCATGACCATACGATTAGTTCCTACGAGTAACATTGGTCCCACGTGAGGTGTTCGCGCCTCTCACGGGGCCGTTTTGGGGCGTGTTTTGCCTTTTCTCCTCCTAAATGCCTTTTCTATGCCCAAGTTTAGATATTTTCAACTTATCATCAAATTCTCGAACCAGGGTTCCTGTGACTGCACGAACATTTCCTACAAGTTCCATCGGTCCCGTAGAATGTATTTGCGCCTCTCACGGGGCCATTTGGTCGATGTTTTGAGTTTTCTCCCTCCAATGGCATGTCTTTGATCCAATTAGTAGATATTTAAAATTATCATCTTATTATCAAACTAGGGGTCCCGTGAGAACACGGTCAGTTCATGTGAGTTACATTGGTCCCGTACGAGTGTTCTCACCTCTCCAAGGGCCGTTTGGGTGAGGTTTTTCATTTTCTCCTTTTAAAGGAATTTTTTTACGCCCAAGTTTAGATTTTCTCAACTTATCATCATATCCTCAAATTAGGGTTCTCGTGACCATGCGGTTACTTCCTGTGAGTTACATTTGTCTCGTGCAAGGTGTTTGCGCCTATCACGGGGCCATTTGGAACATGTTTTGTGTTTTCACCCTCTAACGGAATTTTTTTAAACTTAAGTATAGATAATTTTAAATTATCGTCATGTTCTCAAACCGGGGGTCCTACGAGTTATATTGGTGTTGTGTGAGGTGTTCGTGTCTCTTATGGGACCATTTGTGGGGTGTTTTTGGTTTTACCCTCTAATGGCATGTCTTTGAGCCTAAGTCTAGATGTTTCAAATTATCATTCTATTCTCATACCGGGGGTTCTGTGACTTTGCAATCCATTCCTGTGAGTTACATTTGTCCCATGCGAGTGTTCATTCCTCCCACGAGGTCGTGCGAGGGGAGTTCTTGGTTTTCTCCCTCTAACGATATGTTTTTATGACTAAGTCTAGATATTTTCAAATTATAATCATGTTCTCCAACTGGGGGTCCTCTGACCACCCAATTAGTTTCTGCGAGTTATATTGGTCCCGTGCAAGGTGTTTGTGCCTCTCACGGGGCCTTTTTTTGGGGGTGGGGGTTGTGTTTTTTCTTCTAACGACATGTCTTTAATCCTAAGTATACATACTTAAAATTAATATCATACTCTCCAATTGGAGGTCCCATGACCATAAGATTAGTTCCTGCGAGTAACATTGGTTCCATGCGAGGTGTCCGCATCTCTCACCGTGCTGTTTTGGGGGGTGTTTTGTATTTTCTCCTTATAAATGCCTTTTTTATGCCAAAGTTTAGATATTTTAAACTTTTCATCAAATTCCTAAACCAGGGTTCCTGGGACTACGCGGACAGTTCCTGTAAGTTCCATCGGTCCCGTGTAAGGCCTTTGTACCTGTCACGGGGTCATTTGGGTGGTGTTTTGAGTTTTCTCCCTCCAACAGCATGTCTTTGATCCAAAGTGTAGATATTTCAAATTATCATCTTATTCTCAAACTATGTGTCCCGTGACCACACGGTCAGTTCCTGTGGGTTACATCGGTCCCGTGCGAGGTGTTCGCGCTTCTTACATGGCCGTTTGGGGGGTGTTCGATGATTTCACCCCCTAACGACTTGTTTTTAAGCTTAAGTCTAGATATTGTCCAATTATCATCATGATCTCAAATCCAGGGTCCTATGAGCATGTGATCTATTCCGGTGAGTTTCATTTATGCCGTGCGAGGTCTTCGCATGTCTCACGGAGCCGTTTGGGGGGGGGTTTTAAGTTATCACCCTCGAACCACATGTCTTTGTGCCTAAGTCTAGAAGTTTCAATTTATCATCGCATTATCCAATTGAGGGTCCCATGACCCCGCGATCAATTCCTATGCATTACATTTGTCCAGTACGAGGTGTTCATGCCTCCCACGGGGCCATTTACGGGGTGTTATGGGTTTTCAAGTTATAATCATGGTCTCAAAATGGGCGTCTTGTTACAAAGCAATGAGGTTCTGCAAGTTATATTGGTCCCATGCGAGGTGTTCTTGCATCCCACGGGGCCATGTTTTAAAGTTTTTTCCCTCTAACGACATGTGTTTAGTCCTATGTCTAGATATTTACAATTATCGTCGTATTCTCAAATCGGGAGTACCGTGACCACGCGGTCAATTCCCGTGAGTTATACTTATGGGGCCGTTTGGTGGTTGTTTTAAGTTATCGCCCTCTAATGGCATGTTTTTAAGCATAAGTCTAGATATTTTAAAATTATCATCTGATTCTGATACTGGGGGTCCTGTGACCACGCGGTCAGTTTTTATGAGTTATTCTTGTCATGTGCGAGGTTTTCGTACTACTCACGGGCTCGTTTGGGGGTCTTTTTATGTTTTTGCCCAATTACTTCATGTTATTTAGCATAAATCTAGATATTTCAAATTATCATCGTATTCTTAAATCGGAGGTCCCATTACAACACAGTTAGTTCCTGTAAGTTACATTAGTCTCGTACGAGGTGTTCGCGCCTCTCACATGGACGTTTGGGGAGTGTTTCAGTGTTTCACCCTCTAAATGGAATTTTTAATCCCAAGTTTAGATATTTTCAACGTATCGTCATATTGTCAAACCAGGGGTCCCATTACCACGCAGTCAGTTCATGTTCGTTACATTGGTCCCGTACGATTTGTTCATGCCACTCATGGGGCCATTGGGAGACTGTTTTGGTTTTTCTCCCTCTAAAAACATGTTTATAATCTTAAGTCTATATATTTTCAAATTATCGTCATTTTCTCAAACTGGTAGTCCTGTGACCATGTGGTCAATTCCTACTAGTTATATTAGTCCCGTATGAGGTGTTCGTGTCTCTCACGGGGCTATTTATAGGGTGCTTTCGGTTTTCCCCTATAATTGCATGTCTTTGAGCCTAAGTATATATATTTTAAATTATCACCGTATTCTCGAACCGAGGGTTCTGTGACCTTGCGGTCAGTTCCTGTGAGTCGCATTGGTACCATGTGAGTATTCGTTCCACCCACGAGGTCGGGGCATTCTAGGATTTCTCCCTCTAATGACATGTTTTTAAGCCTAAGTTTTGATATTTCCAAATTATATTCATGTTCTCCAATCGGGGTTTCTATGACCATGAAATTAGTTTTTACGAGTTATATTGGTCTCGTGCGAGGTGTTTGTGCCTCTCACCGGGACGTTTGGGTGTTGTTTTGATTTTTTCCCTCTCACGGCATTTCTTTAACACTAAGTCTACATATTTCAAATTATTATCGTATTCTCAAATTGGAGGTCCCGTGCCCATACGGTTAGTTCTTGCGAGTTGCATTGGTCCCTTGCGAGGTGTTCGCTCCTCTCACAGGCCATTTTGGGGTGTCTTTTTCCTTTTCTCCTCCTAAAGGCCTTTTTTTTATTCCCAAGATTAGATATTCTCAACTTATCGTAAAAATCTCAAACCAGGGTTCCTATGATCGCGCAGTTAGTTCCTATAAGTTCCATTGGTCCCATGCAAGGTGTTCGCACCTCTCACGGGGCCGTTTTGCGAGTATTTTCACACTCTAAGGGCATATTTTGAAGCCTAAGTCTAGATATTTTCAAATTATCGTCGTATTCTCAAATCGGGGGTCCCGTGACCAAGAGATCAGTTCTAGCGAGTTACTTTTATCCCGTGCGAGGTGTTAGCCCCTCTCACGGGGCCATTTTGGGGGGGGGGGGTGTTATGTTATCGCCCTACACCGACATATTTTTAAGCACAAGTCTAGATAATTTGAAATTATTATCCTATTATCATATCGGGGTACCATTACCATGCGATCAGTTCTTGCGAGTTATATTAGTCCCGTGCGAGGTGTTCATGTCCCTCACGGGGTCATTTGGGTGGATTTTTTTTGTTTTCTCCCTCTAATGGAATGTCTTTCAACCAAAGTCTAGATGTTTCAAATTATTGTCATATTCACAAATCGTGGCACCCTTAACCATGCAGTGAGCTCCTATTAGTTATATTAGTCCCGTGAGAGGTGTCAGCGCCTTTCACGAAGCCGTTTGGGGGTGTTAGGGGTTTTTGACCTCTAAAGGGAGTTTTTTAAGCCCAAGATTTTCAACTTATCATCGTATTATAAAACCAGGGGTTCCGTGACCACACGTTCAATTCCTGCGAGTTACATTTGTCGCGTGACAGGTTATTGTGCCTCTCACATAGATGCTTGGTTGGTGTTTTAGGTCTTCCCACACTAACGGCATGTTTGTAAGCGTAAGTCTTTATATTTTTAGATTGTCCTCCTATTCTCATATCCGGGGTAATTTGAACGTGCGATAAGTTCCTACCAGTTATATTGGTCGCCTGCAAAGAGTTTGAGCTTCTCACGGGGCCGTTTTTGGGGTGTTTTGGGTTTTCTACCCTAAAAGGGCATTTTTGAAGTCCACGTTTAGATATTCTCAACTTATCATTATATTTTCAAAATAGGGGACCGGTGACCACGCGGTTAGTTCCTGCGAGTTACATTGGTCCAGTGAGAGGTGTTCACACCTCTCACGGGGATGTTTGGCGAGTGTTTTGGATTTTTGCAATCTAACGACATGTTTTTTAGCCTTAGTCTATATATTTTCAAATTTCCATCGTATTCCCGATTTGGGGGTCCCCTGACCATGCAGTCTGTTCTTGCGAGTTACATTGGTCCCGTGCGTGGTGTTCGCGCCTCCCACGGGGCTGTTTTGGGGGGGGGTGTTAAGTTATCGCCCTCTAAAGACATGTTTTTAAGCACAAGTCTAGGTATATTGAAATTATCATCCTGTTATCATACCAGAGGAACTGTGTGCATACGGTCAGTTCCTGCGAGTTATATTTGTCTTGTGGGAGGTTTTGTCCCTCTCAGAGGGCCATTTGGGGTGCTTTTTGGGTTTTCGCCCTTTAACGGCATGTCTTTCATCCTAAGTATAGATATTTCAAATAATCATCGTATTCACAAATTGGGGTACGCGTGACCACACAATTAGTTCCTGCAACTTACATTGGTCCCATGTGAGGTGTTCGCGCTTCTCATAGGGTCGTTTTGGTGCGTGATTTGAGTTTTTACCCCCTAAAGGAGATTTTTTATGCCCATGTTTAAATATTTTTAACATATCATCATACTCACAAACCAGGGTCCCGTGATCATGCGGACAGTTCCTACGAGCTACATTGGTCTCGTGCGAGGTGTTCCCACCTCTCACGGGGCCGTTTGACGGATGTTTTGGATTTTCACACTCTAATGACATTTTTTTAAGCCTAAGTCTAAATATCATCGAATTACCATCGGACTGCAAGTGACATTGGTCCCATGCGAGGTGGTCGTGCCTCCCACGGGGCTGTTTAGGGGGGGGGGGTGTAAGTTATCGCTCTCTAAGGTCATCTTTTTAAGCATAAGTCTAGATATTTTCAAATTTTCATAATATTATCATATTGGAGGAACCGTGGCCACGCTGTGAGTTCCTGTGAGTTGTATTTGTCCCGTGGGAGGTTTTGTGCCACGCACAGGGCCGTTTGGGGTGCTTTTTTGGTTTTCACCCTGTAACGACATGTCTTTCATCCTAAGTCTATATATTTAAAATAATCATCATATTCTCAAATCGGGGGACCAGTGACCACGCAATTAGTTCCTGCAGGTTATAATGGTCCCATGCGAGGTGTTGCGCCTCTCACAGGGTCGTTTTGGTGCGTGTCTGGGTTTTCGCCCCCTAAAGGGAATTTTTTATACCCAAGTTTAGATATTTTCAAGTTATCTTCATATTCTCAAACTAGCATCCCGTGATCACGCAGTCAGTTCCTATAAGTTGCATTGTTCTCATACGAGGTGTTTACACGTCTAACGGGGCTATTTGGCGTGTGTTTTGGATTTTTTCACTCTAACGACATGTTTTTAAGCCTAAGTCTACATATTTTGAAACTGTCATCGTATTCCAACTCTGGGGGTATCGAGACCGTGCAGTCAGTTCTTGCGAGTTACATTGGTCCCGTGCAAGGTGTTCGCACCTCCCACGGAACAGTTTGGGGGGGGGTAAGTTATGCCCTCTAATGAGATGTTTTTAAGAAAAAGTCTAGATATTTTGAAATTATCATCCTATTAACTTATCGGAGGAAGAATGGCCACGCGATCTGTTTTTGCGAGTTATACTTGTCTGAGGAAGGTTTTGTGCTTCTTACAGGGCTGTTTGGGGTGTTTTTGGGTTTTCGCCCGCTAACGGCATGTCTTTCATCCTAACTCTTGATATTTGAAATAATCATCATATTCTCAAATTGGGGGCCCCTTGACCACGCACCTAGTTCCTCCAAGTTACATTGGTCACGTGCGAGGTGTTCATGCCTCTTCTAGGGTCGTTTTGGTGCATGTTTGGGGTTTTCATCTGCTAAAGAGAAATTTATGCCCAAGTTTAGAAATTTTCAACTTATCGTCATATTCTCAAACCAGGTTCCCATGATCACGCAGTCAGTTCATGTGAGTTACATTGGTCTCGTTCGAGATGTTCACTCCTCTGACGGGAACGTTTGGCGGGTGTTTTGTATTTTCGGACTCTAATGACAATTTTTTATGCCTAAGTCTATATATTTCAAATTACTATCATATTCCCAATCTGGGGCTCCCGTGACCATGCCGTCAGTTCCTTCCAGGTACATTGGTCCCGTACGAGGTGTTGGTGTATCCCACGAGGCTGTTTAGCGGGGAGGGGGGGAGTTATTACCCTCTAAAGTCATGTTTTCAAGCACAAGTAAAGATTTTTTTGAATAATCATCATATTATCATACCGGAGGAACCTTGTCCACGCGATAAATTCATGCGAGTTATATTTGTCCCGTGGGAGGTTTTGTGCCTCTCACATGGCCGTTTGGGGCGCTTTTTGGGTTTTCACCGTATAACGGCATGTCTTTCATCCTAAGGATAGATATTTTAAATAATCATCATATTCTCAAATTGGGGGACCAATGACCATGCAGTTAGTTTCGACAAGTTACATTGGTCCCCTGCGAGGTGTTCGCACCTCTCACAGGGTCGTTTTGGTGCGTGTTTTGGGTTTTCGCCCCCTAAACGACATTTTTTATTACCAAGTTTAGATATTTTCAAGTTTTCATAATATTCTCAAACCATGGTCCTGTGATCATGTGGTTAGTTCCTGCATGCTACATTGGTCTCGTGCGAGGTGTTACCACCTCTCACGGGGCCATTTGGCGAGTATTTTGGATTTTCGCACTCTGATGACATTGTTTTAAGCTTAAGTCCCGATATTTACAAATTACCATCGCATTTCCAATCTGGGGAACCCGTGACCATGCAGTCAATTCCTGTAAGTTACATTGGTCCCATGCGAGGTGGTCGCGCCTCCCACTAGGCCGTTTGGCTAGTGTTTTTGATCAACACTTACCAATTACTATAATATTCCCAATCTGGGACTCCCGTGTCCATGCAGTCAATTCCTTCCAGTTACATTGGTCACGTACGAGGTGTTGGTGCCTCCCACGCGGCTATTTAGCGGTGGGGGGGGGGGGGGAATTTACTACCCTCTAACGTCATGTTTTTAAGCACAAGTGTAGATATTTTAAAATTATCATCCTATTATAATACCGGAGGAACCGTGTCCATGCGGACAGTTCCTGCAAGCTGTATTTGTCCTGTGGGAGGTTTTGTGCCTCCCAAAGAGCCATTTGGGGCACTAGTGACCATATAGTTACTTCCTGCAAGTTACATTGGTCCCCTACGATGTGTCCGCACCTCTCACTGGGTCGTTTCGGTACGTGTTTTGGGTTTTTGCCCCCTAAAGGGCATTTTTAATCCCAAGTTTAGATATTTTCAACTATCATAATATTCTCAAACCAGGGTCCCATGATCACGAGGTCAGTTCCTGCGAGTTACATTGGTCTCGTTTGAGGTGTTCTCACCTCTCATGGGGCCGTTTGGTGGGTGTTTTTGATTTTCGCACTCTAACGAAATTTTCTAAGCCTATGTTTAGATAATATAAAAATGCCAATCGTATTCCCAATCTGGGTAACCCGTGACCATGCAGTCAGTTCCTGCAAGTTATATTGGTCCCGTGCGAGGTGGTCGCGCCTCCCATGGGGAAATTTAGGGGGGTAAGTTATCGCCCTCTAACGTCATCTTTTTAAGCACAAGTCTAGATATTTTAAAATTATCATCCTACTATCATACTGGAGGAACTGTGGCCATGCGGTTTGTTCCAGCGAGTTGTATTTGACCTGTGGGAGATTTTATGCCACGCACACGACCGTTTGGGGTGCTTTTTGGGTTTTCTCCCACTAATGACATGTCATTCATTATAAGTCTAGATATTTCAAATAATGGGTCATATTCTCAAATGGGGGAACCATTGACCACTCAATTAGTTCCTACAAGTTACATTGGTCCCGTGCGACGTGTTCACGCCTCTCACAGTGTCGTTTTGGTGCGTGTTTTGGGTTTTCGCCCCCTAGAGGAGATTTTTTATGCCCTTGTTTAGATATTTTTACCTTATTGTCATATTCTCAGACTAGGGTCCTGTGATCATGCGATCAGTTGCTGCGAGCTACATTGGTCTCGTGCGAGGTATTCCCACCTCTCACGCGGACGTTTGGCCGGTGTTCTGGATTTTCATGCTCTAATGACATTTTTTTAAGCCTAAGTCTAGATATTTTCAAATTACCACCGTATTCCAATATGGGTAACCCGTGACCATGCAGTCAGTTCCCTCAAGTTACATTTGTTACGTGCGAGGTAGTTGCACCTCCCACTAGGCTGTTTTTTTTTTTTTTTTTGGGGGGGGGGGGGGGCGGGTTAAGTTATCGCCCTCTAACGTCATCTTTTTAAGCACAAGTCTAGATATTTTCAAATTTTCATCCTCTTATCATATCGTAGGAACCGTGCCAACACGGTGAGTTCCTGCGAGTTGTATTTGTCCCGTGGGAGGTTTTGTGCCACGCACAGGGCAGTTTGGGATGCTTTTAGGTTTTTTCCCTCTAACGAAATGTCTTTCATCGTAAGTCTACATATTTAAAAAAATTGTCATATTCTCAAATCGGGGGACCAGTGACCATGCAATTAGTTCCTGCAAGTTACATTGGTCTTGTCGACGTGTTCACGCCTCTCACGGGGTCGATTTGGTGCACGTTTTGGGTTTTCATCCCCTAAAGGGCATTTTTTATGTCGATGTTTAGATATTTTCAATTTATCATCATATTCTCAAACCAGCATCCCATGATCGCGCAACCAGTTCTTGCAAGTTACATTGGTCTCGTGTGAGGTGTTCACACCTCTAATGGGGCTGTTTGGCGTGTGTTTTGGATTTTTGCACTGTAACGACATGTTTTTAACCCTAAGTCTACATATTTTGAAATTATCATCGTATTGCCAATCTGGGGGTATCATGACCATGCAGTCACCTCTTACGAGTTACATTGGTCCCGTATGAGGTGTTCGCGCCCCCCACGGGGCAGTTTGGGGGGGGGGGGGTAACTTATCGCCCTCTAATGACATTCTTTTAAGAACAAGTCTAGATATTTTGAAATTATCATCCTATTAACATACCAGAGAACCGTGGCCATGCGATCAGGTTTCGCGAGTTAGATTTGTCTCGTGGGTGGTTTTGTGCCTCTCAAAGGGCTATTAGGGGTGTTTTTGGGTTTTCTCCCTATAACGGTATGTCTTTCATCCTAACTATAGATATTTCAAATAATCATCATATTCTCAAATTGGGGGACTCGTGACCACACACTTAGTTCCTGTAATTTAAATTGGTCCCGTGCGAGGTGTTCGCGCCTCTCATAGGGTCGTTTTGGTGCGTGTTTGGGGTTTTCGTCCACTAAAGGGCATTTTTTATGCCGAAGTTTAGAAATTTTCAAGTTATCGTCATATTCTCAAACCATGTTCCCGTGATCACACGGTCAGTTCCTGCGAGTTACATTGGTCTTGTGCGAGATGTTCACACCTCTCACGGAGACGTTTAGCAGGTGTTTTGGATTTTCAGACTCCAAGGACATATTTTTATGACTAAGTCTATATATTTTCAAATTACTGTAATATTCCCAATCTGGGGCTCCCATGACCATGCGGTTTGTGCCTTCCAGTTACATTGGTCCTGTACAAGGTGTTGGTGCCTCCCACAAGGCTATTTAGCGGGAGGGGGGGGGGGGGGGGAGGGATTTACTACCCACTAACGTCATGTTTTTAAGCACAAGTCTAGATATTTTAAAATTATCATCCTATTATAATACTAGACGAACCGTGTCCATGCGGTCAGTTCCAGCGAGTTGTATTTGTCCTGTGGGAGGTTTTGTGCCTCTCATAGGGCGTTTGGGGCCCTTTTTGGGTTTTCCCTCTCTAATGGCACGACTTTCATCCTAATTGTAGATATTTTAAATAATCGTCATATTCTCAAATCGGGGGACCAGTGACCATGCATTTTGTTCCTGCAAGTTACAATGCTCCCCTACGAGGTGTTCGCGCCTCTCACAGGGTCGTTTTGGTCCGTGTTTTGGGTTTTCACCCCTTAAAGGGTATTTTTATTCCCAAGTTTAGTTATTTTCAACTTATCATAATAATCTCAAACGAGGGTCACGTGATCACGCGGTCAGTTTTGACGAGCTACATTGGTCTCGTGCGAGGTGTTCGCACCTCTCACGGGGTCGTTTGGCGAGTGTTTTGGATTTTCGCACTCTAAATACATTTTTTAAGCCTAAGTCAAGATATTTTAAAAATGCAAATCGTATTCCCAATCTGGGGAACCCATAACCAATGCAGTCAGTTCCTGCAAGTTATATTGGTCCCGGGCGAGGTGGTCGCGCCTACCATGGGGCGGTTTAGGGGGGTAAGTTATCGCCCTCTAACGTCATCTTTTTAAGCACAAGTCTAAATATTTTAAAATTATCATCCTACTATCATACCGGAGGAACCGTGGCCATGCAGTTTGTTCCTGCGAGTTGTATTTGTCCTGTGGAAGATTTTGTGCCACGCACACGGACGTTTGGGGTGCTTTTTGGGTTTTCTTCCACTAACCACATGTCTTTCATTCTAAGTCTAGATATTTCAAATAATCATCATATTCTCAAATCGGGGGACTAGTGACCACACAATTAGTTCCTACAAGTTACATTGGTCCCGTGCGACGTGTTCACGCCTCTCACAGTGTTGTTTTGGTGCGTGTTTTGGGTTTTCTCCCCCTAAAGGAGATTTTTTATGCCCTTGTTTAGATATTTTTACCTTATTGTCATATTCTCAGACCAGGGTCCCGTGATCATGCGATCAATTCCTGCGAGCTACATTGGTCTCGTGCAAGGTGTTCCCACCTCTCACGGGGCCGTTTGGCTGGTGTTCTAGATTTTCATGCTCTAATGACATTTTTTTAAGGCTAAGTATAGATATTTTCAAATTACCGCCGTATTCCCAATCTGGGTATCCCGTGACCATTCAGTCAGTTCCTTTAAGTTACATTTGTCTCGTGCGAGGTGGTTGGGGGGGGGGGGGGGGGGGTCAAGTTATCGCCCTCTATCGTCATCTTTTTAAGCACAAGTCTAGATATTTTATAATTATCATCCTCTTATCATACCGTAGGAACCGTGCCCACGCGGTGAGTTCCTGAGAGTTGTAATTGTTCCGTGGGAGGTTTTGTGCCACGCGCAGGGCAGTTTGGGATGCTTTTAGGTTTTCTCCCTCTAATGACATGTCTTTCGTCCTAAGTCTACATATTTAAAAAAATTGTCATATTCTCAAATCGGGGGACCAGTGACCATGCAATTATTTCCTGCAAGTTACATTGGTCTTGTGCGACGTGTTCACGCCTCTCACGGGGTCGATTTGGTGCACGTTTTGGGTTTTCGTCCCCTAAAGGGCATTTTTTATGTCCTAGTTTAGATATTTTCAATTTATCGTCATATTCTTAAACCAGCATCCCATGATCGCGCAACCAGTTCCTGCAAGTTACATTGGTCTCGTGTGAGGTGTTCACACCTCTAACGGGACTGTTTGGCGTGTGTTTTGGATTTTTGCACTCTAACGACATGTTTTTAAGCCTAAGTCTACATATTTTTAAATTATTTGTCTCATGGGTGGTTTTGTGCCTCTCAAAGGGCTATTTTGGGTGTTTTTGGGTTTTCTCCATCTAACGGCATGTCTTTCATCCTAACTCTAGATATTTCAAATAATCGTCATATTCTCAAACTGGGGGACTCGTGACAACACACTTAGTTCCTGCAAGTTAAATTGGTCCCGTGCGAGTTGTTCGCGCCTCTCATAGGGTCGTTTTGGTGCGTGTTTGGTGTTTTCTTCCACTAAAGGGAATTTTTTATGCCCAAGTTTAGAAATTATCAACTTATCGTAATATTCTCAAATTATGTTCCCGTGATCACACGGTCAGTTCCTACGAGTTACATTGGTCTTGTGCGAGATGCTCACACCTCTCACGGGGACGTTTAGCGGGTGTTTTGGATTTTCAGACTCCAAGGACATATTTTTATGACTAAGTCTATATATTTTCAAATTCCTGTAATATTCACAATCTGGGGATCCCGTGACCATGCGTTCAGTTCCTTCCAGTTACATTGGTCTTGTACAAGGTGTTGGTGCCTCCCACGAGGCTGTTTAGCGGGGGGGGGGGGGATTTACTACCCACTAATGTCATGTTTTTAAGCACAAGTCTAAATATTTTAAAATTATCATCCTGTTATAATACCAGACGAACCGTGTCCATGCGGTCAGTTCCTACGAGTTGTATTTGTCATGTGGGAGGTTTTGTGACTCTCATAGGGCGCTTGGGGCCCTTTTTGGGTTTTCGCTCTCTAATCGCACGACTTTCGTCCTAATTGTAGATTTTTTAAATAATAGTCATATTCTCAAATCGGGGGACCAGTGACCATGCATTTCATTCCTGCAAGTTACAATGGTCCTCTACGAGGTGTTCGCGCCTCTCACAGGGTCGTTTTGGTGTGTGTTTTGGGTTTTCACCCCTTAAAGGGAATTTTTATTCCCAAGTTTAGTTATTTTTAACTTATCATAATAATCTCAAACCAGGGTCACGTGATCACGGGGTCAGTTACGGCGAGCTACATTGGTCTCGTGCAAGGTGTTCCCACCTCTCACGGGGTCATTTGGCGAGTGTTTTTGATTTTTGCACTCTAATGACATTTTTTAAGACTAAGTCTAGATATTTTAAAAATTCCAATCATATTCCCAATCCGGGGAACCCATGACCATGTAGTCAGTTCCTGCAAGTTATATTGGTCCCGTGCGAGGTGGTCGTGCCTCCCACGAGGCGGTTTAGGGGGTAAGTTATCGCCCTCTAACGTCATCTTTTTAAGAACAATTCTAGATATTTTAAAATTATCATTCTACTATCATACCGAAGGAATCGTGGCCATGCGGTCAGTTCCTGTGAGTTTTATTTGTCCAATGGGAGGTTTTGTTCCACGCACACGGCCGTTTGGGGTGCTTTTTGGGTTTTCTACCACTAACCACATGTCTTTCATGCTAATTCTAGATATTTCAGATAATCATCATATTCTCAAATTAGGGGGACCAGTGACCACACAATTAGTTCTTGCAAGTTACATTGGTCCCGTGCGACGTGTTCGCGCCTCTCACATGGTCGTTTTGGTGCGTGTTTTGGATTTTCGCCCCCTAAAGGAGATTTTTGAAGCTCATGTTTAGATATTTTTAACTTATTGTGATATTCTCAAACCAGGGTCCCCTGACCACACGGTCAGTTCCTGCGAGCTACATTGGTCTCGTGCGAGGTGTTCCCACCTCTCACTAGGCCGTTTGGCTGGTGTTTTGGATTTTCAAACTCTAATGACATTTTTTTAAGTCTAAGTCTATATATTTTCAAATTACCATCGTATTCCCAATCTGGGTAACCCGTGACCATGCAGTCAGTTCCTTCAAGTTACATTTGTCCTGTGCAAGGTGGTTGTGCCTCCCACGGGGCTATTTTGGGGGGGGGGGGGGTTTGTTGTTGTAAGTTATCGCCCTCTAACATCATCTTTTTAAGCACAAGTCTAGATTTTTTCAAATTATCACCCTATTTTCATACCAGAGGAACCGTGGCCACGCTACGGGTTGTATTAGTCCCGTGGGAGGTTTTGTGCCACGCACGGGCCATTTGGGATGCTTTTTAGGTTTTCTCCCTCTAACGAAATGTCTCTCATCCTAAGTCTAGATATTTCAAAAAATTGTCATATTCTCAAATCGGGGGACCAGTGACAAAACAATTAGTTCCTGCAAGTTACATTGGTCCCGTGAGAGGTGTTCCCGCCTCTCACAAGGTCGGTTTGGTTTGTGTTTTGGGTTTTCACCCTCTAAAGGGAAATTTTTATGTCAACGTTTAGATATTTTGAACTTATCATCATATTGTCAAACCAGCATCCCGTGATCACGCGGCCAGTTCTTGCGAGTTACATTGGTCCCGTACAAGGTGATCGCTCTTTCCGCGAGGCAGTTTGGGGGGGGGGGTTAAGTTATCACCCTCTTATCACTTGTTTTTAATATAAAGTCTGGGTATTTTGAAATTATCATCCTCTTAACATACCGGAGAAACCGTGGCCCTGTGATCAATTTTTGCGAGTTATATTTTTCCCGTGGGAGGTTTTTTGCCCCTCAAAGGGCAGTTTCGGGTGTTTTGGGGTTTTCACCCTCTAACGGGGTGTCTTTCATACTAACTCTAGATATTTCATGCTAAGTCTAGATATTTCGAATAATCGTCATATTCTCAAATTGGGGGACTCGTGACCAAGCACTTAGTTCCTGCAAGTTACATTAGTCCCGTGCGAGGTGTTTACGCCTCTCATAGGGTTTCGGTGCGTGTTTGGGGTTTTCGTCCACTAAAGGGCATTTTTTATGCCCAAGTTTAGAAATTTTCAACTTATCGTCATATTCTTAAACCACGTTTCCTTGATTATGTGGTCAGTTCCTGCGAGTTACATTGGTCTCGTGCGAGATGTTCACACCTCTCACGGGGACGTTTGGCGAGTGTTTTGGATTTTTGGACTCTATGGACATATTTTTACGCCTAACTCTATATATTTTCAAATTACTGTAATTTTCCCAATCTGGGGCTTCCGTGACCATGAGGTCTGTTCCTTCCAGTTACATTGGTCCCGTACGAAGTGTTGGCGCAACCCACGAGGCTGTTTTGCGGGGGGGATTTGTTACCCTCTAACGTCATGTTTTTAAGCACAAGTTTATATTTTTTCAAATTATCATCCTATTATAATACTCGAGGAACCGTGTCCACGTGGTAAATTCCTGCGAGTTGTATTTGTCCTGTGGGAGGTTTTATGCGACACACAGGGCCCTTTGGGGTGCTTTTTGGATTTTCTCCCACTAATGACGTGGCTTTCATGCTAAGTATAGATATTTCAAATAATAATCATATTCTCAAATCGGGGGACCAGTGACCACATAATTAGTTCCTGCAAGTTACATTGGTCCCGTGCGACGTGTTCGCGCCTCTCATAGGGTCATTTTGGTGCGTGTTTTGGGTTTTCTCCCCCTAAAGGGTATTTTTTATGCCCAAGTTTTGATATTTTCATCTTATCGTCATATTCTCAAACCAGCGTCCCATGATCACGCGACCAGTTCCTGCAAGTTACATTGGTCTCGTGCGAGGTGTTCGAAACTCTAACGGGGATGTTTGGCGTGTGTTTTGGATTTTTGCACTCTAACGGAATGTTTTTAAGTTTAAGTCTACATATTTTGACATTAGCGTTGTATTCCCAATCTAGGGGTATTGTGACCAAGCAGTCTTACGAGTTACATTGGTCCCGTGCGAGGTGTTCGCGCCACCCACGGTGTAGTTTGGGGGGGTATGTTATCGCCCTCTAATGATATGTTTTTGAGAACAAATCTAGATATTTTGAAATTATCATCCTATTAACATACCGGAGGAACCGTGGCCACGCGATCAGTTTCTGTGAGTTATATTTGTCTCGTGGGAGGTTTTGTGTCTCTCACAGGGCTGTTTGGGGTGTTTTTGGGTTTTCGCCCTCTAACAGCATGCCTTTCCTCCTAACTCTTGATATTTGAAATAATAGTCATATTCTCAAATTGGGGGAACCGTGACCAAGCACTTAGTTCCTGCAAGTTACATTGGTCCCGTGCGAGGTGTTCGCGCCTCTCATAGGGTTGTTTTGGTGCGTGTTTGGGGTTTTCGTCCACTAAAGGGCATTTTTTATGCCCAAGTTTAGAAATTTTCAACTTATCGTCATATTCTCAAACCAGGTTCTCGTGATGATGCGGCCAATTTCTGGGAGTAACATTGGTCTCGTGCGAGATGTTTACACCTCTCACGGGGACTTTTGGTGGGTGTTTTGGATTTTCAGACTCTAATGACATATTTTTCTGCCTAAGTCTATATATTTTCAAATTACTGTCATATTCCCAATTTGGGGCTCCCGTGACCATGCAGTCAGTTCCTTCTAGTTACATTGGTCCCATATAAGGTGTTGGTGCCTCCCACGGGGCTGTTTAGTGGTGGGAGGGTTTATTACTCTCTAACATCATGTTTTTAAGCACAAGTCTAGATTTTTAAAATTATCATCCTATTATCATACTGGAGGAACCGTGTCCAGGCGGTAAATTCCTTCTAGTTATAATTGTCCCGTGGGAGGTTTTGTGCCTCTCACAGGGCCGTTTTGGGTGTTTTTTTGGTTTTCTCCCTCTAACGGCAAGTCTTTCATCCTAAGTCTAGATTCCTTAAATAATCGTCATATTCTCAAATCAGGGGACCAGTGACCATGCAGTGAGTTCCTTCAAGTTACCATGGTCCCCTGGGAGGTGTTCGCGCCTCTCGTAGGGTCGTTTTGGTGCGTGATTTGGGTTTTCGTCCCCTAAAGGAGATTTTTTATGGCCATGTTTAGATATTTTTAACTTATCATCATATTCTCAAACCATGGTCCTGTGACCACGCGGTCAGTTCCTACGAGCTATATTGGTCTCGTGCGAGGTGTTGCCACCTCTCATGGGGTCGTTAGGCGGGTGTTTTGTACTTTCACACTCTAATGAGATTTTTTAAGCCTAAGTCTACATATTTTAAAATTACCATCGTATTCCCAATCTTTGGAACCCGTGACCATGCAGTTAGTTCCTGCAAGTTTCATGGGTCCCTTGCGAGGTGGTCGCGCCTCCCACAGGGCTGTTTAGGAGGTGGGGGGTAAGTTATCGCCCTCTAACGTCATCTTTTTAAGCACAAGTTTAGATATTTTCAAATTATCATCCTATTATCGTACCAAAGGAACCGTGGCCACGCGGTGAGTTCCTGCGAGTTGTATTTGTCCCGTGGGAGGTTTTGTGCTACACACACGGCCATTGGGGGTGCTTTTTAGGTTTTCGCCCTATAACGACATGTCTTTCATCCTAGGTCTATATATTTCAAATAATTCTCATATTCTCAAATCGGGGACCAGTGACCACGCAATTAGTTCCTGCAAGTTACATTGGTCCCATGCGAGGTGTTCGCGCCTCTCACAGGGTCGTTTTGGTGCGTGTTTTGGGTTTTCGACCTCTAAAGGGAATTTTTTATGCCCACATTTAGATATTTTCAACTTATCGTCATATTCTCAAACCAGCATCCCGTGATCACGCGATCAGTTCTTGCAAGTTACATTGGTCCTGTGCGAGGTGTTTGCACCTCCCACGGGGCAGTTTGGGGGGGTACGTTATCGCCTTCTAATGACATGTTTTTAGAAGAAGAATAAATATTTTGAAATTATCATCCTATTAACATACCGGAGGAACCGTGGCCACACGATCAGTTTTTGCGAGTTATATCTGTCCCGTGGGAGGTTTTGTGCCTCTCAATGGGCTGTTTGGGGTGTTTTTGGGTTTTCGCCCTCTAACGGCATGTCTTTCATCCTAAATCTAGATATTGCAAATAATCATCATATTCTCAAATTGGGGGACCCTTGGCCACGTACTTAGTTCCTGCAAGTTACATTGGTCCCGTGCGAGGTGTTCGCGCCTCTCATAAGGTCGTTTTGGTGTGTGTTTGGAGTTTTCATCCGCTCAAGGGCATTTTGTATGCCCAAGTTTAGAAATTTTCAACTTATCGTCATATTATCAAACCAGGTTCTTGTGATCCCGCGGTCAGTTCTTGCGAGTTACATTGATCTCGTGCGAGATGTTCACACCTCTCACGGGGACGTTTCGCGGGTGTTTTGGATTTTCGGACTGTAATGACATATTTTTATGCCTAAGTCTAGATTTTCAAATTCGTGCATATTCCCAATCTGGGGCTCCCGTGACCATGTGGTCAGTTCCTTCCAGTTACATTGGTCCCATACGAGGTGTTAACGCCTCCCACGAGGCTGTTTTACAAGGGGGGGGGGGGGGGAGTTATTACCCTCTAACATCATGTTTTTAAGCACAAGTCTTCATTTTCTCAAATTATCATCCAATTATCGTACTGGAGGAACCCTGTCCATGCGGTAAATTCCTGCGTGTTATATTTGTCCCTAGGGAGGTCTTGTGCCTCCATGGCCATTTGGGGCACTTTTTGGGTTTTCGCCCTCTAACGACATGTCTTTCATCCTAAGTCAAGATATTTTAAATAATCTTCACATTCTCAAATCGGGGGACCAGTGACCATGCAGTTAGTTCCTGCAAGTTTCATTGGTCCCTTGCGAGGTGTTCGCGCCTCTCACCGCGTTGGTTTGGTGCGTGTGTTGGGTTTTCGCCCCCTAAAGGGCATTTTTATTCCCAAGTTTAGATTTTTTATACTTATCATAATATTCTCAAACCAGGGTCCCATGATCACGCGGTCAGTTCCTGTGAGCTACATTGGTCTCATGCGAGGTGTTCCCACCTCTCACGGGTCCTTTTGGCGGGTGTTTTGGATTTTCGCACTCTGATGACATTTTTTTAATCTTAAGTCTAGATATTTTCAAATTATTGTGGTATTCTGAAAAAGGGGGTCACCTGACAACACGATCAATTTCGACGAGTTACATTGGTCCCGTTCGAGGTGTTCGCGCCTCCCACGGGCCTGTTTGGCGGGTGGGAGGCTAAGTTATCTCCCTTTAACGACATGTTTTTAAGCACAAGTATAGATATTTTAAAATTATCATCCAATTATCCTATGGGGGACCATGTCCATGCTCTCAGTTCCTGCGAGTTATATATATCCCGTGGGTGGTCTTATGCCTCTCACGGGTCCGTTTGGGGTGCTTTTTGGGTTTTTTCACTGTAACAGCATGTCTTTCATCCTAAGTCTTGATATTTTAAATTATAGTGATATTCTTAAATCGGTGGTGCCGTGACCAGGCACTTAGTTCCTGTAAGTTTCATTAGTCCCGTGCGAGGTGTTAGCGCCTCGTATAGGGACTTTTTTTTGCGATTCCACACTCAAAAGCGCATTTTTTACGCCTAACTTTTGATATTTTCAACTCATCGTCATATTCTCAAGCCAGGGGTTCCATGAGCATGCAGTCAGTTTCTGCGAGTTAAATTGGTCCCGAGCGAGGTGTTCGTGCCTCTCACGGTGTCATTTTTTTTTTTGGGGGGGGGGGAGGGGGTAATTTCACCCTCTAAAGGGCATTTTTGTAATGACAAGTTGAGATATTTTCAAATTATCTTCATCTTCTCATACTAGCGGGCGCATGACCACGCGATCAGTTCCTGCGAGTTCTATAGTTCCCGTGCGAGGTGTTTACGCCTATCACGGGACCGTTTGTGGGGTGTTTTTTATTTTGTCCCTCTAACGGCATGTTTGTAAGACTAAGTCTAGATATTTTCAAGTAATCATCGTGTTCTCAAATCGGTGGTCCAGTAACCAAGTGGATAGTACCTGCGAGTTATATTTGTCCCGTACAAGGTGATCGTTCCTCTCATCGGACCGTTTGCGGGGCATTACGGATTTTCGCCCTCTAACAGCATGTAATTAAGCCTAAGTCTTGATACTTCAAATTATCATCCTTTTCTCAAATTGGGGGTCCCGTGATTGAGTGGCTAGTTCCCGCAAGTTACAATGGTCCCGTGTGAGTTTTCCGCGCCTCTCACAGGGCTGTTTTGGGCGTGTTATGGGGTTTTCCCCCTAAAGGGCATTTTGTATGCCCAAGTTAGATATTTCCAATTACCACCATATCCTCAGACCAGGTGTCCCATGACTCTGTGGTCATTTTCACAAGTAACAATTATCCCATGCAAGGTGTTCGCCCCTCTCTTGGGGCCGTTTGGCATGTGTTTTCAGTTTTCACACTATAAGGGTATGTTTTTAAGTCTAATTTTAGATATTTTCAAATTATCATGGTATTGTCAAACTGGTGGTCCCGTGACCACGCGATCAGTTCCTGCAAGTTACATTGGTCCCGTTTGAGGTGTTCGCATCTCTCACGGGGCCTTTTGGGTGGTGTTCAAGTTATTGCCCGCTAGCAACTTGTTTTTAAGCCTCAGTCAAGATGTTTACAAATTATCATCCTATTCTCATACCAACGGTACCCGAACGACGCGATTAGTTTCTGCGAGTTATATCGGTCCTGTGTGAGCTTTAGTGCCACCCATGGGGACGTCTGGGGGGCATTTCGGATTTTTACCCTTGAACGTCATGTCTTTAAGCGTATGTCTAGATATTGAAAATTATCATCGTATTCTCAAATCAAGGTTCCCATAACCACGTAGTTAGTTGTTGCAAGTTACATTGGTCATGTGCGAGTTACCCAAGCCTCTCACAAGGTCGTTTGGTGGGTGTTTTCGGTTTTTCCCCTCTATAGGTCACTTATATGCCCAAGTTTAGATATTTTCAACTTATCATCCTATTTTGAAATCAGGGGTCCTTTGAGCACCCGATTAGTTCCTACGAGGTGTTCGAACCTCTCACAGGGTGATTTGGTGGGTGTTTTCTGTTTTCGCACTCTAAGAGCTTGGTTTTAAGCCTACATTTAAATATCTTATTTTATTGTCAATTTCTCAAACCGGGAGTCCCGTGACCAAGTGATCTATTCCTACGAGTTACATTGGTCTGGTGCGAGGTGTTTACACCACCCACGAGGCTATTTCTTTTTTTTTTTTGGGGGGGGGGGGTGTGTGTTAAGTTATTGCCCGAAAACGACATGTTTTTTAACAATAGGTGTAGATATTTTCAAATTATCATGCTATTATCATACCGGGGCTACCGTAGCCACGCGGTCAATTATTGCGAGTTATATTGGTCCCATACGAGGTGTTTTGCCTCGCATGGGGTCATTTGGGGGCCGTTTTTGGTTTTTTGCCCACTAATGACATGACTTTCAGCCTAATCTAGTTATTTCAAATTATTTTTGTATTCTCAAATTGGGTGTCCCGCAAACACAAGTTAGCTCTTATAAGTTACATTGGTGTCGTACGAGGTTGAGACACCTCTCATAGGGCCATTTGGATGGTGTATTGGGATTTAATCCTCTAAAGGACATTTTTAAGTCGGAGTTTAGATATTTTCAAATTATCATCATATTCTCAAACTAGGGACCGTGCAATCAGTTTCTGCGAGTTACATTGGTCCTGTGCAAGGTGTTCGGCCTCTCACGGTGTTGTTTCGAAGTGTTTTTTAATGCCACCCTCTAAAGGAAATTTTTGTAAGTTCAAGTCTGGATATTTCCAAATTATTGTCCTGTTCTCATAACGGGGGTCGCATGACCAAATGATCAGTTCCTGCGACATATATAGCTCCCGTGCGAGGTGTTTGCGCCTCTCATGGGGCCGTTTCTGGGGTTTTTTGGATTTTCTCTCTCTAACGGTATGTTTTTAAGACTAAGTCTAGATGTTTTCAAATTATCATCGTGTTCTCAAACCGGGGGTCCTTTGACAACACAGATAGTTCCTACGAGTTATATTGGTCTCGTGAGAGGTGTTTACACCTCTCATGGGGCCGTTTGTGGGGCATTATGGATTTTCACCCCTTAAAGGCATGTCTTTAAGCGTAAGTTTAGAAATTTAAAATTATCATCCTATTCTCAAATCGGGGGTCCCGTGATCGCATGGTTAGTTCCTACTAGTTACATTGGTCCCGTATAAGTTGCTTGCGCCTCTCACTTGGCTGTTTTGGGCGTGTTATGGGTTTTCGCCCTATAAAGGGCATTTTTTATGCCCATGTTTAGATATTTCAAGTTATCTTCATACTCTTTGACCAGGGGTCCCGTGATTAAGCGGTCTGTTCCGACGAGTAATATTGGTCCTGTCCAGGGTGTTCGCACTCTAACGGCATGTTTGTATGTCTAAGTCAAGATATTTTCAAATTATTATCGTGTTGTCAAACAGGTGGTCCCGAGACCATGCGGTTTATTCCTGCGAGTTACATTGGACTCGTACGAGGTGTTCACCCGTATCACGGGTCCATTTGGGTGGTCTTTTATGTTATTGCCCGCTAATAGCTTATTTTTAAGCCTAAGTCAAGATATTTTAAAATTATTATCCTACTCTCATACCGAGGGTACCCTGACCTCGCGGTCAGTTTTTTGCAACTTATGTTTGTCCTATAGGAGGTTTCGTGCCACTAGCGGGGCCGTTTGTGGGACATTTTGGATTTTTGCTCTCTAACGACATGTTTTTTACCACAAGTCTAGATATTTTAAAATTATCATCCTATAATCATATTGGGGGTATCATTACCATGTGGTCAGTTCCTGCGAGTTATACTTGTCCCGTGGGAGGTGTTTTGCCTCTCACAGGCCTCTATGGGTTGCTTTTTGGGTTTTCACCCTCTAATGACATGTCTTTCAGCCTAAACCTATATATTTCAAATTTTCATCATATTCTCAAATCGAGGATCCCATGACCTTGCAGTTATTTCCAGAAAGTTACATTGGTCCTGTACGAGGTGTTCGCACCTTTCACATGGCCGTTATGGGATTTTACCCTTTAAAGGGCATTTTTTTATGCCGAAGTTTAGATATTTTCAACTTATCATCATAATCACAAACCATGGGTCTCATGATCATGGGGTCAGTTTTTGCGAGTTATATTGGTCCCGTGCGAGGTGCTCGTGCCTCTCATGGTACCGTTTGTGCGACGATTGATTTCGCCCCCTAAAGGGCATTTTCGTAAGTACAAGTCCAGATATTTTCAAATTATCTTCATCTTCCAATACCGGGGGGATCATGATCATACGGTCAATTCCAGTGAGTTATATAGTTCCCTAATGAGGTGTTTGTTCCTCTCACGGGATAGTTTGTGGGGTGTTTTGGATTTTCTCCCTTTAACGACATGTTTTTAAGCCTAAGTCTAGATATTTTCCAATTATCATTATGTTCTCAAACCGGGGGGTGGGCTTGTGACCATGCAAATAGTTCCCACGAGTTATATTTGTCCCATGCGAGGTGTTTGTGCCTCGCATAGAGCTATTTGTGGGGAATTATGTATTTTGTCCCTCTAACGGCATATCCTTAAGTCTAAGTCTATATATTTCAAATTGTCATCCTATTTTCAAATCGGGGGTCCCCTGGTCATGTGGTTAGTTCTTGCGAGTTACACTGGTCTCGTGCGAGTTGTTCGCACCTCTCACATGGCTGTTTTGGGCGTGTTATTGGTTTTCACCCTCTAAAGGGCATTTTTATGCCCTTAGTTTAGATATTTCAAGTTATTATCATATCCTCAAACCGGGGGTCGCATGACTATGTGGTCAGTTTTGACGAGTAACATTTTGTCCCGTGCAGGGTGTTCGCACCTCTCATGGCACCGTTTGTAAGGTGTTTTGGGTTTTCACACTTTAACAGTGTGTTTTTAAGTATAATTCTAGTTATTTTAAAATTATCATCGTATTGTCAAACTGGTGGTCCCATGACCACATGGTCATTTCCTGTAAGTTACATTAGTACAGTGCGAGGTCTTTGCGCCTCTCATGGGGCCATTTGGGTGGTGTTTTAAGTTATCGCTCGATAACATCTTGTTTTTGAGCATAAGTCAAGATGTTTTAAAATTATCATCTTATTCCCATACCTGGGGTACCCTGAACGCGCGATCAGTTTCTGTGAGTTTTATTGGTCCTGTGCAACGTGTTCGTGCCACTCATGGGACCATTTGTGGGGAGTTTTATATCCTTACTCTCGAACGACATGTCTATAACCCTAAGTCTAGATATTTTAAATTATCATTGTATTCTCAAATCGGAGGTCTCGTGATCACGTGGTTAGTTCCTGCGAGTTACATTGGGCACGTAGGAGTTGTTCGAGCCTCTCACAGGGTCGTTTAGTGGGTGTTTTGGGTTTTTTCCCTTTATAAGGCATTTTTTATGGCCAAGTTTATATATTTTCAAATTATCATCCTATTCTAAAATCAGGAGACCCGTGATAACGCGATCAGTTTCGGCGAGTTAGATTGGTCCCTTGTAAGGTGTTCGAACCTCGCACAGGGCCTTTGGCGGGTGTTTTGGGTTTTCGCACTCTAATAGCTTATTTTAAGCCTAAGTCTAGATATTTCCCAATTATCATTGTATTCTCAAACCGAGAGTCTCTTGACCATGTGATGAGTTACTGCAAGTAACATTGGTCCCGTATGAGGTGTTTACACCTCCCACGATGCTATTTGGGGGGGGGGGGTAAGTTGTTTCCCTATAACGTCATGTTTTTACGCATAAGTCTAGATATTTTCAAATTATCATGATATTATCATACCAGGGGTACCGTAACCACACGGTCTGTTCTTGCGAGTTATATTGGTCGCATGCAAGGTGTTGTGCGTCTCACGGGGCTATTTGGGGGACTTTTTGGGTTTTCTCCCTCTAACGACATGTCTTTCAGCCTAATTCTAGATATCTAAAATTATGATCATATTCCCAAATCGGATGTCCCATGATCATGAGTTAGTTCCTGTAAGTAACATTGGTCTCGTGCGAGGTTACAACCCCTCTCACAAGGCCATTTAGGGGGTGTTTTGGGATTGCACCTTCTAAAGGGATTTTTTTAGGCCCAAGTTTAGATATTTTTAACTTATCAATATATTATCATACCAGGGGTCCCGTGACCACATGGTCAGTTCCTGCGAGTTACGTTGGTCCTGTGCAAGGCGTTCGTCCTCTCGGGGTGCCTTTTCGAGGTTTTTTTTTTAATTTCGCCCTGTAAAGGGCATTTTTGTATGTACAAGTCTAGATATTTTCAAATTATTATCCCATTCTAAAACCAGGGGTTCTGTGACCAGACGGTCAGTTGCTGCAAGTTATATAGATCCCGTGCGAGGTGTTTGCTCCTCTTATGGGGCCGTTTGTAGGGTGTTTTGGATTTTTTTTCCCTCTAATAGCATGTTTTTAAGCCTAAGTCTAGATATTTTGAAATGTCCGTCGTGTTCTCAAGACGGGGGTCGTTTGACCATGCGAATAGTTACCGCGAGTTATATTGGTCCCATCCGAGGTGTTCGTGCCTCTCACCGGGCCCTTTATGGGGAATTATGGATTATCGCCCTATAACGGCATGTCATTAAGACTAAGTCTAAATATTTCAAATTATCACCCTATTCTCAAATCGCGTGTCCCGTGATTCGTGGTTAGTTCTTGCGAGCTACATTGGTCCCGTACGAGTTACTCGCAGTTCTTACAGGGATATTTTGGGCGTATTAAAGTTTAGATATTTAAAGTTATCATCATATTCTTAAACCAGGGGTCCCGTGACTCTGCGGTCTGTTCCGACGAGTAACATAGGTCCCATCTAGGGTGTTCGCACCTCTTATGGGGTCGTTTGGCGAGTGTTTTGGGTTTTCTTTAAAGGCATGTTTTTAATTCTAAGTGTAGATATTTTTGAATTATCATCGTGTTGTCAAATTGGTGGTCTCCTAACAATGCGATCGATTCCTGCGAGTTACATTGGACCCGTACGAGGTGTTCACGCCTCTCACAGGGCGTTTTGGTGGTGTTTTAAGTTATCTCTTACTAACAGCTTGTTTTTAAGCCTAAGTGAACATATTTTCAAATTGTCATTCTATTCTCGTACCAAGAGTACCCTGACCTGGCAATCAGTTCCTGAGAGTTATATTTGTCCTATGCGAGGTGTTCGTGCCACTCGCGGGGAAGTTAGTGGGGCATTTTGGATTATTCCTTCTAACGGCATGTCTTTAAGCCTATGTCTAGATATTTCAAATTATCATCGTATTCTCATATCGGGGACCTGTCATCATGTGGTTAGTTCCAGCGAGGTACATTGGTGATGTGCAAGTTGTTCGAGCCTCTCACATGGTCGTTTGGTGGGTGTTTTGGGTTTTTGCCCTCTATAGGGCATTTTTTATGCCCCAGTTTAGATATTTTCAACTTATCATCCTATTCTCGAACTAGGTGTCCCGTGACCACGCAGTCAGTTCCTTCGAGTTATATTGGTCCCGTGCGAGGTGTTCGAACCTCTCACGGGGCAGTTTGGAGTATCCTTTTGATTTTGCACTCTAACATCTTGTTTTTAAGCCTAAGTCTACAGATTTCCAAATTATCATCATATTCAGAAATCGAGGGTCCCGTGAGCATGCGGTCATTTCTTACGTGTACATTGGTCCCGTGTGAGGTGTTCGAACCTCTCACGGGGCCGTTTGGCGGGTGTTTTTGGTTTTCGCACTCTAATGGATTATTTTTAAGCCTAAATCTAGATAATTTAAAATCATCGTCGCATTTTCAAACCGAGAGTCTTATGACCACGTGATCAGTTTCTGCGATTTACTTTGGTCCCGTGCGAGGTGTTCGCGCCTCTCATATGGACTTTGGAGGTGATTTAGGATTTCACCCTCTAAAGGGAATTTTTTAAGCCCAAGTTTAGATCTTTTCATCGTATCATCAAATTCTCACACAAGGGGTCTCGTACCACACGATCAGTTCTTGTGAGTTACATTGGTCCCGTACGAGGTGTGCGTGCCTCTTATGGGGCCGTTTGGTAGAGTTTTTTAATTTCAACCTCTAAATGGAATTTTTGTAAGTACAAGTCTATATATTTTCAAATTATCATCCTGTTCTTATACCAGGGGTCGTATGACCATATGATGAATTCTGGCGAGTTATATAGGACATGTGCAAGGTGTTTGCGCCTCTCACGCGGCTCTTTGTGGAGTATTTTGGATTTTATCCCTCTAACGACATGTCTTTAAGCCTAAGTATTTATATTTTCCAATGATCACCGTGTTCTCAATTCGGGGATCCTTTGAGTACGAAGACAGTTCCTGCGAGTTATATTGGTCCCATGTGAGGTCTTCGTGCTTCTCACAGGGCCATTTATGTGGCATTATGGATTTTAAACCTCAAACGGGATGTCTTTAATCCTAAGTCTAGATATTTCAAATTATCATCCTATTCTCAAATCAGGGTCCCGTGATCACGTGGTTAGTTACTGCAAGTTATATTGGTCCCGTGACAGTTATTCGCGCTTCTCACAGGGCCGTTTGTGGGGTGTTATGGGTTTTTGCCCACTAAAGGGAATTTTGTATGCCCAAGTATATATATTTTCAAGTTATCATCATATTCTCAAACCGGGGTTTCGTGACTATGCGATCAGTTCCAGCTAGTAACTTGGTCCCATACGGGGTGTTCACACCTCTTATGGGGTCGTTTGGCGGGTGTTTTGGGCTTTCGCACTCCAACGACATGTTTTTAAGAATAAGTCAAGATTTTTCAAATTATCATCGTGTTCTAGAACCGGTGTCCTATGACCACACCGTTAGTTCCTACGAGTTATATTGAACCCGTGCGAGGTGTTTGTGATTCTCACCAGGACGTTTGTGAGGTATTTTTTACCCTCTAGTGGCATGTCTTTAAGCCTATGTATAGATATTTCAAATTATCGTCGTATTCTCAAATTGGGGGCCCCGTGATCATGTGGTTAGTTACTGGGAGTTAGATTGGCCACTTGCGAGTTTTTCGCGTCTCTCCCAGGGTAATTTGGTCGGTGTTTTGGGATTTATCCCTATAAAGGGAATTTTTTAAGCCCAAGTTTTGATATTATCAACTTATCGTCATGCAGTTAGTTCCTACGAGATAAATTGGTCCCGTCCAAGGTTTTCGCACCTCTCATGAGGCCATTTGTCTAGTGTTTTGGGTTTTGTCACTCTAATGACATGTTTTTAATCCGAAGTCTAAATATTTTCAAATTATCGTTGTATGATCAAATCGGTGGTCACGTGACCAAACAATCAGTTCCTGAGAGTTACATTGGTCGCATGCAAGGTGTTTAGTCATCTGACGGGGCGATTTGGGGAGGCTAACTTATCCGTTTCTAACGGCATGTTTTTAAGTATAGGTCTAGATATTTTCAAACTATCATCATATTATCATATCGTGGGTACTAGGGACAAGCTGTCAGTTCTTACGAGTTATTATCATATCGTGGGGATTTGTTGGGTGGTCTCCCTCTAACGGCATGTTTTTCATCCTAAGTCTAGATATTTAAAATTATCATCATATTCTTGTATCGGGTGTCCTGTGATCACGAGTTATTTCCTGTAAGTTACATTGGTCCCGTGCGAGGTTGCGACGCCTCTCACAAGGCCGTTTGGTGGGTGTTTTTGTATTTCACCCTCTAAAAGGAATTTTTTAGGACCAAGTTTAGATATTTTAAACATATCATCATTTTCTCAAACCAGGGTTCCCGTGACCATGCGATCAGTTCCTACGAATTACATTGTAAATAGATGCCACTTAAACTGTTTAATATAAAGTTAAACTATTAAAATGGCTCTGAGATGTTTGTTGAAGAAAATATTTTAATCAAAACAAAACTTAACACAAGATGTGTTTAAAAACTTATGAAAATAATTTGAATGAGTGTGAATTAGTTATTTCAGATCTAGTAAACCAAAAACAAAACTTAAATTATTAAATCAGCACAACTAAGAAGAAGGTGATGAGAAAATGAATAAGAACTCAAGTAGCTTTTAACGTGGTAAACCTCCACTCCATTGGGGAAACTTCCGCTGTGACCTCAACATCACAAAACAAAAAAAAACACTAAAATCATAGTAACAAATTACAAGTTCGTTAACAATCAAACCAAACAAACACACCAAAACAAAGTTCAGAATCATTACCAACTCCTCTAGATTATATATGACTTCTCTGAAGGTTGTTGTTTTTGATGTTCTCTCGAGATTTCGTAACTTTACTTGATTCCAGTTTTTACATCGACTCAAATAAGTTCAAGATCATATTATCGAAACTTTATGTGTGGTAGAGTGAAAGTGTATTGCTGATTTGCTTTCTAAATATGCATGTAACACACTCAAACCTAATAGATACAAATGATTTACAAATTACAATATCACTAGATATGCAAGAAATTCCAAAATCAATTTAATCAAAACTAAAACAGACTTTTAGACCTTTCGAAATATTCACAGATGAAGAGGGAATCTTGTTGTGAAATATCCAAGATCCTAACACTTTGTGGTTTTGAAAATGTTATATAGAAAGTGTTCCTCCAATCAAGATCTCAAAACTAGATCTTAGTCTGATAGCATTGAGTAAAATGAAATCAGAATGAAGATTGTTGGTTTAGGGTTTAAAAACATGAAATCAGTTTTAAAAATAACCAACAAAACCAGATTTCTCGAATAAGAGAAATCAAAAAAGTAATCTATCTAACTGAGATGTATCACAGAGACAAGAACTCAAGTTTTTATAAAAAAAAACTAAACAACTCAACGTGATTAAGTTGGAAATATGATCAAGAACAAGAGAGGATAACTTCACAACACGCGATCTAAACACTCAGGTTTAAAATCATAGAAAAGTGTTTCTCGATTTAGGGTTTGACAAAGTTAGGTTAGGGTTTATTTTCTCTCTCCTTTTTATCTCTTCTCTCTCTTCACTCTTTTTTCTTTCAAATGAGAAACTTTCAAAAGTCTCTAAGTGCCTCACAGAAGGCTCTTATTTATACCGGCGTTCGAAGGATCTAGAACCAAGGCACAAACCATCTGATTGGTTAAAACCATCGCACCTGGATTAGTTCCAAATGCATGTAGAACGTTGATTAAGGCAATCCAATGGTCTGGATCAAGTCACGGGTTTGTGAGTGAGAAGAAACACAAATCGCATCATTGCCAGAGCAACATATGTAGGCTTAAGACAAGGTCTAAAACTCGTGATTTTGATTTAAACAAAAATCAAGTTGCACCCACAAATGTTTCTGCCGCTTTTGGATTCTACCCAAGACAGTTTTAAGGTAAAAAAATATTTTCAAATCAACCCCAAAACTTTATAAATTTCCAAATTTTAATTTCCAAAAAATATTTAAAATGTTCAGAAAATATTTATTAAATCCCCAAAAATATTTAAAAATTACAGTAGGGGATTTAACTCACACAAGGTCATAATGAGAATGAAATACAACATGTATAAGTCCTAGTGTGTGGTTTATGTGAAATACAATCAAGAACATGTAGAGGAATATCAAAGTTGATAAGATCAATTGTGAGGCTTTTGGTTCAACTAGAGATGGACACAATTTTTTCACTATTTCCGAACTAGATAAGATCATATACAATGCAGACTCAAATAAGTCAAAGATATATGGTGCTTCCCATTCGTCCCGTGCGAGGTGTTCGCGCCTCTCACGAGGCGATTTGGTGGATATTTTGGGTTTTATCCCTCTAAGGGCATATCTTTGAGCCTATATGGTTATATTTCAAATTATCATCATATTCTCAAACTAGGGGTCCCTTAACCATGCGGTATGTTCCTACGAGTTACATTGGTCCCATGGTGTTTGTGCTTCTCATGGGGCCTTTTGGTTGTTGTTTTGGGTTTTCGCCCTCTAATGACATATATTTGACCCTAGGTGTAGATATTTCAAATTATCATCATATTCTCAAACTAGGGATCCCTTAACCACGCGGTTAGTTCCTGCGAGTTATATGGTCCCTTACGAGGAGTTAATGCCTCTTATAAGGCCGTTTGGGGAGGTGTTTTTGAATTTTTCCCTATAAAGGGAATTTTTGGAGTACAAGTGTAGATATTTTCAAATCAGCATCCTTTTATCATATTTAGGGTTGCATGACCACATGAACAGTTCCTGGGAGTTACATTGGTCCTGTGCACGGTATTTGCGCCTCTCATGGTGCGGTTTGTGCGGTGTTTTTTATTTGCCCCCTCTAACGGCATATTTTTATTCCTAAGATTAGATATTTTCAAATTATCATTGTATTAACAATCCGGGTTTCACTTGACCACGTAGTCAATTCCTTTGAGTTACATTAGTCTGGTGCGAGGTGTTCGCGCCTCTCACAGGGCCGTTTGGGGGGTGTTTTAGGTTTTCTCCCTTTAAGAGTATGTGTTAAACCTAAGTCTACATATTTTCAAATTATCCCCATATTCGTAAACCGGCAGTCACGTGACTAAGCAATCATTTCGGGAGAGTTACATCGGTCATATGTGAGGAGTTCGCAGCTCTCATGAGGCTCTTTCGGGGGTGTTTAGGGTTTCCCCTCTAACGACTTGTTTTTAAGCCTAAGTCTATATGTTTTCAAATTATATTCTCACACTAGGGTCCGATGATGATGCAGTCAATTTAGGCGCGTCACACTGGTCTCGTGTGAGGTGTTCGCGCCTCTCACGGGGCCGTTTGCGGGGTATTTTTGTGTTTTGTGCTCTAACGACATGATTGTAAGCCTATGTTTAACTACTTTCAAATTATCATCTTGTTCTCAAAACGGGGTCCTGTGACCACATGGTCAATTCATGGGAGTTATATTCGTCTTGTTTGAAGTCTTAATACCTCGTATGGTGCCGTTTAAGAGGTGTTTTGGGTTTTCTCCCTCTAACGGCATGTCTTTTAGGCTAAGTCTAGATATTTGAAAATATCATCATATTCTCAAACTGAGGGTCCCACGATCACATGGTCTGTTCCTGCCAGTTACATTGGTCCCGTGCGATGTGTCAATGCCTCTTATTGGTTCATTTGAGTGGTTCTTTGGCTTTCTCCGGCTAACAATATATTTTTAAGCATAAGTCAAGATATTTTCAAATTATCATCCTATTCTCATGTCGGTGGTGCCGTGATCACATGGACAGTTCCTATGATTTATATTGGTCCCCTAATAGGTGTTTGCGCCTCTCATGGGGCCGTTTGGGGGGTGTTGTGTGTTTTCTTTCTATAACGAATTCTTTTTAAACCTAAGTTTAGATATTTTCAAATTATAGTCGTATTCTCAATCTGAGGGTCCCATGACCACACAGTCTATTCCTGCGAATTACATTAGTCCTATGGGAGGTGTTTGCCCCTCTCACGGGGCCTTTTTTTTTTGTATATAAAACGTAACGGCATGTTCTAAGCCTAATTTTATATATTTTCAAATTATAAAAGTACTCTCAAACAGGGGTTCTTGGGACAACGTGATTAGATCCTATGAGTTACATTTGTCCTATGCGAGGTGTTCGTACCCCACATGGGTTGTTTTGGGGATTTTTTGGGTTTTCACCCTCTCACAGTATTTTTTAAGCCTAAGTATAAATATTTTTAAATTGTCATTGAATTATCAAACCGGGGATCCCGTGACCACGTGATCAATTTTTTTACATAACATTGGTCCTGTGCGAGGCGTTCATGCCTCTCATGGGGTTGTTTGAGGTGTGTTTTTCATTTTCGCCCTCTAACGACGTGTTTTTAATCTTAAGTCTAGATATTTTTCAATTCTTATTGTATTTCAGAACTCGGGGTCTTGTGACCCCGTAGTTAGTGGTTGTGAGTTAAATTAGTTATTGTGAGGTGTTTGCGCCTCTCGCAAGGTTGTTTGTGTGGTGTTATCGGTTTTTCCCTCTAAAAGCATGATTTTTAGTACAAGTCTTGATATTTTGAAATTATCATCGTGTTCTCGAACCGTGGGTCCTGTGACCATGCGATCAGTTTCTCTAGCTATATTGGTCCTGTGAGAGGTGTTCGTACCTCTTACAAGGTCATTTTTAGGGCGTTTTGGTTTTTCATCCTCTAATGGCTTGTCTATAAGCCTAAGCCTTGATATTTAAAATTATTCTCATATTCTCAAATTTGGTGTCCCGTGATAATATGATTAGTTCATAGGAGTTACATTGGTCCCGTACGAGGTGTCTGCACCTCTCACAGGTCTGTTTGGCGGGTGTTTTGGGTTCTCACCCACTAACGACATGTTTCTAAGCATAAGTCTATATATTTTCAAATCATCGTCATGTAATCAAATCGGGGGTTCTGGGACCACATAGTCAGTTCCTGTGGGTTATATTGGTCCAGTGAGAGGTGTTCGTGCCTCTGACGGGGACGTTTGAGGGGCATTTTGAGTTTTCCCTACACATGGAAAAAAGATCTACGACACGAAATTATAAGTTAATGGGTTTAGTCTTATCGGGTTTGGGTCATTAACGGGTCAACACGGTAGATTTGTTATCATAACGGGTCATTTTTGAGTTTGTACTCTTACACGATTGAACCCGTTTATACCCATTATCACCAATTAGTGGCACCGAGTTTTATCGGGTCCTATGACCCGAATTAATATTACACCCATTAATCTTCATTAGTTTAAAAATAATGGGTTTGAATGGTTATTCTTATAATGGTTGAGATTAACTTAGGGATATTACATATATATATATATATATATATATATATATATATATATATATATATAATGTATAAAAGTTATGTATGTCACAAGTTTGGCCGATGATTTCATCTATATGAGCTTTTTATGAACTACCTCTTTTACCCTTGAAAATTCTAGGTTCCCCCTCTTTTAATAAATCTATTTTTTTCCCTTCTCTTCAAAATTCAAACACAAGGGTATAAAAATAAATTGATAGCACACGTCTCATTTACCAATACCAAAATATACAATTGATGTCTCTCTCTCTCTCTCTCTCTCTCTCTCTCTCTCGGTCTCACAACATATATAACCCCTTTGTTTCAAAGTTTATTTTGGGATTCGCCTCTTCGATTTCTTAGTCATGAGTTTGTTTCAGTTTCTCTTGATAAATTTTTGTTTCATTTGGATTTTAGAATTTGTTTTACGGTTCACACTCTTTTGTGTTTCACCGTCTCTAACTTTTTAGTTCAGGTTAAAATTATGGATTGCGTGGTGGTAAACCTCCCTCTCTCCCCAAATTACCCTCATTATCCAGTATCCTATCATCATTTGTAAAGGTATTAATCTCTTTCACTCTTTGATTTTAGTGGAATTTGGATTTTTGAATAATTAATCTAAGAATATTTCATTCGTACAATGCAAATCCTTCAAACTATTTGACAGATTTCCTTATATTTATTTTGTTTTTCTTAACAAAAACACTGTTGATATGTGGTGTTTTCTCTACCGATTCCTCTTCTTGGGTAAGTGATATGATGGAGGCGGAGAAGCTTATGAATAGGTATTTTAACTTTAAGTTGTTTTTTTACGTGAAAATCATTCTTACAAAGCTTTAATATTTCCATCGACACTCAACCCACACCAAAATTAGACTATATTATCACTATTGTTCTGTTTGAATCTAGACATTTGCTATTTATTTGCAAGCCACAGGATTGGAAACTGAAATCTCTATGTTCATTAATGGCCGTTTCATGTTAATTTGCAATGGATTGTTGATATTCTAATCGATAAAAAAATGGCGGATGAGTTTGTGAAAAAATGGGTGTATGTCTACACAGGTCTCATATTGTTGGAATGTCGTTTGACAACCCTCATCTACAAAAAATGCTATTTCACGTGTGATGGTGAGGGCGTGTGTAAAACTCTTTGTAATTGAGGCTGAGTCGTGTGATGGTCCTCGCCGTAGTAACTGGGTTTCTGACCAGTTGTGTTCTTGCCTGACTATAGCAACCAGAGTATCCCAATTCTGATAACTTGATGTAAGCATACGGTAAGTATTTTAAAATGATTCGTCCATCTTCTGTAGATGTCAAACGGTATCTGACCTTGAACAATTTGTTGGCTTGTCCAAAAATCCTGAACAAATAATTCATTAATTTTAGGCTATGACGTCGTGTTGATTTCTATACCTTCTCGTTGCCCAGAATACATTATTTTCATGTCCTAATTTTAAGATCGAATTTGAAGTTTGACTTATAAGAGGTGGATCTTTGAGTAATGTCCATCTTTCTTCTTAATTGCAGTTTTGGGGACAAAAATCAAGGACTATAAAATCTGATGAATGGATATTAGTCTACGAGACTAATTTTTTATTCATGTTTTTAGGAGGTAAGGTGTATATTTTCCATTTACTCTACTGTTCCAATTGTTTTCATATTTTTGATTTAGTGTTGTAGATATATGTTTATGCATAGCTTTTTGTTGAGTTCCATGAGTTAAATGTTAGAGTTGTGTTACAATAGATTGATGATGGAAACCTCGAGTCTGTACTTAAATTATTTAATTTGAATAATTGAGAGTTCATTGCGTACCATTAAGTTTTGTAACACTTGCTACAATTTGCATCTTATTTTTTCACTGCATGACTCATGTTTTAATGCTTCTGAATGTCATTTTTCGAATAGTATGATGGTATCGAGTGTTTTAACAAGATTTCAACTACTTCAGGATTATATGAATTTAATGAATACAAAGCGGTACAAGCATGCTACAACATGTTCAAAGTGATATTGAATTCAAAGTGATCTTTAGCGTTGTTTCAAATAAATCGATATGTCTCCAGTGCTACGTGGTCGAAAATAAAAAGTCTCCGATCCAAGCCATTTCCTAAAGAAAGTGAAAAAATGGATGGGCATGACACCGATGATCCAAAGCAGAGCACTGCCAACATGATATTATTTGTGCAAAATCTTCTTCTGTAAATCCAATCCTAATTCAAGATGATATCCGATTCCATCATTTCAAAAATTGATGAGATGGGAAAGATGATAGATGAGTTAGAGCAGAGCATCAATGATCTCAAAGCTGAAATGGGGCAAGAGGGATCTCCATCACCTTCAGTCTTTTTGAATACAAAAGATGAAACAAAGACAGCCAATGAATCCACAAAAGATTAACCCTATTATGATATATGTTTCTTAATGGAATCATTCTTTGACCCATATTTTTGCTTATGATTTTCATGTTTGGAAATGATTTCTTATTATGAGATCATTTGAACTTCAACAACATTTGTAATTCAGGCATTGTTTCAATATCTTTTATTTTTAAGAATTGGTATTAGGCATAAAAAAAATACCTATCTGCTGATTAAATCCAGTAGTTGGCTATAGGTTTATATATGTTTCAATTGAAAGAGTATGTAGGGGACAAAGCCACAGAAGTTCAGCGGGTACGTGGTTGAGATGTTGTCTCATTCTACTTGGATGATATTACGTTTTCTTATCCAATTATTACTTTTACACTCTATTCGTAAAGAAGATTAGATTTCTCTTACTATGATACCTTACAATATCTATCTGGTTGGTTTGTGATGATTATATTTAGTGATATTTTAAATACACTCACTATTAAATACCCTCACTATTCAAGTCGTCGACTGGATTGGCTATTACAATACACTTGATTGGATTAATATTTACATTGTGAGTTAGGTTTCGTTATGTGTGGAATTGATGCAATAAATGGGACATGTAGAAATCGTCCCAACGCAATTAATGCCATCGTTACACATGTAATAAGCAAGCACTTCAAATTGTTTTTGCCATTTTACGATTATCAGCGTGCCTTCAGGCACAGGCATACCCAATATATATATATATATATATATATATATATATATATATATATATATATATATATATATATATAATATCCCTTAGTTAATCTCAACCATTATAAGAATAACAATTAAAACCCATTATTTTTAAACTAATGAAGTCTGACGGGTATTAACGGGTAATATTGGGTCACCCAACCCGTTTAGACCCGTCACCCGTTTATGCCTATTAATATTAATGGGTGTTAACGGTTCAGGTCGTATACCCATTAATATTAACGGGCCGTGTTTGTATATTCTCATTGGAGTCGTTAGTCTTAACGGGTCATATATGGGTTAAGGGTGTTTTCACCCGTTAACACGACCTATTAACCTATTAACACGACCCGTTTACAACTCTAGTTTTCCCACTCTAATAGCATGTCTTTTAGCCTAAGTGTAGATATTTCAAATTATCATCGTAGTCTCAAACTAGGGGTCCCGTGACCACGCTGTCAGTTCCTGCGACTTACATGGTCCTGTGCGAGGTATTGGCACATCTCCCAGTGCCGTTTGGAGGGTGTTTTGGTCTTTTGCCCTCAAAAGGGCATTTTTTTATGTACATGTATAGATATTTTCAACTTATCATCATATTGTCAAACCATGGGTCACGTGACCACGTGGTCAGTTCCTATGAGTTATATGGGTCCCGTGCAAGGTATTTGTGTCTCTCACATGGCGTTTGGGGGGTGTTTTTGATTTTCTCGCTCTAACGGCATGTTTTTAAACATAATTCCAAATATTTTCAAATTACAGTCGTATTCTCAAACCGATGGTCCAGTGACCACATTGTCAGTTCCTGCAAGTTACATTGGTCCCATGCGAGGTGTTAATGCCTGTCATGTGGTCGTTTGTTGGGTGCTTTGGGTTTTTGCCCTCTAACAAATTATTTTCAGGCATAAGTCACGATATTTTCAAATTATCATCCTTTTCTAAAATCGGTTTCCCTATGACCACATGATCAATTTTAGCATGTTACATTATTCCCTTGCAAGGTGGTCGCTCCTCTCATTGGGCGGTTTGGGGGTGTTTTTGGTTTTCACACTCTAACGACATCTTTTTAAGCCTAAGTCTACCTATTTTGAAATTATTATCATATACTCAAACCTCATGACCACGCGGACAGTTCATGCGTCCCATGAGAGGTGTTCTTACTTCTCACGGGGCCATGTGGGGGGTGTTTTATGTTTCTCCCTCTAACGGTATGTGTATAAGCATAAGTTTAGATATTTTAAAATTATCATCCTATTCTCATAATGGGGGTACCGTGACCACATGATCAGTTCCTGAGAGTTATATTGGTCCTGTTCAAGGTGTTTGCACCTCTAAACGGGCGGTTGGGCATTGTTTTGGATTTTCTCCAAGTCTCGTTATTTTCAAATTATAGTCTTATTCTCAAACTGGAGGTCTCGTGACCACGTGGTCATTTCCTGTGAGTTACATTGGTCCTGTGAGAGTTGTTAATGCCTCTCACGAGGTCGTTTGGTGTGTGTTTTGGTTCTTTGACCCCTAACGACATGTCTTTAATCGTAAGTATAGATGTTTTCAAATTATCATCTTATTCACAAACCGGTGGTCCCGTGACTAAGCAATCAGTTCTTGCGAGTTACATTTGTCTCTTGCAAGGTGTTCTCTCCTCTCACGGGGCCGTTTCACTGGTGTTTTGGGTTTTCTCCCTTTAACGGCATGTTTTTAAGCTTAACTTTATATATTTTCAAATTATCACCATGTTCTAAAATTTTGGGTTTTTTGACCATGAAATTACTTCAGTAGAGTTATATTGGTCCCGTGCGAGGTGTTAGTGTCTCTCTCGGGGCCATTTTGGAGTTGTTTTGAGTTTTCTACCTCTAATGGCATGTGTTTGAGACAAAGTTTAAAATTTTCAAATTATCTTTGTGTTTTCAAATCGGGCGTACAGTGACCCCTTGATCTATTCTTGTGAGCTATGTTGGTCCCATACGAGGTGTGCGAGCTTCTCACAGGGCCGCTTGGGGGGGGGGGGTGTTTTGGGTCTTTTCCCTCTAACAACATGTTTTTAATCCTAAGTGTAGATATTTTCAAATCATCATCGTGTTCTCAAACCAGGGGTCCTATCACTACAGAGTCAGTTCCTGTGAGTTATATTGGTCCCATGCGAGATGGTCATGCATCTCACGGGGAGGGGACGTTTGGGGGAAGTTTTGGGTTTCCTCCCTCTAATGACATGTCTTTAAGACTAAGTATAGATATTTCAAATTATCATCATATTCTCAAATTTGGGGTTCCGTGACCACAAGGTTACTTTCAGTGAGTTATATTGGTCCCATGCGAGGTGTTCGCGCCTCTCATAGGGCCGTTTGGGAGGTGCGTTGCATTTTTTTTCCCTCTAAAGGGAATTTTGTATTCCTGGGTTTAGATATTTTCAACTTATCATCATATTACCTAACTAGGGTTCCTATGACCACACTGTTAGTTCCTTCAAGTTATATTGGTCCAATGCGAGGTGTTCGTGCCTCTCACGTGGCCGTTTGTTCGATGTTTTGGGTTTTCGCCCTCTAGTGACATGTGTTTTAAGCTGAACTCTAGAAATTTTAAAATTATCATCATCTTTTCAAACCGGGGGACTATGACCAATCAATCAGTTCCTGCTAGTAACATGGTCCCGTGCGAGGTGTTCATCCCTATCGTAGGACAGTCTCGAGGGTGTTTTGGGTTTTAGCCCTCTAAAGGGTATTTTTTATGTACATGTATGATATTATCATTGTAATATAAAACTAGGGCTCCCGTTTCCATGCTGTTAGTTCCTACGAGTTACATTGTTCTCGTGCAAGGTGTTTGTGCCTCTCATGGGGCCGTTTGCGGGGTGTTTTGCATTTTCGCCCTTTAACGACATGTTTTTAAGACGAAGTATAAATACTTCAAATTATCGTCCTATTGTCATAATGGGGGTACCATTACCACACAGTCGGTTCATGCGAGTTATATTGGTCACATACGAGGCGTTTATGCCTCTCACGAGGCTTTTAGGGTTGTTTTGGAATTTCTCCCTCTAACGACATATTTTTAAAACTAACTCTAGATATTTTTAAATTACAATCGTATTCTCAAATCGATGGTCCCATGACCACGCAACATTTCTTGCGTGTTAAATTTGTTGATTGCGATGTGTTTGCTACCCTCACGGGGCTAATTGGCATGTGTTTTGGGTTTTTTGCCTCTAACGGCATATTTTTAAGCTTATGTCTAGATATTTTCAAATTATTATCATTTTCTCAAACTGGGGGTCCTGTGACCATGCAATCAATTCCTGTGAGTAATATTGGTCACATGCGAGGTGTTTTGGGGTTTTTTCCTCTAACAACATGTCTTTGTACCTAAGTCAATAGATTTCAAATTATCATCGTATTATCAAAATAGGGTTCTCGTGACCACACGATCAGTTCTTTCAATTTGCATTTGTCTTGTGAAAGGTGTTCTCTCCTCTCACGGTGCTTTTCAGTAGGGGTTTGGTGCTTTCCCACCTCTAATGGAATTTTTTAAGTTTAACTTTAGATATTTTCAAAATATCATCGTGTTCTCAAACTGATTGTCTTGCGACCACGCGGTTAGTTCCTGCGAGTTTAATTGGTCCCGTGTGAGGTGCTCGTGCCTCTCACGGGGCCATCTGGGGGGAATTTTGAGTTTTCACACTCTAACAGAATGTCTCTAACGCTAAGTATTGATATAACAAATTATCATCGTATTATCTAATTGTGGGTCCCATGACCACAAGGTTAGTTCCTGCGAGTTACATTGGTCCCGTGTGAGGTGTTCACGCCTCTCACAAGGTCGTTTGAAAGGTGTTTGGCATTTTGTCCCTCTAAATGGAATTTTGTGTGCCCAGGTTTGGATATTGTCAAGTTATCACCATATTCTCTTACCAAGGTTCCTGGGACCACATGGTCAGTTCCTGCGATTGAAATTAGCCCGGTGCGAGGTGTTCACGCCTCTCACGGGGCCGTTTGGCGGGTGTTTTGGGTTTTTTCCCTATAAATGTATGTTTTTAATCTTAAGTCTATATTTTTTCAAATTCTCATCATGTTCTCAAACTGCAGGTCCTGTGACCACACAGTTAGTTCCTTCTTTTTATATTGGTCTTGTGAGAGGAGTTCCTACCTTTAACAAAGTCGTTTGGAGGGCGTTTTGGGTTTTCACCCTCCAACGACATGTCTTTAAGACTAAGTATCTATATTTCAAATTATCATCGTATTCTCAAATTAGGGGTCCCGAAACCACACGGTTAGTTCCTACGAGTTACTTTGTCCAGTGCGAAGCGTTCGTGCCTTTGGTAGGGCCGTTTGGCGTGTGTGTTGGGTTTTGGCTCTCTAAAGGGCATTTTTTAAGTACATGTCTAGATATTTGGAACTTCTTGTTGTATTCTCAAGCCATGAATCCCGTGACAAAGTTGTTTGTTCATTCGAGTTACATTGGTCGCATGGGAGGTGTTCGTGCTTCTCACGGGGCAGTTTATGGGGTGTTTTCGGTTTTCGCCCTCTAACGGCATGTGTTTAAGGCTAAGTCTATATTTTTTCAAATTACTATCCTATTCTCATACTGGTGGTACCATGACCACACGGTCAGTTCCTGCGAGTTATATTAGTCCTGTGCGAGGTCTTCGCGCCTCCCACTAGACTTTTCAGGGTGTTTTGGATTTTCTTCCTACAATGGCATGCTTTTAAACCTAGCTCTAGATATTTTCAAACTATAGTCATATTCTCAAACTGGTGGTCCTGTGACCATGTTGTCAGTTCCTGCGAGTTACACTGGTCCCGTGCAAGGTGTTAATGCCTTTCACGAGGCCATTTGGTGGGTGTTTTGGTTTTTCGCCCACTAGCGATGTGTTTTTATGCCTAATTCGAGATATTTTCAAATTATCATCCTATTCTCAAATCGGTGGTCTTGTGACCACGTAATCAGTTCTTTCAAGTTACATTGGTCTCGTGCGAGGTGTTCGCTCCTCTCCCGGGGCTATTTAGGGATGTTTTTGATTTTTGCACTCTATTGATATGTTTGTAAGGCCAAGTCTTCATGGTTCCCAATTACCATCATATTATCAGAGCCGGAGTCCTGAGTGCACGTTGATAGTTCCTATGTCCTATGTGATGTGTTCACGCCCTTCACGGGGCCATTTGGTTGGTGTTTTAAATTTTCCCCACCTAAAGACAGGTTTTTAAGCATATGTCTATATATTTTCAAATTATCGTCCTATTCTCATGCCGAGGGTACCGTGATCACACGATCAGTTCCGGCGAGTTATATTCGTCCCGTGAAAGGTGTTTGCATCTCTCATCGGGAATTTGGGGGGGTTTTAGGATTTTCTCCCTCTAACGACATGTTTTTATATCTTCAAATTATTGTTATGTTCCCAAACTGGGGGCCCTGTGACCATACGATCAGTTCCTGCGAGATATATTGGTCCGGTGCGAGGTGCTCCTGTCTCTTAAGGGGCCATTTGGGGGGTGTTTTGGGTTTTGGTCATCCAACGACATGTCTTCGTGCCTAAGTCTAAATATTTCAAATTATCGTTTTATTATCAAACCAGGGTTCTTATTATCACACGGTAAATTCCTGTGAGTTACATTGGTCCCATGCGAGGTGTTCGCGCCTCTCAAGGGACCGTTTGGGTGTGTTCATGATTTTTTTCCTCTAACGAAATGTTTTTAAGCCTAAGTCTAGATATCTTCAAATTACCATCATGTTCCCAAATCGGGGGTCCTGTGACCACGCGGTAAGTTGCAATGAGCTAAATTGGTCCCATGCGAGGTGTTCATGCCTATAGTGGGGCCGTTTGTGGGGTGTTTTGGTTTTTTTCCGTATAACGACATGTGTTTGATCCTAAGTAAAGATATTTCATATCATCATTGTATTCTCAAACTGGGGGTCTGATGACCATGTGGTTTGTTCTCGCAAGTTACATGGTCCCGTGCGGGGTGTTCGCGCCTATAACGGGGCCGTTAGGTGGGTGTTTTGGGTTTCCACCCTCTAAAGGGAATTTTTTAAGTCCAAGGATAGATATTTTCAACTTATCATCATATTCTCAAACTAGGAATGCTGTGAACACACTGTTAGTTCTTGCGATAACATTGGTCCCGTGCGAGGTGTTCGTGCCTCTAACAGGGCCCTTTGGGTTTTTTTTTTGGTTTTCATCCTCTAATGATTTATTTTTAAGACCAAGTACTGATATTGTCAAATTATCATCCTATTATCTTGTTGGGGGTATCATGACCACACGGTTATATGGTTCCTGTGCAAGGTGTTCTCGCCTCTAACGAGGCGTTTCGAGTGTGGTTTGGAATTTCTCCCTCTAACGACATGTTTTTAAGGATAAGTTTATATATTTTCAAATTATAGTCGTATTCTACAACTAGGGGCGCCATGACCATGTGGCAGTTCCTGTGAGTTACATTGGTCCCGTACGAGGTGTTCTCCCCTTTCACGAGTCCGTTTGTTGGTGTTTTGGTTTTCGCAGCCTAGCGGCATGTTTTCAAGCCAAAGTCTAGGTATTTTAAAATTATTGTCGTATTCTCAAAATGGGGTCCTGTGACCACGTGGTCTGTTCTTGCGAGTTCCAATGGTCCCGTGCGAGGTCTTCGCGCCTATCACGAGGCTGTTTGGGGGGGGTATATTTTCACCCTCTAATGCCATGTTTATAAGAGTAAGTCAAGATATTTTCAAATTATCATCCTATTATAATATCGGGGGTACAATGACCACACGATTAGTTCCTCCGAGTTATATTGGTCCCATGTGAGGGTTCGTGCCTCTAACGGGGCCGTTTAGAGGTCATTTCGGGTTTTTGGCTTTAACGTCATGCCTTTAAACCTACGTACAGATAATTCAAATTATCATCGTATTCCTAAATCAGGGGTCCTGAGTCCACGCGATTAGTTCCTGCAAGTTACATTGGTCCCGTATGAGTTGTTTGTGCCTCTCACCGGACTGTTAAGTAGATGTTTTGGGTTTTCTCCATCTAAAGGTTTTTTTAAGCCCAAGTTTTGATATATTTAACTTATCATCATATTCTCAAGCTAGCGATCCCGTTACCACACGATTGGTTCCTGAGAGTTACTTTGTCGCTATGCGTGGTGTTCGCATCTCTCAGAGGGTCGTTTGGCGAATGTTTTGGGTTTTTTCCCTCTAACATCATATTTTTTAGATTAGATCTAGATGTTTTCAAATGATCATTTAGTTCTCAAAATAGGGGTCCTGTAACCACCACCGAGATGCATTGGTCCCGTGCGAGGTGTTTGTGCCACTCGTAGGGACTTTTTTTTTCGCACTCTAAAGGGCATTTTTTTAAGTACAAGTCAAGATATTTTAAACTTATCATCATATTTTAAAACCAGGTGTCCTGTGACTAGGAGGTCAGTTCCTCTGAGTTACATTGGTCCAATGCGAGGTGTTCGCACCTTTTACTGGGCCAGTTGGTGGGTGTTTTGGGTTTTCCCCCTCTAACCACATGATTTTAAGCTTAAGTCAAGATATATTCAAATTATCATACTATTCTCGTACCGGGGGTACCGTGACCACGCCGTCGGTTCTTGCCAGTTATATTGGTCTCAAGCATGGTGTTTGCCCCTATTACGGGGCATGTAGGGGGTGTTTTGGATTTTCTCCCTGTAAAGGCATGTTTTTAAGCCAAATTTTAGATGTTTTCAACTTATAGCCGTATTCTCAAACCGAGGTTCCACTGACTATGTGGTCAGTTCCTTCGAGTTACAATGGTCCCGTGATTGGTGTTAATGCCTCTCATGGGGATGTTTGATGTTTTTTTGTTTTCTCCATCTAACGTCTTGTTTTTAAGCTTAAGTCTAGATATTTTTAAATTATCATCCTATTCTCAAACTAGTGGTCTCGTGACCATGCGATCAAATGTTACGAGTTACATTGGTCCCATTCAAGGTGTTCTCACCTGTCATGGGTCCGTTTGGGGGTGTTTTGGGTTTTCACACTCTAACGATATGTTTTTAGTCCTACAGTTAGTTGTTTTAATATTATCATCATATTCATAATTCGGGGGTCCCTTGACGAAGTGGTCAGCTCCAGCGACTTATATTTGTCCCGTGTGAGGTGTTAGCGCCTCTCATGTGGCAATTTGGGGAGGTTTTTAAAATTTTTACCCTGTAAGGACATGTTTTTAAGCATAAGTTTACATATTTTCAAATTATCATCCTATTCTTATACCTGGGGTTTCTTGACCACGCGGTTTGTTCCTGCGAGTTATGTTGGCCCTGTGTGAGGTGTTCATGCCTCTCACGGGGCCTTCTGGAGAGCGTTTTGAGTTTTTACCCTCTAAGGGCATCTCGTTAAGAATAAGCCTATATATTTTAAATTATCATTGCATTTTCATGTTAGGGGTCGTGTGAACACGCGATTAGTTCCTATGAGTTACACTAGTCCTGTGAGAGGTGTTCGCACATCTCATAGGCCGTTTGGTGGCTGTTTTGGATTTTCTCCCTCTAAAGGGAATTTTTTAAACCCAAGTTTAGATATTTTGAACTTATCATCATATTCTCAAACCAGGGGTCCTGTGACCATGCGGTCAGTTATTGCAAGTTACGTTCATCCCGTTTGATTTCTTTGCTGCTCTCGCGGGGCCTTTTCACTGGTGTGTTGCCTTTTCTCCCTCTAACGGCATGTTTTTAAGTTTAAGTCTAGATATTTTAAAGTTATCATCATGTTCTCAAATCAGGGGTCCTATGACCACGAGGTCCGTTCCTGCGAGTTATATTGGTCCAAACGAGTTGCTCGTGCCTCTATCGGGGCCGTTTGGTAGGTTTTTTGAGATTTCGCCCTCTAATGGCATGTCTTTGAGCATAGGTCTAAATATGACAAATTATCATCGTATTATTAAACTAGGGTCCTCGTGACCACGCGATCTGCTCTTCCAAGTTACATTGGTCCCGTGTGAGGTCTTCGCACCTCTCACAGGGGCGTTTGGAGGGTGTTTTTGGTTTTCGCCCTCTAAAGGAATTTTTTTTAAGTACAAATCTCAATATTTTAAACTTATCATCATATTCTGAAACCAGGGGTCCCATGACGCGTTACTGTGAGTTACATTGGTCCTGAGTGAGGTATTCGCGCCTCTTACGGGGCCGTTTGGAGGGTGTTTTGTTTTTCCCACTCTAACGGTAAGTTTTTAAGCCCAAGTATAGGTATTTTCAAATTACCATTCTATTCTCATACCGGGGGTACTGTGAGCACATTGTCAGTTCCTACTAGTTATAATGGTCCCGTGCAAGGTGTTTCCACCTCACATGGGGTTTTGGGGGAATAGTTTGCATTTTCTTCTTCATATGGCATGTTTTTAAGCCTAAGTGTAGACATTTTCAAATAATCATCATATTCTTATACCAGGGGTACCATGACCATATGGTTAGTTCTGGCGAGTTATATTGATCTCGTGCAAGGTGTTGCACCTCTCACATGTTTCACCTCTAACATCATGTTTTGAAGCCTTCGTCTATATATTTTTAGATTATCATCGTGTTCTCAAACCGACGGTCTTGTGACCATGCTGTTAGTTACAGCGAGTTATATTGGTCCCGTGCGAGGTGCTCCTGCCTCTCACGGGGCCATCTGGAGGGCATTTTTAGTTTTCACACTGTAACAGAATGTATTTAAGGCTAAATATTGATATAACAAATTATCATCATATTATCCAATTGAAGGTTCCATGACTACAAGGTTAGTTCCTATGAGTTACACTGGTCCCGTACGAGGTGTTCGTGCCTCTCACAGGGTCATTTGGGAGGTGTTTAGCATTTTTTCCCTCTAAATGGAATTTTGTATGGCCAGGTTTGAATATTTTCAACTTATCATCATATTCTCTAACTAGGGTTCCCGTGATCACATGGTTAGTTCTCATGGGTGACATTAGCCCCGTGCGAGGTGCTCACGCCTCTCACGGGGTCATTTGGTGTGTGTTCTGGGTTTTTGCCCTCTAAAGGTATGTTGTTCAGCTTAAGTCTAGTTTATTTCAAATTCTCATCATGTTCTAAAAACGCAGGTCCTGTGACCATGCAATCAGTTCTTACTAGTTATATTGGTCTCGTGAGAGGTATTCCTACCTTTAACAGGGTCGTTTTGAGGGCGTCCTGGGTTTTCACACTCTAACGACATGTGTTTAAGACTAAGTCTTGGTATTTCAAATTATCATCATTTTCTAAAATTAAGGGTCCCTAAACCACGCGGTTAGTTCCTGTGAGTTACTTGGTCCCATGCGAGGAGGGCCATTTGGCGTGTGTGTTGGGTTTTGGCTCCTTAAAGGGCATTTTTTAAGTACAAGTCTAGATATTTTGAACTTCTCACCGTATTTTCAAACCATGAATCCCGGGACAAAGTTGTTTGTTCATTTGAGTTACATTGGTCCCATGCGAGGTGCTCATTCTTCTCACGGGGCAGTTTATGGGGTGCTTTGGGTTTTTTCCCTCTAACGACATGTCTTTAAGGCTAAGTCTAGATATTTTAAAATTACTGTCCTATTCTCATACCCGGGGTACCATGACCACACGATCATTTCCTGCAAGTTATATTAGTCCCGTGCGAGGTCTTTGCGCCTCTCATGGGGCATTTGGTGGTATTTTGGATTTTCTCCATACAACGGCATGCTTTTAAACCTAGCTCTATATTTTTTCAAATTACAGTCATATTCTCCAACTGGTGGTCCTTTGACCATGTTGTCAGTTCCTACGAGTTACATTGGTCCCATCCAAGGTGTTAACACCTCTCAGGGGGGCCGTTTTGTGGGTGTTTTGGTTTTTCGGCCTCTAACGACATGTTTTTAAGCCTAATTTTAGGAATTTTTAAATTATCATCCAATTCTCAAATCGGTGTTCCTGTGACCACGCAATAAGTTTTTCTGAGTTACATTGGTCCCATACGAGGTGTTCACTCCTCTCCTTGGGCTGTTTAGGGATTTTTTGGGTTTTCGCACTCTAATGATATGTTTTTAAGCCTAAGTCTACATGTTTCCAAATTACCATCATATTATCAGACCAGGAGTCCTGGGAGCATGTTGACAATTCCTACGTCATGTGCGATCACACCTTTTACGAGGCCGTTTCGATGGTGATTTAAATTTTTGCCCTCTAACGACACGTTTTTAAGCATAGGTCTATATATTTTAAAATTATAGGCATAATCTCATGCCGAGGGTACCGTGACCACACGATCAGTTCCTGGGAGTTATATTCATCCCATGAAAGGTGTTTACCCCTCTCATCGGGAATTTGGGGGTTTCTTTGGATTTTCTTCCTCTAACGACATGTTTTTATATTTTTAGATTATTGTTATGTTCCAAAACTGGGGGTCATGTGACCGTACGATGAGTTCCTACAAGTTACATTGGTCTGGTGCGAGGTGCTCCTGTCTCTCAAGGGGCCATTTGGGGGGTGTTTTGGGTTTTGGCTATCCTACGGCATGTCTTTGTGCCAATGTCTAAATATTTCAAATTATCATTTTATTATCAAATCCGGGTTCTTGTCAGCCCACGATCAATTCCTTTGAGTTACATTAGTCCCATGCGAGGGGTTCGCGCCAGTGAAGGGGCCGTTTGAGGTGTGTTCTAGGTTTTCTCCCTCTAACGACATGTTTTTAAGCCAAAGTCTAGATATTTTAAAATTACCATTATGTTCTCAAACCGGGGGTCCTGTGACCCTGCGGTAAGTTGCTACGAGTTATATTGGTCCTATGCGAGGTGTTCGTGCCTATAATGGGTTAATTTTGGGGTATTTTGGGTTTTTCCCTCTAACATCACGTGTTTTATCCTAATTAAAGATATTTCAAATCATCATCGTATTCTCAAACTAGGGTTCTGATGACCACGTGGTTTGTTCTTGCTAGTTACATGGTCCCGTGCGGGGTGTTCGCTCCCATAACGGGGCCGTTTGGTTGGTGTTCTGGGGTTTCCGCCCTCTAAAGGGAATTTTTTAAGTGCAAGTATAGATATTTTCAACTTATCATCATATTCTCAAACCGGGAATCCCGTGACCACACTGTTAGTTCCGGTGAGTAACCTTGGTCCCGTGCGAGGTGTTCGTGTCTCTCACAAGGCCGTTTGGGGGGTGCTTTTTGTTCTCATCCTCTAACGATATATTTTTAAGCCTAAGTACTGATATTTTCAAACTATCATCCTATTATCTTATTGGGGGTACAATGACCACACATTTATATTGGTCCTGCGCAAGGGAGTTTGGGGGGTTGGATTTTCTTGACCATGCGTTTAGTTCCTGCGAGTTATGTTTGTCCTATGCAAGGTGTTCGTGCCTTTTGGAGGGCGCTTTGAGTTTTTTCCCTCTAACGCCATTTCATTAAGACTAAGTCTATATATTTTAAATTATCATTGCATTTTCATATTAGGGATGCCATGAACATGGGATTAGTTCCTATGAGTTACATTAGTCTCGTGCAAGGTGCTCACACCTCTCACAGGGTCGTTTGGTTGCCGTTTTGGATTTTCTCCCTCTAAAGGGCATATTTTATACACAAGTTTAGATATTTTAATCTTATTTTCATATTCTCAAACTAGGGGTCCCGTGACCACGCGGTCAGTTCTTGCAAGTTACGTTGGTCCCATGCGATTTCTTCGCAACTCTTAAGGGGCCTTTTGGCTGGTGTTTTGGGTTTTCTCACTCTAACGTCATGTTTGAAAATTTTTATCTAGATATTTTAAAATTAACGTCATGTTATCAAACCGGGGGTCTTGTGACCACGATGTCAGGTCCTGCGAGTTATATTGGTCCCATGCGAGTTATCCGTGCCTCTATCTGGGCCGTTATTTTGAGTTTTCGCCCCCTAATGGCATGTCTTCTAGCCTAGGTCTAGATATATCAAATTATCGTCGTATTCTTAAACTAGTGGTCTCGTGACCATGCGATCTGTTCCCGCAAGTTACATTGGTGCCGTGCGAGGTGTTCGCGCCTCTCATAGGGCCATTTGGAGGGTGTTCTTGGTTTTCGCCCTCTAAAGGAATTTATTTTATGCACAAGTCTCAATATGTTAAACTTATCATTGTATTCTGGAACCAGGGGTCCTGTGACCACATGATCTGTTCTTGCGAGTTACATTGGTCCTGTGTGAGGTGTCCGCGCCTGTTACGGTGCCGTTTCGGGGATGTTTTGGGTTTTCCCCCTCTAATGGCATATTTTTAAGCCTAAGTATGGATATTTTCAAATTATCATCCTATTCTCATACCGGCGGTATTGTGAGCACATTGTCGGTTCCTACTAGTTATAATGGTCCCGTGCATGGTGTTTGCTCCTCTCACGGGGTTTTGGGGGTGTATTTTGCATTTTCTTCTTTTGACGGCATGTTTTTAAACCTAAGTCTAGACATTTTCAAATAATCATCATATTCTTATACCGGGGATACCATAACCTATGGTTAGTTCTTACGAATTATATTGGTCTCGTGCAAGGTGTTGTTTCTCTCACGGAGCATTTGAGGTGGTGTTTTTGATTTTCTCCCTCTAACGTCATGTTTTTAAGCCTAAGTCTAGATATTTTCAAATTAGTTCAGTATTCTTATCCCGGGGGACCCGTTATCACGCGATCAGTTCCTGCAGGTAACATTGGTCTCATGCGAGGTGTTAACGCCTCTTAAAGTGCCGTTTGGTGGGTGTTTTGGGTTTTCGTCGTCTAATGGATGGTTTTTAAGTCTAAGTATAGATATTTTAAAATTAGCATCCTATTATAAAATTAGTGGACCCATGACCATGCGATAATGTCTTGCGAGTTACATTGATCCCGTATGAGTTGTTCCCTCATCTCACGAGGCCATTTGGGGAGTGTTTTAAATTTTCTTCTTCTAAGAGCATGTTTTAAGCATAAGTCTAAATATTTCCAAATTATCATCCTATTCTAATACCGAGGGTACCATGACCACGTACGTCAAATCCTGCGTGTTATGTTGGTCCCACAGGATGTGTTCATGCCTCTTACAGGGTCTTTCGGAAGGCCTTTTGGGTTTTCTTACACTAACAGCATGTCTTTAAGCCTAAGTCTATATATTTCAAATTATCATTGTATTCTCAAATCGGGTTCCCGTGACCATGAGGTTAGGTCCTGCGAGTTAAATTGGTCCCGAGGAAGGTGTTTGTGCCTCTCACGGGGACGTTTGGTGGGTTTTTGAATTTTTTCCCTCCAAAGGGAATTTTATAAGCCCAAGTTCAAATATTTCCATATTATCATCATATTCTCAAACCACGAGTCCCATGACCGTGCGGGCATTTCCTGTGAGTTACATCGGTCCTGTGCGAGGTATTCGTGCCTCTTATAGGGCGGTGCGGAGAATGTTTTAAGTTTTCACCCTCTAACGGCATGCTTTTAGGCATTAGACTAGTTATTTTCAAATTATCATCCTATTCTCATACTAGGGGCACCATGACCATGCAGTCAGTTCCCGTGAGTTATAAAGGTCCCATGCGAGGTGTTCGGGCCTCTCATGGGGCCGTTAGAGGGGCATTTTTTGTATTCACCCTCTAACTAAATGTCTTTAATCCTAAGTCTAGATATTTAAAATTACCAACATTTTCTCAAATCGGGGGACCATGGTCATGCGTCTAGTTCTTCCGAGTTACAATGGTCCCATGTGAGGTTTTTGCACCTCTCATAGGGCCGTTTGGTGGGGGTTTTATTTTTTTTCCCTCTCAAGGGAATTTTGATACGCCAAGTTTTAGATATTTTCAACTGATCATCATATTATAAAACCCGTGGTCCCGTGACCATACAGTCAGTTCCTACGAGTTACATTGGTCTCGTGGGAGGTGTTCGCACCTCTTGTAGGGAATTTCGGGGGTTGTTTTATGTTTTCTCCCTCTAATGGCGTGTTTTTAATCCGAAGTCTAGATATTTTCAAATTATTGTCATATTGTCGTACTAGGGGCACCATCAGCTCGCGGTCCGCTCCTAGGTGTTATATTGGTCCCGTGCGAGGGTGCGTGCCTCACACGGGGCCATTTAGAGGTTTTACGTATTCACCCTCTAACGATATGTCTTTAAGGCTAAGTCTTAGATATTTTCAAATTAGAGTCCTATTATCAAAACGGTGGTCCCGTGATCATGGAATTAGTTCCTGCGAGTTACATTAGTCCAGCATGATGTGTTCTCACCTTTATCAGGGTCGTTTGGGGGGGGGGGGGGGGGGTAAATCAAAGGGGATGTTTTTAAGCCTAAATGTAGATATTTTCAAATAATCATCATATTCTCAAACCGAAGGTCCTGTGTCCATGATATTTGTTCCTTCGAGTTACATTGGTCCCGTGTGAGGTGTTCGCGCCCCTCTCGGGGCAGTTTGGGGGTGTTTTAAATTTTCTCCCTCTAATGGCCTATTTTTAAGCATAAGTTTAAATATTTTCTAATTATCATCCTAGTCTCATACTAGGGGTACCGTGAACATACGATCAATTCCTTCGAGTGATATTGGTATGGTGTGAGGTGTTCATGCCTATCATGGGGTCATTTGGGGGGGCATTTTTGGTTTTCGCCCTCTAACGGCATGTCCTTAAGCCTAAGTCTAGATATTTTAAATTATCATCATATTCTCAAATCGGGGGTTCCGTGACCACCCAATCAGGTCTTTCTAGTTACATTGGTCTGGTGCGAGGTGTTAGCTCCTCTCACGAGGCCTTTTGACTGGTTTTTTGGGTTTTCTCCCTTTAACGACATGTTTTTAATCATAAGTCAATATATTTCCAAATTATCGTAATGTTCTCAAGTCGGGTGTGCGGTGACTACGGAGTCAGTTCCTTTGAGTTACATTGGTCCCTCTAAAGGGATTTTGTTAAGACCGAGTTTAGTTAGTTCAACTTAGCGCCATATTCTCAAACCAGGGTTCCCATGACCACACGGTCAGTTCTTGCCTGTTAAATTGGTTCCATGGGAGGTGTTAGCACCTCTCACGGGGCCATTTGGCGGGTTTTTTTTGGTTTTATCCCCCTAACAACATGTTTTTAGTCTTAAGTCTAGATATTTTCAAATTATCGTCATGTTCTCAAATCGGGTGGCTTGTGACCACGCGGTCAGTTCCTACGAGTTATACTGTCAACTATGAGGTGTTCGTGCATCTTGCAGGGCCGTTTGGAGAGCATTTTCGCTTTTGGCTTTCTAACGACATGTCTTTAAGACTAAGTCTATATATTTCAAATTATCATTGTACTCTGAAATCGAGGGTTCCATGAGCACGCGGTCAGTTCCTGCTTGTTACATTGGTTCCATGCGAGTTGGCCATGTTTCTATCGGAGCCTATTGGTGGGTGTTTTGAGTTTTTTCCCTCTAACGACATGTCTTTGAGGCTAGATTTAGATATGTAAAATTATCATCGTATTCTAAAACTGGGGGCCCCATAACCACGTGGTAAGTTCCAATGAGTTTCATTGGTCAAGTATGAAGTGTTCGCACCTCTGACAGGGCCGTTTACTGCGTGTTTTGTGTTTTTGCCCTATAAAGGGCATTTTTTAAGTACAAGATATTTTCAACTTATCATCGTATTATAGAATCAGGGAACCCGTGACCACGCAACCAATTCCTGTGAGTTACATTGGTCCCGTTCCAGGTGTTTGCACCTCTCATGCAGCTGTTTGGGAGGTATTTTGTTTTCCCTCTCTAACAACATGTTTTTTAAGATAAGTCAAGATATTTTGAACTTAAAGTCGTAATCTCAAACCGGTTGTCTCCTGACCACATAATCAGTTCCCGGTGAGTTACATTGGTTCCGTGCGAGGTCTAAATGCCTCATATGGGGCTATTTAGTGGGTGTTATTGGTTTTAACCCTCTGACTCCATGTTTTGAAACCTAAGTCTAGATATTTTCAATTTCTATTAATATTTTCAAGCCGATTGTCCCATGACCACGCGATCAGTTCTTGCAAGTTACAGTGGTCCCGTGTGAGGGTATTCACACCTCTCACAGGGCCATTTTGGGTTTTTGCACTCTAACGACATGTTTTTAAGCCTAAGTATAGATATTTTAAAATTATCATTATATTCTCAAACCAAGGGTACCATGACCATGAGGTTAGTTCGTACAATTTACATTAGTCCCGTGCGAGGTGTTCGCACCTCTCACATGGAAGTTTGGGGGGTCTTTTAATTTTTCGCTCTTTAACGACATGCTTTTAAGCATAAGTCGAGATATTTCCAAATTATCATCCTATTCTCATATCGGGGGCACCCAACCACGCAGTCGATTCCAGCGAGTTATATTGTTACCATGCGAGGTGTTTGTGGATCCCACGGTGTCGTTTGGGGGGTGTTTTGGGTTTTCACCCTCGAATGACATGTTTTTAATCTTAAGTCTAGATATTTACAAATTATCGTCATGTTGTCAAACCGAGCTTTCGATGATAACGAAGTCAGTTCCTGCGAGTTATATTGGTCCTGTACGAGGTGTTCGCACATATCACAAGGCCGTTTGGTGGGAGTTTTTGGTATTCGCCTACTAAAGGAATTTTTTTATGGAAAAGTTTTGATATTTTAAACTTAGTGTCCTATTTTCAAACGAGGGGTCCCGTGACCATACGGTCAGTTCCTGCCTATTACATTAGTTTCGTGTGAGGTGTTAGCACCTCTCACGGGGTCATTTGGCGAGTCTCTTGGGTTTCGTCCCTCTAACAACATGTTTTCAATCTTAAGTTTAGATATTTTAAAGTTATCATCATGTTCTTATACCAGGGGTCCTATGACCACGCGGTCAGTTCCTACGCGTTATATTTTCTAGTGGGAGGTGTTCATTTCTCTCTAGGTCCCGTTTGGAGGGCGTTTTGGCTTATGTCTTTCTAACGGAAGTCTTTGAGCCCGAGTCTTGATATTTTAAATTATCGTTGTAATCTAAAATCAAGGGTCCCGTGACAACTCGATTAGTTTTGGCTTGTTCTATTGGTCCTCTGCAAGGTGTTCGCACCTCTCACCGGGCATTTTTTTTCATTTTATTGTTCTAAAGGGTTTCTTTATTCCCAAAGTTTATACATTTTCAACTTATCATCAAATTCTCAAACCAGAGGTCCCATGAGAACGTCGTGAGTTCTGACAAATTTCATTGGTTCCACGTAAGGTGTTTGCGCTCTCACGTGACCGTTGGGTGGGTGTTTTGGGTTTTCTCCCTTTAACGACATGTTTTTAATCTATATATTATCAAATTAAAATCATGTTCTAAAACCTGGGGTTCTGTGACCATGCGGTTGGTTCCTGCTAGTCATATTTGTTACGTGTGAGGTGTTCCAACCTCTCATGCGGTCGTTTAGGGGGTGTTTTGGCTTTTCTCCATTTAACGGCATGTCTTTGAGAGTAAGTCTAGATATGTCAAATTATAATTGTATTATCAAACTGGTGGGTCCTAGAACGACGTGGTCAGTTTCTGTGAGTTTTATTGGTCCCGTGCGAGGTGTTCGCGTCTCTTACGGAGCAATTTAGTGGGTGTTTCAATTTTTCCCCTCTATCGGCATGCATTTAAGCCTAAGTATAGCTATTTCCAAATTGTCATACTATTCTCATATCAGGGGTACCATGACCACCCAGTCAGTTCTTACGAGTTACATTGGTGTTTTGGGTTTTTGCTGTCTAACGACATGTTTTTAATCTTTAGTCAAGATATTTTCAGACTATCATCATGTTCTTAAATCGGGGGTCCGGTGACCATGTAGTCAATTCCTGTGAGTTTTATTGGTCCTATGCAAGGTGTTCGCACCTCTCAAAGGGCCGTTTGGGGGGTTGTTTGTGTTTTCTCCCTCTAAAGGTCTTTTTTTAAGCCGAAGTTTAGATATTTTTGACTTAGTGTCATATTCTCAAACTTGGGGTCCCGTGACCAAACGATCAGTTCTTGCCTATTACATTGGCTCCATGGGAGGTGTTAACGCCTCTCACGAGGCCATTTGGCAAGTGTTTTGGGTTTGGTCCCTCTAACAGTATGTTTTTAATCTCAAGTCTAGATGTTTTCAAATTATCATCATCTTCTCGAACCGGGGGTCCTGTGGCCTCAGGGTCAGTTCCTGCGAGTTATATTTCCATTGCGACGTGTTTGTTCCTCTCACGGGCTCGTTTGGAGGGAATTTTGTCTTTTTCTTTCTAACGACATGTCTTTAATCCTAAGTCCATATATTCCAAATTATTGTTGTATGCTCGAATCGAGGGTCCCGTAACCACACGAGTTGTTCCAGCATATTACATTAGTCCTCTGTGATGTGTTCGCGCCTCTCACTGGGACGTCTGGTGGGTGTTTTGCATTTTATTCTTCTAAAGGTATTTTTTATGCCCAAGTTTAGGTATTTTAAACTTATCATAATATTCTCAAACTAGGGGTCCCGTGACCACATGGTGAGTTCTTGCTAATTTTATTGCTTCCATGCAAGGTGTTCACGCTCTCACGAGGATGTATGTTGGGTGTTTTTGGTTTTTGCACTGTAACGGCATGTTTCTAAGCTAGATATTTTCAAATTAAAATCATGTTCTCAAACTGAGAGTCCTGTCAGCACGCGGTCAGTTCACGTGAGTTATATTGGTCCTGTGCGAGGTTTTCGTACCTCTCACAAGGCCGTTTATGGGGTGTTTTGGGTTTTCACCCTTTAATGGTATGTCTTTGAGACTAAGTCTAGATATGTTAAATTATAATCGTATTCTCAGACCGGGGTCCCATGACCCCGTGGTCATTTCCTCCGAGCTTTATTGGTCCTATGCGAGGTGTTCGCGCCGCTCACGGGGCAATTTGGTGGGGTGTTTTATTTTTTTGCCCTCTTACGACATGTTTTTAAGCATAAGTCTAGCTATTTCCAAATTGTCATCTTATTCTCATATCGGGGGTATCGTGACCACACGATCAGTTCCTGTAAGTTATATTGGTCCTGTACAAGGTGTTCACGACTCTCACGGTGCGGTTTGGGCGGTGTTTTGGGTTTTCTCCCTCTAATGGAATGTTTTTAAGATAGGTCTAGATATATTCAAATTATTGTTGTACTCTCAAACCGGGTGTCCCGTGACTATCTGTTCAATTCATTTAAGTTACGTAGGTCTCGTGCTAGGTCTAAACGCCTCTCACGGGGTCCTTTGGTGGGGGGTTTTGGGGTTTTACCCTATAACGCCATGTTTTTAAACCTAAGTCTAGGCCTTTTTAATTTATCGTCCTTTTTTCATACAGATGGTCCCGTGACCACGCGGTCAGTTCTTGCAAGTTACATTTGTCCCGCGCGAGGGTGTTCGGTCCTATCACCAGAAATTTTGGGGTGTCTTTGTTTTTCGGACTCTAACGAAATTATTTTAAGCCTAAGTCTAGATATTTTGAAATTGGCATCGTATTCTCAAAATTGGGGTACCGTGACCACGTCGTTAGTTCCTACGAGTTACATTGTCCCTTGCGAGGTGTTCATGCAAGGTGTTTGAACTGTAATGACATGCTTTTAAGAATAAGTCTAGATATTTTTAAATTATCATCCTATTCTCATATATGGGGTACGATGACCATGCGGTCCGTTCCTTCGAGTTAAATTGGTCTCGTGTGAGGTGTTCGCGGCTCTCGTATTGCCGTTTGGGTGGTATATTTTGTTTTTTCCCTATAAAGGGAATTTTGAACTAAAAGACTAGATATTTTTGAACTTATCATCATATTCCCAAATAAGGGTCCCGTAACCACACGATCAATTCTTACGAGTTACCCTGGTCCTGTGTGAGGTGTTTGTGCCTCTTACGGGGTAGTTTGGGGTGTGTTTTAAATTTTTTCCCTGTAACGACATGGTTTTAAATATAAGTCTAGATATTTCCAAATTTTCATCCTATTCTCATACCTGGGTATCGTGGCCATGCGGCCAATTCCTACGAGTTATATTGGTCCCGTGCGAGGTGTTCGCGGATCTCACGGTGCCATTTGGGCGGTGTTTTAGGTTTTCACCCTCTAACGACATGTTTTTAATCTTAAGTCAAGATATTTTCAAATTATCGTCATGTTCTCAAACTGGGCGTTCGGTGACCATGCAGTTAGTTCATGCGAGTTATGTGGGTCCCGTACAAGCTCTTCGCACCTCTCACAAGGCCGTTTGGGTGGTGTTTTTTATTTTTGCACTCTAAAGGGATTTTTTAAGCCCAAGTTTAGATATTTTGAACCTAGCGCCATATTATCAAACCAAGGGTCCCGTGACCATTCAGTCAGTTCCTACCTGTTAAATTGGTCACATGTGAGGTGTTAGCGCCTCTCACGGGGCCATTTGACTAGCATTTTGGGTTTTCTCCCTCTAACGTCATGATTTTAATCTTAAGTCTAGATATTTTCAAATTATCGTCATGTTCTCAAACTGGGGGTCCTGTGACCATGCGGTTAGTTACTGGGAGTTATATTGTCTGGTGCGAGTTATTCATTTCTCTCATGGGGCCATTTGGAGGGCATTTTGGCTTTTGGGTTTCTAATGGCGTGTATTTAAGCCTAAGTTTAGATATTTCCAATTATCATGACCACGTGGTGAGTTCCGGCCTGTTAAATTGGTCCTCTGCGAGGTGTTTGCGCCTCTCACTTGGCCTTTTGGGGGTGTTTTGCATTTTATTCTTTTAAAGGTATTTTTTATGCCCAAGTTTAGATATTTTAGACTTATCATCATATTCTCAAACTAGGGGTGCCATGAGCACATGGTGACTTCCTGCTAATTTCATTGGTTCCATGCATGGTGTCCGCATTCTCACGGGGCCGTTTGGCGGGTGTTTTGGGTTTTTTCCCTTTAATGGCATGTTTATAAGCTAGATATTTTCAAACTAAAATCATGTTATCAACTCGTAGGTCGTAGACCACACGGTCTATTCCTGTGACTTATATTGGTCTTCTGTAAGGTGTTCGTGCCTCTCACGGGGTTGTTTGGGAGGTGTTTTGGGTTTCCCCCCTTTAGCGTCAAGTCTTTGAGCCTAAGTCTAGATATGAAAAATTATCATCGTATCCCTAAATTTGGGGTCCCATGATGACGTGATCAGTTCCTATGACTTTCATTGGTCACGTGCAAGGTGTTAGCTCCTCTCATAGGGCCTTTTGGGGCGTATTTTGGGTTTTCACCCTATAAAGGCATTTTTTAATTACAAGTCCAGATATTTAAAACTTATCATTGCATTTTAGAACTAGGGGTACTGTGACCATGTGATCAGTTCCTATGAGTTACATTGGTCTTGTGTGAGGTGTTCACGCCTCTCATGGGGCTGTTTGTGGGGGTGTTTTGGGTTTCCCCCTCTGACGAAAAGTTTTTAAGCTCATTCTAGATATTTTCAAATTACATTCATACTCTCAAATCGGGCGTCCTATGACCACCTAATCAGTTCCTATGAGTTACATTGGTCCCGTGCGAGGTTTAAATGCCTTTCACGAGGCTGTTTGGTGGATGTTTTGGGTTTTTACCATCTAACCCCATGTTTTTAAAACTTAGTCTAGATATTTTCAATTTATTATCCTATTCTAAAATCGATGGTCCCATAGTCACGAGGGTGTTTGGGCGAGGGTGTTCGGGCCTCTCACGAGGCGATTCTGGGGTGTCTTAGGTTTTCACACTCTAATGGAATCTTTTTAAGCCTACATATTGATATTCCCAAACCGAGGTACCGTGACCACGTGGTCAGTTTCAGCGTGTTACATTGTCCCACGCGGGGTGTTCGTGCGAGGTGTTCGCACTCTGACGACATGCTTTTATGAATAAGTCTAGATATTTCTAAATTATCATCCTATTCTCATATTCGAGGTACGATGACCACACGATTACTTCCTTTGAGTTATATTGGTCCCATGCGAGGTGTTCGCGACTCTCACGGTGCTGTATGGGTGGTATTTGGGGTTTTCGCCCTCTAAGGGTCTTTTTTAATCATAAGTTTAGGAATTTACAAATTATCATCATATTCTCATGCTAGGGGTACTGTTACTACGCAGTCACTTACTGGGTGTTATAGTTGTGTCGTACAAGGTGTTTATGCCTCTCACAGGGCGTTTGGGTTGTGTTTTGGATTTCTCCCTCTAACGACATGCTTTAAGCCTAAGTCTATATATTTTAAAATTGTAGGTGTGTTATTAAATCGGGTGTACCTTAACCACGTGGTTAGTTCCTGTGAGTCACATTGGTCCCGTGCGACGTGTCAACGCCTCTCACAGGGCCATTCAGTGGGTAATTTGTGTTTTCACCCACTAACGATGTGTTTTTAAGATTAAGTCTTGATATTTTAAAATTATCATCCTATTCTCGAATCGGTGGTCTCATGACAACGTGATCGGTTCTGACGAGTTACATTTGTCCCGTGCAAGGTGTTCGCACATCTCACGGATCCGTTTGACTAGTGTTTTGGGTTTTTGCACTCTAACGACATGTTTTTTAGCCGAAGTCTAGATATTTTTAAATAATTGTTGTATTATGAAACTATGGGTCCCGTGACCATGAGATCAATTCCTGTCAGTTATAATGGTCTCGTGCGAGATGTTCGTGCATCTGATGGGACCATTTGGGGGCGTACAATTTTGCCCGCTAAAGGGAATTTTTTTATGTATAAGCTTATTCTCAAATTGGGGGTCCCGTGACCCCACAGTCAGTTCCTGCAAGTTACATTTGCCCCATGCGAGGTGTTAATGCTTCTCACAAGGCCGTCTGGGGGTGTTTTGGGTTTTCACCATCTAAAGGGTATTTTTCAAGTACAAGTCTAGATAATTTCACATTATTGTCATATTCTCAAACTAGGGGTCCCGTGACCACGGGCTCAGTTGTTGCGAGTTACATTTGTCCCATATGAGGTGTTTTGGGTTTTTTCCCTCTAACGGCATGTATTTGAACAAAAGTCTATAAATTTTCAAATTCTCATACTGGGGGTATTGTGACCACGGCGTCAGTTCCTGCATGTTATATTGGCCCCATGCAAGTTGTTTGCACCTCTCACGGGGCGTTTGGGTGCTGTTTTGGATTTTCTCCCTTTAATGGCATGTTTTAAAGCCTAAGTCTAGATATTTTAAAATTGCACTCGTATTATCAAACTGGTTGTCCCGTGACCTCGCGGTCAGATCCAACGGGTTTCATTGTTCAGGTGTGAGGTATTTGTACATCTCACGGGGTTATTTGGCGAGTATTCTTATTTCCCCCTATAGAGGCGTATTTTCAAGCTTAAGTCTAGATATTTTCAAATAATCATCATGTTTTGAAATAGGGGGCATATGACCATGCGGTCAGTTCCTGTGAGTTATATTCATCTCGTACGAGTTGTTTGTCCCTCTCACGGGGCCATTTGTGGTTTATTTTGGGTTTTTGACCCTCTAACGGCATGTCTTGGAACCTAAGTCTAGATGTGTTTTCAAACTGGGGGGGACCATGACCATGCAGTCAGTTCCTGCAAGTTACATTGGTCCCATAAGAGGTGTTGCGCCACTCATAGGGCCGTTTGGGGGTGCTTTTGATTTTGGCCCTCGAAAGGGAATTTTTTATGTACAAGTCCAGATACTTTAAACTTATCATCGTATTCTTAAACTAGGTGTTCCTTCACCACGTGGTCAGTTCTTGCGAGTTACATTGGTTCCGTGCGAGCTGTTTGCGCCTCTCACACCACCGTTTTGGGTGTAGTTTCATTTTTTTCCATCTAACGATTTATTTTTAAGCCTAAGTCAATATATCTTCAAATTATCTTCCTATTTTAAGCCGAGTTATATTGGTCCCATGCATCGTGTTTGCACCTCTAACAGGGCGTTTGGGAGGTATTTTGGATTTTCTCCCTATAACGACATGTTTTTAAGCCTAAGTCTAGATATTTTCAAATTACAGTTGTATTCTCAAAACTGGGTGTACCGTGACCACGTGATCAGTTCATGCGAGTTACATTGGTCCTGTGCGAGGTCTAAATGCCTCTCACGGGGCGGTTTGGTGGGTGTTTTGGGATTTTACCCTCTAACACCATGTTTTTAAACCTAAGCCGAGATATTTTTAATTTATCGTCCTTTTCTCAAACCGATGGTCCCGTGACCACGCGATCAGTTCTTGGAAGTTACATTAGTCCCGTGGGAGGGTGTTCACACCTCTCACGAGGCCATTTTGTGGTGTCTTAGGTTTTAGCACTCTAACGGCATGTTTTTAAGCCCATGTCTAGATATTTTAACATTTTTGATTTTATTCTCAAATTGGGGATGCCGTGACCATGCGGTAATCTCATGCGAGTTATATTGGTCCCGTGCGAGGTGTTCACAACTCTCATGGTGCCATTTGGGATGTGTTTTGGGTTTTCTCCCTATCAAGGGCATTTTTTGAACTACAAGTCTAGATATTTTGAACTTGTCAGCGTATTCCCAAACTAGGGGTCTTGTGACCACGCGATCAGTTCCTGCGAGTTATATTGGTCCCGTGCGATGTGTTCGTGCCTCTCAAGTGGTCATTTAGGGGGTGTTTTGGGTTTTTACCCTCTAACGGTATGTTTAGAGACTAAGTCTATATATGTCATATTATGGTCATATTCTGAAACTGGGGGTTATGTGACCACACCGTTATTTCCTACAAGTTACATTGTTCTCATGCGAGGTGTTAGTTCCTCTCATTGGGACATTTGGTGTGTGTCTTGGGTTTTCGCCCTCTAACGACATGATTTTAAGCCTAAGTATAGATATTTTCTAATTATCATTATTTTCTCATATTAGGGGGTCCATGACCACAGGGTCAGTTTGTGTGAGTCACAATGGTCCCGTGCCAGGTGTTCGCGTCTCTCACGGGGTGTTTTGGGTTTTTTCCCTCTAAAGGGCATTTTTTAAGTACAAGTATAGATATTTTTAACTTATTGTCGTATTCTCAAATCAGGGCTCCCGTGACCACGCGGTCAGTTCCTGTGAGATACATTGGTCCCGTGCGAGGTGTTCGAGCCTTTCACAACACCGTTTTGGTGGTGTTTTGGGTTTTCACCCTCTAATGATATGTTTGTAAGCCTAAGTCTATATATTTTGAAATTCTCATACCGGTGGTACTGTGACCACGCGGTCAGTTCCTGGGCAAGTTGTTTGAGCCTCTCACGGTGCGTTTGGGTGATATTTTTTATTTTCTCGCTCTAATCGCATGTTTTTAAGCCGAAGTGTGAATATTTTCAAATTACAGTCATATTCTCAAACAGGGTGTCCCGTGACCACGGGGTCAGTTCCATCTTGTTACATTGGTCTGGTACGAGGTGTTCATGCCTCTCACGGTGTTATAGTTTTGTCCCTCTAGCGACATGTTTTTTAGCTGAAGTCTAGATATTTTCAAATTATTGTTATGTTTTAAAATCGGGGGTCCTGTGACAACGCGATCAGTTCTTGCTAGTTATATTGATTCCGTGCGAGGTGTTCGTGCCTCTCACGGGGCCATTTGGGGGAGTTTTGGGTTTTTTCCCTCTAACGTCATGTTTTTTAACCTAAGTCTAAATATTAAAATTATCATCGTATTCTCAAACCTGGGGCCTTGGGACCACATGGTCTATTCCTGCGAGTAACATTAGTCCATTGCCAGGTGTTGGGCCTCTCATGGGGCCGTTTGGGGGTTGTTGCCTGTTTTCGCCCTCTAAAGGCCATTTTTTAAGTACAAGTCTAGATATTTTCAACTTATCTTCGTATTCTCAAACCAGGGGTCCCATAACCATGTGATCAGTTCCTGCGAGTTCAAGGGGTGTTTTAAATTTTTGCCATTTAACATTTTGTTTTTAAGGCTAATTCAATATTTTTTAAAATAATCATCCTATTCTCAAAGTGGGGGAACTGTGACCACGCGGTTAGTTCCTAAGACTTATATTTGTCCCGTGCGAGGTGTTAACGCCTCATACGGGGGCATTTGGGTTGTGTTTTATATTTTTTCTCTCTAACGACATGTTTTTAAGCGGAAGTCTAGATAACACCTTTGGGTTGTGTTTTGTATTTCTTCCCTCTAATGGAAGGTTCTCAATCCTAAGCCTATATATATTCAAATTATAATTGTATTCTCAAATCGGGCATCCCGTGATCATGTGGTCAGATCATGTGATTTACATTGGTCCCATGGTGGGTGTTTAGGGTTTTCCACCTCTAACTCCATGTTTTTAATCCTAAGTCTAGAAATTTTAAAATAATCGTCCTACTCTCATACCGGGGGTACTGTGACCACGCAGTCAGCTCCTGCGAGTTATATTGGTCGCGTGCAAGGTTTTTGCACCTCTCACGGGGAATTTGGGTCGTGTTTTGGATCTTCTCACTCTAACGACATGTTTTAAGCTTAAGTCTAGATATTTTAAAATTATAGGTGTATTGGTTTTTGGCCCTCTAACGACCTGATTTTAAGCCAAATTCTAGATATTTTCAAATTGCCAATGTATTAAAAATTTGGAGGTCCGGTGATCATGAGGTCAATTCCTATGAGTTTCATTGTAACATGGTCAGTTTTTGTGAGTTACATTGGTCCCATATGAGGTGTTAAGGCCTCTCACGGGGCCACGAGCTGCTAAAGCCCCTCGCGGGGCCATTTACTGTGTGTTTTGGGCTTTCTCCATCTAATGGCATGTTTTTAAGCCTATGTCTATTATTTCCAAATTATCATTTGACTCTCATACGGGTGTTAACATGACAAATGCGATCACTTCCTGGGAGTGATATTGGTCCCGTGCAAGGTGTTTACGCGTCTCCCCGGCGTTTGTGTTGTATTTTGGATTTTCTCTCTAAGGGCATGCTTTTAATCCCAAGACAAATTTTTTTCAAATTATAATCGTATTCTCAAATCGTGGGTCCCGTGATCACGTGGTCAGTTCCAACGAGTTTCATTGGTCCTATGGGAGGTGTTCGCGCCTCTCACGGGGATGTTTGAGGGTGTTTTCAATTTTCACCCTCCAACGGTGTGTTTTTAAGACAATCTAGATATTTTCAAATCATCTTCCTATTCTCATACCGAGGGTACCGTGACTGCACGATCGGTTCCTGGAATTATATTGGTCCTATGTAAGGTGTTTGCGCCTCGCACGAGGAGTTTGGGTAGTGTTTTTTAGTTTCTCCCACTAGCGGCATGTTTTTAAGCCTATGTCTAGATATTTTCAAATTACATTTTTATTCTCAAATTGGGTGTACCATGACCCCGTGGTCGATTCCTGGAAGTTACATTGGTCCGTGAGAGGTGTTAATGCCTCACACGGGGCCGTTTTGTGGGTGTTTTGGGTTTTTGATCGCTAACATTGTGTTTTTAAACCTAAGTCAAGATATTTTCAAATTATCATCCTATTCTGAAATAGGTGGTCCTGTGAACACGTGAACAATTCTTACCGATTACATTGGTCCCCTGCGAGGTGTTCACACCTCTCATGGGGCCGTTATGTGGGTGTTTTGGGTTTTTGCACTCTAACGACATATTTTTAAGCTTAAGTATAGATATTATTAAATTATCATCGTATTCTTAAATCGTGGGTCCCATGACTACGCGATTAGTTACTGCGAGTTACATTTCTCCCGTGCGATGTGTTCGCGTCTCTCACTAGGCCGTTTGGGGGGTGTTTTGGGTTTTCACCCTTTAAAGGGCATTTTTTTAGGTACAAGACTAGATATTTTCAATATATCATCATATTCTCAAACAAGGCTTCTCATTACGACACCGTTAGTTCCTGGAGTTACATTGGTCCCGTGCGAGGAGTTCACACCTCTCAGGGGACTGTTTGGGGGGTGTTTTGGGTTTCGCCCTCTAAAGACATTTTTTTAAAGCAAAGTCTAGATATTTTCAAATTATCATCCTATTCTCATACAGGGGTACCATGACAATACGGTCAGTTCCTACAAGAAATACTGGTCCTGCGCCAAGTGGTTGTGCCTCTCACACGGCGTTTGGGTGGTGTTTTGGATTTCATCCCTCTAATGAGATGTTTTTAAGCCTAAGTCTAGATATTTTGAAATTACAATCGTATTCTGAAACTGGGAGTACCGTGACCACGGGCTAAGTTCTAATAAGTTACATTTGTCTGAGCGAGGTGTTAACTCATCACACGGGGCCGTTTGGTTGGTTTATATGGTTTTTGCCCGCTAATAATGTGTTTTTAAGCCTAAGTCTATATATTTTCAAATTATCCTCCTATTCTCAAATCGGTGGTCCCGTGACCGCGCGATCACTTCATACCAATTACATTTGTCCTATGCGATCTGTTCGCACCTCTCACGGGGTCGTTTGTCGGGCTTTTTGGGTTTCTTCACTCTAACGGCATGTTTTTAAGCCTAAGTCTAGTTATTATTAAATTATTATCACATTCTCAAATCGTGGGTCCCATGACCATGCGATCAGTTCTTTCGAGTTGCACTGGTGCGGTGCGAGGTGTTTGCATCTCTCCTTGGGTCATTTGGGGGGTGTTTTGTGTTTTCACCCTCTAAAGGCCATTTTTTAGGAACAAATATATAGATATTTTCAACTTATCGTCGTATTCTCAAACCCTACTCCCGTAACCATGCCGTCAGTTCCTGCACTTACATTGGTCCCATGCGAGGTGTTCGTGCCTCTTATTGGACTGTTTGGGAGGTGTTTTGAGTTTCCCTCTATAACGACATGTTTTTAAGAAAAAGATTTGATATTTTCAAAATATCATCCTATTATCATACCGGGGGTACCATGACAATGCAGTCAATTCCTGTGAGTGATATTGCTCCTGTGCAATGTGTTTGCACCTCTCTCATGGCGTTTGGTTTATGTTTTCTATTTTGTCCCTCTAATGGCATGTTTTTAAGCTTAAGCCTAAATATTTTTGAATTACAATTGAATTCTTAAATCAAGTGTCACATGATCAGGTGGTCAGTTCTTGTGATTTACACTAGTCTAACGCAAGGTGTTAACGCCTCTCACAGGGCCGTAAGGTGGGTGTTTTGGGTTTTTGCCCTCTTACATCATGTTTTTAAGCCTAATTTTAGATATTTTAAAATTACCATCCTACACTCATATTGGGGGTACTGCGACCACGCGGCCAGTTCCTTCAAGTTATATTGGTCTTCTGCAAGGTGTTTGCACCTCTCACTGGGCATTTAGGTCGTGTTTTGGATGTTCTCACTCTAACCGCACGTTTTTAGCCTAAGTCTAATATTTTAAAATTATATGCGTATTCTCAAACTCGTTGTCTCGTGACCACCCGGTCAATTTTTATAAGTTACATTGGTCCCGTACAAGGTGTTCACGCCTCTCATAAGGTCGTTTTGGGGTCTTTTGGGTTTTCGCACTCTAACGACAAATTTTTAAGCCTAAGTCTAGATATTTTAAAATTTTAATCCTATTCTCATATCGGCGGTACCGTGACCACATGGTGAGTTTTAAGGAGTTATATTGGTCTCGTGCGAGGGTTTTTCTCCCCTCATGGAGCCGTTTTGGAGGTGTATTGGGTTTTTTCCCTCTAACGACCTGAATTTAAGCATAATTCTATATATTTTCAAATTATCGTTGTATTCTCAATTTGGGTGTCCGGTGACCATGAGGTCAGTTCATGCGAGTTACATTGTAACATGGTCAGTTCATGTGTGTTACATTGGTCCCATGCGAGGTGTTAATTCCACTCTCGGGGCTACGAGGTGTTAAAGCCTCTCATGAGGGCGTTTGGTGGGAGTTTTGGGTTTTCTCCTTCTAACGGCATGTTTTTAACCCTTGGTCTAGATATTTTGAAATAATCGTTCGACTCTAATACTGGTGGCAACATGACCATGCGATTAGTGCCTGGGAGTGATATTGGTCCCGTGCAAGGTGTTTGTGCCTCTCACGTGGCGTTTGTGCTATGTTTTTTTATTTTCTCTCTAAGGGCATGTTTTTAAGCCGAACATGAGCTTTTTTGAAATTATAATAGTATTATCAAATAGTGGGTCCCGTGATCATGTGGTCAGCTACTGCAAGTTACATTGGTCCCCTGCGAAGTGTTGCACCTCTCACGATGACATTTGGGGGTTGTTTTTTATATTCATCCTCTAACGGAGTGTTTTTAATCTTAAGTCTAGATATTTTAAAATTATGCCTCTCACTTGGTCGCGACGTGTTAACGCCCCTCACGGGGCCATTTGGTGGGTGTTTTGGGTTTTTGGCCAGTAATGGCATGTTTTAATCCTTAGTCTATACATTTCCAAATAAGCGTCCGACTCTCATACTAGTTGTAATATGACCATGTGATTAGTTCCTAGGAGTTATATTGGTCCCGTGCAAGGTGTTTAAACCTCTTACGTGGCGTTCATGCTGTGATTTGGATTTTCTCTCTAATGGCATGTTTTTAAGCCCAAGTCTAGTTATTTTAAAATTATAGTAGAATTGTAAAATCGTGGGTCCCATGATCATGTGTCCAGTTCCAGGGAGTTACATTGGTCTCCTATGAGGTGTTTTCGCCTCTCACAGGGACGTTTGGGGGGTGTTTTCATTTTTCACCCTCTAATGGTGTGTTTTTAAACCTAAGTCTAGATATTTTTAAATAATCATCCTATTCTCTAATCGATGATCCCGTGGTCACGTAATTAGTTCTTATCGATTGCATTGGTCATGTGCGATGTGTTCACACCTCTCAAGGGGCTGTTTGGCAGGGTTTTCGGTTTTTACACTCCAACAACATGTTTTTAGGACTAAGCCTAGTTATTATTAAATTAAAGTCGTATTCTCAATCGCGATTCCAGTGACCATGCGATTATTTCCTGCAAGTTACATTTGTCCCTTGCGAGGTGTTCGCATCTCTCACTGGCCATTTGGGGGGTGTTTTTTGTTGTCACCCTCTAAAGGGCGTTTTTTAGGTTCAAGTATAGATACTTTCTACTTATCATGATATTATTAAACCAGGCATCCCGTTACCACACAATTAGTTCATAGAGTTACATTGGTCCCGTGCAAGGTTTTTGCACTTCTCAAGGGATCATTTGGGGGGTGTTTTGGGTTTCACCCTCTAACGACATATTTTTAAACCTAATTCTACAAATTTCAAATTATCATCCAATTACCATACAGGGGGTACCATGATAATGTAGCCAGTTCCTTCGGGTGATAATTGGTCCTGTGCAAAGTGTTGGCGCCTCTCACATTACGTTTGGATGGTGTTTTGGATATTCTCCTTCTAACGACATGTTTTTAAGCCTAAGTCTAGATATTTTTAAAATCTAGTCATGTTCTAAAACATGGGGTACCGTGACCACGTGGAATGTTCCTGCGAGTTACATTGGTCCGTGCGAGGTGTTATCTCATCACACGGGGCTATTTGGTGGTTGTTTTGGGTTTTCTCCAGCTAACGGTGTGTTTTAATCCTAAGTGTAGATATTTTAAAATTATCATCCTATTCTCAAATTGGTGGTCTCGTGACCTTGCGATTAGTTTTTACTGGTTACATTGGTCCTGTGCGAGGTGTTCACACCTCTCACGGGGACGTTTGGAGGGTGTTTTGGGTCTTTGCACTCTAACGACATGTTTTTAAGCCTAAGTCTACAAATTACTAAATTACCATCGTATTCTCAAATTATGGGTCCCGTGACCACACAATCAGTTGTTGTGAGTTACATTGATCCCGTGCAAGGTTTTCACATCTCTCACTGGGCCGTTTAGGTGGTATTTTTGGTGTTCACCCTTTAAAGGGCATTTTTTTAGGTACAAGTCTAGATATTTGAAACTTTTCGTCATATACACAAACCAACATCCTGTTACCACGCGGTCATTTCCTTGGAGTTATATTTGTCTCGTGCAAGGTGTTCGCGCCTCTCACGGTACCGATTGGTGGTGTTTTAGGTTTTCGTACCTTAACGGCGTGTTTTTAAGCCTAAGTCAAGATATTTTCAAATATTCATCCCATTTTCCTATCAGTGATACTATCACCACGCGCCTCTCACACGGCATGCCTTTAAGCCTATGTGTAGATATTTTAAAATTTTCATCCTATTATCACATTGGCGTTACTGCGACCATGTGATCAGTTAATGAGAGTTTCATTTGTCCCGTACGAGGTGTTCGCTTCTCTCCCTAGGCCGTTTGGGGGTATGTTTTGGGTTTTCACCCTCTAAAGGGCATTTTTTTAGGTACAAGTCTAAATACATCTAACTTATCGTCATATTCTTAAAATACACATTCCGTTACTACGTGGTCAGTTCTTGGGAGTTACAATGGTCCCGTGCGAGGTTTTCGTTCCTCTAACAGGATCGGTTGGGGGTGTATCGAGTTTGGCCGATTAACGGCATGCTTTTAATCCTAAGTCTACATATTTTCAAATTATCATCCTATTCTCATACAGGGGGTAACATGATAATGCAGTCAGTTCCTGCGAGTGATATTGGTCCCGTGTAAAGTGTTGGCGCCTCTCACATTACGTTTGGGTGGTGTTTTGGATTTTCTCCATCCAATGACATGTTTTTAAGCCTAAGTCTAGATGTTTTGAAATTATAGTCATGTTATCAAAGTTGGTTTACCATGACTGCATGGTCAGTTCCTGCGAGATACATTGGTCCATGTGAGGTGTTAACTCCTCACACGGGGCCATTTGGTGGTTGTTTTGGGTTTTCGCCAGCAAACGGTGTGTTTTTAAGCCTAAATGTAGATATTTTGAAATTATCATCCTATTCCCAAATCGGTGGCCCCGTGACCATGAAATCCATTCTTACAAGTTACATTGGTCCTGTGCGAGCTGTTCGTACCTCTCACGGGGCCGTTTGGCTTGTGGTTTGGGTTTTTGAACTCCAACGACATGTTTTTAAGCCTAAGTCTAGAAATTATTAAATTTCCATCGCATTCTTAAATCGTGGGTCCCGTGACCACGCGATCAGTTCTTGTGAGTTACATTGGTTCCGTGCGAGGTTTTCACATCTCTTAGTAGACCGTTTAGGGGGTCTTTTGGGTTTTCACCATTTAAAGGGTATTTTTTTTGTTACAAATCTATATATTTTAAACTTTTCATTGTATACACAAACCAACATCCCATTACCACGCGATCATTTCCTATCAGTCACATTTGTCCCGTTCAACGTGTTCGCGCCTCTCTCGTTACCAATTGGAGGTGTTTTAGGTTTGTACACTCTATTGGCGTGTTTTAAGCCTAAATCTAGATATTTCAAAAATTCATCCTATTCTCGTATCGGCGGTATAGTCACCACTCGATCAATTCCTGCGAGTTACATTTGCCCCGTACGTGGTGTTACCTTCTCCCAGTGGGGCGTTTGGGGGTGTGTTTTGGGCTTTCACCCTCTAAAGGGAATTTTTTTAGCTACAAGTCTAGATATTTTCAACATATCATCATATTCTCAAACCAGACATCCCATTACCACGCAATGAGTTCCTGGGACTTACATTGGTCTCGTGCGAGGTGTTCGCTCCTCTTACGGGGCCGTTAGGTGGTTTTTCGAGTTTCCCCTCAAACGTCATGTTTTTAAGCCTAAGTCTACATATTTTCAAATTATCGTCCTATTCTCATACATGGGTACCATGACAATGGGTTCAGTTCCAGCGAGTGATATTGGTCCCGTACAAAGTGTTGGCACCTCTCACATTGCGTTTAGGTGGTGTTTTGGATTTTCTCCCTCTAACGACATGTTCCTAAGTCTAGATATTTTAAAATTATAGCCGTGTTCTCAAACATGGTCTACCGTGACCACGTGGTAAGTTCCTACGAGTTACATTGGTCCGTGTCAGGTGTTAAATCTTCCCATGGGGCCCTTTTGTGGGTATTTTGGGTTTTCACCCGCTAAAGGTGTGCTTTTAAGCCTAAGTCTAGATATTTTCAAATTATCATCATATTCTCAAATCGATGGTCCCCGACCATGCGATCAGTTCTTACTGGTTACATTGGTCCTGTGCGAGGTGTTCGCACCTCTCACGGGGCCTTTTGGCGAGTGTTTTGGGGTTTTCCACTATAACGTCATGTTTTTATGACTAAGTCTAGATATTATTTCATTATCATCATATTCTCATATCGTGGGTCCTGTGACCACGCGATCATTTATTATGCATTACATTGGTCCCCTGGGAGGTTTTCGCATCTCTCACTAGGCTTTTTGGGTGTGTTTTGTGTTTTCAACCTCTAAAGGTCATTTTTCTAGGTGCAAGTGTAGATATTTTTATCATTGTATACTCAAACCAAGATTCCCATTAACACGCGGTCATTTCCTGGGAGTTACATTGGTCTTGTGTATGGTGTTCGCGCCTCTCACAGGACTGTTTCGGGGTGTTATAGGTTTTTGCACTCTAACGGCATGCTTTTAAGCCTAAGTGTAGATATTCTAAAATTTTCATCCTATTGTCACAATGGCGGTACTGTGACCATGTGATTAGTTGATGAGAGTTTCATTTGTCCCGTAGAAGGTGTTCGTTTCTCTCCCTAGGCCGTTTGGGGGTATGTTTTGGGTTTTCACCCTCTAAAGGGAATTTTTTTAGGTACAAGTCTAAATATTTCTAACTTAACATCATATTCTTAAACTATGCATTCGGTTACCATGTGGTCAGTTCCCGAGAGTTACAATGGTCCCGTGCGAGGTTTTCGTGCCTCTGACAGGACCGGTTGGTGGTGTTTCGGGTTTGGCCCTTTAAAATCATGTTTTTAATCCTAAGTCTACATGTTCTCACATTATCGTCCTATTCTCATACAGGGGGTACCATGATAATGCAGTCAGTTCCTGCGATTTATGTTGGTCCCGTGTAAAGTGTTGGCACCTCTCATATTACGTTTGGGTGGTGTTTTGGATTTTCTCCATCCAACGACATGTTTTTAAGCCTAAGTCTAGAAATTTTGAAATTATAGTCGTGTTCTCAAACTTGGTGTACCATGACCATGTGGTCAGTTCCTGCGAGTTACATTATTCCATGTGAGGTGTTAACTCCCCACACGGGGCCATTCGGTGGTTGTTTTGGGTTTTTGCCAGCTAACGGTGTGTTTTTAAGCCTAAGTGTAGATATTTTCAAATTATCATCCTATTCCCAAATCAGTGGCCCGTGGCCACGCGATCCGTTCTTACTAGTTACATTGGTCCTGTGCGAGCTGTTCATACCTCTCACGGGGTCGTTTGGCTTGTGGTTTGGGTTTTTGAACTCCAACGACATGTTTTTAAGACTAAGTTTAGAAATTATTAAATTACCTCGTATTCTTAAATCGTGGGTCCCGTGACCACACGATCAGTTCTTGTGAGTTACATTGGTCCCGTGCAACGTTTTCACATCTCTCACTGGTCCATTTAGGGAGTCTTTTGGGTTTTCACCCTTTAAAGGGTATTTTTTTGGTACAAGTCTAGATATTTTAAACTTTTCGTCGTATACACAAACATTCATCCTGTTACCATGCGATCATTTCCCTGGAGTTACATTTGTCCCGTGCAAGGTGTTCGCGCCTCTCTCATTATCGATTGTGGGTGTTTTAGGTTTTTGCACTCTAATGGCGTGTTTTTAAGCCTAAGTCTAGATATTTCAAAACTTTATCCTATTCTCGTATCGGCGATACAGTCATCACTCGATCAATTCCTGCGAGTTACATTTGCCCCGTACGTGGTGTTCGCTTCTCTCACGAGGGCGTTTGGGGTGTGTTTTGAGTTTTCCCTCTAAAGGGAATATTTTTAGGTGCAAATCTAGATATTTTCAACTTATCATCGTATTCTCAAACCAGATATACGATTACCACGCAATGAGTTCCTGGGAGTAACATTGGTCCCGTGCGAGGTGTTCGCACCTCTTACGGGACCGTTTGTGGTTTTTCGAGTTTCACGTCAAACGACATGTTTTTTAGCCCAATTCTACATATTTTCAAATTATCGTTCTATTCTCATACATGGGTACCATGACAATGGGGTCAATTACTGCGAGTGATATTGGTCCCGTACAAAGTGTTGGCGCCTCTCACATTGCGTTTGGGTGGTGTTTTGGATTTTCTCCCTCTAACGACATGTTCCTATGTCTAGATATTTTAAAATTATAACCGTGTTCTCAAAAATGATCTATCCTGACCACGTGGTAAGTTCCTGCGAGTTACATTGGTCCGTGTGAGGTGTTAAATCTTCCCACGGGTCCGTTTAGTGGGTGTTTTCGGTTTTTGCCCGCTAAAGGTGTGCTTTTAAGCCTAAGTCTAGATATTTTCAAATTATCATCGTATTCTCAAATCGGTGATCCCCAACCACGCAATCAGTTCTTATCGGTAACATTGGTCCTATGCGAGGTGTTCGCACCTCTCACGGGGCCATTTGGCGGGTGTTTTGGGTTTTTTCACTATAACGTCATGTTTTGATTACTAAGTCTAGACATTATTTAGTTATCATCGTATTCTCATACCGTGGGTCTCGTGACCACGCGATCATTTCTTATGCATTACATTGGTCCCCCTAGGAGGTTTTCGCATCTCTCACTATGCTTTTTGGGTGGGTTTTTGTTTTTCACCCTCTAAAGGGCATTTTTGTAGTGGAAGTCTCGATATTTTCCACTTATCATTGTATAATCAAACCAGGCATCGCGTTAACACACGGGCATTTCTTGGGAGTTACATTAGTCCCATGCAAGGTGTTCGCACCTCTCACGGACTATTCGGGGGTGTTTTGAGGTTTGCGCATGTTAACGACATGTCTATAAGCCTAAGTTTAGATATTTTAAAATCTTCATCCTATTCTCACATTGGCGGAACTGTAACCATGTGATAAGTTCCTGCGACTTACATTTGTCCCGTACGAGGTGTTCGTTTCTCTCCCTAGGCCATTTGGGGGTATGTTTGGGGTTTTCACCCTCTAAAGGGCATTTTTTTAGGTACAAGTCTAAATATTTCTAACTTAACATCATATTCGTAAACTATGCATTCGGTTACCATGTGGTCAGTTACCGGGAGTTACAATGGTCCCGTGCGAGGTTTTTGTGCCTCTGATAGGACCGGTTGGGGGTGTTTCGGGTTTGGCCCTTTAAAGGCATGTTTTTCATCCTAAGTCTACATGTTTTCAAATTATCATCCTATTCTCATATAGGGGGTACCATGATAATGCAGTCAGTTCCTGCGATTGATATTGGTCCTGTGTAAAGTGTTGGCACCTCTCACATTACGCTTGGGTGGTGTTTTGGATTTTCTCCATCCAACGACATGTTTTTAAGCCTAAGTCTAGATATTTTGAAATTATAGTCGTGTTCTCAAACTTGGTGTACCTTGACCACGTGGTCAGTTCCTGCGAGTTACATCATTCCGTGTGAGGTGTTAACTCCTCACACGGGGCCATTCGGTGGTTGTTTTGGGTTTTTGCCAGCTAACGGTGTGTTTTTAAGCCTAAGTGTAGATATTTTCAAATTATCATCCTATTCCCAAATCGGTGGCCCGTGGTCATGCGATCCGTTCTTAGTAGATATTTGCAAGGTGTTCGGGCCTCTCTTTTTACCGATTGTGGGTGTTTTAGGTTTTTGCACTCTAATGGCGTGTTTTTAAGCCTAAGTGTAGAAATTTCAAAAATTCATCTTATTCTCGTATCGACGGTTTAGTCACCACTCGATCAATTCTTGTGAGTTACATTTGACCCGTACGTAGTGTTCGCTTCTCTCACTAGGGCGTTTGGGGTGTGTTTTGAGTTTTTCCCTCGAAAGGGAATTTTTTTTCGGTACAAGTCCAGATATTTTCAACTTATCATCGTATTCTCAAACCATACATACCATTACCACGCAATGAGTTCCTGGGAGTAACATTGGTCCCGTGCGAGGTGTTCGCACCTCTTATGGGACCATTTGTGGTTTTTCGAGTTTCACGTCAAACAACATGTTTTTTAGCCCAAGCCTACATATTTTCAAATTATCGTCCTATTCTCATACATGGGTACCATGACAATGGGGTCAATTCCTGCGAGTGATATTGGTCACGTACAAAGTGTTGGCGCCTCTCACATTGCGTTTGGGTGGTGTTTTGGATTTTCTCCCTCTAACGACATGTTCCTAAGTCTAGATATTTTAAAATTATAACCGTGTTCTCAAACATGATCTATTGTGACCACGTGGTAAGTTCCTGCGAGTTACATTGGTCCGTGTGAGGTGTTAAATCTTCCCACGGGTCCGTTTAGTGGGTGTTTTCGGTTTTCGCCCGCTAAAGGTGTGCTTTTATGCCTAAGTCTAGATATTTTCAAATTATCATCGTATTCTCAAATCGGTGATCCCCGACTACGCAATCAGTTCTTACCGATAACATTGGTCCTGTGCGAGGTGTTCTCACCTCAAACAGTCCCGTTTCGGGTTTGGCCCTCTAACGACATATTTTTAAGCCTAAGTCTACATATTTTAAAATTATCATCCTATTATCATAGAGGGGGTACCATAATAATGTAGTTAGTTCCTGCGAGTGATATTGGTCCCGTGCAAAGTGTTGGCGCCTCTCGCGTTACGCTTGGGTGGTGTTTTGGATTTTCTCCATCTAATGACATGTTTTTAAGACAAAGTCTACATATTTTGAAATTATAGTTGTGTTCTCAAACCTGGCGTACCATGACCATGTGGTTAGTTCCAGCGAGTTATATTGGTCCGTGCGAGGTGCTAACTCCTCACAAGGGTTTATTTGGTGGTTGTTTTGGGTTTTCACCAGCTCATAGTGTGTTTTTAAGCCCAAGTGTAGATATTTTCAAATTATCATCCTATTCTCAAATTGGTGGTCCCGTGGCCACGCGATCAGTTCTTATTGGTTACAATTGTCCTGTACGAGGTGTTCACACCTGTCACGGGGCCATTTGGCGGGTGTTTTGGGTTTTTGCAGTCTAACGACATGTTTTTAAGCCTAAGTCTAGAAGTTATTAAATTACCATCATATTCTCAAATCATGGGTCCCGTGACCACGTGATCACTTCTTGTGAGTTACATTAGTCCCGTGCGAGGTTTTCACATCTCTCACTAGGCCGTTTAGGGGGTCTTTTGGGTTTTCACCATTTAAAAGGCACTTTTTAGGAACCAGTCCAGATATTTTAAACTTTTCATTGTATACACAAACCATCATCCCGTTACCATGTGGTCATTTCCTTGGAGTTACATTTGTTCCGTGCAAGGTGTTCGTGCCTCTCACGGTACCGATTGGAGGTGTTTAAGGTTTTCTCACTCTAGCGACATGTGTTTAAGCCTAAGTCTAGGCATTTTCAGATTTTTATCCTATTCTCCTATAGGCGGTACCACGCGATCAGTTCATGCGAGTTACATTTGCCCCCTTCATGGTGTTCGCTTCTCTCACTAGGTCGTTTGGGGGTATGTTTTTGGTTTTCACCTTCTAAAGGGAATTTTTTTAGTTACAAATCTTGATATTTTCAAATTATCATCGTATTCTCAAACTAGGCATCCCATTACCACGTGGTTAGTTCCTGGGAGTTACGTTTGTGCCTCTCATGGAATCATTTGGTGGTTTATCGATTTTCTCCCTGTGATGGCATGTTTTTAAGCCTAAGTTTACATATTTTCAAATTATCGTCCTATTCTCATACAGGGGGTACCATGACTATGTGGTCAGTTCATGAGAGTGATATTGGTCCCGTACAAAGTGTTGGCGCCTCTCACATTGCATTTGGGTGGTGTTTTGTATTTTCTACCTTTAACGACATGTTTTTAAGCCTAAGTCTAAATATTTTTAAATTATAGTCATGTTCTCAAACATGGTGTACCGTGACCACGTGGTAAGTTCCTGGGAGTTATATAGGTCCGTGTGAGGTGTTGACTCTTCACACGAGGCTGTTTGGTGGTTGTTTTGGGTTTTCACCCGCTAACGGTGTGTTTTTAAGCATAAGTCTAGGTATTTTCAAATTATCATCCTATTCTCAAATCGGTGGTCCCCCGACCATGCGATCAGTTCTTACCGGTTACATTGGTCCTGTGCCGCACCTCTCACGGGGCCGTTTGGTGGGTGTTTTAGGTTTTTGCACAATAACATCATGTTTTCAAGACTTAGTCTAGACATTATTAAATTACCTTCGTATTGTCAAATCGTGAGTTCCGTGACCACAAGTTCAGTTCTTATTTTTTACATTGGTCCCTCGCGAGGTTTTCGCATCTCTCACTGGGCTTTTGGGGGTGTTTTGGGTTTTCACCCACTTAAGGGAATTTTTTAGGTGCAACTCTAGATATTTTCAACTTATCATTGTATACTCAAACCAGGCATCCCTTTAACACGCGGTCATTTCCTGGGAGTTATCATTGGTCCTGTGCGTGGTGTTCGCGCCTCTCACAGTACTGTTTGAGGGAGTTTTAGGTTTTCTCACTCTAATGGCATGTCTTTAAGCCTAAGTCTAGATATTTTAAAATTTTCATCCTATTCTTATATTTGTCGTACTGTGACCATGTGATCAATTCTTGCGAGTTACAATTGTCCCGTATGAGGTGTTCGGTTCTCTCCCTAGGCCGTTTGGGGGTATGTTTTGGGTTTTCACCCTATAAAGGGCATTTTTTTTAGGTACAAGTCTAAATATTTCCAAATTATCATCATATTCTCAAACCATGCATTCTGTTACCATGCGGTTATTTCCTGGGAGTTACATTGGTCCCGTACGAGGTGTTCGTGCCACTCCAGGACCGATTGGGGGTGTTTTGGGTTTGGCCCTCTAACGGCATGTTTTTATGCCGAAGTCTATATATTTTCAAATTATCATCCTATTCTCATACATGGGTACCATGACAATGCGATTAGCTCTTGCGACTGATATTAGTCTCGAGCAAAGTGTTGGCGCCTCTCACATTGGGGGTAGTTGTGTTCTTAAACTTTGTGTACCGTAAGTTCCTGCGAGTTACATTGGTCCGTGAGAGGTGTTAACTCCTCACACGGGGCCGTTTTGTTGTTGTTTTGGGTTTTTTCCTGCTAACATTGTGTTTTTGAGCCTAAGTGTAGATATTTTAAAATTATCGTCCTATTCTCAAATAGATGGTCACGTGACCACGCGATCAATTCTTACCAATTACATTGGTTCCATGCGAGGTGTTCTCACCTCTCACAGGGCCGTTTGGTGTGTTTTTTGGGTTTCTGACCTCTAACGGCATATTTTTAAGCCAGGTCCAGATATTATTTAATTATTGACATATTCTCAAATTGTTGGTCCTGTGACCACCCGATCAATTCTTTCGAGTTACATTAGTGTCGTGCAAGATGTTTGCGTCTCTCTTTGGGACGTTTGGTGGGTGTTTTGGGTTTTCACCCTTTAAAGGGCATTTTTTTAGGTACAAGTCTATAGATATTTTCAACATATCGTCGTATTCTCAAACCCGATATCCCAATACCACGCGGTCAGTTCCTATAGTAACATAGGTCCCATTCGAGGTGTTCGCGCCTCTCACGGGACTCTTTGGTGGGTGTTTCGAGTTTCCCCCACTAACGGCATGCTTTTTCCTATTATCATACCGGTGGTATGATTACAATGCGATAAGTTTCTGCAGGTGATATTGGTCCCGGGCAATGTGTTTGCACCTCTCACATGCCATTTGGGTCTTGTTTTGTATTTTCTCCCTCTAATGGCATGTTTTGAAGCTTAAGCCTAAATATTTTTGAATTACAATCGAATTCTTAAATCGGGTGTCACGTGATCACGTGGTCAGTTCGTGGGATTTAATTTGGTCCCATGCAAGGTGTTAACACCTCTCACGGGACCGCAAGGTGTGTGATTTGGGCTTTTGCCCTCTATAGGCATGTTTTTAAGCCTAATCCCAGATATTTTAAAATTACCATCCTACACTCATACTGGGGGTACTGCGACCACACGGTCAATTTCTTAAAGTTAAATCAGTCTTGTGGAAGGTATTTGCACCTCTCACGGGGCATTTGGGTCATGTTTCGGATTTTCTCTCTCTAACCGCATGTTTTAAGAGTAAGTCTAGATATTTTAAAATTATAGTTGTCTTCTCAAACTCGTTGTCCCGTGACCACCAGATCAGTTTTCACGAGTTACGTTTGTCCCGTGCGAGGCGTTCACGTCTTTCACAAGGCCGTTTGGGGGTGTTTTGGGTTTTCGCACTCTGACAATATGTTTTTAACACTAAGTCTAGATATTTTCAAATTGTCATCATATTCTTATATCTGCGGTGCCTTGACCACGCAGTCAGTTTTCAGGAGTTATATTGGTCCCATGCGAGGTCTTTTCTCCCCTCATGGAGCCGTTTGGGAGGTGTATTAGGTTTTTGCCCTCTAACGACCTAATTTTATGCCTAATTCTATACATTTTCAAATTACCGTTGTTTTCTCAATTTGGGTGTCCGTTGACAATGAGGTCAGTTCGTGCGAGTGACACTATAACATGGTCAGTTCCTATGTGTTACATTTTTCCCATGCGAGGTGTTAATGCCAATCATAGGGCCGCGAGGTGTTAACACCTCTTACGGGGCCGTTTGGTGGGTGTTTTGGGTTTTCGCCCTCTAACGGCATGCTTTTAAGTCTAAGTCTAGATATTTTGAAATAATCGTCCGACTCTAATACTGGTGGTAACATGACCATGAGATCAGTTCCTGGGAGTGATATTGGTCTCGTGCAAGGTTTTTTGTTCCTCTCACGTGGCGTTTGTGCTATGTTTTGGATTTTCTCTCTAAGGGAGTGCTTTTAAGCCAAAGTGGAGTTATTTTAAAACTCTAATAGTATTATCATATAGTGGGTCCCATGATCATACGGTCAGTTACTATGAGTTACATTGGGCCCCTGTGAGCTGTTCGCGCCTCTCATAGGGATGTTTAGGGGGTGTTTTTTGTCTTCATCCTCTAATGGTGTATTTTTAAGCCTAAGTCTAGATATTTTAAAATTATCATCCTATTCTCTAATTGGTGGTCCCATGACCACGTGATTAGTTCTTATCGGTTACATTGGTCCCGTGCAAGGTGTTCAGACCTCTCATAGGGTCGTTTGGCGGGTGTTTTGGGTTTTTGTACTCTAAAGGGCATTTCTGTTGGTACATGACCAGATATTTTCAACTTATTGCCGTATTCTCAAACCATGCATCCCGTTACCACGCGGTCAGTTCCTGGGAGTTTCATTGGTCCAGTTGTAATACCCTGTATTTTTATGGCTTTTAAATATGGAGATTTATTAAATTTAAATTGAGATATTAATTTAAAATTAATTCGGAAACTATTTGAAATATTTACTAGCGTGATGAGAGTTAGTAATTATTTTAATTATTGGGAATTTGTTGAATATTACTTAATGGGTAAAGGAATATGTATAATCAAACTTATTAAAATTATCATGAGTGTATAATTAGATAATTGTGGAAATTAAATCGGGACATGCCTGTGTTGTGTCGGGATTAAATTATTATTATTAAAGTGAATAAATTATAAGTCACCCATATGGTCATTTTGAGTGCGCCAATGTGTTCGTAAGGGTCGAGATAGTCAAAATAATGTACCCGAGGATTTAATTTGGGCCTCGGGATGTTTTTAAGCCTAATTAGCATCACGAGAGGGCATTATAAACATTTTGTATTTTTGGGCAATTAAACCAACGAATTTCCTAAGGATATATCAGCCTTTAGGTCTTGTATTCTAGAGTTAACAAATCCATAATCAAAGAACGTCTATTAGAGAAGAAGTTGGAGAGCTTTCCAAGCAACTCAAGGCCAAAGACTCACCCGTTCGCACCGCCACCACCACCAAAACATAGATCGCGTGACAAGGAACGCAATCATACCTCTTTCGTCCACAAATCAGAAACTCAAATTCCAAGAAAGTATATATCTTGCTTTATTTTAGTTAATGTTTCAATCATGTTAGTCTAGGGTTGTTCAGAACATGTTTCATGGAAGAAATTAATATTTTTGAGACTTAAAATCATATATTGTAGAGGAAGTAGAAATATTCTGGGCATCTAAATCACATGTAGAGGATAAGCTAGGAATTTTTATGAATTTAGAATCAAGTAATATGGAAAAGAATTGGCATAATGGAAGTTAATGGAAAAATTAGGGTTCTTGAAGTTTATGTCGATTTTACTCCACTAAATCGTTATACTTGAAGAAATCAGACATATTTTACGTACAAAATCATGTAGTTTGGTATATAGTACTTGTAGTAATGTTGTTCGGGAGTTTAGGGATCGTTAATGGAGATTTGGTTGAGGCTGGAGAGGTAAAGTCGTAACTGGACAATGGCAGGTTTCGTCATAACTGCTTGATCGATCGATCGAGCAAGAACATCGATCCATCGACGATCGACCCCATTCCTCGATCGATCGATCCCTCCTGGAAAACTGCGTATTTTTCTTCTTTATGTTTAATCCGGTTAAAATGCGTAGGAACCCTTGAGCATACTTAATAGAGCATAATGAATTATGAAGAGGTCCAGTAGGGTCTCGGTAGATCCCGTTGAGTGAAATTTAATGTAAAATGAAATTATGAGTTAATTGGGTGTTATTCACACATACGAACTCATGGGTACGTCTAATAAAAGATCGAGACTCGTGACTAAGTTAGACTAGAAGATAAATGAGAGTGCCTACTGAAATTATACTTAGGGAGATAGAATACTTCGAGAGATGAGAAGTAAGTATGGTGTAACATATATATGAGAATAAAAGTGACGAGTCCATGATGCGAGATAATCGAGTAAAATGTGCTAAGAACGGATAATTATAATTATGGGTCGTGGGCGCACCTAATTTAGAAATGTGAATATTTATGTATATATATATGATTGTGATATTATGCATATATTATATATCTGTGTAAAAATATACCCAAGCTACTTGCTATCACGGGAGTTTTTGCGCCAGGATAGTCTTATCTCGATTGGGCCTTTATGGTGGATAATGACTTGTACCCTAGAAGATAGTATCCTTGATACAGGCAATTTGACTGATAGTCAGATGGTTCTAAGAGACGTGAGGGTATGTGCTGACCTCTTAGTGACGTGAAACTATACTTCGTTTCCAATTGTATGTGTTTTGTGTTAATACAGTTCGAGAGTAATTCCGAACTAGTATTTCCCTTAGTACGAGTGATAAGGGGACTTGATAGCAGAGTATGCCAGCACCATAGATTTTATGTGCGGTGTTGAAAGTTGCTCCTCTTGATTCTTATTACAAAATAAATTCTTCTCATGTATGGAAGAGGATGCATAAGGTTCTTCCAGTGGTTAAAGAATGGATCTATGATGATGGGGAGCTCAAATGGATGGCAAACACAAATGGCACTTTCTCTCTAAAATCAGCTTGGGATGTTGTCAGAAATAAAAGCTGCCCTCAATTCTCATTCAAAACTATATGGAATAAGCGACTTCCTGGTAAGGTTTCTATTTTTATGTGGAAACTTCTTCATCAAATTGTTCCTACTGATGATATTATTTCCAATATAAAAATTCCTACCGTTTCCAAATGTCACTGCTGCTCTTCTCCTGACCAAGAATCTATAAACCATCTTTTCATCACTGGTGATATTGCTTCATCAATTTGGGCTCATTTCAAAGGCATCATAGGTATCAGAACTATTTCCAATTCTATCAGAGGGGAACTTATGTCATGGTGGATAAAAGTCAAAGGCAATTCTATTCTCTCTATTCTCCTCATCATTATTCCTATTCTCATTTCCTGGGAAATCTGGAAAGGTCGTAATAGAGAGGTTTTTGAAGATCAGGCAATGAAGACTGAAAATGTAATTTCCAATATTAGAAATGACATTAGAGTTTCCTTTTTAGCTTTCCCTTTCACTGATTGTATATCTAGCATGGACCTCGAGCTTGTTAGGGAGTTTAAAATTCGATGTTGTTAATTTTGTTCTGCCACTGGAGAAAGGCTTTTTTTCTCCTTTTGAATAAAAAAAAAAAAAAAAAAAAAATATATATATATATATATATATATATATATATATAAATTGTATTTAAGTAATGAATAAATACTCCAACTTTATTATAAGTGTTTGGGAATTTTATGACATCAGTGGGTTATTTTAAATAACATAAGATATATGAGAGAGATTAATTTTCAGAAGTTATTTATCTTAGCCATAATATTTATCATAATGAAAACTTATGGGAATGTTAAGTTAATTATCTTAGCCATAGTACGGTAGGCGTGCACACTAGATGAGAGGTGAGAATTTATCAAGAGAGTTTCGCATACTAACATGATTTTTTCATTAGCTGGTAAGCATTTTAAGAACTTGCTAAACTATTTTTAAACTGTTTTACACTCAGGCACTAACCCGTTTCCATTTATCTCATTTCTCTTATATATATATGTATATATTATAGGTGCCTATCCCCAGGGGCGTCATGCTTAGATTTATTGGAAGAGACGTGTTGCCGCTTATATGGTAGTAGCAGGCCTTTGCTTAGATGACGTCGTTGTTGACTCTACTCTTATTCTAGTTCTGAGTTTTTAGGGCATGTGTCACCCATTTCCCTATTGAGTTTGGATTTGTCAGAGATTTATGTTCCTTTATTTTCAGTAGTAGGTACTCTTTAGGATGTAATACTTATCAGGATGATTTCATTGGTAGTTTTTAAACTTGGTATTGGTTTATCTGAATCGTTAAATTCTTGCGTGTTAATTGCCATCTTTAACATTTATGCGAGTCTTAAACTGTTAATTATTGAAAAGTTTTTCATAATGGAATTAAATTAAATAGAAATAAGGTTTAAATTTGTTTTGATACTTAGTATAATTATTTAGGGTGCTTAAACTGGTTATTTTATTTTTCGATAATGATTGTAAGAATGAACCAACCGTTCACCTTGATTTTAATTTAATAAAGGACTGATCACCTGGTGTTTAATTAGGTAAGGAGTCACAGGTGGTATCAGAGCATCAGGTTCTAGTGTCCTTTAGGATATGTACGACTTATTTCTCTTGCAACTTAGCGTCCTTGATTTATAGCCCATTTTTTAGGATTACTGTAGTCTTGTATTTATGCTTACGTCTTCAGCTATTCAAAATTTGATAATAATTGTAGACTAATAAATGTCATTCTCATTTCAGATGCCTCCGCGATGCGCACCCCGAGATAGGAATGCCCAGGTCAAGTAGCCAGCAGCTCTAGCTCAGGGAATGGCGAACGCAACTGAGGTAGCCGCTATTTTTTCTCAGGGAGTGAATGCCACATTAGCGGTAGTGCAGCAAGCTCCACCCCAGACTTAGGCAGTGATGCCAGTAGCAGCATAACTTCTATCTTCATGGGAGCGTGTTAGGGATGCCTTTTAGAAGACACATCCATCGAAGTTCTAGGGTACTTCGAACATCGTAGTCGTCAACTAATTGAAAAAGGATATCCAAAGGCATCTACCATGTATGAATGCATGGACGTGCATAGACAGCTTTTGGCTTACTTCAAGCTAGTGGAAGTCGCATTGCAGTGGTGGGAGACCACCACCACCTTGGAGGAGAGGTACGACATCACGATTAAGTCATTCTGGGAGCTATTTGACACCATGTATTTCTCATCCGCCGTGCAGACTCAGATGAGGTGGAAGTTACTGAATCTGAAGCAGGAGAGTGTGACTTTTATTGAGTATGAGGAGGAGTTTACTAGACTTCTCACTGTAGTGACAACTGAGGCACCCACTGAGGAGAAGAAGATACTGTTATTTGTAGATGAATTAGCCTAGAGGATCCATCAACACCTCATTGGAAATCTATCATTGAGTACCTATAGAGATGTACTCAATGCCTATTTGTTACACTGTCAGGATCACCGCTTCCATCTACAATAGAGCAAACGAGCAGGGGAGTCCAGCCAGTAGGGAAGGACAGGGGGCAGTAGTACATGACGGGCACCAGCAGACCCGTCACAATGAACAAAGTTCCCATCAAGGGGACCCTGCCAAGCGATTTTGATGAGGTGAATCCAGATAGGGATTTGGGGAATTTAAGCAAGGCTAGCAGGGCCAGTTTAATCAGCATGGCTAACTGGGCTAACACCGGCAGTAGTAGGGACAACAGAAGGGCCATCAGGGTCAACAAAGTTTCCAACAGGGCTAGCAGGGCCAGTGGCTGGGTGGTAATGACCAACAGGGTCATGGTCAGTAGGGGTAGAAGGGAGGTAAGTTCAGGGGTAGATGTTTTGGATGTGGAAAGAATTGACATCGGTGCCAGGATTACCCATAGGGAGATAGGGCCCCACAATAACAGGTTGCCCGTAATGAGCCACAGAGGCCACTCTTTACAGTCGTCCTCCCAGTTCTAGCTCAGGTTCCAGCCCTACCATCCATCCCAGCAGCTCTAGTACAGCAGGGGCAATTGCAGTATGGAAATTTCTATAATGTCCACTAGGCAGCAGCTCCTCAGGAACCACCCACGATTGAGGGTACATTTCTTATCCATGGAACGATGGTTCGGGTTTTATTTAATACTAGGGAGTCACACTATTTTATATTTACTCATTTTACATGGGCCTTAGGGTTATTAGACACGACAAAGTGCACCGTGACATGTATAGACTCACCATTGGGGAATGGGTCTTTGATTTTCTTTATATGCCGGGGTGTAGGAGTAGAGATTGGTAGCTTAATTTTACCGGTGGACATGCTAGTCTTAGATATGCATGAGCACGATGTTAGGGAGTCGGATGTGTCGAAGACTATTTTCTTGACAAGATATGGTTCTTATGAGTTCAGAGTCATGCCGTTTGGGATGAAAATGCTCCATCCATATTAATGGACTTGATGAACCGAGTGTTCAGAGAGTTCTTGGATCAGGTTGTCATCGTTTTCATAGATAACATCCTGATATATTCCCACACGGAGAAGGAGCATGTCTAGCACTTGAGGAAGTTTCTTCAGACTCTACGAGAGCATCAACTATATGGTAAGTATGAGAAGTGTGAATTTTGGTTACGGGAGGTACAATTTTTAGGGCACGTTGTGTCGGAATTGGGAATATCAATTAACTCGAGCAAAGTGTTGGCGGTGAGGGACTGGGGACACCTCACGACACCGACGGAAGTGCATAGTTTCTTGTGGTTAGCCGGGTACTATATGAGATTCATCCATGGCTTTTCGAAGATAGTGGGTCCGTTGACGAATCTAACTCGCAAGGGAATTTCGTATGTTTGAGATGATGATTGTCAATTGGCTTTTGATGAGATAAGGATAACTTGACTTTGGCGCCAGTTCTTGCTTTGCCCAAGCCAGGAGTAGAGTATCTGGTGTACATTGATGCCTCTTTACGGGGACTCGAGGGAGTACATCAGCAAGAGGAGAAGGTTATAGATTTTTCCTCCCACAAACTAAATATTCACGAAAGGAATTACTCGACCCACGACTTAGAGCTAGCAGCGGTCGTTTTTGCATTGAGGATTTAGAGGCATTACTTGTTGGAGGAGAAGTTTTGCTTGTTGATAGACCACAAGTCAATGCAATACTTCTTCACTCAATGAGAGCTAAATATGCATCAGTGCAGATGGTTGGAGTTTGTGAAAGACTACCAGTTCGAGATGCAGTACCATTCGAGAAAGGCTAACGTGGTTGTTTATGCATCGAGCCGTAGACCGATGGGAGATGTAGCGGATGTCTGAAAAGCGAAGTGGAACGAGTTGGGTCACCAGGATGTGGTATCCTGTTCCTTTGTACATGTCATGACAGTCACACCAAATATTTTTACGTGGGTCATACTGGCACAGGCACCGGATTCATTTTGTCAGGAACAGATTGTATGGCTTTTAGCTAAGGTTGCTGAGTCCTATTCAGTAAGTTGTGCATGAGGTTTGAAGTTTAATGGGAAATTAATGGTCCGAGAAGGAGAAGACTTACGTCATGCAGTGATGGCACAGTCTCACGGGTCCAGATTTACGGTACATCCCATAGGAGAAAAGATGTACCAGGATATGAGGTAGCAGTACCACTGGAGTGGGATGAAGAAGGAAATTGCCGAGTTTGTTTCCAAGTGTTCTACGTACCAGATAGTAAAGGTAGACCAACAGAGACCGTCGGGGTTAATTCATCCGTTAGAGATACCTACGTGGAAGTGGGAGAGTGTTTCCATGGACTTCATTACTGGGCTACCTACATCATAGAGGAGTCACGACTCCATATGGGTTATAGTGGATCGGTTGAGCAAGGTGGCTCATTTCTCCCAGTATGAACAGACTCTACCATGAGCCAGTATGCACACTTGTTCATTACTGAGGTTATTAGGCTACATGGGGTGCCCCTGCATATTGTGTCAGATAGAGACAAGATTTTTATGTCGCGCTTCTGGGAGATCTTTCAGGAAGCCATGGGTACAGAGTACCCACAGACGGATGGACAAATAGAGCGTACCAATAAGATGTTGGAGGATATGCTACACATGTGTGTACTAGATTTTGGAGGAGTATGGGAGCTATATCTTTCACTCGTGGAGTTTTCTTACAATAACTCCTATCAGTTCACGATCGACATGGCTCCATTTGAGGCATTGTATGGCAGGCCTTGTCATTCTCCCACTTGTTGGCTAGAGGTAGGGGACAACAAATTGTTCACACCTGAGGTGATTCAGGAAACTTCATCTAGGATTGAGCTCATCATGAGTCGCATTCGGGTAGCACATGAAAGACATAAGAGCTACACTGATGCGAAGCAGTTTTTTCGAGAGTTTAGCATCGGGGACCAAGTATTACTACTTTTATCTCATATGAGAGGAGTAATGATGTTTGGAAATAAGGGTAAGTTGGATCTGAGGTACGTGGTACCATTTCCCATTATCGATAGGATTGGGGTTGTGGCATAAAGATTGGGGCTGCCAGAGCATTTGCACCACCTTAACGATGTGTTCCACATCTTTTCATCGAGATGATATCTTCGGGATGACATGGCCCATGCTCACATCGCGATAGAGGAGATTGATTTACAGCCCGAAAGATCTTACAAGGAGAGACCAATGGCTATCCTAGACCATAGCGAGAGGAAATTGAGGTCGAAGGTAGTCCCACTTATATGGGTCCAGTGGGAGCATCATAATGTGGAGTAATCCACTTGGGAGTGTGAGGAAGATATGCACGAAAAATATCAATATTTATTTTTACCAAGTATGCCATATTTTCCGAATTTCTGGACGAAATTCCGTTATTAGGGGGGAACTATGTAATACCCCGTATTTATATGACTTTTAAATTTGGAGATTTATTAAATTTAAATTGAGATATTAATTTAATATTAATTCAAAATTGTTTTAAATATTTACTAGCGTGATGAGAGTTGGTAATTATTGGGAATTTGTTGAATATTACATAATGGGTAAAGTAATATGTGTAATCGAATTTATTAAAATTCTTATGAGTGTATAATTTGATAATTGTGGAAATTAAATCGGGATGCGCCTGTGTTGTGTCAGGATTATATTATTATTATTATTATTAAAAGTGAATAAATTATAAGTTAGCCGTATGCTCATTTCGAGTGCTCCAATGTGTTCGGAAGGGTCGAGATAGTCAAAATAATGTACCCGGGGTTTTAGTTTGGGTCTCGAAACGTTTTTAAGCCTAATTGGCATACCGGGAGAGCATTATAGACATTTTGTATTTTGGGGAAATTAAACCCAAGAATTTCCTAAGGATATATCAGCCTTTAGGAGTTTTCTTCTAGGGATAAAAAATACATAATCAAATAACGAACATTAGAGAAAAAGTTGGGGATCTTTCCAAGCAACTCAAGGCCAAAAACTCACCCGTTCGCACCGCCACCACCACCAAAACATAGATCGCGTGACAAGGAACACAACCATACCTCTTTCGTCCAGAAATCAACAACTAAAGTTCCAAGGAAGTATCTATCATTCTTTTTTAGTTAATGTTTCAATCATGTTAGTCTAGGGTTGTTCATAACATGTTTCATGGAAGAAATTAATATTTTTTAGCTTTAAAATCATATGTGGTAGAGGAAGTAGACATATTCTGGACATCTAAATCACATGTAGAGGATAAGCCACGAATTTGTATGAATTTAGAAGCAAGTAATATGGAAAATAATTGGAAGAATGGACATTAAATGAAAAAGTAAGGTTCTTGAAGTTTATGTCGATTTTACTTCATTAAATCGTTATACTTGATGAAATCAGACATATTTTACTTAGAAAATCATGTAGTTAGGTATATAGTACTTGTAGTAATATTGTTTGGGAGTTTGTTAATCATGAATGGAGATTTGGTTGAGGTTGGAGAGGTAAACCAGTAACTGGACAATGGCAGGTTTGGTCATAACTGCTTGATCGATCGATAGACCCCATTCCTCGATGGATTGATCCTTCCTGAAAAATCGCATATTTTTCTTCTTTAAGTTTTATCCAGTTAAAATGTGTAGGAAACTTTAATCATCATTAATAGAGCATAATGAATTATAAGGAGGACCAGTAGGGTCTAGGTAGATCCCGTTGAGTGAAATTTAATGTAAAATGAAATTATGGTTTAACGGGGAGTTATTCGCACATACGAAATCATGCGTACGTCTAATAAAAGATCGATACTCGTGAGTAAGATAGACTAGAAGATAAGTGAGAGTGCCTACTGAAATTATACTTAGGGAGATAGAATACTTCGAGAGATGAGAAGTATGGAGTAACTTATATATGAGAAAAAAGAGACGAATCTGTTACGCGAGATAATCAAGTAAAATGTCCTAACAAAGGGTAATTATAATTATGGGTCATAGTCGCACCTAATTTAGAAATGTGAATGTTTATATATATATGATTCTGTTATTGTGCATATATATATATATATATATATATAAATCACACTCGAGCTACTTGCTATCATGGGGGTTTTTGCATCGGGACAGTCTTATCTCGATTGGGCTTCTATGGGTGATAACGACTTGTAGCCTAGAAGATAGTATCCTTGATACAGGCTATTTGAGTGATAGTCAGATGGTCCTAAGAGACATGAGGGTATGTGCTGACCTTTTAGTGACTTGGAACTATACTTCGCCTCCAATTGTATGTGTTTTGTGTTAATACAGTTTGAGAGTGATTCCGAGCTAGTATTTCCCTTAAGACGAGTGATACGTGGTCTTCATAGCGGAGTATACCATCACCATAGAATTTATGTGGGGTGCCTATAGTATACATATTATATGAGTGACTAATTTTTATATATATACCTAAGTACGGGAACTTTCTACTATGCATAAAAGTAATTAAGTACGTGAGGGTATGTCCTGACCTCTTGGTGACATGGAACTATACTTCGCCTCAAATTGTATGTGTTTTGTGCTAATACAGTTCGAGAGTGATTCCGAACTAGTATTTCCCTTAGTACGAGTGATACGGGGACTTGATAGCAGAGTATGCCAACACCATAGACTTTATGTGGGGTGCCAATAGTATATATATTATATGAGTGACTAATGTTTATATATATACTTAAGTATGGGAACTTTCTACTATGCATAAAAGTAGTTAAGTAATGAATAAATACTCCAACATTATTATAAGTGTTTGGGAATTTTGTGACATCACTGGGTTATTTTAAATAGTACAAGATATATGAGAGAGCTTAATTTTCAGAAATTAATTATCTTAGTCATAGTATTTATCGGAATGAAACCATATGGGAAATTTAAGTTAAAATAAATTTTGAGATCAATAGTACGATAGGCGTGCACACAAGATGAGAGGTGAGAGTTTCTCAAGGGAGTGTCGCATAGTAACATGGTTGTTTCATTAGCCGGCAAGAATTTTAAATATTTGCTAAACTATATTTAAACTGTTTTACACTCAGTCTCTGACCCACTTCCAGTTATCTCTTTTCTCTTGTATATATATGTATATATTACACGTGCCCAGCCACAGGGGTGTCATTCTTAGATTCCTTGGACTGGACGCGATGCAACTTATGTGGGAGTTACAGGTCGTTGCTTAGATGACCTAGTTGTTGACTCTAATCTTATTCTAATTTTGATTTTCTAGGGCATGTGTCGCCCGTTTCCCTATTCAGTTTCGATTTTTCCGATATTTAGGTTCCTTTATTTTCAGTATTCGGTACTATTTGGGACGTAATACTTGTCAAGATGATTTCATTGGTAGTTTTTAAACTTGGTATTGGTTTATCTGAATGGTTAAATTCTTGTGTGTTAATTGTCATCTTTAACATTTATGCTATTCTTACACTATTAACTATTGAAAAGGTTTTCATAATGGTTAATTTATTTTGCGACAGTGATTCTAGGAATGAATTAACCCTTCACCTTGATTTTAATTAAATGAAGGACTGATCACCAAGTATTTAATTAGATGGGGTGTCACACTAGTACGAGGTGTTCGCGCCTCTCACGGGACTGTTTGGGGGGTGTTTTAGTTTCGCACTCCAACGACATGTTTTTAAGTCTAAGTCTAGATATTTTTAAACTTTCATCCTATTCTCATATCGGTGGTACCCTGACCATGCAGTCAGCTCATGTGAATTACATTGGTCCCGTGCGAGGTGTTAGCACCCCTCATGGAGCCGTTTAGGCGGTGCCTTGGGTTTTGGCCCTCTAAGGACCTGATTTTAACTATAATTCTTGATATTTTCAGATTACCATCGTATTCTCAATTTAGGTGTCTTGTGATCGTGAGGTCAATTCCTAGGAGTTACATTATAATGTGATCAGTTCCTATGAGTTACATTGGTCCCATGCGAGGTGTTAATGCCTCTCACGGGGCCGCAAAGTGTTAACGCCTATCACGGGGCCATTTGGTGGGTGTTTTGGCTTTTCGCGCTCTAATAGCATGTTTTAAGCATTAGTCTAGATATTTTCAAATAATCGTCCGACTCTCATATCGATAGTAACATGACCATGTGATCAGTTACTGGGAGTTTTATTGGTTTCGTGCAAGGTGTTTGCACCTCTCACGTGGCGTCCGTGCTGTGATTTGGATTTTCTCTCTGATGGCATGTTATAAGCCCAAGTCTAGTTATTTTAAAAGAATAATAGTATTCTTAAATTGTGAGTCCTGTGATCATGTGTCAGTTCCTACGAGTTACATTGGTCCCCTGCGAGGTGTTTAAGCCTCTCAAAGGATGTTTGAGGGGTGGTTTCGTTTTTCATCCTCTAACGTTGTGTTTTTAAACCTAAGTCTAGATTTTTTCAAATTATCATCCTATTCTCTAATTGATGATCCCCTGGCCACGCGATCAGTTCTTACCGATTACATTGGTCCTGTGAGAGGTGTTCACACCTCTTATGGGGCTATTTGGCGGGTGGTTTGGGATTTCACACTTTAACAACATGTTTTTAGGCCTAAGCCTAGATATTATTAAATTACCGTCGTATTCTCAATTGTTGGTCCTGTGACCACAAGATCATTTCCTGCAAGTTACATTTGTCCCGTGCGAGGTGTTCGCGTCTCTCATTGGGACGTTTGGGGGGGTGACTTGGGTTGTCACCCTCTAAAGGGCATTTTTTAAGTGCAAGTATAGATACTTTCAACTTATCATCATATTCTCATACCAGGCATCCCGTTACCACATGATCAGTTCCTAGAGTTACATTTGTCCCGTGCAAGGTTTTCGTGCGTCTCATGGGATCGGTAGGGGGTGTTTTGGGTTTCATCCTCTAACGTCATGTTTTTAAGCCTAAGTATAGATATTTTCAAATTATGGTTGTGTTCTCAAACTTGGTGTACCTTGACCACGTGGTCAGTACCTGTGAGTTACATTGGTCCGTACGAGCTTTTAACTCCTCACACGGGGCCATTTGGTGGTTGTTTTGGGTTTTCGCCTGCTAACGATGTGTTTTTAAGCCTAAGTGTAGATATTTTCAAATTATCGTCCTATTCTCAAATCGGTGGTCCCGTGGCCATGCGATAAGTTCTTACTAGTTACATTGGTCCTGTGCCAGGTGTTCGAACCTCTCACGGTGCCGTTTGGCATTTGTTTTGGGTTTTTGCACTCTGACGACATGTTTTTAAGCCTAAGTCCAGAAATTATTAAATTACCATCCTATTCTCAAATTGTGGGTCCCGTGACCACGCGATCAGTTCCTGTGAGTTACACTGGTACCGTGCGAGGTGGTCGTATCTCTCACTAGGCCGTTTAGGGGGTGTTTTGAGTTTTCACGCTTTAAAGGGCATTTTTTAGGTACAAGTCCAGCTTTTTAAACTTTTTGTCGAAAACACAAACCAACATTTAGTTACCACACGGTCATTTCCTAGGAGTTACATTAGTCCCGTGCAAGGTGTTTGCACCTGTGACGGTATCGTTTGTTGGTGTTTTAGGTTTTCGCACTCTAACGACATGTTTTTAAATCTAAGTCTAGATATTTTCAAATTTTCATCTTATTCTCATATCGGTGGTACTGTCACCATGCGATCAATTCTTGTAAGTAACATTTGTCCTGTACGTTGTCTTCGCTTCTCTCACTAGGCCATTTGGGGGTGTGTTTTGGGTTTTCACCCTCTAAAGGGAATTTTTCTGGATACAAGTTTAGATATTTTCAACTTATCATCATATTCTCAAACTAGGCATCCCGTTATCATGCAGTTAGTTCCTGGGAGTTACATTGGTCCCGTGCGAGGTGTTGGCACCTCCCATGGGACCGTTTCGTAGTTTTTTGAGTTTTGCCCTCTAACGGCACGTTTTTAAGCCTAAGTATACATATTTTCAAATTATCATCCTTTTCTCATACAAGGGTACCATGATAATGCGGTCAACTCCTACGAGTGATATCAGTCCCGTGCAAAGTGTTGATGCCTCTCACATTGCGTTTGGGTGGTGTTTTGGATTTTTTCCCGCTAATGACATGTTTTTAAGCCTAATTCTAGATATTTTTGAATTATATTTGTGTTCTCAAACTTGGTGTACTGTTACCATGTGGTCAGTTCCCGTGAGATACATTGCTCCGTTCGAGGTGTTAACTCTTCACACGGGGCCATTTGGTGGGTGTTTTTGGTTTTTACCCGCTAACGGTGTGTTTTTAAGCCAGAGTCTAGATTTTTCAAATTATCATCCTATTCTCAAATCGGTGGTCCTGAGGCGACTTGATAAGTTCTTATCGATTACATTGGTCCTGTGCAAGGTGTTCGAACCTCTCACGGGGCTATTTGTCTGGTGTTTTGGGTTTTTTCACTATAACATCATGTTTTTAAGACTAAGTATGGACATTATCATCGTATTCTCAAATTGTGGGTCCCGTTACCTCACGATTAATTCTTGTGAGTTACATTTGTCACTTGCGAGGTTTTCGCATCTCTCACTGGGCTGTTTGGCGGTGTTTTGGGTTTTCACCCTCTAAAGTGCATTTTTTAGGTACAAGTATCGATAATTAAAACTTATCGATGTATACAAAAACCAGGCATTCCATTACCACGCGGTCATTTCGTGACAGTTACATTGGTCCCTTGCAAGGTGTTTGCACCTCTCACGGTACCGTTTGGGGGTGTTTTATGTTTTCTCACTCTAATGGTATGTCTTTATGCCTAAGTCTAGATATTTTCAAATTTTCATCCTATTCTCACATTGACGGTACTATCACCACGTGATCAATTCCTGTGAGTTACATTTGTCCCACACGAGGTGTACGCTTCTCTCACTGGGCCTTTTGGGGTTGTGTTTTAGGTTTTCATCCTCTAAAGGGATTTTTTTAGGTACAAGTCTAGATATTTTCAAATTATCATCGTATTCTCAAACCAGGCATCTCGATACCACACGATTCCTTCTTGATAGTCACATTGGTCTTGTGCGAGGTGTTCACGCCTCTCACGGGGCCACTTGGAGGTGTTTTGGGTTTTCGCACTCTAATGACATGTTTTTAAGCCTAGGTCTATATATTTTCAAATTATTCTCATATTATCATACCGAGGGTACCGTCACCTTGCCTTCAATTCTTGGGAGTTATATTTGTCTCATGCAAGGTGGTTGCGCCCCTTATTGAGCCTTTGGGAGGTGTATTGGGTTTTTGCCCTCCAACGATATGTTTTTACGACAAAGTATGGATATTTTCAACTTATCATCATATTCTTAATTTGGGTGTCTCTTTACCATGCGATTAGTTCATGCGAGTTGGATTAGTCCCCTACGAGTTGTTCATGCCTCTCACGGGGTCGTTTGGAGGGTGTTTTTGGTTTTTGCTCTCTAACGGCATGTTTTAACCCTAAGACTAGGTATTTCAAACTATTATTGTATTCTCAAACTGGGGGGACCATGACCAGGAAATCAGTTCCTACAAGTTACATTAGTCCTATGCGAGGTGTTCACACCTCTCATAGGGCTATTTTGGTGGTGTTTGATGTTTTTTTCTCTCTAAAGACATGTTATTAAGCCAAAGTCTAGATATTTTGGAATTATTGTCATGTTCTCAAACCAAGGTTGCTATGACAATGCGGTCTTCGCACCTCTCTCGAGGTCGTTTGGGTGGTGTTTTGGATTTTCTCCCTATAACAACTTGTTTTTAAGCCTAAGTCTAGATATTTTCAAATTACAGTTGTGTTTTCAAACCAGGGGTCCCATGACCACATGGTCAGTTCCTATGAGTTACATTGGTCCAATACAAGGTTTTAACACCTCACATCGGGCCATTTAATGGGTGTTTTGGGTTGTCTCCCTCGAACGTTGTGTTTTTAAGCCAAAGTATATAATTTTCAAATTATTAACCTAATCTCAAACCGGTGGTCACGTGATAACGCGATCAGTTCTTATGGGTTACAGTGGTCCCATGCGAGGTGTCCCCACCCCTCTTTGGGTCCTTTTATGCATGTATTGGGTTTTTGCACTATAACGACAAGTTTTAAACCCCCGTCTCGATATTTTTAAATTGTCATCGTATTCTCAAACCGTGAGTCTCGTGGCCATGCAATCAGTTCCTGCGAGTTACGTTATTCCCGTGCGAGGTGTTTGCGCCTCTCATTAGGCCAATTATGGGGTGTTTTGGGATTTCTCCCTTTAACGGCATGTATTTGAGCCTAACTCTAGATATGTCAAATTATCATTGTATTCTCAAACTGGTGGTCCCGTGACCACATGATCATTCCTTCGAGTTACAATGGTCCCATAGTTAATGCTTCACACAGGGTCATTTGATTGATGCTTTGGGTGTTCATCCCCTCACTAGTCTGTTTGGGGATGGTTTTGGGTTTTCGATTTATCATCATATTCCTAAATCGGGGGATTTTTCTAAGTAAAAGTCTAGAGTTTTTCAACTTAGCATCATATTCTCAAATCCGGGGTCCATGCGATCAGTTCCTATGAGTTATATTTGTCCCGTGCGAGGTGTTCATGCCTCTCATGGGGTTGTTTGTGGAGTGTTTTGGGTTTTTGCCCTCTAACGGCATGTTTTTCAAATTACCATCCTATTCAAAAATCGGTGGTCCCGTGACCACATGATCAGTTCTTACGGGTTACATTGGTCCCGTGCGAGGTGTTCGCACATCTCACATGCCGTCTGAGAGAGCTTTGGGTTTTTTCACTCTAATGGAAGGTTTTGAAGCCTAAGTGTAGATATTTTCAAATTATAATCGTATTCTCAAATCGGGGATCCTGTGACAACGCGGTCACTTCCTGATAGCTACGTTGGTCCCATGCGAGGTGGTCGCGCCCCTCATCTGGCTATTTAAAAGGTGCAATAATTTTTCTCTTTCTAACGACATGTTTTTAAGCATAAGATTAGATATTTTCAAATTATCTTCCTATTCCCATACCAACGGTATTGTTACCATGCGATCAAGGGAGGTGTTTGTGCCAATCATGGAGCCATTTGGGGGTGTATTGGGTTTTTTCCTTCCAACAACGTGGTTTAATTATGAGTCTATATATATTCAAATGACGATCGTATTCTCAATTTGGGGGTCCCGTGACCATTCGATTAGTTCCTGCGAGTTACATTAGTCCCGTGTGAGGTGTTCGTGCCTTTCACATGGCCGTTTGGGTGGTGTTTTGGTTTTTTTTCCCTCTAATGACATGTTTCAAGGCTATGTCTAGATATTTTTAAATTATCATCGTATTATCAAAATGGGGGTCCCGTGACCACGCGGTTAGTTCGTGTGAGTTACATGAGTCCTATGCGAGGAGTTCACACCTGTTACGAGGCTGTTTTGGGAGTGGTTTGAGTTTTTGCCCTGTAATGGCATCTTTTTAAGCCTGAGTCCACATATTTTCTAATTATCGTTGTATTCTTTAATCGGGGGTCCCATGACCATGTGGTCAGTTCCTGTGAGTTATATCGGTACCATGCGAGATGTTTGCACCTCTCACGGGGCCCTTTAGGGGGTCTTTCAATTCTTTTAACTCTAACAAATTATTTTTACGTTCAATTCTATATATTTTTACATTTTCATCGTTTTCCCAATCTGGGGGTCTCGTAACTCCGCGATCACGTCTTGCAAGTTACATTAGTCTCCTGCGAGGTCTTTGCGCATCTCACCGGCCGTCTTGGGGTTTTTTGAGTTTTATCCCCCCAACGACGTGTTTTAAAGCCTAAGTCTAGGATTTTTCAAATTATCATCCTATTCTCAAATCGGTGGTCGCGATCGGTTCTTACGAGTTACATTGGACCCATGCGAGGTGTTCGCACCTCTCACGGGGCCGTTTGGGGGTATTTTGTCTTTTTTCACTCTAACATAATGTTTTTAAGCATAAGCTGGTTATTTTCAAATTATTATTGTATTTTGAAAACAAGGTTTTCGTGACCACCCGGTCAGATCCTGCGAGTTACATTGGTCTCGTGCGAGGTGTTCGCATCTCACGGCACCTTTAAGGTGGTGTTAAAAGGTCTCTCCCTCTAACGGCATATTTTTAAGCATAAGCCTAGATATTTTCAAATTATCATCCTATTCTGATATCGAGGGTACCATGACCACGGGGTCAATTATTGCGAGTTATATTGGTTCCGTGCGAGGTGATTGCTCCTCTTATGTTTCCATTTTGGGGGGTTATTTTTTTTCCTCTAACGACCTATTTTTAAGCCCAAGTCTAGATATTTTTAAATTACCAATTTGGGGGTCACGTGGCCATGCGGCCGTTCTTGCGATCTACATTAGTACCGTTCGAGGTGTTCGTACCTCTCATGGGGCCATTTGGGGGGTGTTTTGTGTTTTTTTCTTTGTAACAACATGTTTTAAGACTAAGTGTACATATTTTCAAATTATCATTATATTCTCAAATTCGGGGTCCTGTGATCACGCGGTCAGTTCCAGCGATTTACATCGGTCCTATGCGAGCTGTTCACACCTGTCACGGTGCTATTTCGGGGGTGTTTTGAGTTTTCAACTTATAACGACATGCTTTTCTGCCTAAGTCAAGATACTTTACAATTATCAGTGTATTCTTAAACCGAGGGTCCTATGACCACGCGGTCAGTTTCTTCAAGTCACATTGGCCCCGTGCGAGGTGTTCCTACCTCTCACAGGGCCTTTTTTTTGGTATTCACCCTCTAAGGGAATGTTTTTAACCCTAAGTCTAGATATTTTCAAATTATCATCCAATTCACAAACCAGTGGTCCTGTTACTATGCGATAACTTCTTGTGAGTTACATTGGTCTGGTGCGAGCTATTTGCACCTCTCACAGCGCCGTTTTGGGGTGTTTTGGGTTTGCGCACTCTAACAAAAAATTTTAAGCCTAAGTCTATATGTTTTCAAATTATCATCCAATTCCCAAACTGGGGTCCCGTGACCACGCGGTCAGTTCTTGTGACTTACATTGCTCCCGTGCGAGGTGTTCTGCCTCCCACAGGGTCGTTTATTGGTTTTTATGATATTTCTCCCTCTTACAGCATGTTTCTAAGCATAAGACGAGATATTGTTGAATTCTCATCTTATTTTCATACCAAGGGTATTGTTACCATGCGATCTATTCCACTGAGTTATATTTGTCCCGTGTGTGGTGTTTACGACCATCAAATCGTCGTTTGGAGGGTGTTTTAGATTTTCTCCCCGTAACGACATGTCTTGGAGACTAAGACTATTTATTTCTAATTATCTTCGTAATATCAAACCAGGGGTCTTGTGACCCCACGATCCATTCCTATGAGTTACATTGGTCCCGTGCACCTCTTACAGGGACGTTTGTTTGGTGTTCTGGGTTTTCACGCTCTAACGGCATGTTTTTAGACCCAAGTATAATTTTTTTCAAATTATCATCGTATTGTCAAACTAGGGGTCCTGTGACCACCTGGTCAGTTCTTGTAAGTTACATCGGTCCAATGTGAGGTGTTCGTACCTCTAACAATGCTGTTTCGAGCGTGTTATGGGTTTTCTCCCTCTGACGGCATGTCTTTAAGCCTAAGTTGAGATATTTTGAAATTATCATTATATTCTCCAACTGAGGGTCCCATGACCACATGACAAGTTTTTACTGGTCAAATTGGTCCTGTGCGAGGTGTTTGAGCCTCCCACGGGCCCGTTTTTTTCTAAGGGGAGGGGAGTTTCTCCCTCTAACAGCATGTTTTTATGCCTAAGTCTTGATATTTTCAAATTATCATCGTATTCTCAAATCGAGTGTCCCATGACCCTGCAGTTAGTTACTGTGAGTTACATTGGTCCCGTGTGATGTCTTCGCACCTCTCACGGTGCCGTTTAAAGGGTTCTTTGGGTTTTTGCCCTCAAAATTGCTTTTTTTAAGCCCAAGTTTAGATATCTGCAACTGATTGTCGTATTCTCAAACCAAGCGTCCCATGACCATGAGGCCAGTTCCTATGGTTACATTGGTCCTGTGCGTTGTGTCCGTTCCTCTCAAGGGGTCGTTTGGCTGGTTTTTTGGCTTTTTCCTTCTAGAGGCATGTTTTGAATGCCTAAGTCTATGAATTTTCAAATTATAGATGTGTTCTCATTCCGAGGGTCCTGTGACCACATGGTTAGTTCCTGCGAGTTACATTGGTCCCGTGCAAAGTGTTAACGCCTCACACGGGGCCATTTAATGGGTGTTTTGGGTTGTCCCCCTCTAATTGTGTTTTTAAGGCTAAGTATTGAGATTTTCAAATTACTAACATAATCTCAAATCGGTGGTCCCGTGAAAACACGATCAGTTCTTATGGGTTACATTGGTCCCGTGCGAGGTGTTCGCACCTCTCCTTGGGACGTTTGGTGGATGTTTTGGTTTTCTCACTCTAACGGCATGTTTGAAGCCTATGTCTCAATATTTTTAAATTGTTATCATATCCTCAAACTTTGGGTCTCGTGGCCATGCGATCAACTCCTGCGAGTTACATTGGTTAAATGCGAGGTGTTCATGCCTATCACTAGGTCGTTTATGGGGTGTTTTGGCTTATCGCCCTCTAACGGCATGTCTTTAAGCTTAACTCTAGATATGTCAAATTATCATCGTATTCTCAAACTGATGGTCACGTGACCACACAATCATTTCCTTCGAGTTACAATGGTCCCGTGTTGGTGTTAATGCTTCACACAGGGCCGTTTGATGGGTTTTTTGTGTGTCCATCCTCTCATTGGGCCGTTTGGGGATTATTTTGGGTTTTCGACTTCTATAGGACACTTTTTTAAATACAAGTCTATATTTTTCAACTTATCATCGTATTCCCAAATCAATCATCCATCCAGTCAGTTCCTGCGAGTTACATTGGTCCCGTGCGAGGTGTTCATGCCTTTCACGGGGCTATTTGCGTGTCTTTTGGGGGGTTTTCGTTCTAACGAAATGTTTTTAAGCCTAAGTGTAGGTTATTTTGAATTACGATCTGATTTTTAAATCGGTGGTCCCGTGAACACACGATCAGTTCTTACGGGTTACATTTGTCTTGTGCAAGGGGTTTGCACCTTTCACGGGGCCGTTTGGCAGATGTTTTGGTTTTCGAACTCTAACGGCATGTTGTTATGCCTAAATAAAGATATTTTAAAATTATCATTGTATCCTCCTGTGCGCGGTGTTCACGCCACTCGCTGGGCCATTTTGGGGGTCTTTGGGTATTTCCCCCTCTAAAGGGCATTTTTGAAGTACAAGTCCAAATATTTTCAAATTATCGTCGTTTTGTCGAACTAGGGGTCCCGTTACCACGTAGTCAGTTCCAGCGAGTTACATTTGTTCCGTGTGAGGGTTTCGCGCCTCTCACGGGACTGTTCGGGCGGTGTTTTGGATTTTCTCCCTCTAACGGCATGTTTTTAAGCAAAAGTCTAGATATTTTTAAATCATCCTCAGATTCTAATACCGTGGGTGCCATGATAATTCGATCAGTTTTGGCCAGTGATATTAGTCCCGTGCAATGTGTTTACGCCTCTCACAGGGCATTTGTGTTGACTTTTGGATATTCTCCCTCTAATGGCTTATTTTTCAGCCTAAGTCCAGATATTTTCAAATTACAATCATATTCGGTGATCATGTGGTCAGTTCTTGTTAGTTAGAATGGTCCCATGCAAGGTGTTAATGCCTCTCACTAGAGCGCGAGGTGTTAAAGCCTCTCACGAGGTGGTGTATTGGGTGATTTGGGTTTTATCCCTCTAGAGCATGTTATTATGCCTAAGTCTAGATATTTTTAAATTATCGTCATAATCGCATAACGGGGGTACCATGGCTAGGAGGTGAGTTTCTGCGAGTGATATTGGTCCCATGCAATGTGTTTTCACCTCTCACGAGGTGTTTATGCTTTGTTTGGGATTTTCTCCCTCTAATTGCATGTTTATTATAGTATTCTAAAACTAGGTGTCCCATGACCATGCGTTCAGTTCCTGCAAGTTACATTGTTCCCTGCGAGATTTTCACGTCTTTAACGGGGATGTTTTGGGTGTTCGCACTCTAACGACATGTTTTAAGCCTAAGTCTAGATATTTTTGAAATTATTTTCCTATTCTCATACCTAGGGTACGGTGACCACGCGATCAGTTCTTGCGAGTTACATTTGTCCCTTACAAGGGTTCGCACCACCAACGGGGCCGTTTTGTGGGTGTTTTGGGTTTATGCCCTCTAACGACATGTTTTAAGTTTAAGTCTAGATATTTTAAAATTATCATCGTATTCTCAAATCGGGGGGCCCGTGACTACGTGATCAATTCCTACGAGTTACATTTATCTAATGTGAGGTGTTCGCACCTATGACGGGGCTGCTTCGGGGGTGTTTTGGGTTTATGCACTATAACGACATGTCTGTAAACCTAAGTTTAGATATTTTCAAATTATCATCGAATTCTCAAATCGGGGGTCCCATGACGACACGATCAATTCCCATGAGTTACATTGGTCTCGTGCGAGGTGTTCATGCCTCTCACGGGGCCATTTAAGGGTGCTATAAGATTCCTCCCTCTAACGGTATGTTTTTAAGAATAAGTGTAGTTAACGTCAAATTGTAATCATATTCTTATACTAGGGGTATCATAACCACACGGTGTTTGTGCCTCTCACGGAGTCATTTGGATGGTGTTTTGGGTTTTCGCCCTTTAACGACTTGTTTTTAGGCCTAAGTCTAGACATTTTACAATTACCATCGTATACTCAATCTGGGAGTCCCATTACCATGCAGTCAGTTCCTTTGAGCTACGTTAGTCCCATGCGAGGTGTCCGCGCCACTTACGGGGCCGTTTTGTGGGTGTTTTGGCCTTTTGCCCTCAAATAACATGTTATTAAGACTATGTCTAGGTATTTTCAAATGATCATTATATTATTAACTTGGTGGTCCCGCGACCGTCGTATACTCAATATTTTTAGCCTAAGTCTATATATTTTTAAATTATCATCATATTCGCAAACTTGGGATCCCATGACCACGTGGTCAGTTTCTTAGAGTTACATCAGTCCTATGTGAGGTGTTCACACCTCTCACAGGGCTGTCTCGAGGCCGTTTTGTTTTTTCTCTCTATAACGACATGTTTTTAAGCACAAGTCTTTATATTTTCAAATTACAGTCGCATCCTCAAACTGGGTGTCCCGTGGCCACGTGGTCAACTCCTACGAGTTTCATGGGTCGCGTGCGTGGTGTTAACACCTCTCATGGCGTCGTTTGATCGGTCTCTTGGGTTTTCTCCATTTAATGGCATGATTTTAAGCCTAAGTATAGAGATTTTTTAATTATTATTGTTTTCTCAAATCAGGTGGCCCGTAACCATAGGGTCAGTTTCTTCGAGTCACATTGGTCACGTGCGAGGTGTTGCCTCTATCACGGGGCTATTTTTTTTTTTGTGTTTTTGCCCTCTAACAACATGTTTTTAAGCCCAAGTCTAGATATTTTCAAATTATCATGGTATTCTCAAACTAGGGGTCTTGTGACCCCGCGGTCAGTTCTTGTGGGTTATATTTATCATGTGCAAGGTCTTCGCACCTCTCGCGCGGCCGTTTTTTTTTAGGGGGGGGGGGTTTCTCCCTATAATGGGCATTTTTTGAGCCCAGGTTTATCTATTTCCAACTTATCTTCACATTCTGAAACAAGGGGTCCCATAACCACAAGGTCAGTTCTTACGATTTACAATGGTCTCGTGCTATATGCTCACGCCTCTCACGGGGTTGTTTAGCGGGTTTTTTGTTTTTTTCCCAATAACGACATGTTTTTAAGACTCAGTCTATATATTTATAAATTATCATCGCATTCTCAAACTGGGGGTCCGGTTACCATGTCGTCAGATCCTACAAGTTAGAATGGTCCTATGCGAGGTGTTAACACCTCTCACGGGATGTTTGGTGGGTGATTTGGTTTTTCGCCCTCTAAGGTAATGTTTTTAAGCCTAAGTCCACAAATTTTCAAATTATCATCGAATTCTCAAACCTGTTGTCCCGTGACCACACGATCCGTTCATGCGAGTTAATTGGTCCGATGCAAGGTGTTCGCATGCGATCCATTCTCGTAGGGTCGTTTGGGGGTATTTAGGCTTGCCCACTCTAACAACATGATTTTAAGACTATGTCTAGATGTTTTAAAACATCTTCGTATTCTCAAAATGGGGTCCCCTGACCACGCGATCTGTTCCTACGAGCATTGGGCTCCGTTTGGGGGGTGTTATACGATTTCTCCCTCTAAGGTAATGTTTTTAAGCCTATGTCTAGATATTTTCAAATTACCATCATATTATCAATCTGGGGGTTCCGTGACCATGTAGTCACTTCCTGTGAGTTACATTAGTTCGACGCGAAGTGTTCACACCTTTCACGGTGCCTTTCAAGGTTGTTTTGGGTTTTTCCTCTATGACGACATGTTTTAAGCTTAAGTCTGTGTTTTTCAAATTATCATTGTATTTTCAAACTAGGGTCCTATGAACACGTTGTCAGTTTCTACAAGTTACATTGGTCCAATGGGAGGTGTTGCACCTCTCGCGGGGATGTTTTGGGTTTTCCCCCTCTAATGACATGTTTTTATGCTTAAGTCGAGATATTTTGAAATTATCGTCGTGACCCCGCTGTCAGTTCCTGGGAGTTACATTGGTCCCGTGTGATGTCTTCGCACCTATCACGGTGCCGTTTAAAGGGTGTTTTGGGTTTTGTCCCTCTAAAGTGCATTATTTTAATCCAAAGTTTAGATATCTTCAACTAATCATTGTATTCTGAAACGAGCGTCTCATGACCATGCGGTCAATTCCTGCGAGTTACATTTGTCCTGTGCGTGATGTTCGCTCCTCTTTAGGGGCCATTTGGAGGGTATTTTTTTATTTTCACCCAATAATGGAATGTTTTAAATCCTAAGTCTATATATTTTTAAATTACCATTGCATTCTCAAATCGAGAGCTATGCGACCATGTGGCCAGTTCCTGCGAGTTATGTTCGTCCTGTGTGAGGTGTTGTGCCTCTTACGAGTCCGCATGGGTGGTGTTTTGGGTTTTTGCCCTCTAACGACATGTTTTTAAGCCAAAGTCTAAATGTTTTCACATTTCAATTGCATTCTCAATCGGTGGTCCCTTGACCCCGCGGTCAGTTTTTACGAGTTAAATTTGTCTCTTGCGAGGTGTTTGCACCTCTCATTGGCCCGTTTATGGGTATTCTGGGTTTTCTCCATGTAACATCATGATTTTAAACCTAAGCCTAGGTTTTTTTTAAATTATCATCCTATATACAAATCGGTGGTTACGTGACCACACGATCCGTTCTTGCGGATTACATTTGTCCCATGCGAGGTGTTCGCACCTCTCACCGGCCATTTGGGGGTGTTTTGGGTTTTCTCACTCTAACGGAAGGTTTTGAAGCCTAAGTCTAGATATTTTGAAATTATTATAATATTCTCAAATCAGAGATCCCGTGACAACGCAGTCAGTTCCTGATAGTTACATTGGTCCCATGCGAGGTGTTCGCGCCTCTCACGGGGGGTGTAATGAATTTTTTTCTTCTAACAACATGTTTTTTAGCAAAAGTCTAGATATTTTCAAATTATCTTCCTATTCCCGTACCGAGGGTATCGTGACCATAGGATTGGTTCCCGAGCGAGGTGTTTGTGATCTCATGGAGCCATTTGGGGGGTTTATTGGGTTTTTCCTCTCCAACAACATCTTTTAAACCGAAGTCTAGATATATTCAAATGGCCATCGTATTCTCAATTTGGTGGTCCTATGACCATTCAGTTAGTACTCGCGAGTTACATTAGTCCCGTGCGAGGTTTTCGTGCCTCTCACGTGGCCGTTGGGGTGGTGTTTTGTGTTTTTACTTTCTAACAACATGTTTTAAGCCCAAGTCTAGATATTTTTATATTATCATCGTATTCTCAAATCAGGGGTCCCGTGAACACGCGATCAGTTCCTGTGAGTTACATGAGTCCTATGCAAGGAGTTCACATGTCTCACGAGGCTATTTTGGGGGTGTTTTAAGTTTTTTCCCTATAACGGCATCTTTTTAAGACTAAGTCTATATATTTTCTAATTATCATTGTATTCTCAAACTGGGGGTTCCGTGACCACGTGGTCAGTTCCTGCGAGTTATATTGGTCCTATGCGAGATGTTTGCACCTGTCACGGGGCCTTTTGGAGGATCTTTTAAGACTTTTCCCTCAAAAAACATGTTTTTATCGTCAAGTCTATATATGTTTACATTGTCATCGTGACTACGCGATCAAGGTCTCACACGAGCCGTTTTGGGGTTTTTTGAGTTTTGTCCCCCCAACGACTTATTTTTAAGCCTAAGTCTAGGTTTTTTGAAATTATCATCCTATTCTCAAATCAGTGGTCGCGATTGGTTCTTGGGAGTTATATTGGTCCTGTGTGAGGTGTTCTCACCTCTCACGGGGCCATTTGGGCGACTTTTCATTTTCACACTCTAACGACAAGTTTTTTAGACCAAGTCTAGTTATTTTAAAATTATTATCGTATTCTCAAAACACTAGTCCCGTTACCACGTGGTCAGTTCATGCGAGATACATTGGTCCTTTGTGAGGTGTTCTCATCTCACGGCTCCATTTGGGGGGTGTTAAAAGGTTTCACATCTAACGACATGTTTTCAAGCATAAGCCTAGATATTTTCAAATTATCTTCATATTCTCATACCGAGGGTACCATGACCACGGGGTCAGTTCTTGCGAGTTATATTGGTCCCGTGCGATGTGTTTGCACCTTTTATGGATCCGTTTCAGAGGTTTATTAGCTTTTTCCCTCTAACGACTTGTTTTTAATCCCATGTCTAGATATTTTCAAATTACCAACTACGGGGTCACATGACCATGCAGTCGTTATTTCGAGTTAAATTAGTCCCGTGCGAGGTGTTTGCGCATCTCATGGGGCCATTTGGAGGGTGTTTTGGTATTTTCTCTCTCTAACGACTTGTTTTAAGACTAATTCTAGATATTTTCAAAATATCATCATATTCTCAGATCGAGGGTCCTGTGATCTCGCGGGCAGTTCTAGAGATTTACATCGTTCGTATGTGAGGTGTTCACACCTTTCACGGGGCTATTTCGGGGGTATTTTAAGTTTTGTCCTCTAACGGCATGCTTTTTATCATAAGTCTAGATATTTTATAATTATTAGTGTATTCTCAAACCGAGGGTCCCGTGACCACGCAGTCAGTTTTTGCAAGTCACAATGGTCCCGTGCGAGGTGTTCACACCTCTCACGGTGCATTCTTTTGGTTTTCGCCCTCTAACAACATGTTTTTAATACTAAGCCTAGATATTTTCAAACTATCATCCAATTCACAAACCGGTGGTCCCATGACCATGCGATTAGTTCTTGCGAGTAACATTGGTTCGGTGCGAGGTGTTCTCACCTCTCAATGGGCCATTTTGGGGTGTTTCTGGTTTGCGCACTCTAACAAAATGTTTTAATCCAAAGTAAAAATGATTTCAAATTATCATCATATTCCAAAATCGGGGGTCCCTTGACCACGCGGTTAGTTCCTGCGAGTTACATTCGTCATGTGCGATGTGTTCATGCCTCTCACGGGGTCGTTTAGGGGGTTTTATGAGATTTCTCCGTCATATGGGATGGTTTTGAGCGTACGACTAGATATTGTAAAATTATCATCCTATTTTCATACCGGGGGTACCGTTACCATGCGATCTGTTCCACTGAGTTATATTTGTCTCGTGCGTGGTGTTTGCGCCTCTCATAAGGTCGTTTGGAGGGTGTTTTAGGTTTTCTCCCTCTAACGACATGTCTTTGAGCCTAAGTCTAGCTATTTCTATTTATCATCGTAATCTCAAACTAGGGTTCCCATAATGCCGCAGTCCATTCCTATGAGTTACATTGGTCCCATACGAGGTGTTCGCGCCTCTCACAGGGCCATTTCTGGGGTGATCTGGGTTTTCACCCTCTAAGGACATATTTTTAAGCCTAAGTATGGATATTTTCAAATTATCATGTATTCTCAAACTAGGGGTCCCGTGGCAATGCTGTTAGTTCCTCCGAGTTAGATCGCTCCAATGTGAGGTGCTCGTGCCTCTCACGAGGCTATTTCGAGGGTGTTTTGGCTTTTCTCCCTCTAACAGCTTGTTTTTAAGCCTAAGTCGAGATATTTTCAAATTATCATTGTATTCTGAAACCGAGGGTCCCATGAGCACATGATCAGTTTTGGGGAGTCACATTGGTCCAGTGCAAGGAGTTTGCGCCTCTCACGGTGTCGTTTTGTGATTTTTGGGTTTTCGCCCTCTAACAGGATGTTTTTATGTCTAAGTCTTGATATTTTGAAATTATCATTGTATTTTCAAATCGAGGGTTCGAAGCCCCGCGCTCAGTTATTGTGAGTTACATTGGTCACATGTGATGTCTTCACACCTCTCACAGTGTCGTTTAAAAGGTATTTGGCATTTTTGCCCTCTAAAGAGCATTTTTTTAGCCCAAGTTCAGATATCGTCCACTTATCGTCATATTTTCAAACCAAGGTTCCCATGACCACAACGTCAATTCTTGGGGTTACCTTGGTCATGTGCATGGTGTTCGTGCCTCTCAAGCGGCCGTTTGGCTAGTGTTTTGGGTTTTGCCATCTAACCGCATGTTTTGAATGCCTAAGTCTATGTATTTTCAACTTATCATCATATTCTTAATCCAGGAGTCCCGTGACCACACAAGTAGTTCCTGCGAGTTACATTAGTCCCGTGCGAGGTGTTCGGGCCTCTTATGTAGCCGTTTTGGTAGTGCTTTGCGTTTTTACTCTCTAACGACATGTTTTAAGCCTAAGTCTATATTTTTTAAATTATCATCGTATTTTGAAACTAGGGATCCCATGACCATGTGGTCAGTTACTTGGAGTTACGTAGGTCATATGGGATGTGTTGATGCCTCTCGTAGGGCTGTTTCGAGGGTATTTTAAGTTTTCTCCCTATAACGACATTTTTTAAGCCTAAGTATTTTTTTTAAATTACAATCGCATTCTCAAACTGGGTGTCTGTGACCACGTGGACAGTTCCTACGGGTTACATTAATCCCGTGTGAGGTGTAAACTCCTCTCATGGGGCCATTTGGTGGGTGTCTTTGGGTTTCGCTTTGTGACGACATGATTTTAAGCCTAAGTCTAGATATTTTTTAATTATCATTATTTCTAAAATTTGGAATCCCTTGACCACGGGGTCAGTTTCTGCGAGTCACATTGGTCCCGTGCTAGGTGTGCCCCCCTCACGGGGCTGTTTGGGGTTTTTTGTCTGTTTTTGCCCTCTGACAACATGATTTTAAGCTTATGTCCAGCTATTTTCAAATTATCGTAGTATTCTCAAAGCGGGGGTTCTATGACCCCGTGATCAGTTTCTGTGAGATACATTGGTCCGTTGCGAGGTCTTCGCACCTCTCACTGGGCTGTTTGGGGTGTTTTCGGTATTCTCCCTCCAATGGGCATTTTTAGACCATGTTTAGATATTTCCAACTTATTTTCATAATTCACAACCCAGGGGTCCCATGACCACGAGGTCAGTTCTTGGGAGTTATATTGTCCCATAAGAGATGTTCCCGCCTCTCATGGGGTTTTTTGGCGAGTTTTTTGGATTTTTTCCCACTAACGACATGTTTTGAAGCCTAAGACTATATATATTTAAATTATAATCTCATTCTCAAAATGGGGGTCCTATGACCACGTGGTCAGTTCCTGCGAGTTACATTGCTCCTGTGCGAAGTGTTAACCCCTCTCACGGGGCTGTTTGGTCGGTGATTTTCTTTTTCGCCGTCTATGGTAAATTTTTTAAGCCTAGGTCTAGAAATTTTCAAATTATCATCCATTTCTCAAACCAGTGGTCCTGTTACCACGCGATCCATTTTTGCGAGTTACATTGGTCCAAAGTAAGGTGTTCACACCTCTCATAGGGTCATTTGAGGGTGTTTGGGTTTACCCACTCTAACGGGATGTTTTAACCCTAAGTCTAGATATTTTGAAATTACCATCGTATTCTCAATCTTGGGGTTCCATGAGCAAGCGGCCAGTTCCTGTGAGCTAAACTAGTCCCACGCGAGGTGTTTGCTCCTTTCAAGGGGACTTTGAGGGTTGTAATGGGTTTTTCCTCTCTAACGACATGTTTTAAGCGTAAGTCAAGATATTTTCAAATTATCATCGTATTCTCAAACTAGGGGTCCCGTGACCACGCAGTTAGCTCCTTCGTCTTACATCTGTCCAATGCGAGGTGTTGCACCTCTCGCGGGGCTGTTTCAGGGTTTTTTTGGGTATTACCCCTGTAACGGCATATTTTTAGTCTTATGTCGAGAGATTTTCAAAGTATCATTTTATTCTCAAGCGGAGACCCCAATGACCCCGCGGTCAGTTCCTGTTTGTTAAATTAGTCCAATGCGAGGTGTTCGTACCTTTCCCAGGGCCTTTTAGGGGTGTTATGGGTTTTACCTCTCTAACGACAAAATTTTAGCATAAGTCTTAATATTTTTAAACATCATCGTATTCTAAAACTAGGGGTCCCGTGACCTCGCGGTCAGTTCCAACGAGTTACATCGGTCCCATGCGAGGTGTTGCACTTCGCGCGGGTCTATTTTCGGTGTGTTTTCGGTTTTTCGCCTCTAACGGCATGTTTTTATGATTAAGTTGAGATATTTTGAAATTATCATTTTATTCTCAACTAAGGGTCCCGTGACTCCTCGATCAGTTCCAATGAGTTACATTGGTCCCGTGTGATGTCTTCCCACCTATCACGATGCCGTTGAAAGGGTGTTTTGGGTTTTCATCCTCTAAAGGGAATTTTTTTAAGCCAATTTTTATATATCTTCAACTTATCGTCGGATTCTCAAACCAAGGGTCCCGTGACAAAGTGGTCAATTCCTGCGAGTTACGTTTGTCTGGTGTGTGTTGTTCGCTCCACTCAAGGGGCCATTTGGCGGGTGCTTTTTATTATTGCCCTCTAACGGCATGTTTTTAAGCCCAAGTCTATATATTTTTAAATTATCATGGCATTCTCAAACCGAGAGCCCTTTGACCATGTGGTCCGTTCCTGTGAGTTATATTGGTCCCATGCGAGGTGTTGCGGGTCTTACAAGTCCGGTTGGGTGGTGTTTTGGGTTTTCACCCTCTAAGGGCATATTTTTAATCCAAAGACTAAATATTTTAACATTACCATCGTATTCTCAATCTGGGGTCCTGTGACCTCGCGGTTAGTTCATGCAAGAAACGTTAGTCTCGTGCGAGGTGTTCGCACCTCTCACAGGGCCATTTGTGGGAGTTTTGTCTTTTCACCATCTAACGACATGTTTTTAAGCCTAAGTCTACGTTTTTCAAATTATGATCCTATACTCAAATCGATGGCTACTTGACCACACGATCTGTTCATGCAAATTACATTAGTACCGGCAAGGTGTTCACACCTATCACATGCCATTTGGATTTTTTTGGGCTTTCGTGCTCTAACAGAAGGCTTTGAACCCTTAGTCTAGATATTTTCAAATTATCATCATATTCTCAAACCAAGAATCCCGTGACAACGCGATAAGTTCTTACTAGTCACATTGGTCCTGTACAAGGTGTCCGCGCCTCTTACGGGGCCTTTTAAAAGGCTTAATAAGGTTTCACCCTCTAACGATATGTTTTTAAGTATAAGTCTAGATATTTTCAAATTATCATCCTATTCCCTAACCGAGGGTACTTTGACCACGCGGTCAGTTCCTGCGAGTTATATTGGTCCCGTGCCAGGTGTTTGTGCCTCTAATGGAGCCGTTTGGCGGGTGTATTAGTTTTTCCCCTCCAACAACATGTTATTATGCCTATGTCTAGATATTTTCAAATGACCATCGTATTCTAAACTTGGGGTTCCTATGACCATTCAGTATGTTCTTACGAGTTACATTAGTATAGTGAAAGGTGTTCGCACCTCTCACGGGGCCGTATGAGTGGTGTTTTGTGTTTTTACTCTCCAACGACATATTTTAAACTTGCATCTAGATATTTTCAAATTATCATTGTATTCTCAAATTGCAGATCCCATGACAACGTGGTCAGTTCGTTGCAGTTACATCGGTCCTATACGAGGTGTTCATACCTCTTACAGGGATATTTTGAGGGTTTTTTTCGTTTTCCCCCACTAACAACATATTTTTAAGCCTAAGTCTATATATTTTCAAATTAGAGTCGCATTCTCAAACTGCGTGTCCCGTGACCAAGTGGTCAATTCCAACGAGTTACATTGGTACCGTGCGATGTGTTAACGCCACTCATCGGGACATTTGGTGGGTGTCTTAGGTTTTCTCCCTCTAAGGGCATGATTTTAAGCCAAAGTCTAGATATTTTCTAATTAACATTATTTTCTCAAATCAGGGGGCCCGTGACGACAGGGTCACTTTCTGCGAGTTACATTGACCCCATGCGAGGTGTTTGGCCCTCTCAAGGGCTATTTGTTTTTTGTGTATTTTTGCCCTCTAACAACATGTTTTTAAGTTTAAGTCCAGTTTTTTTGAAATTATCTTCGTATTCTCATACCGGGAGGGTTTCGTTACCCCGTGGTCCATTCCTTTGATTTACACTAGTCTCGTGCGAGGTCTTCGCACCTCTCATGAGGCCGTTTTGGGGTGTTTTGGTTTTGTCCCTCCAATGGGAATTTTTTGAGACCAAGTTTAGATATTTCTAACTTATCATCATATTCTCAAATCGGGGGGTCCCCTGACAACGAGGTCAGTTCTTGCGAGTTACATTGGTCCCATGCGAGATGCTTGCGCCTCTCAAAGGTTTATTTGGAGGTTTTTTTATTATTTTCTCCCTCTAACCACATGTTTTTAAGCCAAAGTCTATATATTTTTAAATTATCATCGCATTCTCAAACTAGGGGTCCTGTGAGCACGTGGTCAGTTTCTGCGAGTTACATTGGTCCTATGCGAGGTGTTAACATCTCTCAGGGGGATGTTCTGTGGGTGATTTTATTTTTTCCCTCTAAGGTAATGTTTTTAAGCGTAAGTATAGAAATTTTCAAATTATCATCCAATTCTGAAATCGGTGGTCCCGTGACCACGCATTCCATTCTTACGAGTTACATTGGTCCGAAGCTAGGCATTCACTGCACTCATAGGGTTGTTTGGGGGTGTTTGGGTTTTCCCAATCTTAGAGTATGCTTTTAAGACTGAGTCGAGATGTTTTCAAATTATCTTTCTATTCTCAAAAGGGGGTTCTGTGACCACGCGTTCAGTTCTTGCGAGTTACATTGGGGTCCGTTTGGGGGGTATTTTAAGATTTGTCCCTCTAAGGGGATGTTTTTTGGCCCAAGTCTAGATATTTTTAAATTACCATCGTATTCGCAATTTGGGGGTTTTGTGACCTCGCGATTTGTTCCATACGATGTGTTCGCGCCTTTCACAGGGCTGTCTAGTGATGTTTTGGGATTTTCTTCTGTAATAATATGTTTAAAGCATAAGTTCATATATCTTCAAATAATCATCGTATTCCTAAACTAGCGGTCCCGTGAGCACGTGGTCAGTTTCAACGAGTTACATCGGTCCAATGCGAGGTGTTGCACCTCTCGTGGGGCTATTTTGGGGGTGTTTTGGGTTTTCCCCTCTAACGGCATTTTTTTAACTTTAAGTCAAAATATTTTGAAACTATCATTTTATTATCAAACTGAGGGTCTCGTGACCCTATGGTTAGTTCCTGTGAGTTACATTGGTGTTGTGTGATGTCTTCGCACCTATTACGGTGCCGTTTAAAGGGTATTTTGGGTTTTCTCCCTCTGAAGGGGATTTTTTTAAGCCAATGTTTAGATATCTTCAACTAATCATCATAATCTCAAACCAAGCGTCATGTGGTAAATTCCTGCGAGTTATATTTGTCTTGTGTGTGGTGTTCGCTCCACTCAAGGGGCCATCTAGCGGGTGTGTTTTTATTTTTTCCCTCTAACGACATGCTTTTAAGCCTAAGTCTATATATTTTTAAATTACCATCGCATTCTCTAACTAATAGCCCTCTGACCATGTCGTCAGTTCCTACGAGATATATTTGTCTCGTGAGGTTTTGCGGCTCCTACGGGTCCGCTTAGCTGGTGTTTTAGGTTTTTTCCCTCTAACGACATGTTTTTAAGCCTAAGTCTAAATATTTTTGCATTGCCATTATAGTCTCAATTTGGAGTCCTGTGACTTCGCGGTGAGTTCCTACGAGTTACATTAGTCTTGTGGTAGGTGTTCGCACCTCTCACGGGGCCAGTTGGGGGTGTTTTGGGTTTTCACCATCTAACCACATGTTTTTAAGCCCATGTCTACATTTTTTAAAACTATCATCCTATACATCCACACAATCCCTTCATGCGAATTATCGCTTCATGGGAATTACATTGGTCCCATGCGAGGTGTTCACACCTCTCACAGGGCGTTTGGGTTTTCGCTCTCTAACGGAAGGTTTTGAACCGAAAGTATAGATATTTTCAAATTATCATCGTATTCTCAAACTTGGGATCTCATGATAATGCAGTCAGTTCTTTCCAGTCATATTGGTCTTGTACAAGGTGTTTGTGCCTCTCACGAGGCCATTTAAAGGTTTAACTAGGTTTCGCCTGTAATGACATGTTTTTAAGCATAATTATAGATGTTTTCAAATTTTCGTATTATTTCCATACCGAGGATACTGTCACCATGCAATTAGTTCTTGCGAGTTATATTAGTCCCGTGCGAGGTATTTGTGCCTCTCATGGAGCTGGTTGGGGGTGTATTGGTTTTTCCCCTCCAACAACCTGTTATTAAGCCTAAGTCTAGATATTTTCAAATGACCATCTTATTATCATCTTGGGGGTCTCATGACCACTCAGTCAGTTCCTACGAGTTACATTACTCCCATGCGAGGTGTTCACACTTCCCACGGGACCGTTTGGGTGGTGTTTTATGTTTTTTCTCTCCAAAGACAAGTTTTAATCCTAAGTTTATATATTTTCAAATTATCATCGTATTCTCAAATTGGGGATCAGGTCCTTGGAGTTAGATCATTCCTATGCGAGCTATTCACACTTCTTATAGGGCTATTTCGAGGGGTTTTTGGGTTTTCTGCCTCTAATGTCATGTTTTTACGCCTAAGTCTGTATATTTTCAAGTTACAGTCGCATTCCTAAACTGCATGTCCCATGACCACGTGGGCAGTTCTTATGAGGTACATTGGTCCCGTGCGAGGTGTTAATGCCTCTCATGGGGCCATTTGGTGGTTGTCTTGGGTTTTCCCCTTCAACGGCATGATTTCAATCCTAATTCTACAGGGGTCCCGTGACCATGGGGTCAGTTTATGCGTGTCCCATTGATCCCGTGAGAGGTGTTCTCCCCTCTCAGGAGGCTATTAGATTTTTTTTGTGTGTTTTCGCCCTCTGACAACATGTTTTTAAGTCTAAATCAAGATATTTTCAAATTATCTTCTTATTCTCAAACCGGGGGTCCTGTGACCCTGTGATCAGTTCCTATGAGTAAAATTGGTACCGTGCGAGGTCTTTGCACCTCTCACGAGGCCATTTGGTGGTGTTTGGATTTTTCTCCCTCCAATGGGCATTTTTTGAGACCATGTTTATATATCTCCAACTTATAATCATATTCTCAAATCGAGGGTCCCCTAACCACGAGGTCAGTTTTTGCGAGTTACATTGGTTCCGTTCGAGATGTTCGCGCCTCTCATGGGGTTGTTTGGATGGTTTTTTGGATTTCGCCCACTAACAACATGTTGTTAAGACTAAGTCTACATTTTATTAAATTGTCATCGCATTATCAAACTAGGGGTGTTTTGACCACATGGCCAATTCCTACGAGTTACAATGTCGTGTGTGAGGTGTTAACACCTCTCACGGGTCTGTTTGGTGGGTGATTTGGTTTTTTTCCCTCTAAGGTAAAGGTTTTAACCCTAAGTATAGAAATTTTTTAATTCTCATCCAATTCTCAAACTGGTGTTCCCATGACCATGCGATCCATCCTTCTAAGTTACATTGGTCTGAAGCAAGGTGCTAGGACCTCTTATAGGGACAATTGGGGGTGTTTGGGTTTGCCCAATTTAATGGCATGTTTTTAAGAATAAGTCCTGATGTTTTCAAACTGTATTCGTATTCACAAAATGGTGGTCTCGTGACCACGCGGTCAATTCCAGCGAGTTATATTGGGGTCCGTTTGGGAGGTGTCATAAGATTTCTCCCTCTAACAGGATGTTTGTTAGCCTAAGTCTATATATTTTTAAATTACCATCGTATTCTCAATTTTGGGGTTCCATGACCACGCGATCAGTTCCTGCGAGTTACATTAGTCCCATGCGAGGTGTTCTCCCCTTTCACGGGGCCTTTGAGGGGTGTTATGGGTTTTTCCTCTTTAACGACATGTTTTAAGCATAAGTCGAGATATTTTCAAATTATTATTGTATTCTAAAACTAAGGGTCCCGTGACCATGTGGTCAGTTCCTATGAGTTATATCGGTCCAATGTGAGGTGTTGCATCTCTCGCGAGGCTGTTTCGAGGGTGTATTGAGTTTTCCCGCTCTAACGGCATGTTTGTAAGCTTAAGTCAAGAAATTTTGAAATTACTATTTTATTCTCAAATTGAGGGTCCCGTGACCCCACGGTCAGTTCCTGTGAGTTACATTGGTCTCGTGTGACGTCTTCGGACCTATCACGGGGTCGTTTAAACGGTGTGTTTGTTTTTTTCCCTCTAAAGGGCATTTTTTGAAGTCCAAGTTTAGATATCTTTAACTAATCATCGTATTCTCAAACCAAGGGTCACGTGACCATGCGGTCAATGCCTGCAAGTTACATTTCTCCTATGTGTGGTGTTCGCTCCACTCAAGGGGCCATTTGGGAAGTGTTTTTTTATTTTCGCCCTCTAGCGGCATGTTTTTAAGACTAAGTCTATCTATTTTTAAATTATCACCGCATTCTCAAATCGAGATCCCTGTAACCACGTGGTCAGTAACTGCGAGTTATATTGGTCTCATGCGAGCTGTTGCGCCTCTTAAATGGCCGTTGGGGTGGTTTTTGGATTTTCTCCCTCTAACAGCATGTTTTTAAGCCTAAATCTAAATATTTTAACATCACCATCATATTATCAATCTGGGGTCCCCTGACCTCGTGGTCAGTTCCTGCGAGTAACATTAGTGTCGTACTAGGTGTTTCCACCTCTCACGGGGTCGTTTGGGGTTGTTTTGGTTTTTTGCCATCTAACGACATATTTTTAAGCCTAAGTCTAGGTTTTTCCAATTATCATTCCATACTCAAATCGGTGGTTGTGTTACCACGCAATCCATTCATGTTAAATACATTGGTCCCATGCGAGGTGTTCACACCTCTCACTGGCCGTTTAGGAGTGTTTCGGGTTTTCGCACTCTAACGGAACATTTTGAAGCCTAAATATTGATATTTTATAATTTGCATCGTATTTTCAAACCAAGGTTCCAATGACAACACTGTTAGTTCCTTCTAGTTACATTGGTACCGTGCAAGGTGTTCGTTCCTCTCACAGGTCCGTTTGAAGGGTTTTATTAGGTTTCACTCTCTAACGACATGTTTTAAGCATAAGTCTAGATATTTTCAAATTATCATCCTATTCCCATACCGAGGGTACCGTGACCACACGGTCAGTTCCTGCGACTTAAATTAGTCCCGTGTGAGGTGTTCATCCCTCTCAGAGGGCCGTTTGGTTAGTGTTTCGGGTTTTTGCTCTCTAACGACATGTTTTAAGTCAAGGTCAAGATATCTTTATATTATTATCGTATTCTCAAACTGGGGATCCCATGGCCACGTGGTCATTTCCTTGGAGTTACATCAGTCCTGTGTGAGGTATTCACACCATTCATAGGGCTATTTCGAGGGTGTTTTTTGGTTTTCTCCCTCTAACGACAAATTTTTAGGACTAAGTGTATGAATTTTCAAATTACATCCGTATTCTCAAACTTAGTGTCTCGTGACCATGTGGTCAGTTCTTACGAGTTACATTGGTCCCGTGCGAGGTGTTAACGCCTCTCATGGGTCTATTTGGTGGGTGTCTTGAGTTTTTGCCCTCTAATTGTATTATTGTAATCCTAAGTCTAGATATTTTATAATTGTCATTGTTTTCTCAAATTAGAGGGCCCGTGAAAATGGGGTCAATTTTTATGAGTCACATTGGTCCGGCTAGAGGTGTTCGCCCCTCTGACGGGGCAGTTTGGATCTTGTTCTATGTGTTTTCGCACTCTGATAACTTATTTTTAAGCCTAAGTCTACATATTTTCAAATTATCGACATATTCTCAAATTGGGGGACTTGTGATCGCGTGGTCAGTTCCTGTGAGTTACATTGGTACCGTGCAAGGTCTTCGCGCCTATCACGAGCCGTTTGGCGGTGTTTTTGGTTTTCTCCCTCCACTGGGCATTTTTTGAGACCAAGTTTAGATATTTCCAACTTCTCGTCATATTCTCAAATTGGGGGTCCCCTGACCACGAGGTTAGTTCTTGCGAGTTACATTGCTCCCGTGCGAGATGTTTGCACCTCTTATAGGGTTGTTTGGCGGGATTTTTTTTTTAATTTTCGCCCTCTAACGGCCTATTTTTAAGCGTAAGTCTATATATTTTTTTAAATTATAATCACATTCTCAAACTGGGGGTCCTGTGACCACGTGATCAGTTCCTGCATGTTAAACTGGTCCTGTGCGAGGTGTTAACGTCTCTCATGGGGTTATTTCTGGGTGATCTGGTTTTTTGCCCTCTGAGGGAAAGTTTTTAAGCTAAAGTCTAGAAATTTTCAAATTATCATCCCATTCTCAACTCGGTGGACCTGTGACCACGCGATCCATCCTTGCAGGTTACATTGGTTCGAAGCAAGGTTTTGGCACCTCTCATAGGGTCATTTGGGGGTATTTGGGTTCCCAATCTAACGGCATGTTTTTAAGACTAAGTCCAGATGTTTTCAAATTATCTTCGTATTCACAAAATGGGGGTCCCGTGACCATGCGATCAATTCCCGCGAGTAACATTGGGGTCTGTTTGTGGGGTGTTATAAGATTTATCCCTCTAACGGGATGTTTTTAAGCCTAAGTATTGATAATTTCAAATTACCATCATTTTCTCAACCTGGGGGTTCCGTGACCACGCTAACAGCTCCTGCGAGTAACGTTAGACCCATGCGAGGTGTTCGAGCCTTTCACGGGGCCTTTGAGGGATGTTATGGGTTTTTCCTCTCTAACGACATGTTTTAAGCTTAAGTGTAGATATTTTTAAATTATCATCATACTCTCAAACCAAGGGTCCCGAGATCACGCGATCAATTCTTGCGAGTTACATTTGTCATGTGCGCGGTGTTCACTCAACTAAAGGGGTCATTTGGCATGTGTTGTTATTTTCACCCTTTAACGACATGTTTTTAAGCCTAAGTCTATATATTTTTAAATTACAATCGCATTATTAAATCGAGAGTCATGTGACCATGTGGTCAGTACCTGCAACTTATATTAGTGTCGTGTGAGCTGTTGGGCCTCTTATGGGGCCTCTTGGGTGGTGTTTTTGGTTTTTTCCCTCAAACGGTATGGTTTTAAGCCTAAGCCTAAACATTTTAACATTACCATTGTATTCTCAATCTGGGATCCTGTGACCTCGCGGTCAGTTCCTGCAAGTTACTTAGTCTCGTGCGAGGTGTTCGCACCTCTCCCGGGGCTGTTTGCAGGTGTTCTAGGTTTTTGCCATCTAACGACATGTTTTAAAACCTAAGTCTAGGATTTTTAAAATTATCATCCTATACTCAAATTGGTGGTTACGTGACCACATAATCCATTAATGCGAATTACATTGGTCCCGTGCGAGGTGTTCACACCTCTCATAGGCCATTTGGGGGTGTTTTGGGTTTTCTCACTCTAACAGAAGGTTTTTAAGCCTAAGCCTAGATGTTTTAAAATTATCATCTAATTCTCAAACCGGGGATCCCGTGACAATACGGTTAGTTCCTGCCAGTTACACTAGTCCTGTGTGAGGTGTTCGATCCTCTCACGGGGCCGTTTAAAAGGTTTAATAAGGTTTCTCCTTCTAATGGCATGTTTTTAAGCATATGTCTAGATTTTTTCAAATTAACATCATTTTCCCAAACCGAGGGTACCGTGAGCACGCGGTCAGTTCCTGTGAGTTATATTAGTCTCGTGCGAGGTGTTTGCGCCTCTGATGAAGCCGTTTGGGGGTTGTATTGGTTTTTTCCCGTGCAACAAAATGGTATTAAGACTAAGGATAAATATTTTCAAATGACCATCGCATTCTGAATTTGGGGGTCCCATGACCATCCGGTCAATTCCTGCGAGTTACATTAGTTCCGTACAAGGTGTTCGTACCTCTCCGCGGGCCATTTGGGTAATGTTTTGGGTTTTTGCTCTTTAACGACATGTTTTAAGCATAAGTCTAGATATTTTGAAATTATCATCATATTCTCCAACGGGGGATCCCATGACCACAAGGTCGGTTCCTTAGAGTTAAATTGGTCCTACGCGAGGTGTTCACACCTCTCACAGGGTTGTTTCGAGGGTCTTTTGGGTATTCTCCCTCTAACAACATGTTTTTAAGCCATTGTCTATTCATTTTCAAATTACAGTCGCATTTTAAAACTGGGTGTCCCATGACCACTTGGTTAGTTCCTACAAGTTAAATTGGTCCTGTGCGAGGTGTTAACGCCTCTCATAGGGCCGTTTGGAGTTTTTTTTTTATTTTCGCCCTCTAACGGCATATTTTTAAGCCTAGGACTATATATTTTTATATTATCATCGCATTCTGAAACCGAGAGAGCTGTGACCACGTGGTCAGTTCCTGCGAGTTACAATGGTCTCGTGCGAGGGGTTGCGCCTCTTATGGGGAGGTTTGGGTCTTGTTATGGGTTTTTGCCTTCTAATGACATGTTTTAATCCTAAATCTAAATATTTTCAAATTACCATCGTATTCTGAATTTTGTGTCCCGTGACCTCGCGGTCAGTTCTTGCAGGTTATATTAGTCTTGTGCGAGGTATTCCCACCTCTCACGGGGTCGTTTGCGGTTGTTTTGGGTTTTCTCCATCTAATGACACGTTTTTATGCTTATGTTTAGGTTTTTTCAAATGATCATCCTGTACTCAAATCGGTGGTTACCTAACCACACGATTCATTCATGCGAATGACATTGGTCCCGTGAGTGGTGTTCACACCTCTCATAGACCGTTTTGGGGTGTTTTGGGTTTTCTCACTCTAACGGAAGGTTCTGAAGCCTAAGCCTATATACTTTCAAATTATCATCGTATTTTCAAACTAGGGATCCCATGATAACGCGATAAGTACCTGCCAGTTACATTGGTCACGTACGAGGTGTTAGAGCCTCTCATGGGGCCATTTAAAAGGTTTAATAAGGTTTCGCCCTCTAATGGCATGTTTTTAAGAACATGTATAAATATTTTCAAGTTTTCATCCTATTCCCATGCCCGATGGTACTGTGACCACGCGGTCAGTTCTAGCGAGTTTTATTGGTCCCGTGCGAGATGTTTACGCCTCTCATGGAGCCATTTAAAGGTGTATTGGGTTTTTCCCATCCAACAACATGTTATTAAGCCTATGTCTAAATATTTTCAAATGACAATCATATTCTAAATTTGGGGGTCCCGTGACCATTTGGTCATTTCCTGTGAGCAACATTAGTCCCGTAGGAGGTGTTCCTGCCTCTCCCGGGCCGTTTGGGGTGTCTTTTGGGTTTTTCTCTCTCTAATGACATGTTTTAATACGAAGTCTATATATTTTTAAATTATCATCATATTCTCAAATTAGGGTTCCCGTGACCACGCAGTCAGTTCTTGCGAGTTACCTTAGTCCTATGTGATGAGTTCACACCTCTCACGAGGCTGTTTTGAGTTTTCGCCCTCTAACGGCATGTTTTTAAGCCTAAGTCTATATATTTTCTAATTATCGTTATATTCTCAAACCGGGGTCCTGTGACCATGCGGTTAGTTCCTACGAGTTATATTGGTCCCATGCGAGATGTTTGCGCCTCTCACGGGGCCTTTTGTGGGCGTCTCTTAAGATTTTGCCCTCTAACAACATGTTTTTAAGACCAAGCCTAGATATTTTTACATTGTCAATGTTTTCCCAATTTGGTGGTCCCGTGACCACACGCTCAAGAATTTGAAGTTACATTAGTCTCGTTCGAGGTGTTCGCGCCTCTCACGAGCCATTTGGGGGGCATTTTCAGTTTTGTCCCTCAAACGACATGTTTTTAAGTGTAAGTCTAGGTTTCTTCAAATTAACGTCATACTCTCAAATCGGTGATCCTGTGACCACGCGACCGGTTCTTAAGAGATACATTAGCCTCGTGCGAGGTGTTCTCACATCTCACGGGGCCGTTTGGGGGTCTTTTGTGGTTTCTCACTCTAATGCCATATTTTTAAGCCTAAGTCTAGTTATTTTCAAATTATTATCGTATTCTCAAAACTAGGATCACATGACCATGCGGTTCATTCCTGCGAGTTATAATTGTCCCATGCGATGTGTTTGCACCTCTCACGGTGCCGTTTGGGGGGTGTTCAAATGTTTTTCCCTATAATGGCATGTTTTAAGCATAAGTCTAGATATTTTAAAATTGTTGTAGTATCGTCAGACCGAGGGTACCGTGACCATGTGGTCAGTTCTTGTGGGTTATATTGGTCTCGTGCGAGGTATTTATGCCTTTTACGGATCCGTTTGGGGGGGTATTGGTTTTTTCCCTCTAACGACTTGTTTTTAAGGCCAGGTCTAGATATTTTCAAATTACCAATATTTGGGTCATGCGACCTTGCGGCCATTCTTGCGAGTTACATTAGTCCCGTGCGATGTGTTCGCACCACTCATTGGACCATCTAGGGGGTGTTTTGGGTTTTTTCTCTGTAACGTCATGTTTTCAGACTATGTCTAGACATTTTCCAATTATCATCATATTCTCAAAATGGGGGTCCTGTGATCACGCAGTCGCACGAAATATTTTCCAATTACATTGGTCCTGTGCGAGGTGTTCACACCTCTCACGGACTATTTCGGGGGTGTTTTGAGATTTTTCCCTCTAACGGCATGACTTTTAGGCTAAGTATAGATATGTTATAACTATCAGTCTATTCTCAAACCGAGGGTCATGTGACCACGCGACGACTTTCTGGGAGTCACATTGGTCCCCTGCGAGGTCTTCGCGCCTCTCACGGGGCCTTTTTTTTTGGCTTTTAGCCGTCTAACAACATGTTCTTAGCCCTAAGTCTAGATATTATCAAATTATCATCCAATTCTAAGACCGATGGTCCCGTGACCATGCGATTAGTTCTCGCGAGTTACATTTGTCCGGTGCGAGGTGTTCGCACCTCTCACCGGGCCGTCTAGAGGTCTTTTGGTCTTCCACACTCCAACTAAATATTTTAACCCTAAGTTTTGATGTTTCCATATTATCATTGAATTCTCAAATGGGGGGTCCCGTGAACACGCGATCAGTTCCTGTGAGTTACATTGGTCCCGTGCGAGGTGTTCGTGCCTCTCAGGGGACCGTTTAGGGGTTTTTATGAGATTTTAGCCTCTAACGGGTTGTTTTTAAGAATAAGTCTAGATATTGTCAAATTACCATCCCAATTTAATACCGGGGGTACCATTATCATGCGGTGTATTACACTGTGTTATATTGGTCCCATGCGTGGTGTTTGCGCATCTTACGAGGCTGTTTTGGGGGTGTTTTGGGTTTTCATCCTCTAACGGCATGTTTTAAGACTATGTCGAGATATTTTAAAATTATTGTTGTATTCTCAAATCGGGGGTCCCCCGCGGTCTGTTCCTATGAGTTATAATGGTCCCGTGCGAGGTGTTTGTGCCTCTCAAAGGGCCATTTTATTTTTTGGGGGTTTTCATCATCTAATAGAATGTTTTTATTCCTATGTCTTCATATTTTCAAATTATTGGCATATTCTCAAACCAAGGGTCCCGTGACCCCACGATCAGTTACAGTGAGTTACATCAATCCCGTGTGATGTCTTCGCACCTCTCACGATACTGTTTAAAGGGTGTTTTGGGTTTTCTCCCTCTAAAGATCATTTTTTTAGGCCCACGTTTAATATCTTTAGCCTAGCATCATATTCTTAAACCAGGGGTCCCGTTACCACGAGGTCAGTTCATGCGGTTCCATTGGTCCCATGTGAGGTGTTTGTGCATCTCAAGGGGCCATTTAGCTGGTGTTTTGGGTTTCGCCCTCTAACGACAGGTTTTTAAGACTAAGTCTATATCTTTTTATATTATCATTACAATCTATAATCGAGGGTATCGTGATCATGTCGTCAGTCCCTAAGAGTTATATTCGTCCTGTGCGAGGTGTTTCTGCCTCTTACGAGGCCGTTTGGGTGGTGGTTTGAGTTTTTGCCCCCAAACGACATGTTCTTAAGCCCAAGTCTAGATATATATACATTACCATCGTATTTTCAATATGGAGTCGCATGACCTAACAGTTAGTTCCTGTGAGTTACATTTGTCCCGTGTGAGGCGTTCACGCCTCTCACGGGGCCGTTTGGGGGTGTTTGGGAATTTTGCCCTCTAACAGCAAATTTGTAGGCCTAAGTCTAGGTTTCTTTTAAATTATCATCCTATTCTAAAATCGGTGCATACGTGACCACGCGATCCATTCTGGTGGGTTACATTGGTCCTGTGCGAGGAGTTCGCATCTCTCATGGGTCGTTTGGATGTTTTTGCATTTTCGCACTCCAACGACATGTTTTTAAGCCTAAATCTAGATATATTCAAATTATCAACGTATTCTCAAATTGGTGGTCCCGCGACTACCCGATCAATTCATGTAAGATACATTAGTCCCGTGCAAGGTGTTCGCTCCACTAACAGGGCCATTTAAAGGGTGTTATATGATTTCTCCCTCTAACGGCATGCTTTTAACAAAAGGTCTTAATATTTTCAAATTATCATAACTCATATCGAGGGTACCCTGACCAAGCATGCAGTTCCAGGCAGTTATATTGGTCCCATGCGAGGTGTTTTTGCCTCTCACAGAGCAGTTTAGGGTGGTGTATTTCATTTTGGTCCTCTAATGACATGTTTATAAGGCTAAGTCTTGATATTTTCAAATTACCATCGTATTCTCAATTTGGGTGTCTTGTACCTAGTGGTCACGCCCCCACGAGGTCATTTGGGGGGTGTTTTGGGGTTTTCCTCTCTAACGACATGTTTTATGCCTAGGTCTAGATAGTTTCAAATTATCATCGTATTCTCAAATCATTGGTCCCGTGACCACATGGTCCATTCCTGTGAGTTACATCAGTTCTATGTGAGGTGTTCACACCTCTCACGGGGCTATTTCGGGGCTGTTTTGATTGTTCTCCCTCTAACGACATGTTTTTGAGCCTAAGTATATATGTTTTATAATTATTGTTGAATTCTCAAATCGGGGATCCCTTTACCACATGGTCAGTTCCTGCAAGATGTTTGCACCTCTGACGGGGCCGTTTGGGGGCTGTTTTATGATTTTGTCGTCTAATAGCATGTTTTTCAGCCCAAGTCTAGGTATTTTCTCATTGTTATCGTATTCTCAATCTAGGGGGCCCATGACCACCCGGTTAGTTCGTGAGAGTTACATTAATCCCATGTGAGGTGTTTGCATCTCCCGCGAGGCTATTTGGTGAGTGTTTGGGGTTTTTGTCCTCTAACGACATATTTTTAAGCCTAAGTCTATATATTTTCAAATTATCATTGTATTATCAAACTGGAGATCCCATGACCACGCGGTCAGCTCCTGCGAGTTATATTCGCCCCGTGTGAGGTGTTCGCGCCTCTCAATTAGCCATTTGGGGGGATGTTAAAAGGTTTCTCTCTTCAACAGTATTTTTTTAAGAATAAGTCTAGATATTTTAAAATTATCATCCTGCTATCATACTGAGGCTATAGTGACCATGCGATCAATTTCTTCCAGTTATATTGGTCACGTTCGAGGTGTTTGAACGACTCATGGATCCGTTTAGGGGTGTTAAGGTGTTTTCCCCCTAACAACATGTTTTTTAGCCTAAGTCTATATATTTTCAAATTACCAATTTGGGGGTCACGTGACCACGTGGTCAGTTCCTAGGAGTTACATTAGTCCCGTGCAAGGCGTTTGCGCCTCTCTCGGGGCCATTTAGGGAGTGTTTTGAGTTTTTGCACTCTAACGACATGTTTTTAGCCTAAGTCGAGATATTTTCAAATTATTATCAGTGGTCCTAGGATCATGCGATCAGTTCTTGTGATTTACCTCATTCCTTTGTGAGGTGCTCACACGTCTCACGGGCTATTTTGGGAGTGTTTTGACTTTTTTCCCTTTAATAGCATTCTTTTCTGCCTAAGTTGAGATACTTTATAATTATTTGTGTATTCATAAACCGAGGGTCCTTTGACTACACGGTTCAGTTTCAGGGAGTCAAATTTGTCCCGTGTGAGGTCATTGTGCCTCTCATGGGGCCTTTTTTTGGGTTTTCCCCCTTTAACAGCACATTTTTAACCTTAAGTCTAGATATTTTCTAATTATAATCCAATTCTCAAATCGATGGTCCCGTGACCATGTGATCAGTTTTTACAAGTTAAATTGGTTCGGTGCGAGGTGTTCACAACTCTTAAAGGGCCATTTAGGGGTGTTTTAGGTTTTCGCACTATAACTAAATGTTTTAAGCCTAAGTCTATTAGTTCTCTAATTATCATTGTATTATCAAATCAGGGGTCTTATGACCACGTAGTTAGTTCCTGCATGTTACATTGGTCCCGTACGAGATGTTCGTGCCTCTCACGGGGCCGTTTCGGGGTTTTTACTAGATTTCTCCCTCTAATGGGATATTTTTAAGCGTAAGACTAGATATTTTCAAATTATCATCCTATTTCCATACCGGGGGAACCGCTACCATGTCGTATATTATAGTGAGTTATATTGGTCCTATGAGTGGTGTTTGCGCCTCTCACAAAGTCATTTGGAGGGTAATTTAGGTTTTCTCTCTCTAACGGCATGTCTTTGACCCTAAGTCCGTATAATTCCAATTTTCATCGTAATTTCAAATCGGGGGTCCCGTGAGCCCGGGGTCCATTCCTATGATTTACATTGGTCCCGTGCGAGGTGTTTGCACGTCTCACAGGGCAGTTTCTCTTATTTTCTGGGTTTTCACCCTCTAACCGGATGTTTTTAGGCATAAGTGTCGATATTGCCAAAGCATCATCCTATTATCATACCGGGGGTACCGTTACCACGCGGTCTATTACAGCGTAGTATATTGGTCCCATGCATGGTGTCTGCACCTCTTACGAGGATGTTTCGATGGTATTTTGGGTTTTCGCCCTCTAACGACATGTTTTTAAGCCTAAGTCGAGATAATTTCGAATTATTATTATAATCTTAAATTGGGGGTCCCCTGACCCCGCAGTCCGTTCCTGTGAGTTACATTGGTCCCATTTTCATCCCCTAACAGCATGTTTTATGCCTATCTCTTGATATTTTCAAATTATCATCGTAATCTCAAACAAAGGATCCCGTGACCCCCGCGGTCAGTTACTGTGAATTACATTGGTCCCGTGTGATGTCTTCGCACCTCTCACAGTGTCGTTTAAAGGGTGTTTTGGGTTTTCTTCCTTTAAAGGGAATCTTTTAAGCCCAAGTTTAGATATCTTCAACTTATCGTCGTATTATTAAAGGAAGGGTCCCGTTACCATGAGTTCAGTTCTTGCAATTCCATTGGTCCTGTGCGTGTTGTTCGTTCCTCTCAAGGGGCCGTTTGGATGGTGTTTAGGGTTTCACCCTCTAATGAAATGTTTTTAATCCTAAGTCTGTTTATTTTAATGTACCATCGCATTCTCAAACAGGGGGTGCCGCGACCATGTGATCAGTTCCTACAAGTTATATTGGTCCCATGCGAGGTGTTTGTGCCTCGCACAAAGTCGTTTGGATGGATTTCTCCCCCTAAAGGCATGTTTTTAAGACTCAGTCTAGATATATACACATTACAATCATATTTTCAATATGGGGTCCCGTGACCTCGCGGTCAGTTCCTATGCATTACATTAGTCCCATTTAAGGTGTTCGCACCCTCTCACGGGGCCGTTTGGGGGTATTTGGTATTTTCACCCTCTTTTGGCATGTTTTTAAGCCTATATGTAGTTTTAAATTATCATCCTATTCAAAAATCGGTGGATACGTGACCACGTGATCCATTCTACCGGGTTATATATGTCCCCTGCGAGGTGTTCGCACCTCTTATGGTGGGGTGTTTTGTATTTTGTCTGTTTAACGACATGTTTTTAAGCCTAAATCTATATATTTTAAAATTATCAATGTATTCTCAAATTGGTGGTCCCGTGACTACCTCTAATGGCATGCTTTTAACCAAAAGTCTTAATATTTTCAAATTATCGTAACTCATATCGAGGGTATCGTGACCAATTGGGAAGTTCCTAGGAGTTATATTAGTCTCGTGCGAGGTGTTTGCACCTCTCATGGAGTTGGTTGGGGGTGTATTGGGTTTTTTTCTCCTAACGACATGTTTATAAGCCTATGCCTAGATATTTTGAAATTACCATCATTTTCTCAAATTGGGGGTCCCGTGACAATGCGGTCAATTCTTGCTAGTTGCATTAGTCCATTAGATGTGTTTCCTCTCTAACGGAATGTTTTGAGCGTAAGTCAAGATATTTTCAAATTATCATCGTATTCTCAAATCGGGGGTCCCATGACCACGCAGTCCATTCGTGTGAGTTACATCGGTCCTATGAGAGCTATTCACACCTCTCACGAGGTTGTTTCAGGGATGTTCTGAGTGCTCACCCTCTAACAACATGTTTTTAAGCCTAAGTCTATATACTTTTTAATTATTGTTGTATTCTCGAATCGGGCGTACCATGACCACGTGGTCAGTTCTTACGAGATGTTTGCGCCTCTCGCGGGGCCGTTTAGGGGGTGTTTGATGTTTCTGCCATCTAATAACATGTTTTAAGCCCAAGTCTAGGTATTTTCTCATTGTTGTCATATTCTAAATTTGGAGTTCCCGTGACCACTAGGTCAGTTCCTACGAGTTGCATTAGTAATGTGCGAGGTCTTTGCACCTCCCACGAGGCAGTTTGGTGGGTGCATAATTATAGGGTTTTTAAAATTATCATCCCATTCTCAACTCGGTTGTCTTATGACCACGAAATCAGTTCTTACGAGTTACACTGTTCTTGTGCATGGTGTTCGCACCTCTCACGGGGTCGTTTTGGGGTGTTTCGGGTTTTCGCACTCTAACAACATGCTTTTAAGCCTAAGTATAGATATTTTCAAATTATCATTGTATTCTCAAATCGGGGGTCCCATGACCACGAGGTCAGTTTCTGTGAGTTAGTTTCATCCTTGCGAGATGTTCGCACCTCTCACGTTGCCGTTTGGGGGGTGTTAAAATGTTATGCCCTCTAACGACATGTTTTTAAGCATAAGTTTAGATATTTTCAAATTATCGTCCTATTATCATAGTGAGGGTACTGACACCACGAAGTCAATTCTTGCGAGTAATATTGGCCCCGTCCGAGGTGTTTGCACTCCTCATGGATCCGTTTGAGGGAGTACGGTTTTTTGGCCTCTGACGACATGTTTTTAATCCTAAGTCTAGATATTTTAAAATTACCAATTTTTGGGGTCACGTAACCATGCGGTCAGTTCCTGGGAGTTATATTAGTCCCGTGTGAGTCATTCAAACCTCTCACAGGGCCATTTGGGGGGTGTTTTCATTTTTTTTGTCTAACGGCAGGTTTTAATCCTAAGTCTAGATATTTTCAAATTATAATTGTATTATGAAACCTGGGTTCCCATGACCACGTGGTTAGTTCTTGAAAGTTACCTCAGTCCTATGCGAGGTATTCACACCTCTCACAGGGATGTTTCGGGTGTGTTTTGAGTTTTTCCCTCCAACGTCATGTTTTTAATCGTAAGTTTATATATTTTCTAATCATCATTGTTTTCTCAAACAGGGGGTCCTGTGACCACATGGTAAGTTCCTGCGAGTTATTTTGATCCCGTGTGAGACGTTTCCGCCTCTCAAGGGGCAGTTTCTTGGGTTTCTTATGTTTTTTACCTCTAACAACATGTTTTTATACCCAAGTCTTGATTGTTTCACATTGTCATCATATTCTCAAGTGCGGGGTCCCATGACCACATTGTGAATTCCTGTAAGTAACATTAGTCCCGTTCGAGGTGTTCGTGCCTCTCACGGGGCTGTTTGGGGGGTGTTTTGGGTTTTCACCCTCTAAGGGCATGTTTTTAAGCCTAAGTCTAAGTTTTTTCAAATTATCTTACTATTCTCAAATTGGTGGTCCCGTGACCACACGATCAGTTCTTACGAGTTTCCTTGGTTCCGTACGAGAGTACTCGCACATCTCAAGGCGTCAATTGAGGGTGTTGGGAATGTTTTTAAGCCTAATTCTGGTTATTTTTAAATTATCATCGTATTCTAAAACCGTGGGTCCCATCACCACTCGATCAATTCTTGTTAGTTACATTCGTCCTATGTGAGGTGTTCGCGCCTCTCATATGGCCTTTTGCAGGGTGTTAAAAGGTTTATCCCTCTAACGACATGTTTTTAAACATAAGTATAAATATTTTCAAATTATTATCCTATTATCATATCGAGGCTATCGTGGCCACAGGGTCAGTGCCTGTGAGTTATATTTGTCCCATGAGAGGTGTTTGTGCCTCTCATGGATCCGTTTGGGGGTGTATTGGGTTTTTGTCCCCTAACGACATGTTTTCAAGCCTAGGTCTAGATATTTTCAAACTACCAATTTGGGGGTGATGTGACCATGAAATAAGTTACTAGGAGTTACATTAGTCCCATGCGAGGTGTTCGCGCCTTTAACGGGGCCATCTTGGAGTTATTTTGGGGTTTTGCTCTCGAACAACATGTTTAAAGCCTAAGTGTAGATATTTTCAAATTATCATTGTATTCTCTAACCGGGGGTCCTGTGACCACGCGATCGGTTCTTATGAGTTACATCACTCCTATGCAGGTTGTTCACACCTCTCACGTGGCTGTTTCGGGGGTGTTTTGAGTTTTCGCCCTATAACGGCATGTTTTTAAGCCAAAATCTATATATTTTCAAATTATTATGGTATTATCCAACTGGGGGTCATGTGACGACGTGGTGAGTTCCTACGAGTTGTATTTGTCCCGCACGAGATTTTTCCACCTCTTAAGGGGACGTTTGGGGGATGTTTTATGTTTTTCCCCTCAAATAACATATTCTTAAGGCCAAGTCTAGATAGTTTCAAAATGTCATCATTTTTTGAATCCGGGGATCTTGTTCCCACGCTGTCTGTTCCAGCGAGTTACATTAGTACCGTGAGATTTGTTCGCGCCTCTCACGGGGCCGTTTGGGGGGTGATTGTGTTTTTGCCCTCAAACGGATTGTTTATAAGACTAAGTCTCAATTTTTTCAAATTGCCGTCCTATTCTAAAACCGATGGTCCCGTGACCACGCGATTTCGTCTTAAGAGTTGCATTGCTCCCGTATGAGGTGTTCGCACCTCTCACGGAGCCGTTTGTGGGTGCCTTTCATTTTCATGCTATAATGGCATGTTTTGAAGCCTATGTATTCATATTTTCAAATTATTATTGTATTCTCAATCTAGGGGTCCCATGATCATGCAATCAGTTTCTGCGACTTACATTGGTCCCGTGTGAGGTGTTCACGCCTCTCACATGGACATTTGGGGGGTGTTATGAAGTTTTTCCCTCTAACGACATGTTTTATGCATAAGTCTAAATATTTTTCAAGTTATCGTCCTATTCTTATACTGAGGGTACCGTGACCATGGGGTCACTTCCTACGAGTTATATTGGTCCCGTGTAAGGTGTTTGTGCCTCCTATGGATCCGTTTGGGGGTGTATTAGGTTTTTGCTCTCTAACGACTTGTTTTTAAGTCAAAGTCTAAATATTTTAAAATTACCAATTCGGGGGTAACATGACCTAGCAGTCAATACCTCAGAGTTACATTAGTCTCGTGCGAGATTCACATTTCTCTTGGTGACATGTGGGGGGGGGGGGGGGGGGTTGGATTTTCTCCCTCTAACTTAATGTTTTTATGTGTAAGTCTAAGATTTTTCAAATTACCATACTATTCTAAAATTGGTGGTCCCGTGACCACTCGATCAGCTATTACTAGTTACATTGGTCCCGTACGAGGTGTTCATAACTCTCACGGGGCCGTTTGGGGGTGTTTTGGGTTTTCGCACATTAACAAAATTTATTAATCCTAAGTCTCGATGTTTTCAAATTATCATCGTATTCTCAAACCAGGGGTCCTGTGACCACGTGGTCAGTTCTTGCGAGGTGTTCCGACCTCACACAAGGCCGTTTAGGAGGGTTTATGAGATTTCTAGCTCTAACGGGATGTTTTGACACTTTAACGAAATTTATTAAGATTGAGTCTAATTTTTTTCAAATTATCATCGTATTCTCAAACCAGGGGTCCTGTGACCACGGGGTCAATTCTTGTGAGTTACATTAGTCTCGTGCGAGGTGTTCCTATATCTCACAGGGCCGTTTAGGGGTTTTATTAGATTTCTCCCTCTAACGGGATGTTTTTAAGCATAAGTTTTGATATTGTTTAATTATGATCCTATTTCCATACCGGGGATATTATTACCATGCAGTCTGTTCCAGCGAGTTATATCGGTCCCGTGTATGGTGTTTGTGCCTCTCACAGGATCATTTGGAGGGTGTTTTAGGTTTTCTCCCTCTAACGAGATGTCTTTGAGCCTAAGTCTAGATCTTTCAAATTATCGTCGTAATCTCAAACTGGGAGTCCCTTGAACCAGCGGTCCATTCCTATTAGTTACATTGGTCCTGTGTGAATAGGGTCATTTTTGGGGATTTTTGGGTTTTCATCTTCTCGCAACATGTTTTTATTCCCAAGTTTAGATATCTTCAAATTATCATTGTATACTCAAACCAGGGGTACCATGATCAGGTAGTCAGTCCCTGCGAGTTACATCGATCCAATGAGAAGTGCTCGCACATCTCACGAGGCTGTTGAGGGGTGTTTTGGGTTTTCTCCCTGTAACGAAATGTTTTTAAGACTAAGTTGATAAATTTTTAAATTATCGTTGTATTCCCAAATTTAAAGTCCCATAACCACGCGATATGTTTTTACTAGTCACATTGGTCCCGTGCGAGGTGTTTGCGCCTCTCACAGGGTTGTTTGCTATTTTTTTGTGTTCTCATCCTCTAATAGCATGTTTTTATGCCTAAGTCTTGATATTTTCAAATTATCTTCTTATTCTCGAATCGAGGGAGTCGTGACCTCACGGTCAGTTACTGTGAGTTACATTGGTCTCATGTGATGTCTTCGCACCTCTCACGGTGCAGTTTAAAGGGTGTTTCGGGTTCTCGCCGTCTAAAGGGAATTTTTTTATGCCCAAGTTTAAATATCTTCAAATTATCATCGTCTTCTCAAACCAAGGGTCCCATTACCACGAGGCAAGTTCCTGCAGTTACATTGGTCCCGTGCATGGTGTTCATGCCTCTCAAGGGGCCGTTTGGCTAGTGTTTTTATTTCGGCCCTCAAACAACATGTTTTTAAGCCTGAGTCTATATATTTTGAAATTATCATCGCATTCTCAAATCGGGGGTCCCGTGACATTGTGGTCAGTTCCAATGAATTATTTTGGTCCCGTGCGTGGTGTTTCGTCCTCTCACGAGGCTGTTTTGGTCGTGTTTTGGGTTTTTTCCCCCTAATGACATTTTGTAAGCCCAAATCTGGATATACATTATCATCGTATTTTCTATATGGGTTCCCGTGATCTCTCAGTTAGTTCTAATGGGTTACATTAGGCCGATGCAAGGTGTTCGCGCCTCTCACGAATTCAATTGGGAGTGTTTGGGAGTTTCGCCCTCTAATGGCATGTTTTGAAGCCTATGTCTAATATTTTTTTTAAATTATCACATTATTCTCAAATTAGTGGATACGTATCCACACAATTTGTTCTTGCGAGTTATATTAGCCTCATGCGAGGTGTCCGTACCTCTCACGGGCCGTTTGGGGGTGTTTTGGGTGGTCGCACTCTAGCGACATGTTGTTAAGCCTAAAATCTATATATTTTCACATTATCATCGTATTCTCAAACTGTTAGTACCATGACTACGCAGTCGGTTCTTGTTAGTTACATTAGTTATGTGCGCAGTGTTCACACTTCTCACACGGTCGTTTAAAGGGTGTTATACGATTTTTCCCTCTAATGACATGCTTTTAACAATAAGTCTTAATACTTTGAAATTATCATAACTCATATCAAGGGTGCCGTGACCAAGCGGGCAATTCCTACGAGTTATATTGGTCTCGTGCGAGGTGTTTGCGCCTCTCATTGCCCCATTTGAGGGGTCTATGGGGTTTTTGCCCTCTAACGACATATTTATGAACCTACGTATAAATATTTTCAAATTACTGTCGTATTCTCAATTGGGGGTCCCATGACCATGCAGTCAATTCCAGCGAGTTACATTAGTCCCGTGCGAGGTGTTCGCGCCTCTCATGGGGCCATTTCGGGGTGTTTTGTTTTTCTCTCTCTAACGAGTTATTTTAATCCTATGTCTAGATATTTTAAAATTATCATCGTATTCTCAAATCGGGGGTACTGTTACCATGTGGTCAATTCCTGCTGTCACACCCCGCCTAATTCTAGCGTCGGCCACCACCAAAAGTAAGTCGGGCGGGAGTAAATAAAATACCGTTCTTAGCATGAGACAGATATGAGACATAAATAAATTAGTCCATAAGATAAATAATTGAATCAATCTCAAATGATAATGAACAACTAAGTGATAAAAGATCCATAACATGCTAACTCCAAAAAATTCATTCTCCAATAATGATTAAATAAAATCTGAATACTCCCAACAAAAATCCTTTAAACAACTTTGGAACCGAATGGACCAATAAAACCCAAATGAAGTCTCATAATTAATATGACTGAAAAGGAAAGTTTAACAAAACTATGCCATAAAAGAATATCTTGTGGTGCACCTCCAAATGATAACTCTGATATATTTATGCAGCTTCTCCAATTTTAATCCTGAAAAAGATTAGTCAACACATGGGACAGAGCTAAAGCCCCGATCAAGAATACACACTACTCCACTCAAATAGGATCCTTGAATCCAGACAGTAGCATTATATGCAATAAATATCATAATAGAGTATATTAAATTAAATGGGATAATTAAACGCGATAAATATAAACAACTAACTACCCGCAAAAATCCACATTTATAAAGGCACACCAATATGATTTTTAATTCCAAAGTCCCACGATGTTAATTTCATTAAATTAACCATCTTTTATTATAACCTCATTTTATTATGGCGGTCCTCCCGCCTCGGGTGATTTCACCACCAAAATACACATCCCCTCGTCAAAACGCCGACTGGCCCGTTTAAACTGTTGGCCCTTGCGGACTGACGAGATTCAACACACGACACGACATAAAACGTCGGCTGGCCCACTTAAACTATCGGCCCCCGCTGATTATGTCACCAATATATTTTAATACCCGTCTTATTATCTTAGGTATTAGTTCTCAATTTCTCAATTCACAATTTATAAATTACCCCACTATTTTATTAATGTCAGATCCTCAAAATAGCCCTTAGTCACATACCTAAGGGTCCCCAAGTTATCAATACGTCCTAACCTATGTATAGGAGGATTTTCTAACATAAATCTTAACCTAGTCTCATACCTAGACTAGCGTAATGACGATAAAGTAATAAAAATCAGCCCACCCTCGACATGATTAAACCGTGATAATTTTCCCTCACTAGTCCCATTCTTAGAAGAAATTCTAAAATATAGGGAGAGCAATAATACCCAACAACCCGTCGTCACAATGATATTTAATAATACCAAGAAGTCATACCATTAAGAATAATTAACCAACGTATAAAACTACGCATGATAGTCCAATTCAATTAAATCTTTAATTTAATTATCACAACGTCAATAATACCCTAATAATCTCATTTAATTATTTTAAATTAAATACAAACTTTTCATCATATATACATCAAAAACCAAATTTTATTATCTCTACATGTATTAAATGAGTTATACGCACCCAAAAAATATTTATTTTAAAACTAGGATTTTTCTACATACACGTTACAACAATAAAACCCAAAATCACTCATGAATCCTACGTACCCAAAGGGTTATGAATATTATTCAGATTAAAAGATTTTACAAAAATATCCCCATAATTAGTGTCCACTTTTTATAGTTAAGTTACTAATTATTTTTAAGAAAACATGTAATTAAGTGTTTAGGCGACACTTAAAACGCATAATAATAAATGAAAAGAATAAAGTATTCATGCATGTGAAGATCGTGTTCAAAATCTGATTAGAAATCTAGATTCGTTGCAAACAATTTATCAAAAGAGTGTTCTTGAACCAACTTGATTAGACCCCTATTAAGCCTCCCAAAACATGTGACAAAAATCTATATTATGAAGAAGGTTGATGATTACGGGTGAGAGGAAAAATATTTGGAAGTGTTCTATGTCGAAAAACTGGAGAAAAAGTGATTATAAGATGTCTCCCTACAAAATAACAAGGTTATAAAGTGATTAGGAGTCTTAATCCTACACAAACACCCGAAAAAGGCTTGTTGCTCACGTTTTCTGGGAGGGTTGATCGATCGACCCCCACGCATCGATCGATCGATCATGCATAAAATCTGACAGTTCGCCCATAAAAATATAAGGGACAATTATTTCTAAAAATCATATAAAATCCATTTTAACTCCAATTTTAATTCCTCTTTAAGTTTTATTCTTCTAAAATTATAACCAACATACTTAGCTAATAAAAATCATTACATTCAAAATTTTAATTTTCCCAAAAATTCCTATTAATTAATATAATAATAAAAAAAATACGGGGTGTTACACCTGCGAGCTACATTGTAATGATCAAAATTACAAACATATAAGTACAACCTATGTTGATGGAAAGGATCAAAATTGCACAAGTAAATGACCGACAACCGAAGAAAATAAGAAAAAAAGTTTTTGAAGGGAATAAGATTGAATATGTGATACGAGATGATATGTTGAGGTTTGGAAATAGAGTTTGTGTTCCATGTGATACCTAACTAAGGAGGAAAATTTAAGAGGAAATCCATTATCAAGATTCAAATTTCATCCCGGATGTACAAAGATGTATAGTGATATTCGAGAAGTATTTCGGTGGAATAACATGAGAAGGGAGATAGGGAATTTATATCTTAGTGTTTGGTTTTTTCATCAAGTAAAAGCTGAACATCATAAACCATCAGGATTAATATAACCCCTACCTATCCCCGAGTGGAAATGGGAACATATTACTATGGATTTTGTGATAGGTTTGCCAAGGAGTTCAAATGTTAATGATTCTATTTGGGTAATTATTAATAGGTTAACTAAATCTTCTCATTTTCTTACCATTAATATTACCCATTCTATAGAAATTTTAGCTAAGTTGTACGTGCGGCAAAATTATTATGCCACATGGAACCCCAATTTCAATTGTTTTTCATGGTGATCCTAGATTTGTGTCTCGCTTTTGGAAAATCCTACAAGCAGCCGTGGGAACACAATTGAATTTCAGCACCACTTTTCATCCTAAAACGGATGGATAATCTGAGAGAACAATTAAAACCTTAGAGGATATGCTTAGGGCATGTGTACTTGATCTCAAGGGGGATTGGGATGATCATTTACCGTCAGTATAATTTTCATATAATAATAGTTATCAAGAAAGAATTCAAACGTCTCTGTATGAGGCACTCTATGGTAGAAGCTGTCGTTCCCCTGCATGTTGCGTAGAAGTTCAAGATTGAAAATTGTTAGGAACATAATTGATCCATTTCACAACATAGAAGGTAAAATTGATACAAGACCGACTTTGAATCTCTTAAAGCTATGAAAAGAGTTATGTTGATAATCGACACCGACAGTTGGAATTCCAAAGAGGAGATTATGTGTTCTTGCGTGTATCACCAACAAAGGGAGTAATCCGATTTAGGAAGAAAGGGAAGTTCAGTGCACTATGCATAAGACCTTTTGAAATCCTTAAAAAGATAGGAGCTATTGCATATAGAATATCCTTACCCCCGAACTCTCTAGTGTGCATAATGACTTGAGGTAAAACTAAAATTTTGTAGATATATGAATTAGGTGTCTAACACAACAAACGGTGTGTTAGAGGGAGGGCCCAGCAATAAGTGATACCGAAATACGAAATAAGTGTTATATTTTGATTGGTTGGAAGGGGAGGCTAGTTTGGCCATCTTAAACACTTTGAAATAACATGCTTCTTCATCAAAATGGATTAAATTAAAGTCCTATCCCATATCCTAAGCTAAATGATCATTTTTGGGGTAAAAGAATGTAACTTTATGAAACTTTAGGGACTTGATTTAAAAAAAATGTTTCAGTGAGTAAACTGAAAATATAAAAACGACCTGTTTGTAAAAAAAATATTTTCAAGTACCTCTATGAAATATTAAAAATATATAGTAAGAAATTAACAAAATACCCTTTATGAGTAAAATGACCCTTGTACCCCTAATAACTTTCCACCTCTTACTTGACACCTTGTGTTGTACTTTTTCCAGCCCACCTTACACGTGTCGTACGTATAAATAAGGATAAAACACATGCCATATATTTAAAGAAGGCTAAAAAATGTGTTGTCGCTTGGTGAATGAAATAAAGACTGCAATACAACCTCCTTACGCGACACTTCAACGCCGACTCCCCAAAATGGAAGCTTAGTCACCCATACACTTGACAACACCCAACTAACTTTGAAAAACTATAAATAGCGCCTTTAGGATAAGTAATTACAATAAATTCATTCGAAAGATCACACAGAAATAAAGAGAGAAAATAAGGGAAAGTTTAAGAAGAAGTTTCGTCTTAAGAATTAACGAGTGATACAAGACTCGGTATCTGTTACTTCGTACTTTTGTTTTAGGTGAGTAATCCATGAAATTCCTTGGGTATTTTGATTATATGATATTGTGGAAACTATATATATTTTGGGAAGTGTTTTATACTCAATATAAATATTTGATACCAATGATTCTGTCTTTTTCTTATATGTGTATATCTCTCGATATATACATCTCATTTGAATTACGAAATTATTGACTTGGCCTATGGAAACTCTCTTACTATGTTGGCTTGACTATCAGGTGGAAATATTTGGGTGGTACCTTCCCAGCTAGTTTAACGGTAGGGTGCCCTAAATAAGGTGTTGTTTTAGAGATCATATTTTTTGTATCTGTCGTTACTAGGTTGAAACATTTGGTAGCACTATCTGTTCTGTTTGGGTATTAAAGTGTACATGGCCATTAAAATAAAATTCAATAATTGACATATTGGTCAATTGTTTTATTTGTTCTATTCTGAAAAAATGTATGCTTAGCTACTTTACATATATGTTATGCAAATTCATGTCTCTATATATATTCCTTCTACTCTAAATTGAATAGGTATCTTTTTTTTAAAAAAAACATGGAATATCAGAAGATTAAATCTGACACGGCTTTTAGCCGATGTTGTATAAATAACCATTTTTTAGTGAATGTTTAGGCCCGCAGATGGAAGGTAAATGTATTATGTTGAACATTCAACTTTTAGACCTCTTTTTGTTATTTAAATAAATTGTCTGTTGTATCAGACAGAGCATGTTTGGCTCTCTTGTACTAAGTTTTAAATTTTTTCTTAAGTTATTCGTTATTAATTTTAAATATAAATGAAGTTTCCTATAGAAATCTGTGATGACGTAATTCCGTCACTTTCACTATTTTACGATTCATAACCATGTGATTGTATTTTCGCTACATTTATTTAAGGAAACAATTAAATCAAGAATATTCGTCACCTTAGTGGAATGTCAAGACACTCATTCCGTATTACTAATTTTGGGTCGGTGTCGTGACTGAGGTGGTATCAGATCCTAGGTTATGAACCGATAGACTACTGGACATAATTTTCGAATATTATAAACTTTAAGTTTCCATACATAGGAAATAGCATTAAATATTCGACTTATGTGATAGCCCTCCATATGTCTTACAGTCTACATGTACTTTTTTATCTATAATTTTTCTTCTAATTTGCAATCTTGAGATAGTATATTACGTCTTATGTTTGGCCATGACTATAGAAAATGACCAAGATAAGATCAACTACGAGAACTAGTGGTTCAAGAATGGAAGGACTCGAAGGTTCATACAAGGCGATTCAGAGTCTGGCAAAGATTGTGGAGCATCAGGTGAATAATGGAGAAATAAGGAATCTTGAACTAACTAGTTGTACCATTGAACAGTTCAAGAAGTTGAATCCGCCTTCTTTTAAAGGTACTCCTAACCCCACTGGAGTAGAAAGTTGGGTGATGCAGATGGAAAAGATGCTCGATGTTCTTTGTGTACTGATGAACAAAGGGTTTCATTTGAAACATTTATGTTAGAAGGTGAAGTTGAACATTGGTGGGGAATGACTAAGAGAATACATGAGGAGAGGAATACTTACATAAGTTGGAATGACTTCTTAGTGGTCTTTTATGATAAATATTTCCCTCAAATTGTGAAAGATAAAATGGCAGATCAGTTCACGACTCAAGTGCAAGGGAATATGATGGTTAGTCAGTACAAGGCAAACTTTACTGAGTTATCCCATTTTGCTCCTTATGTTGTTATATCTGATGTTTTAAAAGCCAAGAAGTTTGAACGTGGGTTAAGGTTGAGTATTCGTAGTCGATTTTCCATCCTAAAGTTGACATCGTATAGCGACGTTGTGGCTAGGGATACGATAGGTGAAAGGGAAGGCGAGGAGTACAATCAAATTATAAATGGTTAGAGGAAGTTTCGGGATCAAATAGGAAAGAAACCAAATAGTAGAAATAATTTTAGGAGTACATCCAATTTTGGGGGAGCAAGTGATAACAAACCGTTTAATAAGAAGATATGTCACCGATGTGGAAACATGCATGGCGGACGACCATGTTACAAGGATACGGGATCTTGTTTCAGATGTGGACAGAAAGGACATCAGATGAAAGACTACCCGACCCCAAGAAAGACCCTGATATAGCCTTTAGGTGAAAAAAGGGCGAAGGTAGACAAGGTAGAGTTTTTGCACTTTCTGATACCCAAGCTTCTAATACAGTAGTGTCGGGTAGACTTTCTATATGTACACAACCATTTTAAGTTTTAATAGATCCTAGTTCTACGCGTTCTCTTGTGTATACGAGTTTTGTTAATGGTTTTCCAGATATTCCTGAACACTTGAATAATAGCATGCACGTTTCTACTCCTTTGGGTGAGTTATTGATGCGAACATTAGTATATAAGTCTTGCCCTATATATGTTAGTATTCATAAACTGTTCATCAATTTTATAGTTTTAGACATAAAAGACTTTGAAGTCAGTTTGGGGATGGATTAGTTAGGATCGTATCATGATAAGGTAGATTGTTTTGAGAAGAGAGTTACTTTCCAAATCCCTAACCAACCAGTTATCAATTTTGACGGAATTGGCATCGTATCCCATGCGTATTATCTCTGTAATGCAAGCGTGTAGTTTTCTTAAGAAGGGATGTCAAGGATTACTTGCAAGTTTTATTGATTTGCAAACAAAAGAGCCTTGTTTAGAAGATATTCCTATAGATAAACATTTTCTACATGTTTTTTCAGATGATTTACCTAGTCTTCCTCCTAGTACATAAAAATAGTTTATGATTAACCATATTTATGGAACTATATCAATCTCGAAACCACCTTATCGTATGGTACCTTTAGAATTAAGGCAATTAAAATTCCATTTGAAAGATTTATTAGACAAGGGTTTTATTCGGCCAGGTTTATCCCCTTGGGGTGCTCCAGTGTTATTTGTTAAAAAGAATGATGGGACGATGAGGTTATATATAGATTGCCATCAACTAAATAAGGTGACCATTAAGAATAAAGACCCATTACCTTGTATAGATTATTTGTTTGACCAACTTCAAGGTGCGCAAGTATTTCAAAATATTGACCTTAGGTTAGGCTATCACCAATTGAAGATTAAGGAAGATGATATTTTGAAATCAACTTTTCGTACTAGATATGGTCACTATGAATTCCTTGTGATGCCATTTGGACTAACTAATGCACTAGCTGCTATTATGGATATGATGAATAGGGTGTTCTTGAAATATTTGGATCACTGCGTGGTTGTTTTCATTGATGACATCATTATTTATTCCAAAAGTATTATAGAACATGAATAGCATTTAGAGACGGTATTACAAATCCTTACGAAGGAGAAATTATATGCAAAATTAAAGAAGTGTCAGTTTTGTTGCCTAGCGTCTCTTTTCTAGGACATTTCATTTCTAAAGAGGGAGTGTTGGTTGACCCTCAAAAGATCAAGGCAATACTAGCTTGGCCTAAACCAACTAATATGACGGAGATTCATAGTTTTCTTGGATTAGCAGGTTATTATCAAAGATTTGTTGATGGATTTTCTAGTATTGTCAAACCTGTATAGAGGTTAACCCAAAAGAAGGTGAAATGTGAATGGTCTGATGAAGTTGAGAATAGTTTTCAAGATCTTAAGAATCGATTAGTAATTTCCCCAAATTTGACTATTCCATCTGGGATAGGGGGATTTTTGATCTATAGTGATGCTTCTAAAAATGGTTTAGGATGTGTTCTAATGAAAAATGGAAAAGTATAATCTTATGCCTCGAGACAGTTAAAACCACATGAGAAAAATTATCCAACCCATGACCTAGAATTAGTATCTTTAATTTTTTCTCTTAAGATTTGGAGACATTATTTGTATGGTGAGACTTGTGAGATTTCTACCGATCATAAGATTTTGAAATATATCTTTAACCAGAAAGAGTTGAACATGAGACAAAGTAAGTGGTTAGAATTGATGAAGGACTATGATTTGAATATTCATTATGACCCATGGAAAGCAAATATAGTAGCTGATGATTTCAGTAGGAAGTCTAAACAGTATTTAGCATATCTTATTACCAGTCAGGAATCCCTGTTAAAGGATTTGAGAAGTACAAAAATAGATGTACATATATAGTAAAGTAGAAATAATAGCAAACTTACAAGTACAACCCATGTTGATGGAATGGATCAAAATTGCACTAGTAAATGACCGACAACTGAAGAAGATTAGAGAAGAAGTTATGGAAGGGAATATGATTTAATATATGAGACGAGATGATATATTGAGGTTTGGAAATAAAGTGTGTGTGCCATATGGTACGCAACCAAGGAGGCAAATTTTAGAGGAAAGTCATTTCTAGAGATTCACATTTAATCCCGGATGTACAAAGATGTATAAAGATCTTCAAGAAGTATATTGGTGGTATAACATGAAAAGGGAGATAGACAAATTTGTATCTCAGTGTTTGGTTTATCAACAAGTAAAATCTGAAAATCATAAACCATAAGGATTACTACAACCCCTACCTATCCCCGAGTTGAAGTGGTAACATATTACTATGGATTTTGTGACAGGTTTGCCATGGAGTTCAAATTGTAATCATTCTATTTGGGTAATTATTGATACGTTAACTAAATCTACTCATTTTCTTCGCATTCTAATTACCCATTCTTTAGAAAATTTTGGTAAGTTGTACGTGCGGTAAATTATTAGGCTTCATGGAACCCCAGTTTCAATTATTTCTGATCGAGACCCTAGATTTGTGTCTCGCTTTTGGGAAAGCCTACAAGCAGCACTGAGAACATAATTAAATTTCGGCTTTGCTTTTCATCCTCAAAACAGATGGACAATCTCAGAGAAGCATTCAAACCTTAGAGGATATGCTTAGTGCATGTGTACTTTATCTGAAGGGGAATTGGGATGATTATGTACTATCAGTAGAATTTGCATATAATAATAGTTATTAAGCAAGTATTCAACTCGATCCATATGATGCACTCAATGGTAGAAGGTGTTGTTCCCCTGCATGTTGGCTAGAAGTTAGAGAATGAAAATTGTCCAGACCAGAATTTATCAAGATCATGACAGAGAATGTAAATTTGATACAAGACTGAATTCGAATCTCTCGAAGCCGTTAAAAGAGTTATGTTGATAATCGACACCGACAGTTGGAATTCCAAAGAGGAGATTATGTCCTACATACAGAGGAACATTAAAAATCCTTGAAAGGATACGAGTTGTTGCATGTAGAATAACCTTACCCCCTGAACTCTCTAGTGGGCATAATTTTTTTCACGTATTAATGATGAATAAATATGTCCCATATGCAACACATATATTAAGTCACGAACCTCTTAAAGTTAGAGAATATTTGTCATACAATGAGCATCCGGTATAAATTTTGGACAATAAAGATCATGTATTACAAACAAGGTAATTCCATTAGTCAAAGTATTGTAGCAAAATCATTTCGTTGAGGAAGCAACATGGGAGAGGGAAGATGAAATAAAGGAGCGATATCCATTTCAGTTTAAAAATTAATGTTGGTCAAGTTTGCTAACCAAACTTTTTATAAGGAGGGTAGGATGTAATGACCCCACTTTTATATGTTCATATATAGTTTTAAATGTTGTATTATTTCATATGTGAAATGGATAATGTTAATTTATTATTTTTTATCTAATCCTCCCTTCATAACTCTATAAATATCAAATTAGTTACAAACATAAAATTTTAAAGTTTTTGGTAGAAATGTTCATAGTGGAGACTAGTTTTGACCATTTTATTTTAACAATTGACTTGAGGTAAAAACTAAAAAGTTGTTGATATATGAATTAGATTTGCAACAAAATAAACGGTGTCTTAAAAGAAGGGCCGAACAAGAAGTTATACCAAAATTATTAAATAACGGCAAATATGTCCATCCTTTAAGTCATTTTTGTCTTATTACCACACCATGTGTTATATTTTCATTGCATGGAAGGGGAGGCTAGTTTGGTCGGCTTAAACACTTTGAATAACCTCCATCTTCATTAAAATGGATTAAATCAAAGTCTTGTAGAATATCCTAAGAGAAATGATAGGTTTCGGGGTAAAAAATGTAATTTTATAATACTTTAGGGACTTGATTTTAAAAAAGAATGTTTCAGGGAGTAAAATGAAAATACAAAAAGGACCATTTTGTAAATAAAATATTTTCAAGGACCTCTATGAAATATTAAAGATATATAGTGTAAAATTATCAAAATACACTTTATGAGGAAAATGACCCTTGTACCCCTAATAACTTTTCACCTCGAGCTTGACACCTCGTGATGTACTTTTTCCACCACACCTTACATGTGTCATCAATATAAATAAGGTTAAAACACATTCCATGCATATAAATAATGCTAAAACAAGCATCGTCGTTTGTTGAAATAAAGACTGCAAGATTGCCCCGTTACACGACACATCAACGCCGACTCACAAGAATGGAATCTTAGTCACCCAAACACGTGTCAACACCCAAATAACTTTGAAAAAATATAAATAGAGCCATTAGGATCAGTTATTACAAGAAATTCATTCAAAATATTAGAGATAAATAACGAGGGAAAATACGAGAAAGTTTAAGAAGAAGATTCGTCTTAACAACTAAGGAGTGATCCAAGACTCGGTACCTGTAACTTCGTACTTCTATTTTAGGTGAGTACTCTATGACATTCCTTGCGAATTTTGATTAAATGATGTTATGCAAACTATATCTATTTTGTGAAATGTTTATCCTAAAAATACATCTTATACTGATGATTATGCCGTTTCTTATATATGTATATCTCTCAATACATACATCTGATTGGAATTATGAAATTATTGATTCGGCCTACAAAAACTCTCATACTATTTTGGACTTCACTACCGACTGGAAATATTTGGGAGTTACCTTCCCAACTTGTACCTTTAGTAACACTATTTGATCTCTCTGGGTATTTTCTAATTGTCTACGTATTTTCTCATTATCGTCGTATTCTCGATATGGAGGTCTTGTGATCGTGCGGTCAGCTCCTAGGAGTTATATTAGTCCCGTGCTAGGTGTTCGCACCTCTTATAGGGCCGTTTGAGTTTTCGCCCTCTATAAATTTTATAATCATGATTGTATTATCAAACTGGGTGTCCTGTGACCATGTGGTCAGTTCGTGTGAGTTATTTTAGTCCCGTGCGAGATGTTTGCACCTCTCATGGGGACGTTTTTTGGGTGTTTGATGTTTTTGCCCTATAACAACATGTTTTTAAGCCCAAGTCTAGATAGTTTCACATTGTCATCATATTATTAATATACGAGTGCTGTGACCATGCAGTCAGTTCATGCGTGTTACATGAGTCTCGTGCGAGGTGTTTGAGACTCTCACGAGGTTGTTTCCTCTAACGACTTATTCTTAAGCGTAGGTCTAGGTTTTTTAAAATTATCGTCCTATTCTCAAATAGATGTCCCGTGACCACACGATTAGTTCTTATGAGTTACATTGGTCCCGTGCGAGGTGTGCGAGGTGTTCGCGCCTCTTAAGCCTAAGTGTAGATATTTTCAAATTATCATCATATTCTCAAACTAGGGTTCCCATAACCACGGGATCAATTCTTGTGAGTTACAATTATCATCCGATTATCATACCGAGGCTATCGTTATCCGGGGGTCAGTACCTGCGAGGTATATTTGTCCCGTGCGAGGTGTTTGCGCCTTTCATGGATTTGTTTAGGGGTGTGCTGGGTTTTTACCCTCTAACTACATGTTTTTGACCTAAGTATTGATATTTTCAAATTACCAATTTGGGGTCACGTGACCAAGTCGTCAGTTTTGGGGAGTTGCATTACTGTCATGCGAGGTGTTCGTGCCTCTCACTGGGCCATTTGGGGTGTATTTTGCTCTCTAACGGCATGTTATAAGCCTACGTCTAAATATTTTTGAATTAACATTGTCTTCTCTAACCAGGGGTCCTGTGACCATGAGGTATGCTCCTATGAGTTACATCATTCCCATGCGAGGTGTTCACACCTCTCACAGGGCTGTTTTGGGGGTGCTTTGAGTTTTCTCCCTGTAACGGCATGTTTTTAAGCCCAAATCTATATATTTTCTACTTATCATTGTATTCTTAAACGGGGGTCAAACGACCACATGGTAAGGTCCTACGAGTTGTAATTGTCCTCTCCGAGACGTTTGCGCCTCTCACGGGGGAATTTGGGGGGTGTTTTATGTTTTTGCCCTCTAATAACATGTTTTTAAGCCCAAATATTCATAGTTTAACAATATCATCGTAATCTCAATCTAGGCGTCCCGTGACCATGCGGCCAGTTCGTGAGAGTTACATTAGTCCCGTACGAGGTGTTCGCACCTCTCACGGGGCCGTTTGGGGGGTGTTTTGGGTTTTCACCCTCTAACGAAATGTTTTTAAGCCTAAGTATAGGTATTTTCAAAATACCATCCTATTCTAAATTCGGTGGTCCCATGACCACGCGATCAGTTCTTACGAGTTTCATTGGTCCCGTACGAGGTATTCTCACCTCTCACAGGGTCGTTTGGGGGTGTTTTGGGTTTTCACAGTCTAACGACTTATTTTTATGCCTATGTCAAGATATTTTTAAATAAAAATCGTATTCTCAATCTAGGGGTACCATGACCACTCGGTCCGTTCCTGCGACTTACATTGGTCCCGTGCGTGGTGTTAGCGCCTCTCACGTGGCCGTTTGGGGAGTGTTATGAGGTTTTCTTCTCTAACGGCATGTTTTAAGGAGATGTCTAAATATTTTTCAAATTATCATCCTATTCTAAAATCGAGGCTACCGTGACCACGGGGTTAGTTCTTGAGAGTTATATTGGTCCCATTCGAGGTGTTTGCTCGTCCCATGGATCCGTTTAGGGGTGTATTGGGTTTTTTTCCCTCTAATGACTTTTCTTTAAGCCAAAGTCTAAATCTTTTCAAATTACCAATTTGGGGGTGATGTGACCTTACGATCAGTTCCTGAGAGGTACATTAGTCCCATGCGAGGTGTTCACGCCTCTCACGGTGTCATTTGGGGGTGGGGGGTGCTCTCTAAGGACATGTTTTAAGCCTATGTCTATATATTTTCATATAATCATTGTGTTCATAAATGAGGATCCCGTGACCACGCGGTGAGTTCCAGCCATTCACATCGGTGCTATGCGAGGTGTTCACACCTCTCACGGGGATATTTTGAGGGTATTTTGAGTTTTCACTCTCTGATGACATGCTTATAATCCTATGTCTATAAATTTTCTAATTTTATTTGTATTCTCAAATCGGGGGTCCCGCGATCATGCGGTCACTTCCCGCGAGTTACACTGGTCCCGTGTGAGGTGTTCGCGCCTCCCGTGGGGCCACTTTGTTGAATTTTTGCACTCTAATAGCATGTTTTTAAAATTAAGTCTAGATATTTTCAAATTATCAACCAATTCTTACGATCAGTTCTTGCGAGTAACATTGGTCTAATGAGAGGTGTTCACACATCTCACATGGCCATTTGGGGTTGTTTTAGGTTTTCGCATGTTTTTAAGCCAATGTCTATATATTTTCAAATTATTGTTGTATTCTCAAACCGGGGGTCCCATGACCACGCGGTCAGTTCCTGCCAGTTACATTGGTCCCGTGAGAGGTGTTCACACATCTTACTGGGCCGTTTGGGGGTGTTATAATGTTTTCACCCTATAACGACATGTTTTTGAGTAAAAGTTTGGATACTTTCAAATTAGCATCATATTCTCATACCGAGGGTAATGTGACCAAGGAATTAGTTCATGTGAGTTATATTGGTCCTGTGCGAGGTGTTTACGCCTCCCATGCATCCGTTTGGGGGTTGTATTGGTTTTTTTCCCTCTAACGACAACTTTCTAAGCAAAAGTCAAAAATTTTAAAATTACCATGGTATTCTCAATCTTGGGGTTCTGTTACCATGCAGTCAGGTCCTGTCAGTTACATTAGTCAAATGCAAGGTGTTCATGCCTTTCACGGCGCCTTTCGGGGTGTTTTGGGTTTTTTCTCTCTAATGACATGTTTTAAACCTAAGTCAAGATATTTTCAAATTATCATCGTATTATCAAAGTGGAGGCCTCATGAACATGGGGTCAGTTCCACTAAGTTACATCGGTCAAACGTGAGGTGTTCGCACCTCTCACGGGGCTATTTTGGGATTTTTTTCAACCTCTAACGACTCTTTGTTAATCCCAAGTCGAGATAATTTAAAATTTTCATTATATTATCAAACCAAGGGTCCCGTGACCACATGATAAGTTTCTGTAAGTCACGTTGGGTTTTCTCCCTCTGACAGCATGTTTTTATGCCAATGTCTAGATAGTTTCAAATTACCATCGTATTCTCAAACCGTGGTACCAGCGACCGCGTGATCAATTCCTATGAGTTGCATTGGTCCCGTGTGATGTCATTGCACCTCTCACGGTGTCGTTTAAAGGGTGTTTTGGGTTTTTACCCTCTAAAGGTCATTTTTTTAAGCCCAAGTTTAAATATATTCAACATATCCTTGTATTCTAAAACCAATGGTCATATTCTCAGATCGAGGGTACCGTGACCACGCGGTCTATTCCTTCGAGTTGTATTGATCCCGTGCGAGGTTTTTGCACCTCTCATGGAGTCGTTTGGGCGGTGTATTGGGTTTTTCCCCTTCTAACGACAAATTTTTAAGCCTAAGTATAGATATTTTCAAGTTACTATCGTATTTTCAAGTTGTGGGTCCCATGATCGTGCGGTCAGTTGCTACGAGTTACATTAGTCTCGTGCGAGGTGTTCATGCCTCTCACAGGGCCTTTTGGGGTGTGTTTTTTGTTTTTTCTCTCTAACGGCATGTTTAAAGTCTAAGTTTAGATATTTTCAAATTATCATCATATTCCCAAATTGTGGGTCCCCTGACCATGCATTCAGTTCTAATGAGTTGCATCAATCCTTTGCGAGGTGTTCACACCTCTCACGGGGTTGTTTTCAGGGTGTTTTGAGTTTTTTCCCTCTAACGACATGGTTTTAAGATTAAGCCTATGTATTTTCTGATTATTGTTGTATTCACAAACTGGGGGTCCCTTGACCATATGGTCAGTTAGTACGATATGTTTACGCCTCTCACTTGGCTGTTTGGGGGTGTTTTATTTTTTTGGACTCTAACATAATGTTTTTAAGCCCAAGTCTTGATATTTTCAAATTACCATCATATTCTTAATCTGGGGGTCCCGTTACCATGCATTCAGTTCTTGCGAGTTACATTTGTCCCGTGGGAGGTGTTCATGCCTCTCACAGGGACGTTTCACGGGAGTTTTTTTCCTCTCTGTCAGCATGTTTTAAGCCTAAGACTATATAGTTTCAAATTATCATTGTATTCTTAAACCGGGCGTCTCATGACCACGTGCTTAGTTGTTGTGAGTTAGTCGGTCCTATGCGAGGTGTTCAAACCTCTCACGGGGCTGTTTTGAGGGTGTTTGTGTTTTTTCCCTCTCATGACATGTTTTTAATCTTAAGCCTATATATTTTCTAATTTTCATTTTATTCTCAAATCGGGGATCCCGTGTAGACGTTATCCGTTCCTGCGAGATGTTTGAGCCTCTCACGGGGCCATTTGGGGGGTGTTTAAGTCTTTTTCCCCTTAGCAACCTGTTTTTAAGCCCAAGTCTAGATATTTTCACGTTAACATCGTATTCTCAATTTGGGGGTCCCGTTACCACGCGGCCAGTTCCTACGAGTTACATTAGTCTCGTGCGAGGTGTTCACTCCTCTCATGGGCCCATTTGGGGTTTTTATTGGGTTTATTCTCTCTAATGACATGTTTTCATCCTAAGTCTAGATATTTCAAATTATCATCATATTCTCACATCGGGTGTCCCATGACCACGCTGTCAGTTCATGTTGATTATATCGTTCCTATATAAAGGTGTTCACATCTCTCACGAGGAAATTTCGGTGGTGTTTTGAGTTTTCTCCCTCTATTGGGATACTTTTAAGCCTAACTGTTGATATATTTATATTATCATTGTATTCTCAAATTGGGAGTCCCATGAACCCTCGTTCAGTCCTTATGAGTTACATTGGTCTTGTGTGAGGTCTTCGCATCGCTCATAGGGCCGTTTGGGGCGTGTTTTGGGTTTTCTCCCTCTAAAGAGCATTTTTTGGACCCAAATGTAGATATTTTCAACTTATCATCATATTTTCAAACGAGGGGGCCGATGACCACGCGATCAGTTCCTACGAGTTACATTGGTCCCGTGCGAGGTGCTCGCGCCTCTTACGGGGCTGTTAGGTGGGTTATGTGGGTTTTCTCTATCTAACAAAAAGTTTTCAATTCTAAGTTTAGATATTTTCAAGATATCGTCCAATTCTCAAAACGATCAGTTGTTGCAAGTTAGATTGGTCCGATGCGAGGTTTTCACACCTCTCACGGTGCTATTTGGGGGTGTTCTGGGTTTGCGCAATCTAGTGGGATTTTTTTAAGCCTAAGTTTAGAAATTTTCAAATTATCATCGTATTTTTAAATCGGGGGTCCCGTGACCTGGTTGTTAGTTCCTACGAGTTATACAAGAATTGTGTAATGTTTTGGTGGATCTCATGGGGCCGTTTGGGGGTGTTTTAAGATTTCTCCTTTTAACGACATGTTTATAAGAAAACATCTACATTTTGTGAATTTATCATCCTACTCTCATACCGGGGGTACCGTGACCACACAGTCAGTTCTGGCGAGTTATATTGGTCTCATGCGAGGTGTCTGCGCCTTTCACGGGGTTATTTGGAGGGTATTTTGGGTTTTCATCCCCTAATGAAATGTTTTTAAGTATAAGTCTAGATATTTTCAAATTACTATTGTATTTTTAATCTGGGGGTCCTATTACCACGTGGTCGATTCCTGTGAGTCACATTTGTCCCGTGCTAGGTGTTCGCGCCTCTCACGGTGCCGTTTCTAGCGTGTCATCGAATTTTTCCTCTAAAGGCATGTTATAAGACTAAGACTAAATATTTTCAAATTATCATCATATTCTCAGATCGTGGGTCCCTTGACCACACAATCAGTTCCTGCTAGTGACATCGGTCCTATGCTAGGTGTTCGCTACTCTCACATGGCAGTTTTGGGGGCATTTGGGGTTTTTTCCTTTTAACGACATGTTTTTAACCATAACTGAAAATATTTTCAAATTATCATCATATTCTCAAACCGGGGGGCCATGACCACGCGGTAAGTTGCTATGAGTTACATTGGTCCCGTGCGAGGTGTTCGCGCCTCCCATAAGGCCGTTTGGGGTTTTTGCCCTCCAAAGTCAATTTTTTTAAGCCCAAGTTTAGATTTGTTTGAACTAATCATTTTATTCTCAATCGAGGGGTCCCGTGGCCGCGGTCAATTCCTACGAGTTCATTAGTTCCATGCAAGGTGTTTGCACCTCTTCTAGGGCCGTTTGGTGGGTGTTTTGGGTTTTTTCCCTCTAACGACATGTTTTAAGCCTAAGTCTAGATATTTTCAAATTATCATCATACTCTCAAACCATAGGTTCCATCAGCACGTGGTTAGTTCCTTGGAGGTACATCGGTCCTATTTGAGGTGTTGGCACCTCGCACGGGCATATTTCTGGTGTGTTTTGGGTTATTGACCTTTAACTGCGTTTTTAAGACTAAGTCTATATATTTTTAAATTATCATCGCATTTTCAAATAGGGGGTCCCGTGACCAGGTGGTCAATTATTATGAGTTACATTAGTCACGTGCGAGGTGTTCGTGCCTCTCACGGAGCTGTTTGGGGGGTGTTTTATGTTTTTCCCTCTAACAGAATGTTTTTTAGCATGAGTTTTGATATTTTGAAATTATCATCCTATTCATATACCGAGCGTACCGTGACCATGCAGTCAGTTCTTGCAAGTTATATGGGTCCCATGCAAGGTGCTTGTACCTCTCATGGAGTCGTTTGGGGCGTGTATTGGGTTTTTGACCCCAACGACATGTTTTTAATCATAAGTGTAAATATTTTTAAATTACCATCATATTCACAATTTAGGATTCCCATCACCATGCGGCCAATTTCTGTGAGGTACATTAGTCCCGTGCGAGGTGTTCGCACCTATCACGGGGCCATTTGGCTGGAATTTTTGGTTTTCTCCCTCTAATGGTATGTTTTAATCCTAAGTCTATGTATTTTTAAATTATCATCGCATTCTCAAATAGAGGGTGCCATGACCATGTGGTTACTTCCAGTCACTTATATTGGTCATGTGCGAGGTGTTTACACCTCTCTTGGGGCCATTTAGTGAATGTTTCGTATTTTTTCACACTCTAATGGCATGCATTAAGCCTAAGTCGAGATATTTTCCAAATATCATCGCATTATTAAACCGAGGGTCACATGACAAGGCGGCTAGTTCCTATGAGTTACATTACTCCCGTGCGAGGTGTTCGCGCCTCACACGGTGCCATTTAGGGGGTGTTATAAAATTTTGTCGTCTATCAGCATATTTTTAAGCATAAGTCTAGATATTTTCAAATTTTCATCCTATTCTCATACCGGGGGAACCGTGAACATGCGATTAGTTCCTACGAGTTATATTAGTCTCGTGCGAGGTGTTTGCGCCTCTCACGGGGTCGTTTACTGGTTATTTTAGGTTTTCCCCTCTAACGGAATCTATTATGACTAAGTCTAGATATTTTGAAAATATCATCATATTCTTAAATCGAGGGACTTGTGACCACACGGTCTATTACTGGGAGTTACATTGGTCCCGTATGAGGTATTTGCATCTCACACGGGGTCGTTTGGGGGGTGCTATAAGATTTTTCCCTCTATCATCATGTTATTAATCATAAGTCTAGATATTTTGAAACTATCATCCTACTCTCATACTGGGGGTACCGTGACCACCCGGTCAGTGCCTGTGAGTCATATTCATCCCATTAGATGTGTTTATGGATCTCATGGGCCAGTTTAATAGGGTTTTATTTTTCACCCTTTAACGGCATGTTTTAAGTCTAGATATTTTCAAATTATCGTCGCATTGTCAAACAGGGGGTCCCATGACCTAAGGTCAGTTCCTATGGGTTAGATTGGTCCCGTGGGAGATTGTCGCACATCTTTTAGTGTTGTTTGTGGGTTGTTAAGGGTTTTCCACTGTAATGACATGTTTTAAACCTCTGTTTATATTTTTTCAAATTATCATTGTATTCCCAAACCATGAGACCCATGACCATGCAGTTAGTTTTTGCGAGTCGCATTGGTCCTCTGCGACGTGTTCTCGCCTCTCAGGGGGTCGTTGTTATTTCCCTCTAATGACATTTTTTAATCTAAGTCTAAATATTTTCATATTATCACTATATTCTCAAACTGGGGGTCTTCTGACCATGCGGTCTGTTCTAATTAGTTATATTGGTCTCGCGCGACGTGTTCGTGCCACTCTATCGGGGGCCACTTGGGGGTGTTTTGGGTTTTCCCCCTCTAACGTCATTATTTTAAGCCTAAATCTAGATATTTTCAAATTACCTTCATGTTCTCAAACTAGGTGTCTCGTGACCATGCAGTTAGTTCCATCGAGTTATATTGGTTTTATGCGAGGTGCCCGTGCCTCATACAAGGCCATTTGGGGGTTGTTTTGGGTTTTTGCCCTCTAACGTTATGTGTTTAAGCCTATGTTTAGATATTTCATATTCTCATCATATCCTCAAGCTGGGTGCTCCATGACCAAGCGATCAGTTCTTGCAAGTGACATTGGTCCCGTACGAGGTGTTTGCGCCACTCAGTAGGTTATTTGGTGGTTGTTTCAAGTTTTCTCCCTCTAACGATTTTTTTCTAAGCATAAGTATGAATATTTTCAAATTATCACCCCATTATCATACCGGGGTACCGTGACAAAGCGATTAGTTCCTACGAGTTATATTGGTCCCGTGCGAGGTGTTTTCATCTCTTACGGGGCCGTTTGGGGGGTGTTTTGGGTTTTCTCCCTCTAAATTCACATTTTAAGCCTAAGTCTAGATATTTTTAAATTAACATCCTATTCTAAAACTAGGGGTTCCCTGACATAGCGGTTAGTTCCTCCGAGTTATATTAGTCCCATGTGATATGTTCATGCTTCTCACAAGACCGTTTGGGGGTGTCTTTTGTTTTTGCTCTCACATGTAATATGTTCACACCTCTCATAAGCCCGTAGTCTCATACCATGGATCCCGTGACGACGTGGTCAGTTCTAGCGAGTTACATTGGTCATGTGCGAGGTGTTCGCGCTATAACAATATGTTTTTAACCCTAAGTCAAGATATTTTCAAATTATCATCTTACTTTCAAACTGGGGGCATTGTGACCATGTGGTTATTTACTACGAGTAACATTGGACCCGTGCGGGGTGTTCACGCCCCTCACGGGGCCGTTCGGGGGGTGTTTTGGTTTTTTCCCTCTAACGACATGTTCTTAAACATAAGTGTAGATATTTTAAACTTATTATCCATTTCTCATACCGGAGGTATTGCGAGTTATATTGGTCACATGCGACATGTTGGTGCCACTCACGAGTCCGTTTGGTGGGTGTTTTGAGTTTTCTCCCTCTAACGACATGTTTATAAGCCTAAGTCTAGATATCTTCAAATTATCATCCGATTCTCAAACCGGGGGTACCGTGACCACATGGTCAGTTCTCGTGAGTTATATTAGTCCCATGCGAGGTGTTTGAAACTCTCACAAGGTCGTTTGGTGGGTATTTTAGGTTTTCTCACTCTAACGGCATGAATCGAGCCTAAGTCTAGAGATTTTCAAAATATCATCATATTCTTAAATGGAGGCTCCCGTGGACACAGGGTCAGTTCCTGCGAGTTACATTAGTCCCGTGTGAGGGGTTCTCACATCACACGGGGCCATTTTGTTGGTGTTATATGATTTCTCCCTCTATCATCAAGTTATTAAGCACAATTCCAGATATTTTCAAATTATCTTCATATAATCATATAAGCGGTACTGTGACCACGCAGTCAGTTACTGTGAGTCACATTAGTCCCGTGCAGGTGTTTCCACCTCACACGGGGTTATTTGGGGGGGGGTCACGCTCTAACGACATGTTTGAAACCTAAGTCTAGATATTTTATAATTATTATTGTATTCTCAAATGGGGGGTACCGTGACCCCACTAGCAGTTCTTGTGAGTTACACTGATCTCGTACGAGGTGTTCGTGCATATCTCAGGGTTGATTGTGGGGTGTTTTATCTTTAAAGAATATGTTTTCAACCAATGTTTAGATATTTGTATATTATAATTGATTCCTCAAATCGTGGTACCCCTGACCATGCGATCACTTTTGGCAAGTCACATTAGTTCGCTGTGAGATGTTCGCGCCTCTCATGGGGCCGTGTAGGGTTTCTAGGGTTTTCGCCCTCTAATGGCATTTTCTAAGCCTACGCGTAGATATTTTCAAATTATCATAGTATTCTCAAATAGGGGTTCCCGTGACCCTGCGGTCAGTTCGTATGAGTTACATTGGTCCCGTGTGAGGTGTTTATGCCTCTCATGGGGCCATTTGGGGGTGTTTTGGGTTTTCTCCCTCTAACGACATGCTTTTAAGCCTAACTCTAGATATTTTCAAATTACCACTGTGTTATTAAACCGGGGGTCCCGTGACCATACGGGCAGTTCCTCCGAGTTATATTGGTCCCATGCATGGTGTCTGTGCCTCTCACGGGGCCATTTTTGGAGGTGTTTTGGGTGTTCACCCTCTAGTGAAATATTTTTAAGACTTAGTGTAGATATTTAAAATTATCATCATATTCTAATACCCTGGGTCCCATGACCAAGAAGTCCGTTCCTGTGAGTTACATTGGTCCCGTTTACGAGGTGTAAGTGCCTCTCTCACTGCCGTTTAGGGGGTGGTTTGAGTTTTCGCCCTCTAATGGCATGTTTTTAACCCTAAGTCTATATATATTGGGTTTTTTCTCTCTTACGGCACCTATTAAGCCTAACTCTATATATTTTTCAAATTATAGTCGTATTCTCAAAACTGGCATCCCGGGACCCACGCGATCAATACTTGTGAGTTATATCGGTCCCGTGTATGGCCTACCCTGATCTTCGTGGCTGTTTAGGCACATATTCTTCACATTTATCCCCTTAATTTCAGTATTTTTATGATCTCGTGCAGTGTAAGTAGCTTGGATTTGTCTCAAATGTATTCTACTAACCTTTTTTGGCAAGTATTTCTTGTTTTGTGTATTTCTCATGTGTTTTACAGGTATTTCACGCAAGTTAGTTCGAAGGAGAACGCAAAACAGTGAAAGAAACCAAGAAATGAAGATTTGAAGGGCATTTTTGTAATTTTACAGCCTTAGTCCGGAGGTAGGGCCAACTAGAAAGTTGAAAAGCTCTAAATTACAAGAATACTGGAAAAAACGGCACCTCAATCCGAGCTACGGTGAAGAAGTTACGATGTTTTGAAGTTGCGGGATAATGAAGAGTCTGGATGTGCGGATTTCTGTCATTAATTATGCATTTAATGCAGTGCAACTCTTGGAAAACTTGTTCCACAGGCACTATTGGCTGTCAATTTCGAGATTTTGTGCTATAAAAGCCCATGACCTACATCATTTGAAAGGGAGTTTCTAGAGAGAGGCTAGGTTAGGAGTAGGTTAGAAGTGCTAGATTGAATTTTAAGGTTTGATTTTGAGAGCAAATTTTCTATTCCTTCAAGAGTTTTCATGAATCCTATTTTGTAAGAATTTCTGAATCCCAATTCAAAATGGCGCCGTTGCCGGGGAATGTTTTGTTATAGATTATAATTGATTTACTGTTTCGAAAGATTTTTTTTCCTTGGATTTTTTTTTTACCTTTTTGTATCCTTGCACAATTGAGCGCCAAGAAACGTAGAATCCTCAACCGCACACCTTTGTACTCGAATTTCCATTTACATACTATTCGGTAATCATGTCTTTTCATGGTGAGTTCGGTAATTCTAATGGTTCATATGGTAATCGTTTTCAAACTTTTTATTCTCAAGACTCTGCGGCTCGACCTATTACCGTTGGTGAGGCCGTTCTAACTCTGGAGTGTGAAAGGCTTGCAAATGAATATAGGAGAGAAATTTATATTAATTATTCTCAAGAATCTGTGCCTCGGCCGATTACCATGGGTGAGGCCTTTCTAAATCTTGCGTATGAAAAGCTTGAAAACGAATATCGAAAAAAAAATCATTTTGGGGAATCCAATGAAGATTTTTTCTCCAATATTTGTGAAACTATAAAAGGTTTTCAACCAAAAGAGGAATCCGAGGTTCTAGAGCCAAGGGATCCTACTTTGGAAGAATACATGCTTTTTCTAACTAAAAGAGTACTGGATTTTCTTTCCACCCAAAGCACAAAGAATATCGATTATGGTCTTGTGAAGGAAATGGTCACACTTTGCGATGATGTGCGTTCTATTTTGGAAAACAAAGAGGAGGTTGAGACTTGTGTGTCACCTCAAATTTTTGAAGAACATCTCATTGAAAGTGAGTCTTGCTCCCTTCAAATTCAATCTCCAAGTGATGATGAATCTCTTGAGATTGAGTTTATTTCATCACCATTTTCGTTCACGGTTATTGAACCATTAGAAGTACCGCTAGATTCCTATGAGTCGGTTGAAAATTCTGAAACGTTTCCACCTTTTACCGACAAAGACACTTTGCTAGAATTGTTTTCTAATATGGACTGTTCCTTTTTGTGTGCCCCTATCCCCATACTACTTGAAAAATCTTTGGGAGGTGATCATATTTTTCTTGGATCTCAATTGTACTTAGCACCCAAACTCCCCATCATCCCGTTAAATTTTTTAATTGGTGATGGTTCATTTTCTCCATCTCACACATGCCTTCCGTTTTTCAAACGGAATTCTTACTTTTCGGGAGGCATGCTCTCTAGTGAGGGTACACCATTAATCCCTCAAAGTCAAATTGTATTTTGGGTGGACCCTCAAATTTTTCGACTTCTAGTGTATGATTTATTAGCCGTTCAAATCGTAGGTTGTACATAATTAGTTTTTTTTCTTTTTCTTTTTCTTTCCGTTTTTAATAGTGTAGTGTCATTAGTTAAAGTTTTTGTTATTCTTTTTGTTATGCTTGGTTCTAACTTGTTTTGTAGATTCAATGGACTCGTACTCATCGAGGATCACTACATTTGGGTAATATCTTTATTTTCCTCTCTTTATGTTGTGTTCTTAATTCACATTGAGGACAATGCAACATTTAAGTTAGGGGGTGTGGGATATTCTTCCCGTTTATTGTTTAGATTCATTGATTCAATCACATGTTCTTTCCAAGTGTGTGTTTTTTTTTGCTGAATTCAAGTAATCTCATTTCCATTCTCTTGTTTTATTATTTGCAATTTATTTATAATGTCTTGTAGATCCTTAATGTTTTGTATGAATTTGTTTTTTTTAATCCAATCATGAGTAGCTAAATTCTCAAGGGTTGGGGTACATGAACTCAATCCTAATACAAATTATTTGTATGGAAAATTAGAAAATAAATGAAAATATTGGTTGAATCGTGAATGAAAATCATATATGCATTGTCATATCTTTTAATCTCTCTTGCCCTAGGTACTTGGGATGTTTAAGAATGCTTTGTATGTATAATTTGTCGTTCACCGCCTTATATTGATCTTTGATTTCATATGATGCGGTCTTGAATCTCATATATGTAATGCTTAGTGATGATAAGGACTGGATTTAATCAAGAATTTTGATTTATAATTCTAGTATTCTAAAGGATAATTTGTTAAGGATTGAGGGATTGTACCCTACCCTATTTTCTCCCATTTGTCAGATCTAATTTCTTTTGCACTTTTCAGTTTGTTTTTCTTAAGTAATTGTTTAATAGAAATTTTCCCAATCATCATCTTTTTCATTTTTATTTTAGAAGTAATAAATCAATTAAATTCTATAAAACATTCCCTGTGGATTCGATACCCAGACTTACTACTATACTCCATAAAAGTGTAGTTAAAAGTTTAGGTTTTTTTTGTATTGAGGTTGGAAGCCGATAACAACGACTAGCGTATTACACGGACGCTCGGTTTTTCCACTCGATCAGTGGCCGGCGGGCGACGTGATGGAGGATCATAGGTCTCGCACGTCCCTCTTAGGATCGCTTTGGCCGACGTCATTTGGGTGAGGTGAAAAATGTAGAGAGATAGAGTCGCCAGTCTATTTTACTCAAAACGAACAAAAGAAAGGGAGCTATCCAGAAGGACAACATCCAAAGAGATACTGATGCATACGAAACCAAAATGATTCGAAAAGGGTTCGGAGGCTAAGTTACAAAATGGGAAGGTGTTAGTCTCACTTCCTCCCTTTTGGTCTCTCATGGGTTTTTGTTATTTTCCTGTATTTTCCCCGTGATATGTGTGCATGTGTATATATAGTGGAGATAGGAATCATAGACTTGGACCATGGAAGACGTAAAGCGAGTCACCCGTAGGAAGGTATAAAAATCTTAGAAAAAACGATTTACGCGATTATCCTTACGTTGATCGTTATGATTGAACGATAACGCATGTGGAATAATACGCCACTAAGAACCAATATATGTGTATATATAATATAAGAGAGTGGGGTTTAGAGAAAATAGAAAATGAGAGAGGAAGTAAAAATCAAACTCGAGTCTCGGATTTTACCCCGAGATGACTACGTAGACCATAAAGGCATGAAAGTCCATGTAGTTCGCTTGAAAAATGAGGGGTGGGGTTTATCCCATAAATCCAATCAGGGGATTCTCTTATTTGTGTGTGTGTGTAGAAAAATCGTTTTAGTTATGAGAGAAGGGTAAGAAAAGTATGAGAATTTCCATTTGGAATTATGAGCAAACCCTTTTTCTCTTATTTTTTGGGTTTTTATTTATATGAAAATAAAAGATGTGCAATAATACTAAATAAAAAGTATATTAGGACATGTGAGATGAGATAATGAAAGTGCTAAGTAATAAAACAAGTTATTGTGAATTTTTGAGAATTTAAGGACAGAGTTGAGAAAATTGGACCTTCTTGAAGATCTTGAGCTTTATCTTGATTGTTGGATAGCATCCCTTAGACTTATATGGTGATGGAGGGTTGTGAATCACCAAGTTTGATGAAAAGGATGATGAAAAGTGAAGGTTGGAAAGGGATTTAGGTGTGAAAATCACATTGACTTCGAGAGATGTTTTCTGGATTTGCTGAGAGTGATATCTATCAGATTTGGGCTCTCCTTGCAAGTGAGGCTAGGCCTCCTTTTTATAGGCCCATGGCATTGAAGATCGGCATATCCCTCTTCCTTCCAATCAGTAGGTGCGTTTAAGCACACTGCCGATAGGCAGGGTCTCGGACTTGCCGTTTGGCAGTGTCTTTCAGGCCTTTTCGGAAAATTAGCTGCAGAGGGCAAAACCATTTAATCAAATCGCGTACACGGGGGAATGTTTGAAAGGTAAGTTAGAGACATTCGAAAGTCCTTGGACCGCTCCCGAGTTTGTGAGTTGACTTTGGGTCAAATGTGGCTCGAAAGAATTTATCGGTCTATTCGACGGGGAATCGTCGGACGCAAACGGATCATTCGTCCGCATGGTATTTTCGAATCGTGCATGAGGAAGACCATTGGAAGGGTTAGGAAATGTAATTTGACATTCCAAAGAGTTTGATCCAGTTCGGGGAGTTGACTTTGGTCAACCGGTCCCTGGAATCTTTCAGTTACCTTTCGGAGTAAAACAAATTGTTCGTCCGCACCGTAAGTCAAAATCGCGCACGGGATGGACTGTTTGAAATGGGTTTCAGTTCCCTTCAAAGATTCATTCAGTCTCGGTCGATTTGAAGGCTTTGACTTAGGTAAAATAGAGCCCGGGAGTGTCCGTTGGCCTCCTGATTGAGTTTCAGGGGAAAATAGGTCATTCATTCGCTTGGTAAGTCAAAATTGTGCACGGGACGGACCGTTGTAAGGGGGTTTTAGTGCCCTTCAAAGATTCATTCAATCTCGATCGAGTTGAAGACTTTGAATTTTGGTTAAATGGAGCCTGGGAGTGCCCGATGGCTTCTAGGTCAGTACTCGGGGTATGACCTGGGATTATAGTGATAAAGGGAGGTCCTAGGGACCTAAGGAGAGTTTAGTGGGTAACATAATGGGGTGTCTATAGAGCCCCTTGGCGGGTGAGTTTGGAACAAACGATAGCCATCGAATAGACACTGCATGATACTTTTGAGGGAGGATGACAAATTTACAGGGTCGAGGCTGATTCTGAGGACCTAATGGAGCGAGGATGACCAATTCAGATGGTTGAGGCTGATTTTGAGGACCTACGGAGTGTGCTGGGGATAACCAATTCTATGGGTAGAAGCCAATTATGCAGGCTTAAATTGAGATGACCAATTCTGGGGGTCGAAGCCACTTCTGTGAGCTTAAGTAGAGATGACCAATTCTATGGGTCGAAGCCAATTCTGCGGGGTTAAGTATGAGATGACTAATTCTGCGAGTCAAGGCTAATTATGAGGGCTTAAGGTGGGATGCTATGATAATATGCCCGACATTGATCCTGAAATAGCTCAGCATGAGATCCCCACTCTTCCAGATTAAAATTCGGTTAAACAAAAGTTAAGAAAGCTCCGCACCGAATGGTCTCTCAAGGACAAAGAATAGGTGGTCAAATAATTAAATGTAGGTTTCATTCATGTGATCGAGTATCCCACATGGCTAGGCGACATAGTGGTCGTGCCGAAATCAGGAGGAAAAGTTTGGATGTGTGTAGACTATCGAGACTTGAACGAAGCCTCTCTGAAGGATGATTATCCGTTAGCCAATATCGACATGATCGTATACAACACAGCGATTCATGCTCTCAAGTCATTCGTCGATGGGTTTACCGGATACACAAAATCAAAAAGCACCCATACCAATAAGAAAAGACCACATTCATCACCCCATGGGGAACCTTTTGTTACACTGTTGTGCCATTTGGTCTCAAGAATGGCAGGGCTACCTACAAGAGGGCTGCCACAACCATCCTGCATGATTTGATTCACAAAGAGGTTGAGGTCTATGTGGATTATATGATTATCAAATCCAAGACTAGAGAAGGTCATGTTCCCGCTCTTCGAAAGTTCTTCGAACGATTGGGATAGTATCCGTGAGACTCAATCCGCAAAAATACATCTTCGACGTTACAAAAGGAAAACTCTTGGGATTCATTGTGAGTGAGAAAGGGATAGTAGTAAATCCTGCCAAGCTGAAAGCCATACTTGAAATGCCACTTCCACGAACAGAGAAAGAGGTCAGAGGTTTCCTTGGGAAATTGCAATACATCAGCCAATTTATCATCCAGATAACCTCCATCTATGATCCTATATTTAAACTTCTTCGAAAGGATTCAACTAAGGTTTAAAATGAGTCCTGCCATGAATATTTTGACCCAGTCAAACAATTTCTGAGCCTACCCCCGGTACTCATGCCACCACACCCTGATCTCCCTTTGCTCCTATACCTAACCATAATCGACACTGCAGGTGGGGCTTTGGTAGCCCAATACCTTGATGATTCTGGCAAAGAAAGATCCATCTATGATGCCAGTCAGAAATTGGCTGGATACGAGGTTAATTACACTTCTTGGGAAAAGGCACGTGTCGCACTTTTCTGGGTCACACAAAAGTTGCGGCACTACATGCTCTCCCCCTATAAAAACGTATCCCGAATGGACTCTATCAAATACCTTCTTTAGAAACTTTCCTTGTCCAGCTGAATGGATCGATGGTTGATGCTCGTAGCGGAGTTCAATATCGTGTACATCACACAGAAATCCATAAAAGTAAGAGCCATGTCTGACTACCTCGCTGATTACCCCATGGATGAAGCCGATGTCTGGGTCTCCGAATTCGTAGATGAGAATATTCTCTGCACTGTCCAGGACAACCTCCGATGGAAAATGTTCTTTGATAGCACTTCCCACAAAAAGGGATATGGCATTGGGATACTCCCGATCGCCCCAGATCAATCCCACACTCCAATCACCATCAAGCTGGATTTCCCTTGTACCAACAACATTACTGAATACGAGGCATGCATGGTATGCCTCAAAGTTTCTCTCAAGAAAGATATTCGATTCCTAGATGTCTACGAGGACTCTACTCTCATCATTGGTCGGGTGCTCATAAAATGGAAAGTCAAGGACAAGAAACTCCAACCATTCCATGCGCACTTAGAAGAACTAGCCTCACAATTCCAAGACATCACCTGCCTCGAGAAAAAAATAACCTAGCCTATGCCCTTGCTACCATAGCCTCCATGGTGAACATGCTCGAAGGAATCACATTGAACCCCTTCCAAATTCAAAAGCAAGACAAGCCAACCCACTGTTACCACATCAAGCTCGTCACCACAGAAGATCCCGAGGTAGCTAATTGTTGGTACTATGTTATTTGGTACCTCCTCAAGCATAGTAGGTATCCCGAGGGTTTCAATAAGAAAGATCGAGCAACCTTTTGAAGATTGGCTACCCAGTAATTCATCTATTATAAAGCACTTCTCAAAAGGAACTTTGATGGAACCTATCTACACTGCAGCGCAGGGGCTGACATTGAAAATATAATGCAGAAGATCCATAGTGAGGAATGCGAACCCCACATGAATGGTCACATGCTTGCCAAGAAGATCATCTGATAAGGTTACTACTGGACTACCATGACCCAGGATTGCACCTCCTATGTCCGAAAATGCCTCAAATGCCAATAGTTCTCTAACCTTCAGCATTTGCCTCCACGTGAATTATACAACATGACCTCTCCCTAGCCGTTCTCCACCTGGGAAATCGATATCATAGGGAAGGTTACACCGAAGGCTTCCGACGGGCATGAGTTCATCCTAGTTTCCATTGATTACTTCACCAAATGGGTCAAAGCTGAGTCATATGCAGCGCTGGATGCTAAGAAAGTGGCCAAATTCATCATGAAAAACATCATCTACCGATATGGGGTCCCACACGAGCCGGTGTCAGATAACATGTTACATTTCGAGGAAGAAGTTACAGAAGTGGTCAACGAGTATGTGATTCAGAGACACAAATCTGCTCCCTATCGACCTCGGACCAACGGTGAAGTTGACGTCGCCAATAAGAACCTCAAAGCCATCATCAGCAAAATGACTGAAAGCTATTGAGATTGGGCCGAACGGATCTCATATGACCTCTAGGGCTACCGAACCTCAATACAAATCTCTACTGGGGATACCCCTTAATCTCTAGTCTATGGCATGGAAGTCGTCCTACCAGTCGACCTGGAAATACCCTCACTACGCGCCATGCTTGGAAACAAGGTCAGTGAAGAAGACTAGTGCCAAAGTCATCTTGATGAGATGGCCCTCCTAGATGAAAGGATATTAAAAGCACTACACCACATACAAGGGTACCGTCGCCAAATAATGCGATCATTCAATAAGAGAGCCAAGGAACGCGGTATTCGAGAAGGGGATCTAGTCCTCAAAGAGATCATAGAACCCATCTGGGACCCTAGAGGCAAATTCAAGCCCAATTGGAGCGGCCCCTACATTATTAAGAAGATCTTGTCTGGCGGTGCTTCCATGGTCACTAATTTTGATAAGGAATAGATGGCTTATCCAGTAAACCTGAACAGTCTCAAGAAGTTCTACCCCTTGTGTGAAATCTCAACGCATTACGACTCTTCTCATATCCCTTCTATTCCAAAAAAAAATCTCTTCATTTCCCTCTACCCAGAACTACGTGGGCTTGATCATCTGTAAAAAACCATTTTCAATCAAATTAAAACTTTTTAAAAACCCCAGAGGTATGTAGGCATCTCATACACCTTACATGAGCACGACCCTTTCTTTTTCACAAGATACTATTCTTTTCTTATCTCCAAAATGACAGTTCATTCTAACATACACTTGAACAAAAGGATTATGTATGCCTTAGCGATTGGTATAGCTAATTCAAAAATACAAAACTCATCAAAAGGTATAGTTGTATGATTAAAAACATGTTCATTTCATTAATAGGAAATTGCGATGCAATTACATAAAGGAATGGATAACTCCATTCCCCCTACCTTCATAAAAAATACAAAATAAAATCCCCACATTTATTCCCCATTATAAAATAAACTCTCCAAGAGTCCTAGTTGCAGCTACCAGAGGAGCCCGCTCCCTCATCATCATCTGCATCCTGGGGTCCCCAAGCTTCCCTTGCTTGAACAGAGTGTCGCAAATGCTCCATAGACCGATAAGCTCGAACCAACTTCGAAAAAAATTCCACACCTCCCTCCATGGTGTTAAAAAAAACAAACCACCTATTTCCAGTATCCACTGCCAACATCTTACTGACTACTCCCCTCTACAACCATTTCATATAATCCCCATTGATATACCAAACTCTCCCAATGGACTGAGAAGGATGGGTCGACGAATGCTGATTCTCCCACATAGAGCAAAGACGCATGCGTAGACGCTTTGTCAAATCTTCTATCAGAAAGAAGTCTAGTGTCAGAGGTGGCACGACCTGCTCCCAGCCAAAATGACGTAGAAGACGCTAAGGTAAATATAAAGAGGTCTGTCTGAAACCAAGAAGCCATACATTCTAGTACTATCCTAGCTCCAGAATCGGCAGCAACTGTCGCCACAAGGGCGCTGACCAACACAAATTTAGAACCTCGTGCTCCACAAGCCAATTCTCGCAGTTCTCAATATCCAAGCCAACGCTGATGGAGCAGTGATGATGCTGAGATTTAGCACCACCAGATAAGTGTTAGTGAGCTCAAGCATGGCAGCCATAGAGATGCAAGTATATAAGTATGTAAGTGTATAGAAGGGGATGAGTATAAGAGGAAATAAGACAATGATGTATAGTGGTTCAGCCAATGTGGCCTACATCCACTGTAAGTGTGTGATCCACTAAGTATGGGCACTAATGGCCTTGGATACAATGCTCATAACCCTCTCCCTCTCTCTACTGTGTGTGTACAAGCAGAGTTTTAGCTAGGGCTATTGTTCATGGATCGATCCCCTGTAGGGTTAGGGGTGACAAGTATATATAGGTCTTGGGGGGTGTAGTGTACCCCCCAGGTAAGCATGGTGCATGTGAAGAATGATCTAGCCAATCCCCTGTTGACACCTGTAGATGCCAAATGATGACATAATATTCTCTCACGTGAGGGGGTGATTCGGTTGTAACGGTCTTCCACGTGTCATATGAGCCTCACGCGCACTGTTCCACGCGTCTCCCAAACCACGCGCTGTCATGATATCACCCTCGGCCTATGAGCCGAGGCCGAGGGCAAAGTTTCTTCCGGTAGTGAGTCTGGCTTGATTCTGTCCTCGTACTGTCGTACCCTCGCAGGGTCGGCCGGAGCCTGGCGAGGGGTCGGCCCCTCGTAGGGTCGTCTGGAGCCTGGTGAAGGGTCGGCCCCTCGCAGGGTCGTCTGGAGCCTGGTGAAGGGTCGGCCCCTCGTAGGGTCGTCTGGGTCTGGTGAAGGCCAGTTGGGGCCTGGTGAAGGGTCGGCCCCTCTTAGGGTCGTCCGTTGTGGAGGCGACCCTCCTAGAATATAAACGGGTATATCAATCACCCCCCAGCCCTTAGCCATAGGTGCCGTTGAGATGGCTGAGGGATAATGTTGAAATTGAGATGCGTGTATGATCTGTTAGGTGAGTGACACTTGGGCAGGTACTCATTGTTGTTCCGGTTTCCAAGGCAGGGCGGCTGCATACTTGCATGGGGCTTTGTGCCCTGATTGCACCCTTCTTGGCAAATGTGCTCATTTACTGCTAAGGTATTTAAGGATTTTTAAACTCTCTCTCTCCATCTTCTTCTTCTTCGCGCCTAACCATTTTCTCTCTCTAGAACCAGTCGCCATTTGCAGCCTTCAGCTTTTCTGGCCCTACTGCGCTCTTGCTCTCTCGTCATCAGGTAACCTTTTTCTCTTCGTGCCTTCTTTTGTCTTCATTTTCGTATATTTTTTAGGGTCGTAGGTCAATACTTTCTTAGAGTTCCCCCATTGCATTTTCCGGTGTCTTCTCCGGTTGGTAGTTCTTGAACATTCTTGACGAAAAACGTTTTAGTTCTTTAGTTTGATCCAAAAGTCAAACCTGGTCAATCCCTCAAGTGTTTGTAGTTGAATTAACCAAGTCCAGTGTAATTCTTCAAGTGTAGGGTCTTCCCCTTAATGCTTAGAAGGCTTTACAACTTAGTGTCTGAATTCCCATCTCTGAGTGAGAAACTATTTACCGAGATCAGACGAATAGAGGAAGAGGAAGAGAGGAGACGAGGGGCCGACCCTAATTGGGTACGACCCATCTTTGCTATCCCTCTTGCCACTATAAGACCGTCTGAACCCTCTGAGTCTTGTGGGTCGTCGTCTCGTCCGTCCGACACTCCCAAACCAAGTGAAATGGACGAGAGAACCTCCTCTCCTACTGGTGCTGGAACGTCTGGTAGGAGGGACTCTCCTGACCTTAGCCCTCCCCGAGAGGCCGAGGGTACGATCCCCTCTGAGGCTGTCCCTGTGACAACCCTATCCCCCAACGCCTTCCAAGTAGCATTTCCTCAGGGTCCTCCTGCAGGTGATGAGGGGGATGAGGACGATGATACAGATGATGAGGTTGATACCTCCCATGCCTCGTCTTTTATATCTTCTGTCAGGGATAGGGACCTTCTAATATGGAGGCATATCTACGGAGTGCCCTCTGGGGTAACTATGAGGGTTCCCTCTGAGGATGAGAGGGTTTTTGAGGGTGAAGAGGGAGAAGTTGCAGTCTACGAGCAGATGTTCAAAGTAGGTGTCAGACTTCCCTTCCACCCTGCCATTGTAGACATTCTGTCGGCTCTGGGCGTCTCCCCCTCTCAACTTCCACCCAACTCATGGAGGACGATTCTGGGGTACATCTCTTTGTGGAAAAACGCTTTCACCGATGAACCCTCGCCCGACGTATTCTTGGCCTGCTACAATATCACCTCTTCATCTAAGCAGCCCGGATACTATCATCTAGGGGCGAGAAGGTCTGAGAAGAAGCTGCTCCACGTAGCTCAAACTTCCAATCATGATTGGAAAAGAAGGTTCTTCTTCATATCTGGGGCATGGGAGAGCTCCACCGAGGCGTCCCCTTCTGCCGATGCTCCGAGGGTTCCTAACAGATGGTCTAATCCCTCCATGAAGGCTAGGTCAGACCCCGGACTTAGCCTGGAGGAAAGTGATATTGTTGAGTATCTGAGGGGACGGGGGAGAGAGGGTGAGATCCCAAAGTTCGAAGATTTGATGACCCCTCGGTACCTCAAAGCAGCTGGTCTGAGGGTCGGCCCTCTGACGGAACTATGTGAGTTATACAGCACGTTTTACTTTTTCTCTTTATGCAAGTGTTTCCTGTTTATCTCTTTATTTTTCTGATGCATCATATCCTTTTCAGATCGTCCTGCAGGTGTGTCAGATTACCTCTGGGATATGACTGCTCCAAGTCTTCTTGCTGGTCTGACAAAGAAGAAGGGGAAGGAGCCTCAGCAAGCTCCGAAGAAGACAAGGGCCTCAGGGCCGACAGTTGATGAGCCGACAGCTGTTAGCCACAAAAGGAAGGAGCCTGAGGCTCCACTCGAGCCTCGTCCTGACCCTAAGACGAGGGCCAGGGCCGAGGCCTCTGAGGGTGCAACCTCTTCATCGAGCATGGGGGCCTTCTGGTCTCAAAATCTGTCCCATCTGAGGGCCGACCCCTCATCTCTTATTGCCAACTTGAAGGCAGCAAAGGCCTCGATGTTCTCTGCACCGTCGGCCTCCGACTTCGAGTTCTTGGCGAAGATGCCCCCTGCCAAAGTGTATGACTACGGTCTGCACTCCCTGGCTCAGGTATTGGTCTTGACCTTTATTTTCATTCTTTCATTAACTGTTCCATCGGCTCCTCTTGACATTTGTTCATTTTTTTCTTGCAGTCTGTTTGTGCCCTCACCTCAGCCACCAAATGGATGGCTGAGAACCAACAGAAATTTCACGAAGCTGAGAGGGCCATTCAACAGGAGGCTGACCTACGGACAGAGTTGGACACTGCTAGAGCCGAGCTGGAGAGTGCAAGGACTGAGCACGCTAGAGTCCTTGATGAGCTGACGAAGCAACATGATGCCGATCTTCAGGCTAAGGACTTGTTGATCAAGGACAAGGACTTATTGATCAAGGGCAAGGATGAGGCTCTGCTCAACCTGGAGGCCCAGCATAAGACTGATCTGGAAGCAGCCATCAAGAAAGCTGAGGCTGATGCTGTGGAGGCGTACAAGACCTCAGATGAATTTCAGGGCTTCGGCCTTGAATATCTTGAGAGGGGTATCAGGACGGCCTGCCGATGGGTCGTCCTCAAATTTGGCGATGTCGTCTCCTCTGTTCGCCCATCACTGGAGGGTGTTCAATTGGACGACCCTCTAATTGCTGAGGCCCTCAACCAAGTGGAGTCCCAAGTCCAGATCGAGGGGGTCGGTACATCTGAAGTTCATGTTGAGGGGGTCGGCACGTCTGAGGGTCGGCCAGTCATGATTGCTGAAGAGACCCCATCGGTTGATGTTGAGGCTCTGCCCTCTGATGTCGTCCCCTAGGGTGGCTGCCTGTAGCCCATACCCTTGTTTTTGTATTTTTGTTCTGTATATTGTAAAACACTTGATGCTTTATATTAATACCATCGTCTCTTCCTTTCACAATTGTCTCCCATATTTAATTCTGTTATGGTTTGTTCCTTGCAAATTTGCTTCTTCGTTGATGATGATGATAATAACCCTTCCCTCGTCTTTTTGAGGACCAATGTGGGGTCGTCTCCTCATCAGGCCTCATTATAGCCGAGGGTTCAAATGATCAAATTAATGATTTTTTAAATAAAGTCTACCCTCATCTTTCTTGAGAACAGTGGTGGGGTCGTCCCCTCCACTGGTCCTCATTATAGCCGAGGGTTCTGATAACCAATTTAATGGATTTTAAAGTCTTCCCTCGTCTTTTTTGAGAACAGTGGTGGGGTCGTCCCCTCCACTGGTCCTCATTATAGCCGAGGGTTCTGATAACCAATTTAATGGATTTTAAAGTCTTCCCTCGTCTTTCTTGAGGACTGTGGTGGGGTCGTCCCCTCCACTGATCCCCATTATAGCCGAGGGATCAACTTTCCAATTTAATGGGTTTTAAAGCCTTCCCTCGTCTGTCTTGAGGACTGTGGTGGGGTCGTCCCCTCCACTGGTCCCCATTATAGCCGAGGGATCAACTTTCCAATTTAATGGATTTTAAAGCCTTCCCTCGTCTTTCTTGAGGACTGTGGTGGGGTCGTCCCCTCCACTGGTCCCCATTATAGCCGAGGGATCAACTTTCCAATTTAATGGATTTTAAAGCCTTCCCTCGTCTTTCTTGAGGACTGTGGTGGGGTCGTCCCCTCCACTGGTCCCCATTATAGCCGAGGGATCAAATTTCCAATTTAATGGATTTTGAAGTCTTCCCTCGTCTTTCTTGAGGACTGTGGTGGGGTCGTCCCCTCCACTGGTCCCCATTATAGCCGAGGGATCAACTTTCCAATTTAATGGATTTTAAAGCCTTCCCTCGTCTTTCTTGAGGACTGTGGTGGGGTCGTCCCCTCCACTGGTCCCCATTATAGCCGAGGGATCAAATTCCCAATTTAATGGATTTTGAAGCCTTCCCTCGTCTTTCTTGAGGACTGTGGTGGGGTCGTCCCCTCCACTGGTCCCCATTATAGCCGAGGGATCAACTTTCCAATTTAATGGATTTTAAAGCCTTCCCTCGTCTTTCTTGAGGACTGTGGTGGGGTCGTCCCCTCCACTGGTCCCCATTATAGCCGAGGGATCAACTTTCCAATTTAATGGATTTTGAAGTCTTCCCTCGTCTTTCTTGAGGACTGTGGTGGGGTCGTCCCCTCCACTGGTCCCCATTATAGCCGAGGGATCAACTTTTTTGCATGTATACTAGAACTGATAACCACTGGATGAGGGAAACACTGATACTTCTCATTAATCTTCAATGTGTTCTGTCGAAACAATGCTTATTACAACTATGGCTTATCAAGACCTTACAACACTACTGGTAGTATTTTTTCAAATGATCTGCATTCCAGGGGTTTGAGAAAGGTTCCCCCTCCAGGTTCTCTAGCCTGTAGGTCCCCGGGACAACTTCATCGATGACCCTATATGGGCCATGCCAATTAGGATGGAGCTTGTTGGGTTTCTGCCAAGTCTTTTTAAGAACCAAGTCTCCCACCGTGATAGGCCTCTGTTTCACCCTTTGGTTGTAAAACTTTGCGGTCCTCTGCTGGTAGGAAGCTTGCCTTATCTCAGCATCCTCCCTTCTTTCCTCAATCAGGTCTAGGTCAAGTCTTCTCTCTTCCGTATTCCCCTGGGGGTCATACATTTGGACCCTATGAGTAGGAAACTCCACTTCGGTGGGGATGACTGCTTCTGATCCATAAGCTAACATGAATGGGGTCTCCCCGGTAGGGGTCCTTACTGTCGTCCTGTATGCCCACAACACTGCATATAACTCCTCGACCCATCTTCCTTTTGCCTCCTCAAGCCTCTTCTTAATCCCATCTAGGATTGTCCTGTTCGTAACTTCGGTTTGCCCATTGGCCTGAGGTCGGCCTGGGGAGGAGAAAAATTGTTTGATACTTACCCTCTCACAGTACTTCTGTAAAGAGGCATTCTTGAACTGAGTCCCGTTATCCGAGATGAGGGTGTTGGGTAGACCATATCTGCATATCACATTTTTCCAAATGAACTGAAAGGTCTTCTGCTCCGTGATCATGATCATCGGCTCGGCCTCTACCCACTTTGAGAAGTAGTCAATTGCTACGATGAGGAACCGATAGTTATTGACTGCTCTTGGTAAGGGTCCTACCAGATCAATACCCCATACTGCGAACGGCCATGGGGATGTAACGGAGGTGAGAGGCTGATGAGGTTGGTGAGGGATGGTAGCAAATCTTTGGCATTTATCACACTTTTTAACGTATGCGGCAGCATCTTTCCCCAAGGTCGGCCACCAGTAGCCTTGGGTGATCACCCTCTTTGCCAAGGATCTACCCCCAATATGGCTTGAGCACGACCCTTCATGCACGTCTTTCAAAATGGAAGGGACCTCAGAGGGATGCACACACCTAAGTAAGGGGAGCAGAAACCCCTTTTTGTACAGCGTGTCTCCGATGACAGCGAACTTTGCAGCCCTGTATCTCAGCTTCTTCCTCTCTTGGCTCGCTTCTGGCATCTCTTGCCCTTTAATGTATCTGATCAGAGGGTCCATCCATGAAGGTTCTTGAGAAACATTCATGCAAATGCCAAGTGTTCCCTCGTCGTCTTCGATAGTTGGTCGAAGCAAAATTTCTACCGGGACTGTCCTCCTTATGTCTGTCCTAGTAGCTGAGGCCAACCTTGCAAGGGCGTCAGCACGGCCATTGTCGAGCCTAGGTATCCTCTTGAATTTCACCTCTTTGAAGTTTTTCAGCAATGACCTCACCTTATCAAGATACCTAGCCATCCTCTCGTCTTTGGCCTCATAGGCTCCTAATATCTGATTCACCACCAGCCTTGAATCACTGTGAACCAAAATTTGGCTGACACTAAGGGATTTGGCTAAGGAGAGGCCAGCTATCAAGGCCTCATACTCAGCCTCATTGTTGGAGGCTTTGAAATTGAACCTCAGGGCGTACTCGACGTCCGTGCCATCGGGTGCTGATAGTATCAGTCCAGCACCACTTCCGCTATCACAGGAGGACCCGTCAACGAAGAGGCTCCACGGAGTCTTTCCTTTAGAAAAATTTCCCTCAGAGAGGGACCCCTGTCTAAAGATGTATCTTCCCTCTTCGTTTTCAGTCACTTTCCTTCTAGCGGTGCTCGTCTCAGCCATTTCTGCAGGTGTGTCTGCGGGTCTGTCTTCCGTATCTGCCTTCCCGAGGGTCTCACCCTCGGCCTCATCTTCTTCCCATGTGAACTCGGCCACGAAGTCTGCCAAGGCTTGCCCCTTAATGGCTGTCTTAGGCTGATACACAATGTCAAATTCCCCCAACTCTATAGCCCAGGTCATTAGCCTTCCTGATTTTTCAGGCTTGTGTAGGATCTGCCTAAGAGGAGAGTCAGTAAGGATGACCATAGTATGGGACTGGAAGTACGGTTTCATCTTCCTTGAGGCATGGATCAAGGCATAGGCCAACTTCTCCATCCTCGGGTATCTCTGCTCTGCCCCCTGGAGTGCCTTGCTGTTGAAATATACGGGCTTCTGTATCCCATCTTCGTCTCTTACGATTGCTGCACTGATGGCGGATTCTGAGACAGCAAGGTACACGTACAGTCGTTCACCCTGCACGGGTCGTGACAGCAGCAAGGGAGACCCTAAGTATGATTTCAGCTGCTTGAAAGCCTCATCACACTCTTCGCTCCATTCAAAGGCTTTCCTGAGGATCTTGAAGAATGGTAGACACCTGTCTGTAGCCCTTGACACAAATCTATTCAAGGCAGCCACTCTCCCTGTGAGCCTCTGAACGTCTTTAATGGACTTGGGGGTCTTCATCTCAATAAGGGCCTTTATCTTTTCAGGATTGGCCTCGATGCCTCTTTGATTGACAATGAACCCCAAGAACTTCCCCGCTCCGACCCCGAAGACACACTTGGCCGGATTGAGCTTCATTTTGTATTTGTCCATTGTATTAAAGGTCCTTTCCAGGTCTGCCACATGATCCTCTGCCTTCAGGCTCTTGGTCAGCATGTCATCTACGTAAACCTCCATAGACTTCCCAATTTGGTCTTCGAACATTTTGTTTACGAGGCGCTGGTACGTTGCCCCCGCATTTTTTAGGCCAAAGGGCATGACCCTGTAACAGTATGTCCCCTTGTCAGTGATGAAGGCGGTCATCTCTGAGTCCTCGGGGTTCATGAAAATCTGGTTATACCCTGAGTAGGCATCCATGAAACTCATGAGCTCATGGCCTGCGGTAGCGTCTACCATCTGGTCGATGCGGGGGAGAGGGAAGCTGTCTTTGGGACAATGCTTGTTGAGGTCTGTGAAGTCCACGCACATTCTCCACTTGCCGTTGGCCTTTGGGACGATGACTGCATTGGACAGCCACTCAGGGTAGATGACCTCTCTGATAAATTCAGCGTCTTCTAATTTTTTAACCTCATCCCTGATGACCTCATACTTTTCTCTAGAGTAAATCCTCCTCTTCTGCTTTACCGGCTTCACTCCCTCTACCACATTGAGTTTGTGGCACATGATTTCAGGGTCGATCCCTGGCATATCTACATGACTCCACGCGAAGACGCTTCGCCTTCTCCTCAACAGTTTGATGAGGTCTTCCTTGATACTGGGCTTCAGAGATTTGCCAACTTGGACGGTTTTTCCCGGGTCATCCTCATCGAGGATGATGGGTTCTACCTCCTCAGCGGCCTCTCCTTTTTTGAGCCTCGTCTCGTCCCTGGGGTCTAGGGTATCAATGTTGTAAGTGGCTGTAGCCCTCTTGTGTGCCTCCCTTTCTTCAGCGGAGTTGTAGTAGCACTCTCTCGCTGTCGTCTGGTCTCCCTGAACTTCCCCCACCCCATAAGGGGTAGGGAACTTAACCATCTGGTGGACCGTGGACGGCACAGCTTCAAACCCCTTGAGGGCCACACGTCCCAGTATGATGTTGTATGCCGAAAACACATGCTCATCCAGCACAAAGAAACTGACCCTCTTGGTGAGCCATCTCGGCCACTCGTCCCCCATCCTGACATCAGTCTCATATATTCCTAGGGGGTGAACCTTCTCCCCACTGAACCCAATCAATGGATGATGGTATGGGACAAGTCTGGCACGACTGAGGCCCAGGGCCTTGAAGCATGGCCAAAACATCACATCTGCGGATGAGCCCCCATCCACCAGGATCCTCGGCACTTCGCACCCGTGCACCCTGGTGGTGATGACGAGAGGGTCATCATGCGGGGCCAATAGGCCCTTGAAGTCCATTCTTGAAAATCCCACAATCAAAGTGTCCATATCAACCTTCTTCCTTTTTTCTGACTTGACCTCTACGGAGGTTGAGTGCACCGTCTTCATCACTGCCTTAGCCTCAGCGACATGGGCCTTCCTGTCGGCGACCTCAGACCCTCCTCCTGCAAGTCCCCCGGAGATCATTCCCACCCCGAGCGAGATCATATTGAGCCTCTTGACAGGGCCGTGGTCGTCTCTCGGCGGGAGGTCGGGGTCGTCCTCATCATCAGAGGGGTCGTCCCCTCTTTTTTGAGGACCTTCTCTGCAGGCATCGACTCGCTTCTTTCCGGGGTCGTCCCCTCGGCCCCTCTTGAAGTCGGCTTTGTCGACGTACTTTCTGAGCTTCCCTTCCTTCAGCATCTTCTCAATCTCATCTTTCAGAGCAAAGCATTTGTCTGTTACGTGGCCGTGGTCTTGGTGAAATTCACACCACAGGTTCCTATTTCTCTTGCCGGGGGCTGCCCTCAGCTTCTCAGGCCACTTCAGTGTCCGGTCACTCTTTATCTCATTGAGGATCTGTTCACAGCTGACTGTCAGAGGGGTGTACCCCGCGAACTTATCATCCATGGTCCTCTTCTTCCCCTCTTTGTTCTTCTTGGGGTATTTATTCCCACTTGCACCTCCTTTTTCGTCTTCATGTTTTGCGGCCATCGCCTCTTCGGCGTTCATCACCTTCCCTGCTGTTGACAACAGCTCAGCCATCGTCCTCGGAGGGTCTTCGGCAAGCTTCCATAATAGCTTCCCCTTTTGGAGCCCTCCAATCAGGGCTGTCATAGCTATGCTCTCCTCATAGTCTTCCACCTCCAGCTTCTCTTTATTGAATCTGGCTATGTAGTCTCTCAGAGTCTCGTTCTTTCCCTGCTTAACATAGAGCAGGTGTGTGGTCTTCTTCTGTGGCCTCACCCCAAAGCAGAAATTATGGATGAACAGGTCTGCCAACTGCTTAAAGTTTCCAATAGAATTTTTTGGAAGAGACGTATACCAAACATGCGCAGCCCCTGTCAAGGTACCAGAGAAGGCACGACACCTCATCTCATCTGAGATAGAGTATATGTCTGCCGCCGACTGATACATTTCCACGTGGTGGACAGGGTTGGTGCTCCCATCGTATCTTGGGGTGACCACGGGAGGCTTGAACTTCGATGGCGTGGGGAAGTTGACTATCTTTGCCACAAAGGGTGAGCCCATGGTGTATCCCCTCTGAAGAGGGTCCCGGCTCTTCAGTATGTCGCCAATCTTATCCTCTAACCTCCGGATTGAGTCATTCCAAGGCCTCACAGGGTCGGCCTGGCCGATGTTATCCCCTGCTGCCTCTCGGAGGTGGATGGAGGGCTCCGCCATGGCAGGCCTGTGTCGGCTATTTACTTCCCTTTGGCCGTCATCCCGTCTTTGGGGTCGGCCTTCTGCTTCTTTCCTAGATCTCGCTGCGCTTCTTGACTTGGACAACTTGTCTCGCAGGTCATTCACTGGGCCCAGCCTCTCGAAAGCCGACCCCCTGCTCAGGCGGTCAAAAGCAGAGCCTCTTGGGCGATCATCAGGGTTTGGTCTCCCGCACTTTCCTCTACTGTCCTGGAGGGGTCGTACTGTATTGTTGGAGACCTCATATGGCTCCCAGCATTCTACTGGAGCCTCTTCTTCCTCCAGATCATCATACCTGTCCTCAGGGCAAGGGTTTCCTTGCCTCCCCAGGCGTAAACGCCGGGGGTCAGCAACATCCCTACGCCGCTGAGGGGGTGGCAGGTCTTTATGTGGTGCCTGGGGTGGTCCCCTGGCCTCATGATGTCCTGGGGCTGCTGCCGGGGTAATCATCTCAGGTGAGACCCCTGGTGGTCTCAGTATGTTCTGACTTAGGGCTGTGAACTGCTCCTGCATCATCCGCTGGCTGGCTGCCAGAGACTTTAGGGCTGCTGCCACATCTGCCATCTCAGACTGAGGCGGCGGTTGACTGGAACTGGGTCTTCCCCCCTCATCCGGTGGGGGAAGAGGTGGGGGTGGCATCTCAGGTGCCATGTGCTTGAGCTATGAAAAGTTGAACTGAAGAAAATACTAGTGAGCTTGGGAACCTTAGTGGGTCTCTTTCAATGGTGAAACACCTCCTCTCAGGGGGAGTGTTGGTTCACCACCAGAGTGCCCAGTGAGGTCAAGCTGTACAAAGGAAGAGATGTCTTCTCGTTCCCACAGACGGCGCCAAACTGATGATGCTGAGATTTAGCACCACCAGATAAGTGTTAGTGAGCTCAAGCATGGCAGCCATAGAGATGCAAGTATATAAGTATGTAAGTGTATAGAAGGGGATGAGTATAAGAGGAAATAAGACAATGATGTATAGTGGTTCAGCCAATGTGGCCTACATCCACTGTAAGTGTGTGATCCACTAAGTATGGGCACTAATGGCCTTGGATACAATGCTCATAACCCTCTCCCTCTCTCTACTGTGTGTGTACAAGCAGAGTTTTAGCTAGGGCTATTGTTCATGGATCGATCCCCTGTAGGGTTAGGGGTGACAAGTATATATAGGTCTTGGGGGGTGTAGTGTACCCCCCAGGTAAGCATGGTGCATGTGAAGAATGATCTAGCCAATCCCCTGTTGACACCTGTAGATGCCAAATGATGACATAATATTCTCTCACGTGAGGGGGTGATTCGGTTGTAACGGTCTTCCACGTGTCATATGAGCCTCACGCGCACTGTTCCACGCGTCTCCCAAACCACGCGCTGTCATGATATCACCCTCGGCCTATGAGCCGAGGCCGAGGGCAAAGTTTCTTCCGGTAGTGAGTCTGGCTTGATTCTGTCCTCGTACTGTCGTACCCTCGCAGGGTCGGCCGGAGCCTGGCGAGGGGTCGGCCCCTCGTAGGGTCGTCTGGAGCCTGGTGAAGGGTCGGCCCCTCGCAGGGTCGTCTGGAGCCTGGTGAAGGGTCGGCCCCTCGTAGGGTCGTCTGGGTCTGGTGAAGGCCAGTTGGGGCCTGGTGAAGGGTCGGCCCCTCTTAGGGTCGTCCGTTGTGGAGGCGACCCTCCTAGAATATAAACGGGTATATCAAGCAGCGCGAAAAGAGATTGGGTACAGCTGACAAAGGAAATTCTGGAGGAGTCACCAGCCGAAGTCTTTCAAACAACCACATGAACCACATCACGGGGATACCCCTCAAGAAGGCCGAACGACCTTCTCGCCAGGCATCTAGGCCATTTAAAGTCTCTGCCAGTTTCACTTCCATCGGATTATGATGGTATGAGATCCATGAGGTAATGGCTATAAGTTGTGGGTCCACCAACAGTTCCCCAACCACCACGAGCAATTTTGATACTAAGCCCAGAACAACGGCTCTGGTGTATCCAACATCGCCATTCTCCTACAAATGCACGGACTTTAACTCCGTCAAAAGGTAGATCATTCCTCCAATACCAATGGTATGGACACTAAAGGTGAAATACGAAGAGGCCCAGACAGCAAATCCTTGGGAGAACGGGAAAATTCGGGTAAAGTCACAAAGACACTGGGATTTATCCCCAGAATGGCAGAAAATTCCTCATAGGTAGGACAAACTTCATCCAACCCAAAGCGGAAAACATGGTCTTCGGGGTACCAAAATTGTACCACCGCCATCAACATGTTCCAATCAATGGGCCGATTGTGCCACAAAGAGACTCTACGCATGTTGAAAGCATCGTAGTCGGCATTATAAGAGGACGTTGTTTACAACGCTTCGAGGTAGTTAGCAAACTCAATGCTACCAGGGAGAGCCATCTTGCAAGACTAAGAAATAGTACGCGAGTAAGTAAGAATGTTAAAAGAGATATCGATGACCAATTCTGCGGGCTTGACGTATTCAATCGATCGACCCACAGAATTGGTCATCTCTACTTAAGCCCGCTGAATTTGTAATCTCACCTTAAGCCAGCAGAATTGGATTCGACCCACAAAATTGGTCATCTCACCATAAGCTCGCGAAATTGGCTTGGACCCGCAGAATTTGTCATCAGTACTTATGCCCGTAGAATTATCTTTGACCCGTAGAATTGGTCATCTCACCTTAAGCTCATAGAATTGGCTTTGAACAGTATAATCAGTCACCCTCATTTTTAATCCCTCGGAATTGGCTTCGACCCGCAGAATCGATCACCCTCAACTTCAGGCCCTCAGAATTTTCTTCGACCCACATAATTGGTCATCTCAACTTAAGCCCGCAAAATTGGCTTCGACCCACAGAATTTGTCATCTCTACTTAAGCCCACAGAATTAGCTTTGACCCGCAGAATTGATCATCTCTACTTAAGCCCACAGAATTAGCTTTGACCCGCAGAATTGGTCATCTCTACTTAATCCCGTAGAATTGTCTTTGACCCTCCGAATTGGTCATCTCACCTGAAGCTCGCAGAATTGGCTTCGACTCGCAGAACTGGTCATCTCTACTTAAGCCCATAGAATTGTCTTTAACCCACCAAATTTTTCATCTCACCTTAAGCCCTCAGAATTGTCTTCTAGTCGCAGAACTACTCATCTCTACTTAGGCCCGTAGAATTGACTTTGACCTATAGAAATGTCATCTCTACACAAGCCCTCAGAATTGTCTTCGACCCGCAGAATCTGTCAGCCTCATCTTCAAGCCCTCGGACTTAGCTTCGACCCAAAGAATTGGTCACCCTCATCTTTAAGCCCTCAGAATTGTCTTTGACCCATAGAATCGATAATCGTCATCTTCAAGCCCTCAGAATTGGCTTCGAACCGCAGAATCGATCACCCTCATCTTCAAGCCCTCAGAATTGGCTTCGACCCACAGAATCAGTCACCCTCATCTTCAAACCCTCAAAAATGGCTTCGACTCGCAAAATCGGTCACCCTCATCTTTAATCCCTCATAATTGTCTTCGACCCGCAGAATCGGTCACCCTCATTTTCAAGCCCTTAGAATTAACTTCGACCCACAACTTCGGTCATCCCTAGCACCTCCTCAGGAAATGGCCTAAACCTTTCCTCTAAACCATCCCTTAAGTACTCAAAATTGACCTCGTCCCCATGAATTGGTCATCCTCATTTCCTTAGGTGCTTAAAATTGACCTCGACCCCGTGAATTGGTCATCCTCGCTCCCTCACATCCTTATACTTGGCCTCGACCCTCTGAATTGGTCCTCCTTCCTCAAAAGCATCATACGATGTCTATTCGACGTCTATCATTTGTTCCAAACTCACCCGTCGAGGGGATTTATTGACACCCCATTTCGTTACCCCTTAAACTCCCCTTAGGTCCTTAGCACTTCCCTTCATAACTACAAACCCATGTCGTCCCCGAGTACTGACCTAGAAGCCGTCGGACACTCCCAAGCTCCGTTTGACCAAAAGTCAAATTCTTCAGCTCGACCAAGACTAAATGAATCATCGAAGGTCCCTAAAAACTCTTTCCAACGGTCCATCCCATGCACGATTATGATTTAACATGCGGACAAATGACCCACTTTCCCTCAAAACTCAATCAGGAGGCCAGCGGGCGCTCTCGGGCTTCGTTTGACCTAAGTCAACTCTTCAACTTGACCAAGACTGAATGAATCTTCAAAGGTCACCGAAACCCCTTTTCAATGGTTCACCCCGTGCACGATTCTGACTTCAGGTACGGGCGAATGATCCATTTTACTTCGAAAGGTCACCGAATGCTTCCAGGTCCCGATTGACCAAAGTCAGCTCACCGAACCGGATCAAACCCTTTGTAATGTTGAATTACATCCCCTAACCTTTCCCATGGTCTTCCCCTTGCGTGATTCGGACTTACCATATGGATGAACGATCCATTTGCGTCCATCGATTCCCCGTCCAATGGATTGATAAATGATTCTGAGCCACATTTGACCCAAAGTCAACTCCCGAACCCGAGAGTGGTCCCAAGTACTTTTGAAGGTCTCTAAATTACCTTTTCAACGATATTCACCATACACCATTTGAATCAACAATTTGCGCTCTGCGATCGATTTTTTAAAAAGGCCTAAAAGACACTGCCAAACGGCAGGTCCCAGACCCTGCCTATCAATAGTGTGCCTAAACGCACCTACCGATTGGCAGGACCAGGGCTATGAAGATCGATAATGCCCTAGGCCTATAAAAAGGAGGCCTTGACTCCATTACAAAAATTCCCAGATCAGAAGCATATCACTCTCAGGAAATCCAGAAAACCTCTCTCGAAATCAACGCGATTTTCGCATCAAAATCCCTTTCCAACCTTCACTTTTCATCATCCTTTTCATCAAACTTGGTGAATTAACCACTCTCCTTCATCATCCAAGTTCAAGGCCTTATCTGCAACATTCAAGATCAAGATCAAGATCTTCAAGAAGGTCCAATTTTCTCAATTCTCTCCTTAAATTCTCATAAATTCGTATTAACTTGTTTTATTACTTAGCACTTTTATTCTCTCATATCACATATCCAAATATACTTTTTATTTAGTATTATTGCACATCTCTTATTTTCATACAAATAAAAAACCAAAAAAAAGAAAAAGAGAGTTTGCTCATAAATTCCAAATGGGAATTCTCACACTTTTCTTATAGTTTTCTTTCAACTAAAACGCTTTTTCTACACACACGCACACACAGATAAGAGAAGTCCCTTGTTGGATTTATGGTATAAACCACACCCCTCGTTTTGCATGCGAAATACGTGGACTTTGATGCCTTTACAGGCTATGTAGGTCTCTTGGGGTAAAATCTGAGATTCGAGTCCTATTTTTACTTTTTCTCTCATCTCCTATTCTCTTTAAATTCAATCCTCCTAGATTACATATATATACATATATTTGTCCTTAGTGGCCTATTATTCCACATGCGTTGTCGTTCCATCATAACGATCAATGTAAGGATAATCGCGTAAATCCTATTTTCTAATATTTTTATAGCTTCCTACGGATGACTCGCTTTACCTCTTCCATGGTACAAGTAGATAATTCCTATCTCCACTTTATATACACATGCACACATATCACGGGGAAATTAAAGATAAATAGCAAAAACCCCTGAGAGATCGTAAGGGCGGAATGGGTGCCTAACACCTTCCCATTTCATAACATAGCCTCCATACCCTTTTTGAATCATTTTGGTTTCATATGCATCAGTATGTCTTGGGATGTTGTCCTTCGGGATGACTCCCTTTCTTTCGTCTGTTTTGAGTAAAATAGAATGGTGACTCTATTTCTCTACATTTTTCACCTCACCCATATGACATCGGCTTAAGCGCTCCCGAGAGGGATGCGCGGGACCTAGAATCCGCCCTCATGCCGACCTCCAGCGAGGATCGAGGATGGCCATAGCTAGCCACCACGATATCCTAGCCGCCAATACAGATGAGTGAAAATGACCCAAAAATTCAAGAAAAAAATTGTATCATATGGAAGTTCAAGACCCATCACTAATCATTATCCGAGGAAGAGAGAGAATAAAGGCCCCCATCGCATAATGGGATGCCACTTAGGAGGCTGAACAGCAAGCAAAGTGATATACACCCCACTTATGAGCCATTCTAAAAAAAGGGTAAAACCACCTCTGTTAAGTCCAATGGGTCATGGTAACCCATATAATCATTTCCACTAGATACAATAGGAATCGAGGAATGACCACCTGGGTCTATCGCCCAAGAAACGAATCACGAACTCTTACCCATGCTACCATCCACATGATGCGAACAGACACTGAGATTGATATTGACCCCTCATGACAAATTGCTTTGACCATCTCCTCGTCATCTAAGGGAACACATCCCCAAGTTCTGAAGATGAATTCACTCTCACTTTGCATGTTTGGGAAATGATGACATGGTGGGATGACTCCCTCCAAAAAGGTCTCGGGATACGTGAATAAGTTCCCATATCTTATGAAACCTCTAGTATTCGAGACGAAATTTTTTAAATCGAATAAAGAATAACTATAGAGGATCGCAATCCTATAGAGTGTCATGATCACTAGATCTGCCCATGTAGAAGCAATGTCACATTGTAAAAAATATACAACAAAGCCTCTCATATAGGGGGGCACCTTTCCAGTTCTTCAATAATAAAGGGGAAATTCAATATCCTATTATCAGTATTTATAAGAGCCTCCAAGCTAATATATGGGATGACTTACACATGGAATTTTGGGATACCATATAAATATCCATCATAATAGAGAACAAACCTCGTAAAAAACCTCTACCCGATGAAGACCTCGTCGATTCGGATAATGTTCTAAATTTCCTCATCTCACAACTTGATTATGACTTCTTTGTGCAATAGATATCTCCTTGGTACCACTATTAGACTAATATGGGACACGTTTATGGGAGTACTTACTAGAGGCAAGCCATGTTGTCTATATTATTATAATACATATTGAGATTACCTGTCGAGGCCTTCCCTTTTTGGAAGGCCCCTTATCACAGAGTTAATCATATGAATATAAAATAGAACCTGTCCGCCGCGCACCCCATGATCATGCTCAAGGAAAATTCAACATCCTACGTTAGGTACAATCTACACTAACTCTCATCAAATTTTCATATGAAATCTCACCCCGGGGTTAGGAATATGCAGAATATCGATACTACTATGGAGACATCTGCTGTGAAGTTGCCATCATCATTAAATACATGCATCCAAGGGAACAATATCACTCTTCCTATAACAGCGAGCACTAATAAAACACCTAGAATGGTCCCCCTCCGATGAAAAGGAATACAAAAAATATACATCTGATGGAGACATCTAGTCAAGATCCTCAAAGTGAATAGAACCCTAACCCAGAGCACCTAAATAGACGTACAAAAAAATCTTGGACACAATGGATTAAATACCAACACCAATTACAAAATCATATGGAGTTATACGATGGAAAAATAGACACATATGCCAATGCCCCTCAGTAACTTTAAATGGAGATCCCACTAGCCATAAATAGACTCCTATTTTAGATTGGACCAAAGTGATGGATCCAAAGCCAACACCACATGCCTACGGGCCTTCATCCTTAGAAGATTTTATGCTTCACATGGAAATAAATGAATAAGAAACTCATATAAAACATGGGCCCACTCCGAACATGGAGGTCATTTTTCTCACCACATCAAGCTGACACTTTAATCCACCAAACCCTATTGATAAAGATGTAGTCCTTAATGGTACCCACCATACCCCTCTTTTGGAAAATAATAAATTTTAAAAACACTTTAGTGAACATCAACCAACATCACTATTTGGTAATTTTTAGCCACCTACCGGAGCACCAGATTGATCGTGTGGGCCTATTGTCTCCTGGTTCTGTACCTACAAATCTCACTTGATAGATATATCAAACACCATCGACTCCATCACCATGCAATAACACATAAGATTATCACATGAATACTTTACCAAAGAAGGCCACAACCACTGATTTTCATTGCCTATTGCTACTGAGACCCACGAATAAATAGTACCCTTAGAACTATTAGACAAAGAATCAACCATAATGTTGTCCCTTTTGAAATACTATCAATCTCGGACACATTGCCTTGGAATTCAAACAATTTTACACGACCATTAGGTCCTGTGATACCACCAGTCGAGAGGTCCTAGGGGATATTTCTTTACTCTCATAATAGGCCCATCAAGTGAGATATCTAGTTTTAATTACTCGACATCCTAACCATCTTCACCCTATTATTCAAAAGAGTTTAGATACATCCCATTTGGGAATTACCTTCATCACTCCACTTAAAAGTCAAGTTGTCATTTGATACCAAAGTCATCACGATTGATGGAGATGATGGTTGGGCCACAATGACCAATACTAGAACTACTATGATTTTAGACACGCATCACGATAGCCATGACATCTGCCTTAATGGATTTTGAGCCTTAGCACATACAAGAATAATAGAAAAGGATCCATTCATTCACAATGTAGCTACTCGAATCACCCAAATGATGGGATACATGCTCGAACTCGGTCTTGGAAGAAATAAAAAAGGAACCCTTAAAGTTATCACCGCTACAGAACACAAGGAAAAATTCGGTATTGGGTACACCTATGATCGTAAAGCCATAACCCAATGCCATGAAGAACCCAATCAAGGGTTATCTTTATGGAGAAAATGTCCCTAATCAAGGAATCCTCTAGCCATTGTGGTACGAAATAAAGAATTCTCTTTATCCATGAATGGAAATCCTCTATGAAGAGGTCTTGTACGTAGATTAAGAAAAAGTTCGCATAGTCCACTCAGGTTAACTTAATGTATCATGGTATATGATCATTAAATCGGATGATCAAGAAAGACACAACCCCACACTTCAAAAATTCTTCTAAAGGTTATGACTTTTCAAAATGAGGATAAATCCACAAAAGTGTGTCTTCGGAGCCACTAAAGGAAAGGGTCTCGTCTTTATCATCAGCAAAAATGGAATCAAGGTAGACCCCATAAAATTCAAATCCATATGGGAAATGCCATAACTTATGACAAAAAAAAGTCAGAGAATTCTTAGGTAAAGTACAGTTCATGAGCCAACTAACAACCATTTGTGAACATATTATACAAATACTCAAGAAGGACTCACCCAAGGAATGGAAATATCAATGTCAATATGCATTCATGAAAATACAAGAGACCCTCACACGTCCACCAATGCTAGTTCCTCCTTAGCTAGGATAACCACTCCTTCTCAACATGACAATAACCGACATAACATCAAAAGTCATGTTGGACCAATACAAAGAGAGTTCCCAAAATGAATGTACCATATACTATGTCACAAAAATCTAGCCTCCTATGAGCTAAAATACACTTCTATGTAAAAAGTCTTGTGCATACCTCGTAAACCTCGACACTACACGATATCATTTAACATAATTCTCATCTAATTGATGGATACCCTAAACTACCACTTTGAGAAACTCAATCTCTATAGTCAAATAGTGAAATGGATACCGATTCCATTCCTATTCGATATCACATATGCCACCTTAAAAGAAACTAAAGAGAGATTCATCTCTAACATGCTCAAAGAATAGCCGTTGTTAGACGAGGAAGAACAAAATGAGTTAGCATTCTCCGATGAAAATCTCTTCACCCTAAACAATAGAGAAACTTAGGAACTCTACTTTTAAGGGGGAAACCAACCAAAGATGATTTGGCATATAAATTCTACTTTTATCCCCGACCTCGAGATGACTCCCCATCACTGTCAAGTTCACAAAGAAGTGCACCAGTGTCTCAAAATCTCCATGGAAATGGGTATGATCGAACTAAAGGACTATGGGGATTCCATACCAGTCATGAGTAATATATTGGGCAAATGGAAGATCTGAGATGACAAACTACAACCATACCACGCCTACTAAGCAGAGTTGGCTTCACAATTTGTGCATCTCAAATTCGACTTCCTCCTTTGAGATGAAAATAACTTCGCAGATGAACTTTCCACCCTGGCCTCCATGATCGACATGTCGGATGGAACCATGGAGATTACATTTATTGTAACTAGCCGAAACAAACTTTTCTATTTCTCTGAGGTAGAGAACATTGAAGAAACAACCGTAGGATCCACAATCTCATCGAACTTTTATATTTCTCTATTGACATATGGAACATTTTCAACATAAATCACTACCCATCAAATGCCTCTTCCATTGATTGATTTACCCTGCGATGATTGGTATCCTAATCAATCATCTATGGGGACCAAATTTACAAACGAACATTAAAAAAATAAACTTATATTGTTTCATAAAGGATGAAACCCTCGAAATTATGGACAAAATACATAGCAGTAAAATGGACCTGCATATAAAGGGGCAAATGTTCTCCAAAAAAAATACTATAGCAGTCATACTACTGGACCACCAAGCAAAAAAAATGCACTATGTACATCAAGAGGGGCCTAAAATGTTAGTTGTATCCCCCCGACATTATCGACCTCATTGAGAGTTATATTGCATGAGCTTACCTTAGTTGTTCTCCACCTAGGGGATCAGCGCCATATGGCAGCTAACTCGTAAGGGATCCACATGGAATGAGTTCATCTTAGTTACCCTCGTATACTTAACCAAATAGGTCGATAATGAATCCTATGCGGTTCTAAATGCTAAGAAAATGATCGAAATTAAATGATGAAACATAATATATCCCTTAGGCCTTCCTCATGAGTTCTTATCATATAATACTTCTCACTTTGAAATTAAGGCCTCTAACCTATTACACAAATAGGAGATCACTCAACATAAGTCATCCCCTAAACAACTCAAACCAATAGATCATTCCAAGTCACTAAAAAAATGTCAAAATTCATTTTCAATAGGATGACCAAAACGTTTAACAATTGGCAAAGCAAACCCCCATATACCCTTGGGATATTTTACTACAAAGAAAAACTTAATTGAGGCCACCCCGTACTCACTATTTTATGGAAGGAGGAAGTCATATCCATCGAACTTGAGGTCTCATTTCCAAGGGTCATTCTAAAATGCCAAGTAGCAAAAACGTACTAGGCCCAAGCCTATTATGAAAAGATAACCCTCCTTAATGATAGGAGGCTAAGATAGTCTTACAATAACTAGGGATACCAAAAACGTATCGCGCGAGCATTTATTAAATGAGTCCATAGGAAAAACCTCCATGAGGGAAACCTAGTCCTGAAAGAGAATCTCACACTTGCTCGGACTCCACCCAATTGGGGGGATTCATATCTAGTCATCAAAATAAACTTTGGCAGGGCAACTATCATAGCTAATCTCGATGGATCAATTTTTCCTAACCCTTCAATCTCGACTGATTAAAGATATTCTTTCCTTAAGATTTCTTTGGGTGAAAAGGAAAAATGTCAAACAATTGGCCATCAGTGGAAGGGAAGACTATGCAAGCCCATATACTCTCCCAGTCATATATCAAAAAGACCACTTGAGCCACCAACCTTCCACTTAAAGTCATTAAAACACAGTAAACCCCCAAACTATTATCCATTTTTAGAGAAAATGACATAGACATAATTCTCTGCTATAATTATTATTGTTGGCATTTAAAATTATATGCACACCATTACCTTTGAATCTAAGATATGTAGGCAAATCGAGATATCACTTAGGGCCCAGCCCAAATTAACACTAAAAAAAAAACATGTTATAGAAAAACCCTTGCTATGGTAAATGTTCCCCTACTCCCAAAGAATCGATACGATTAGAATGCCTAAGTGAAAAGAAATAAAATTATCAATGGAATTTTAAGTCTCCGCAAAGTCATCCTTATTTGAACTATAATCAAGTTCCAATAATACTAAAAAATAATCCTACGAAACGGAAAACACCCTACCCCTATAAACTACTTTCCAGAAAAACAAACATCAGACACCCCTCTTTCTTAAAAAATCCCACATCCTAGGAATAAGATCATTAATAGGAAGACTAACTAAGGGACTCCCGAACAAATGGAAACAAATCATGGGTAAAGGATAACACTCATATTCCCAATCTATACCAAATGGATCCCTTCAGTTCAGAACAAATGAAAGGGGAACCATTTTCCCACATAATCTGACATCGGCATAGACAAGCAGCTCTCCATCTGGAAGAAAAATGTTGTCTATCTTCTAAAGAAGATACCAAAAATATGGGGCACACTTGTTTTCACACATTTTCCCTCATATTAATAGTATTAGTAATACTACTACTACTACTACTACTACTACTACTACTACTACTACTACTACTACTACTACTACTACTACTACTACTACTACTACTACTACTATTATTATTATTATTATTGTTGTTGTTTGTATTATTATTATTATCATTATTATTATTATTGTGTCCATCCCCGATCCTCGTCGTGCGACGGAGGATCCTAAGATCCCGCGCGTCCCATCTCAGGACCGCTTCGACCGACGTCATTTTGAGGTAAGGTGAAAGAATGTAGAGAGATTAGAGTTGCCAGTCTATTTTACTCAAAACAGACAAAGAAAAGAGGAAGCCATCCCGAGGACAGCATCCAAAGACATACTGACGCATGCGAAACCAAAATGATTCGAAAAGGGTCCGGAGGCTAAGTTACGAAATGGGAAGGTGTTAGGCACCCATTCCGCCCTTTCAGTCTCTCATGGATTTTTGTTATTTTCCTTTTATTTCCCCTATGATGTTTGTGCATGTGTATATATAATGGAGATAGGAATCATGAACTTATACCATGGAAGAGATAAAGCGAGTCATCCGCAAGAAGGCATAAAAGTATTAGAAAATTGGATTTAGGCGATCATCCTTATGTTAATCATTATGAGGGAACGATAATGCACACATAATGATATTCTTATAAGAACACACACACACACACACACACGCACAAACACACACACACACACACAAATATATATATATATATATATATATAGTATAAGAGAATGGAGTTTAGAGAAAATAGAAAATGAGAGAAAAAGTAAAAAAAAGGACTCGAGTCTCGGGTTTTACCCCGAAACGCCTATGTAGCCTATAGAGGCATCAAAGGCCACGTAGTTCGCATACAAGACGAGGGGTGGGGTTTATCCCGTAAATCCAACCGGGTATTCTCTTATCTCTATGTGTGTAGAAAAAAAGTGTTTTAGTTGTGGGAAAAGTGTAAGTGAAGTTTGAGAATTCCAGTTTAGGAATTTATGAGGAAACCCTCTTTTTCTTGTTTTTTGAGTTTTTATTTATATGAAAAGTGTGAGATGGAATAACAAAAGTGCTAAGTAATAAAACAAGTTATTGCGAATTTATGAGAATTTAAGGTGAGAATTGAGAAAATTAGACCATCTAGAAGATCTTGAGCTTGATCTTGAATGTTGGAGAGCAGCCCTTAGACTTGGATGATGATGGAGGATAGTGAATTCACCAAGTTAGATGAAAAGGATGATGAAAAGTGAAGGTTGGAAAAGGATTTGGGTGTGGAAACCACGTTGCCTTCGAGAGAGGTTTTCAAGATTTGCTCAGAGTGATTTCTATCAGATTTGGGCTCTCCTTGCAAGTGAGGTGAGGGCCTCCTTTTTATAGGCCCAGGGCATTACCGATCGACATATCCCTGTTCCTGCCATTCGGCAGGGTCTTAGACCTGTCATTCGGCAGTATTTTTTAGGCCTTTTTGGTAAATCGACAGCAGAACGCAAACCGTTGATGAGAATCACGGCCGGGGTGGACCGTTGGAAAGGTAATTCAGGGAACTTTGGAAGTCCTTGGAGCTCCCAGGTCTAGGAGTTGAATTTGGGTCAAATATGGTTTGGAAGTATTTGTCAGTCAATTGGAGGGGGAACTGTTAAACGCAAACGGATCGTCCATCCACATGGTAAGTTTGAATCACGCATTGGGTAGACCATTCGAAAGGTTAGGATATGTAATTAGACATTCCAAAGGGTTTCATCCGGTTAATGGAGTTAACTTTGGTCAATCGGGCCCTGTAAGCATTCGGTGACCTCTCAGAGTAAAATAGATCATTCATATGTACTGTAAGTCAGAATTGTGCATGGAGCAGACCGCTGGAAAGGGGATTCAGTTCCTTTCTATAATTCATTCAATCTCGATCGATCTGTAGAGTTGACCTAGGTTAAACAAAGCCCGGGAGCACCCGGTGGCCTTCTAATTGAGTCTCAGGGGAAAAGGGTCGTTCGTTCTCATGGTAAGTCAGAATCGCGGATGAGATGCACCATTGGAAAGGGCTTTCCATTCCCTTCTGAGATTCAGTCAGCATCGATCAAGCTGAAGACTTTGACTTTTGGTCAAACTGAGCCTAAAAGTGCCCGATGACTTCTAGGTCAGTACCCGGGGTATGACCCAGGTTCGTAGTGATGACGGGGGGTGCTAGGGACCTAAGGAGAGTTTTAGGGGGTAATAGAATGGGGTGTGTACAAAGCCCCTCAACGGGTGAGTTTGGAATAAATGAAAGTCGTCGAATAGACACCGCATGATGCTTTGAAGGAGGATGACCAATTCAGAAGGTCGAGGATGATTCTGAGGGCTTAAATTGAGATGACGATCCAGGACCTAGGTCAATTCGGACCTAAGAGAGGTGAAAACCGAGGACCGAGGTCAATTCTGACCTAACTAAGGCGACGATCCAAGACCGAGGTCAATTCTGACATAAGAGTGGTAACGATCGAGGACTGAGTTCAATTCTGACCTAATTAAGGTGACGACCCAAGGATGAGGCCAATTCTGACCTAAGGGAGGTGATGACCAAGGGCTGAGTTCAATTCTAACCTAACTAAGGTGACGATTTAAGACCGAGGTCAATTTTAACCTAAGAGAGATGACGATCGAGGACCGAGGTCAATTCTTACCTAACTAAGGTGAAAATCCAAGGCTGAGGTCAATTATGACCTAACAGAGGTGACGACTAAGGACGAAGGTCAATTCTGACCTGAGAGAGGTGACCATCGGGGATCGAGGTCAATTCTGACGTAACTAAGGTGACGATCAAAGACCGAGGTCAATTCTGACCTAATAGAGGTGACGACCGAGGACCGAGGTCAATTCTAACTTAATTAAGATGAGAATTCAAGACCGAGGTCAATTCTGACCTAAGAGAGGTGACGACCAAGGACCGAGGTCAATTATGACCTAACTAGGGTGACGATCCAAGACCGAGGTAAATTCTGACCTAAGAGAGGTGACAACCAATTACCGAGATCAATTCTGACCTAACTAAGGTAAAGACCTAAGATCGAGGTCAATTCAGACCTAAGAGAGGTGACGACTAAGGGCCGAGGTCAATTCTGAAAAAACTAAGGTGACGATCCAAGACCGAGGTCAATTCTGACCTAACTAAGCTGATAATCGAAGACCGAGGTCGATTCTGACCTAAGAGAGGTGAAGACCAAGGACCGAGGTAAATTATGACCTAATTAGGGTGACGATCCAAGACTGAGGTCAATTCTTACCTAAGAGAGGTGACGATCATGGACCGAGGTCAATTCAGACCTAATTAAGGTGATAATCTAAGACTGAGGTCAATTCTGACCTAAGAGAGGTGACGATCGAGGATCGAGGTCAATTCTAACCTAACTAAGGTGACAATCAAAGATCGAGGTCAATTCTGACCTAAGAGAGGCGACGACCGAGGACCGAGGTCAACTCTGACCTAACTAAGGTGACGATCTAGGATCGAGGTCAATTCTGACCTAAGAGAGGTGACGACCGAGGATAGAGGTCAATTATTACCTAACTAAGGTGACGATCCAAGACTGAAGTCAATTCTGACCTAAGAGAGGTGACGACCAAGGACCGAGGTCAATTCAGACATAACTAAGATGACGATCCAAGACAGAGGTCAATTCTTACCTAAGAGAGGTGATGACCGAGGATCGAGGTATGACACCCCGCCTAATAAAATATCGAGTGATCAGTACTATACAAAATTAAAATAGGAATCCCAGTTGGATCACACTTAACATCACTGTTAAAAAACTTTTTAAAACTTTCTAACAACCTAGTATTCCAAAAGCTAGTGCCAAATTTTAACTTTTTAGATAACAAAACAATACATGTGGAATTATATATAAACTACTCACACAACTGAATTAAATCAACCGAACAAAAATAAAAAGACATGCCGAATAAACCATCGGCCACCAAAGTAAACAGTCCAATACAAACATCCAACACCTGAATAAAATAAATCTGAAAATTGTATTGAAAAGTCTGGGCGACATGCCCTAAATGAAACTGAAATTTCCTTCTAGCATCCACATATGTCGCAACTCCGTGTTCCTGGAATAGAATATCAATCATGGCGTCCCTGTGGCTGGACACCTAAAAGGTTTTTAAAATAGTTTTATAGCAAGGGTTAGAACCCAAAACATTTTGAAAATATTTAGCAAGTGAATTAACTACAGTAATTAAAATGTATGAATGTGCTTCAAATTAAAGTTAGTGTCGCACTCCTTTGTGGACATTCTCACCCATACACTATTGTGCACACCTAACGGTTACCTTAACCTCACCTAGTTGTACTACCATGTCCAGCTATTCCTGGTATAACCTTCCCTTACCATAGTACTCTAACCCGAGTATAATTTTTCATGAATAATAAGTTGTCTCACCAATTAACTTAGTTAATTCATCCTTAAATAATGGCAGATAACTGTGTCACAAGTTATATCAAGTAAATACATCACGCACTGTATTATTACCCGCATATAACATCAAATACCATTATATACGTACCTTTACTAAACATCCACACGTATAACATCCGTATATCCATCCCTCTTAGTATACCCTCGGAGGATGATTCTCTCAAAAGTGCTGTCCCACTAGGTGTGCTCACATAACCTAGATACCCAAGTTGGAATCGCTCACCAACCTTGCTCAAAACTTAAACGTATTGCAGGCGGTCATATTCCTACCCCGAATGTGAGATAAGTCCCTCACCCATATACCGCATGCTATGAACTAGGGATATACTCACCCTACTCCTCGAGCTAGGGGATTCACCCACATCGCGCAACCTCCCTTGATAGCACTAGAGTATAAAAATTAAATAAATATCTAGTCACTGATATTTAATATCACACACAATATATACATGTATATATATACTAACACTACATCGTATATATATAATATAAACCCCGGCTTTACTGTGTACTCAAAATCACGTAACACTAGCCTGTAATTTCCTGAGTCTGTGGCCCAACTCAACTTAATAAATTTTCTCAATTATTAATTAATACGTCAATTAATATAATATTTCCCCGAGTCTATGGTCCAAATGTTTTGTAAATACTTTGCACATTAATTTATATAATATTTACCCGAGTCTATGATTCGGCTCTAATTTAATTAATTTGTACACTAATTAATTAATACTAATCTGAGTCTATGGTCTAACTCCAATTTAATTAATTTACACATTAATTAATTTAACACGTCCCCGAGTCTGCAGTCCGACTCTAATTTAATTAATCTCACATTAATTAATTTAATACTTGGTGTCACCCAACCATTATACATGTCTCGCTCACTTGGCCCGTAACTTACTATTTCCCGAGTCTATGTTCCGACTCTAAATTAATTTACTCTCTCAATAATTAATTTAGATACTTTGTTGTCAAGTAACCAACATACCCGGACTCGCTCACTTTGTCCATTTTTACATCTCAGAATTTCATTCCCTCATATTCGCCCACAATGTGTCACACATTCATCTTCATCAAATTTACCAATTATATTTACCTATAATTACCAACATACCCGGACTCGCCCACTTGGTCCATAATTAAATTAAATATGTTTCACCCAAAATTCTCACTTTAAGTCCCAACTCTTAACTGAAATTGTCAATTCCTAATAGCTATCTTTAGATCCCCATGCTATTAAATTCATTAAAATTTATAACCAATTAAAATCGTACCCAAAATCCAAAAAGAAAACAAGGCAAGGTATCAAATTGTACGACCTTCCAAGGTTTTCCCATCGTCGATCGATCGATGGCCCCCGATCGATCGATCGATCCTTTCGTGGCAGATCTTCTTCTCCCACTGAATTCAAACATTAACAAAAATTCAAGGTTTGTAAACCTTAATTTCAACCTCTAATCACGTCATCCCGCCACATAAACATATTGCACTTTGATCCTATACATCATATACACCTTATAGTATATAAATTTCTCAATTTATCTCACAATTTCCGAAATGGGTTTTGCCATAAATCTCCATTAACTTTGTTCTACAATGGCAAATTCCAGATTCAAATTCCACCATTTTATATTCCGATTTCCCATTCAAATCAGATATTTATAATCAGAGATATATAATACACCTATTTCTTACTTTGAATCTTAGCCGAGTATTCCGTTAACAAAGCTCCATGTTCACCCATTTTTTCCCAAAAATGAATTTTAGTTTGCACATCACTAAAATATGAATTGGATATCATAAATCTATCATTACAGCAAGTTAGACACTTACCAGGAATTGTTCGTAGGGTTAGATTCCATTGATGTAGAGAATGATTGATGACGAACACCCGAAATTAATCCCTTAATTTGGCTCCAAAAGACCCCCAATTGACTTCTTGATTAGCTTCCTCTAATCCTCCCCCAAACCCTAGGTTTAGAATTTTCTATCTGTCATTCCTAGTCCCTTAATTAGGTTAAAAACATAAATTCCCATTTTTGGCCATATGGGCCTAATTAAAATGGCCCAACTCACCCCGTGTGGGCCCAGCTATGTCCAAAAATATCCCGAGACCCAATGACTACCCCAGGCACTCTTTTCTGACTATCTCGACCCATTCGGACTCAACCGCGCACTCAGACTTTTCATCCGAAATGCTTTTTGACATTTTCCAATTTTGACCTCAACATGCGACATACGAGATTTCGAACAATTAAACTTAAAACTTGTCAATTATAAATAATTCTTCTCACTCAAATAAATTCTCCAACTCGTGAATTTATGTTTCTCCAAATTAAATATTTTTATATCTCTCAAAAATAACTAAATATTAAATCCTCAAAATTACGGGGTGTTACATACTCCCCCCTTACAAAGGAATTTTGTCCTCGAAATTAAGAAAAGCGTAGTGATCCAAGCTTCAAATATCACTCTATAGTCATGTACCTCTAAGCTCGCTATATCTATATCTCCCTCTTTTTACCTTAAGTTACACAAGTATGCATTTAAATTAACTAGGGTGCCCATACACCCTATACCCGTGCTTAACCGCACAAAATTTGCCTTAATTAACCCGGGTGCCCATACACCCTATCCTTGTGCTTTACCACACGAAAGTTACCCGACAATGATAGTCGTAACCCGTAATATAAGTTCGAACCCGTAGTCATATCACACACACACACACACACACACACACACACACATATATATATATATATATATACTGCCCGGGGCACCCAACCCGTGGACTAATGACCAAACATCTCCCCACTTTCCAATGTTGCACTAAGTTTCATGTGTGGAACATCTCGCAAAGCGAAATCCAAACAAGGAACCCCCCCAATACACTACTACCTAACATTGTCGATCGTCGAGATCCGTTAGACCGTCAATCCACAGCATGTGCCCCTAAACACTTGTCCCTTAGCACATATGTATATACGCTTATCCTTATGCTACTAAAGACAACATAAAATTCCACGCCATTACTATCACTAGTCCTTGCACAAAATAAACCCCGAGCTATCTCTCTTCGCTCGAACATAAATCTAACCCCCCGTGATTTACTTTAGTAAACACCCCTACTTATCGGGATAAAATGTGAGAACACAAGACCTCACTATGTGCCTATCGCACCACACAAATACAACATATATACACACATATATAGGCTAGATGCCCTCTCTGATGATACCTAGTACCAGTCATACCCTGGTGTCGCGAACACCAACTTATCCTCACTATTAACAATAATTTAAAATCCGCTTCTATCTAGTCGATACTTGGGTAAATCATCAACCCTACTCCCAAAATTATCGAAAGTAGTAACCCCTCGCATAATACAAACCTTCTCTCAGTGTAACCCCCCACTCTCCCATGGATAACACCAAAGTACTCTGCTACCCCACGAAAAATATATACATATATATAATATGGTTGCTATAGCCAACACAACCACTAAATTCGACTTAACCGTGAAGTATAGTGAAAATAATCCTTATATTATGACACCCTCTCTGTCACATAAAGTATACCCCATTCCCATAGGATAAAAAGATAGTTACCTCCATATTCTAGCAGCAATGGTTGATCCTCGAGTTCCTGAGCAGCTTGCCCCTGCCCGAACGCACCCATGACTTGTTGTAGTGGCTATACATCCAGGACCTCGTCATGTAGTTGACCCCCTCCTCGCTGAGGACAATCCCTCTTCATGTGCCCCACTTCCCCACAAATGAAACACCTCTTAATAAATTCACCCTGCCACTGATCCTTTCCTTGCGGGCCTTGTCGGAATTCCTGGCCATCCTGCCGATAGCCTCCAGCTCTAAATCCTTTGGCATGATTTCCCCATCAGAATTCCAGCCCCTGATCTCCCCTGTCCGCTGTTGGGATACCCCACTAGGACTATGCCCTCCTGCTTCATCCGACTTGCTGGTTTCCACTCCCCTCTTGCTTCCCTTCACGTGGAAGCGATATTCCTTATACTGAAAGAGTGTTGCATTAATGACATCTATATAAGTTACTAAGGCGGGATTACCAATCAAATGTTGTCTGATCCTCCAGACCAACCCATCCATTAACCTTGCCTTCTTTCTTTCTTCATCGCTTAGCTCATCCGGTACAAAAATTGCCAAACGAGTGAATTCTTCCTCATAATCGGCCCCTGAATGGACCCTTGTGTTACCTCTATAAATTTCCTCCTCATTTCACTCTCAACTACTAGCAAAAAATACATACGGTCGAACCGCACACAAAACTCGACAATGGTTACTGTATCCATTTCCTCAACTGTGGTGATTGACTCCCACCACTTTAGCGTTTCTCCCACTAAACTAAAAGTGACTAGAATTTGATTCTTCACCTCATTGCAATCTATCATGCATAGGTGACGCTGGATATCTCTCTTCCAATGGCACGCTAGCACCACATCTGAACCCCCTCAAAATTCTGGTGGATGGCCCTTTTGAATGTCCTCTCGTACTTGCTGCCACCCTGACAGCCCCAGGTGAGCCTGAACATCTGGCGCCACTAACACTTGTTGTTGATCTCCTGGAAAGTACCTTTCCATAGCGATCATCGTTGCTTCAACTGCCTGCGCCACTAATTCAGCTACATGTGCTGTCAAAATCATCTCTGGCAGTTGTTGGGGTAACTCTCGCTCCTATTGAGCCTCTCTAGTCTTATCTCCCCCTGCTGCCCTATCTGCTCTCTCTCTCCTGAGCGGTATCTGAAATGAGAATTTAATCGTATGAGTTCATCCTCAAATAAAATAGATGGCAGAAGAATGTAAATACGCATACGTATAAGAATACAACAATCCTATGATAGGGCTCTATATCCATTATTTCTAAGTCAAAATGTGAAAAACCGCACAGAGCCTAAGGACACTAGAACCTGATGCTCTAATACCATCTGTGACACCCTAACTAATAAAATACTAGGTGATCATTCCTATACAAAATTAAAACAGGAATCCCAATTGGATCATCCTTAGCATCACTGTCAAAAAACTTTTTAAAACATACTAACCACCTAGTATTCCAAAAGCTGGTGCCAAATTTTAACTTTTTAATTAACAAAACAGTACATGCAAAATTAAATATAAAACATTCACACAACTTATTTAAATCAACCGAACAAAAATAAAAAGACATGTCGAATAAACCATCGGCCACCAAAGTAAATAGTCCAATACAAACATCCAACACCTGAATAAAATAAATCTAAAAACTGTACTGAAAATTCTGGGTGACATGCCCTAAATGAAACTGAAACTGAGAAATAGTTACTACTCTAGGAATGAATGAGCGATGCGTCTAATCCAAATTTCCTACTAGAATCCACATATGCTGAAACTCCGTGTTCCTGGAATAGAATATCAATCCGGGCATCCCTATGGATGGCCACCTAAAAGGTTTTGAAAATAGTTTTATAGAAAGGGTTATAACCCAAATAATTTTGAAAATATTTAGCAAGTGAATTAACTGCAGTAATTAAAATGTATGAATGAGCTTCATATTAATGTTAGTGTCGCACTCCCTTGTGGACATTCTCACCCCTCCACTATTGTGCGTACCTAACGGTTACCTTAACCTCACCTAGTTGTACTACCCCATCCAACTAGTCCTGGTATAAACTTCCCTTGCCATACTACTCTAACTCGAGTATAATTTTTCATGAATAATAAGATGTCTCACCAATTAACTTAATTAATTCCTCCTTAAATAATGGCATATAACTGTGTCACAAGTTATATCAAGTAAATACATCACGCACTGTATTATTACCACCATATAATATTGAATACCATTATATACGTACCTTTACTAAACATCCACATGTATAACATCCGTATATCCATCCCTCTGAGTATACCCACGCAAGATGACTCCCACTCAAGTGCTATCCCACTAGGTGTGCTCACATAACCTAGATACCCAAGTTGGAATCGATCACCAACCTGGCCCGAAACATAAACGTAGTGGAGGCGGTCATATTCCTTCCCTGAAAGTGAGATAAGTCCCTCACCCATATACTGGACGCTATGACCTGGGGATATACTCACCCTACTCCTTGAGCTAGGGGATTCACCCACATCGCGCAACCTCACCTGATAGCACTAGACTATATAAATTAAATAAATATCTAGTCACTAATATTTAATAGCACACACAATATATACACGTATATATATACACTATCACTACACTGTATATATATAATATAAACCCCGACTTTACCGTGTACTCATAATCCCGTAACACTAGCCTGTAATTTCCTGAGTCTGTGGCCCGACTCAACTTAATAAATTTTCTCACTTATTAATTCACACGTCAATTAATATAATATTTCCCCGAGTCTATGGTCCGACTCTTCTGTAAATACTTTGTACATTAATTTATATAATATTTACCTGAGTCTATGATTCGACTCTAATTTAAATAATTTGCACATTAATTAATCAATACTAATCAATGTCTATGGTACGACTCCAATTTAATTAATTTACACATTAATTAATTTAATACGTCCCTGAGTCTGCAGTCCGACTCTAATTTAATTAATCTCACATTAATTAATTTAATACTTGGTGTCGCCCAACCATTATACATGTCTCTTTCACTTGGACCGTAACTTACTATTTCCCGAGTCTATGTTCCGACTCTAAATTAATTTACTCTCTCAATAATTAATTTAAATACTCTGGTGTCACTTAACCAACATACCCGGACTCGCTCACTTGGTCCATTTTTACATCTCAGAATTCCATTCCCTCATATTCGCCCACAATGTGTCACACATTCATCTCCATCACAATTCCCAATTATATTTACCTATTATTTACCAACATACCCGGACTCGTCCACTTGGTCCATATTTAAATTAAATATGTTTCACCCAAAATTCTCACTTTAAGTCCCAACTCTTAACTTAAATTTTCAATTCCTAATTGCTATCTTTTGACCCCCTAGCTATTAAATTCTTTATAATTTTTCACCAAATAAAATCGTACCCAAAATCCAAAAAGAAAACAAGGCAAGGTATCAAACTGCCCGACCTGCCAAGGTTTTCCCATCGTCGAACGATCGGTGCTTTCGTGGAAGCTCTTCTTCCCCCACTGAATTCTACCATTAACGAAAATTCAAGGTTTTTAAACCTTAATTTGAACCTCTAATTCAAGTCATCCCGCCACATAAACATATTGAACTTTGATCCTATACATCATATACACCTTCTAGTATATAAATTTCTCAATTTATATCAAAATTTTTGAAATGGGGTATTCCATAAATCTCCATTGACTTTGTTCTACAATTCCAAAATCCAAATTCAAATTCCACTATTTTATATTCCGGTTTCCCATTCAAATCAGATATCTATAATCAGAGATATATAATACACCTATTTCTTACTTTGAATCTCATCCAAGTATTCCATTAACAAAACCCCATTTTCACCCATTTATACCCAAAAAAGAATTTTAGTTTTCACATCATTAAAATATGAAATGCATATCATAAATCTATAATTACAGCAAGTTAACCACTTGCCTGAAATTGTTCGTTGGGTCAGATTCCATTGGTGTAGAGAATGATTGATGAAGAACACCCTAAATTAGTCCCTTAATTTGGCTCCAAAAGACACCCAACTGACTTATTGATTAGCTTCCTCTAATCCTCTCCCAAACCCTACGTTTAGAATTTTCTATCTACCGTTCCTAGTCCCTTAATTTGGTTAAAAACATAAATTCCCGTTTTTGGCCATATGGGTATAATTAAAATGGCCCAACTCGCCCCATGTGGGCCCAGCTATGTCCAAAAATACCCCGAGACCCAATGACTCCCCCCGGGCACTCTTTTCTGACTATCTCGACCCATTCCGACTCAGCCGCGCACTCAGAATTGTCATCTAAAATACTTTTTGACATTTTTCAATTTTGACCTCAACATGCGACACACGAGATTTCGAACAATTAAACATAAAACTCGTCAATTATAAATAATTTGGCTTAGTCAAATAAATTATCCAACTCATGAATTTAAGTTTCTCCAAATTAAATATTTTTATATCTCACAAAAATAACTAAATATTAAATCATCAAAATTACGGGGTGTTACACGAGTTCAATTCTGACCTAAGTAGGGTGACGATCCAAGACCGAGGTCAATTTTGACCTAAGAGAGGTGACGATCGAGGATCGAGGTCAATTCTGACCTAAATAAGGTGATGATCCAAGATCGAGGTGAATTATGACTTAAGAGAGGTGACGACCGAGGACCGAGGTCAATTCTGACCTAACTAAGGTAACGATCAAAGACCTAGGTGAATTGTGACCTAAGAGAGGTGACGATCGAGGACCGAGGTCAATTCTGACCTAACTATGGTGACAATCCAAGACCTAGGTGAATTGTGACCTAAGAGCGGTGACGACCGAGGACCGAGGTCAATTCTGACCTAACTATGGTGACAATCCAAGACCGAGGTCAATTCTGACCTAAGAGAGGTGACGGCCAAGGACCGAGGTCAATTCTGACCTAACTAAGGTAAAGACCCAAACCTAAGGTCAATTCTGACCGAAGAGTGGTGATGAACGAGGACCGAGGTCAATTCTGACCTGACTAAGGTGCCTATCCAAGATCGAGGTCAATTCTGACCTAACTAAGGTGACGATCCAAGACCGAGGTCAATTCTGACCTATAATAAGATGAAGATTAGATTTTGGGTTCCGATAGGGAATAATCTTGGGAAAATGTAGTGTGTCCTTCGGAGACTTTGAAAATGACTTTCTGGAGTTCTTCTGGGGAAATTACCTCGTGACGTTATTTTGAGCCAGGGAGTTGATTGTTGGCGAAGTGTTTGTGATCTGCAGAGGAGAGGCGAGTTTGATGTCAGAAACTTTACTGGGGAAGTGATTAGGTTGTCAAGGTATTGGAAGTATTGCTCGAGGAGGTTTGAGACCTTTAGAGATACTCTGGGTCATTACGGGGAGGAGTTTTACTTGGTTTTTTTAGAGTTTCGCTGGGGAAATGGGGGGTTTCGCTTGAGGGAGTGCAAAATTTTCTGAAGATTTTTTAGCGCTTTCTGGTATTTCCTGTGAATTTTTGTACAAAATTTCAAGATGGTGCCGATCGGCATAGTTCAGGAGGTGCCATTCTGCAGTGGCGCTGAATTTTGAACTTCCTCGGGAAGGTAAGGGGATAGTGTTGATCGATGGGTGGGGGGTCAATGCCGATCGGCATGATGCTTAGCATCCTATATAAAAGGTGTGAATTCCCTTCATTTTTCACAGATCTTTGCTTTCTTTCTTTTTGAGATTTTCCTCTGTAAATTGTTCTAGCATTCTGATCTCTAAGAAATGGCCATCTTTGTGAACACTACAGCGCATATGGAATGGTTGACTGTCAATGACTGTGCGAATGTGGAGGAGTGAGAAATCCTTTGATGCATTCGAGCCGGTTACGAATGAGTGAACTTTTCTACGGGAGCCATCGCGTCATCGGTCTTCTATGGTGGTGAGCCCTAGCGGTTATGTAACTAACATGACTTCTGGCATTCCTCTCTCTTTTTGGGGATTTTTACTTTCTTTCTTGTATTTTGACAAGGTTTCTTCTTTTAACCGTCTGATAACTCTTTAAAGAACATGTGTGCCCGTGGGATGAAGGGGCTTATGGATGTCTGGGAGTATCTTCCACCTGTGGTGCGTTGGGTGGTATCATCAATAGGTTTTGGGAGGTTGGCGTCGGCATTGCATGAGATGCCTCGATCGATAGCGGTCTTGTGCGCTTTGGGAGAGAGATGGTGGGATACTACCCACACCTTCCATTTCATCTTTGGTGAGATGACGGTTACTCCCATAGAAGTGCAACAACTGTTGGGACCGTATTGTGATAGAGAGAAAATAAATATGGATCGCTCTTTACGGGTGAGGCCAGAGGTACTGCGTGCGGCACTTGGTGACGTAGGGAGGATATTCTATGGGGATTCCATTCGGTTGTCCTTACTGATGGATGTTCTGCTAAGTTGATGTGGAGAATGGGATGTGGAGAGTTTTAACAGCCCAACCTCCATATCAATCGGGTTGTTCATTTTGCTGGTGTTGGGAGGCTTTATGGTGGCATCGAGCGGCGATGTCGTCCACCTGTGGTTCTTGACGTACTTGAGGATGTTTTTGAACATCCCTTTCTGTGATTGGGGGAGCCTAACTTTGGTTACCCTCTATTTTTCTTTGCATGCATTCAGCCGGTGCTGTCGATAAATTTTTACCGGAGCCACGTGTTTCCTCGAGGTATCCTTTAATTTTGTGCATTTTCCTTTCATGCATTCAAAATTTTCTTTTGCGTCTCTTTTTTTATTATGAATTTCTGTCTTTGGCAGACGTGGTTGTATGAGGTGATTGGGTGCAATACCCAGTTGATCACTCTGAAGGACGAGACTGTTGGGGACTTCTGTCGATTGTATCGATGGCGGAAGGCCAATCAGTAGTCGATGGGATCTCTCTCTCGGGAGGCAGTGCGTCAGGTCTTGAATGGCCTAACCAGTGGTAGGGTAAGACTCTTTCCTTTTCAGTCTTGGTTTTGGTATGTTCTGATTCTATATTGACTTATGCTTGCTCGGGGATTTTCAGGTGACCTTTTATCCTTGGGGGCATCCATTCAGGATACGGGGTGATCGAGGTGAACACGCAGATGCGGCGCTTACTGGCGCATGAGTTTGGCCATTCTTTGTATCTCGGGGAGCGATTGGTTGGGTAGATTGCTGAGGAGTAGGTGGTGGTTCCACCCGCGCAACCTCCTATGTCCATAAGGCGGGAGTGGTTAATGCCGGAGGATGCGGGGATCGCAGCGATGGTCTGCGAGTCCTACTTGTTATACACTGATTCGACTATGTCGTATGACTATATGGACTTTGTGATGAGTTGGTTGATGGATCCCATCATATATGATTCCTTTCCTTTCCCTCCTGCGGGTTCAAGTTGGGCGGTGGGGTCCTCCCACAATGGCGGTGGTCCAGCGACGACATCAGAGGTTCCTTTCGTGCGATTGCACACCCCTTCGTACAACATTTGGCGAGCTGATGGAGGGATGGTGCCTATGTTGCACCATCCTCATGCGATGGATTCAGAGGAGGTTCTTCATCCTGTGGTATACCTTCTTGCTCTTTTTTGGTTTCTTTTCTATTTTGATACCTCATTTGATACTGATTCTTCTTTTTACTTGTAGCAAGTTCGGGTGTCGACCACTTGGCTGAGGGACATCAGAGACTGGATATCTTCGACGACTTCCCATATTCGGGTTGCGGTCCCGGTTCATTCTTGCTTGGTGCTATCTTCCTCATTTGGGGAGGACATGGGCTCGGCTAGTGGTGGTGCATCATCTCGCCGTAGGGGAAAGAGAGCATGTCGCAGGGGTGGAATCTCTTAGAGAGAGGTGAAGGGTAGGTGATAGAGAGATAATAAGAATGAGAATGTGGGTTCGGGCAGAGTCCCGTTGTTTTTTTACTTATTTTTCTATTTCCTGCAAAATTTGATGTAACACAGAAGAAAATATATATATGCAATGCAATGGAATTTTTATTATCTTTTGTTAATGATGAATGAGTGAATGTATGGACATGGGCCTTTTACTTTGCTGCTGAGACCGTAAAAAGAGATGTTTTTGGGATTTTGAAGGAAAGTTATAAATGGGAAATCATATAGGGATGGAAGAGGATTTTTGAAATTTTGTTGAGAATATCAATTTATTTTTATTGGGTTTTCCTGATTTTTGACAAAAAAGGAAAAAAAGAAAATTTCCAAGAGAAGTGGGTTGCCAATCGGCAAACATCTTGTCCTGCCTATCGACAGTCAAGTCTAGTCCCATCAATTTAAAGCTTTTATTAGTGCCCTCTTCAGCCTTTGCAACTTTTTGTGGTAGGATACACTCCGATTTCTACATGGATTATGTCTCTTATGAGGGTTCTCATGTATAAAAAGGGTAGGGGTGGGGTGTTTCCCTCACACCTTCACAATCTTACTTACTTGCCTACTATCTCTTAGCCTTGCAAGATGGATGTCCCTGGTAGCATTGAGTTTGCAAATTACCCTGAAGCCTTGGAAGCGATGTGTTATTATAATATCGACTATGATGCTTTCAACATGCGTCGAGTTTCTTTATGGCGCAATCGGTCCATTGAGTGGAATATGCTGGTGGCGGCTGTACAATTCTGGTACCCCGAAGACCATGTATTTTGCTTTGGGTTGGATGAAGTTTTTCCTACCTACACGGAATTTTCTATCATCCTAGGGGTAAATCCCAGTGTTGCTGCGGCTTTAACCGAATTTTCCCCTTCTCTTGAGGATTTATTTTCTGGGCTTCTTCGCATTTCGCCTTCGGCGGCTAGATCACTGGTTGCTGGATGAATAATTTCTCTCCCGGCGGTGTTGCGATCTATACATCTACAGGAAGCTGGCGATGCTAGATACGCTGGGGAACTGCTGGTGGATCCACAACTTACAACCATTACTTCATAGATGTCATACCATTGCAATCCTACGAAGGTGATACTGGCAGAGACCCTGAATGGTCTGGATGCCTGGCGAGAAGGCCGTTCTGACTTCCTTCGGGGTAGCCCCGTGATGTTATTTATGATTTTGTCTGAAAGATCCCGCCTGGTGACTCCTGCGAGCTGGGAGAATTATCTTGTGGAGCATGGGGCTCGGAATCTGTACTAGTCAGTGCCTTAGTGGGGACAGCTGCTACCTGTTCTGGAGCTAGAAAAATACTCATATGTGCGGCTGGTTGGTCTCAGACAGATCTCTTTCTATTTCCCTTGGGTGCTTCTATGCCAATTTGGGTGGGAACCGATCATGCCACCTTGGACACTAAATTTATTTCCGATAGAAGATTTGACTAAGCGTCTACGCATGTGGCTTGGCTCTCTGTGGGAGAATCAGTGTCCGTCGACCCGTCCCTCTCAGTTTGTTGGGAAAGTTTGGCATATCCCTGTGGATTATATGAAGTGGTTCTGGAGGAATGTAGTTAGCAAGATGTTGGAAGTGGAGACTGGACATAAGTCGTTTGCTTCTTTTGACACCATGGAAGGAGGTGTTGTGGTCTTTTCGAAGCTGGTTCGAGCCTATCGGTCCATTGATCAAACAGGGGAAACTTGGGGATCCCAGGATGGAGATGATTATGATGGAGCAGGCTCCTCTGGTAACTGTGGGTAGGACAGTTCATTTTGTAATGGGGAATAAATGTGGGGATTTTATTATATATTTCTAGGAAGGTGGGGGAAGGGAGTTATTCGTTCCTTTTTCTTATGAAATTTGTACCGTAATTTGTTATTAAGGAAATAAACAAGTTTTTGATCATCCAGCTATGCCTTTGATGAGTTTGTGTTGTTTTAATTATCTATATCGATCGCTAAGGCATACATAATCCTTTTGGTCAAATATATGTTAGAATTGATTATCATTCTCGGAGGTAAAAATAGAATATTATATTGTGAAAAAGAATGGTCCGTGCTCATGTAAGGTGTATGACCTGCCTATGTACCTCTTGGTTTTTTTGAAATGTTTTAATTTTTTTGAAAATGATTTTTGCAGAGGATCAGGCCTACGGAGTTCTGGGTAAGGGGAAAATAAAGATCCCTTTTTTATTTTTTTTATTTTTTTAGAATAGAAGGGGGATGAGAAGAGTCGTAGTGCGTCGAGATTTTTCACTAAGGGTAGAACTTATTGGGACGGTCTAGGTTGATTGGACGGGCCATCTCTTCCCCATCCAAGTTGGTGAGCAGGGCGACACCACTGGACAAGATCTTCTTGACAATGTAGGGGCCGCTTCAATTGGGCTTGAATTTCCCTTTGGGTTCCCGGATGGGTTCTATGGTTTCTTTGAGGGCTAGGTCCCCTTCTCGCACACTGTGGTCCTTAACTCTCTTGTTGAATGAACATGATATTCGACGATGTTACCCTTGTATGTTATACAGAGCTTTCAATATCCTTTCAACATCTTCTTGACAATGTAGGGGCCTCTTCAATTGGGCTTGAATTTCCCTCTGGGTTCCCGGATGGGTTCTATGGTTTCTTTGAGGGCTAGGTCCCCTTCTCGCACACTGTGGTCCTTAACTCTCTTGTTGAATGAACATGATATTCGACGATGTTACCCTTGTATGTTATATAGAGCTTTCAATATCCTTTCAACATTGGCACCAGTCTTCTTCACTGACCTTGCTTTCAAGCATGATGCGTAGCGGGGGTATTTCAAACTCCACGAGTAGGACTGATTCCATGCCGTAGACTAGACAATGAGGGGTATCTCCACGATCGAATTGAGGTTCGATCACCCTAAGGGGTGTACGGGATCCGGTAGGCCCAATCCCGATAACTTTCGGTCATCTTATTGATAATGGGTTTGAGGTTCTTGTTGGCAGCTTCAAGTGCACCATTAGTCTGAGGTTGGTAAGAGGAATATTTGTGTCTCTGAATCCCATACTCATTGACCACTTCTATGACTTTTGCCTCGAAATGCAACCCATTATCCGATACTAGCTCGTGCGGGACCCCTTACCGGCAGATGTTATTTTTCTTAATGAATTGGGCCAATTTCTTAGTGTTTAGTACTGCGTATGACTCTGCTTCAACCCACTTTGTGAAGTAATCGACGGAAACTAGGATGAACTCATGCCCGTTGGAAGCCTTTGGTGTAACCTTCCCTATGATGTCGATGCCCTAGGTGGAGAACGGCCAGGGAGAGGTCATGTTGTATAATCCGTGTGAAGGCAGATGCTGAAGGTTGGAGAATTGTTGGCATTTGGGTAATCTTTGGTCATAGGCGGTGCAATACTAGGTCACAGTGGTCCAGTAGTAGCCCTGTCAGATGATCTTCTTGGCAAGCATGTGACCGTTCATGTGGGTCCACATTCCCCGCTGTGAATTTTCTGCATTATTTTTTCAATGTGACCGTTCATGGAGTGTAGATGGGTTCCATCGAAGTTTCGTTTGAGCAGTGCTTTGTGACAGATGATATACTGGGAGACCAGTTTTCGGAGGGTTGCTCGATCTTTCTTGTTGGAACCCATATGATACCTACCATGCTTGAGGAGGCACCAAATATCATAGTACCAACAATTGGCTAGCTCGGCATCTTCTGTAGTGACGAGCTCAATGTGGTAGTAGTGGGTTGGTTTGTCCTGCTTTTGAACAAGGAAGGGTGTCATTATTATTCCCTCGGGCATGTCGACCATGGAGACCAGGGTAGCAAGGGCATCGGCTAGATTATTTTTTGCTCGAGGTAGGTAATGGAAGGTGATATCTTTAAATTGGGAGGCTAGTTCTTCTAAGTGGGCAAGGAAGGGTTGGAGTTTCTCGTCCTTGAATCTCTATTTTCTCAGCACTTAGCCAATGATGAGGGCGAAATCCCCGTAGACATCTAGGCATTAAATACTTTTCTCGAGAGCAACGTTGAGTCCTATCGTGCATGCCTCGTATTCAGTCATGTTGTTGGTGCAAGGGAAATCCAATTTGATGGTGATGGGAGTGTGTGAGTCATCTGGGGCGATCAAAAGTATCCCAATGCCATATCCCCTTTTGTTGGCAGTGTCGTCAAATAACATTTCCGTCAAAGGTTATCTTGAGCAGTGCAAAAGATGTTTTCATCTGGGAATTCAGAGATTGAGACATCGGCTTCTTCTATGGGGTAATCAGCGAGGTAGTCAGAGATGGATCTTCCTTTTATGGATTTTTGCATGATGTACATGATGTCGAACTAGGCTAGGAGCATCAACCATCTGGTTAATCGACTGGATAAAGTGGGTTTCTCAAGCAGGTATTTGATGGGGTCCATTCAGGATACAAATTTGATGGGGAAGGCGAGCATGTAGTGTAATATCTTTTGGGTGACCCAGACAAGTGTGACCCACGCCTTTTCCAAATTAGTGTAGTTAACTTCATACCCAACCAATTTTTGACTGGCATAGTAGATGGTTCTTTCTTTGCAGGAATATTCAAGGTACTGGGCTAGCAAATCCCCAGCTGAAGTGTCGGTTATGGTTAGGTATACGAGCAATGGGAGACCAGGCTGTGGTGGCATGAGTACCGGGGGTTGGGTCAGATATTGTTTGATTTGATCAAAATCTTCTTGGTAGGGCTCGTTCCAAACCTTAGTTGAATCCTTTTGGAGGAGGTTGAAGATAGGTTTGCAAATGAAGGTTAACTGGCTGATGAACCGGCTGATGTATTGCAATTTCCCAAGGAAACCTCAGACTTCTCTCAATGTTTCGGGATATGGCATCTCAAGTATGGCCTTCAGCTTGGCGAGATCTTCTTCTATCCCTTTCTTATTGACCATGAATCCTAAGAGTTTTCTCTCTGTAATGCCAAAGAACTTTTGCAGAGAATTTTTGCGGATTGAGTCTCATTTGATACTGTCATAATTGCTCAAAGAACTTTTGGAGAGCAGGAACATACCCTCTGTAGATTTGGACTTGATAACCATATCATCCACATAGACCTCAAATTATTTATGAATCAGATCGTGCAGGATGGTTGTGGTAGCCCTTTGGTAGATAGCCCCATCATTCTTGAGACCAAATGGCATAATGGTGTAGCAAAAGGTTCCCCGTGGGGTGATGAATGTAGTTTTTTCGTTGTGGTCTGGGTGCATTTTGATTTGGTTATATCCAGCAAACCCATCGAAGAAGGACTTGAGAGCATAACTGGCTGTGTTGTCCACGATCATGTCGATATTGGGTAACCGATAAGAATCCTTTGGAGAGGCTTTGTTCAAATCCCGGTAGTCTACACACATCCAAAATTTTCCTCCTGATTTTGGCACGGTCACTATATTGGCTAGCCATGTAGGATATTCAATCACACGAATGAAGCCTATGTTCAAATGTTTTATCACCTCTTCTTTGACTTTGAGCGACCATTCACTGTGGAGCTTTCTTAACTGTTGTTGGACTGTCTTGTAATCTGAGAGAGTAGGAATCTCATGCTGAGATATTTTGGGATCAATGTCGGGCGTATCATCATAAAACCATGTGAAGAAATCAACAAATTCCTTTACCAATTCTTCGAGTTGTGCATGCTCATTCTCATCAAGGGTATACTCTATCCTAATCTCCCACAGTTGGCTAATAGAACCGAGGTTCATGACAATAGTCTCTTCTTCATTAACTTGAATGCGGTTATGTTGTTTATTATTAACCTTATTTAGATCGGTTAGGAAATGTTCATTTGCAAAGTCATCATCAACAAAAGTTTGATAAGAATCCAAACAGTTGATGTAAGGCAAAACAAGATACTTAAAATATTTATTTATTTCATTGATAGGAAAAACCGCACTGAGAACATCGTTAAAAGAGGACTCGATTACATTTGACCAAGGGGAGACAATAGAAGAAGAAATATGGTAAACATTAGGATTAGGGGAGATTTCAGTAGGTAGAACTGGCATAACATGCCAATTGAGGAGAGGTGTATCAGTAACTTTAATTAGGTGGAATGGATCTAGTGATGTATTGCCTGAGTGAACCATGTAGATTGCCATCCCCAGTGTCTGTAAGTTGAGTAATCTTCCGAGTCACTTTCCTCAGCCTCTTCGGCATCTTTGATGAGTGGTTGTACATGGTATTAGGAACTCTCGGCCCATGGGTAGCTATCTTGGAAGAAGATCTCCATTACAGGCCTCATCTTCTTATCTGCATGGTCATACCATGGTTGAGGGAAGCTGTAAAAGGTTAAGTCCTCACCCTCTTTGATGAATCATCCATTCAATGAATCACCTGGGATAGGCTGGACGCAATCTAGTCTTCTCTTTGGTCTAGATAGGCGGATCGTTCTGAACTCTTGTTCTGATGGTTGATACCCTAAACCACAGGGAGGAAAAGCCTTCTTCAATTCAATCAGCTCGAGTATCCCTTGTTGTCTTTGTCCTAGACCTAGTCCGGGAATGAAGTGCATGTTTTTGAACATCTGAATCACATTGACGTTGCCATGAGGGTCGTTTTCTGGACAAACCCTTTCTTTGAACTTATCCCCTGTCGGGAGTAGAAGTGGTTCAACTCGAAATCCTGTTAGGAGCATATCATTTAACCCATGTTGTATCTCAAGTATTGGACTACTCATACTTGCACGATCGGCATTGTCGTCATCGCCCAAGATGGTAATGACCCGTTCGTCGGCGAAGAACTTTAATTTTTGATGGAGTGAGGAAGATACGCCCTTGATACTGGGGAGACAAGGTCTTCCTAGAAATAGGTTAAAATTGGATGGGATGTCAATAAATTGGAATTCAATGAGAGGGTTTATAGGGCCAGCCCCTATTACAAGCTTTATGGATCTCATCACCTCCCGGCAGGTATTATCGTAGGCACGAACATCGGCGGAAGTTGGAGCAAGGTTGATTTCTTTTAGTCCAAAACATATTAAGGTTCTCAGTGGGCAAACATTCAGGGAGAATCCATTATCGACAAGGGAGAGTGGCACAACCTTCCCCATAACTTCGATGGAGATGTTGAGTGCATGAGTGTGGTTTGGCCCAATCTTGGGGATTTCCTCCTCGAAAAAGGATAGCATTCGGGTAGAGGTCAAGGGTTCGACCAAATTTACTGCTTCTTATAGTGTGGTATAAGGATGAACTGTGGGTCATATGAGCAACTTGATCAAAGCATTTATGTGTAGATAAGAAGACATGAAAAGACCCCACAAAGTGATGTTCGCTTGATTTTTCTTCAATTGATTCAGTATCTTGCTCTCATCGAGGGTCATCTCTGGCATAGGAAGGTTTTCCATGCCCTTTGCCTTGTCATTGGTTGGTAGTGAGTTTAGGATCTGGTAATTCCTCCCTGATCTATTCATGTGATTACTGAAGAAGGGAAAAACATGAATCCTATTTCCTCATCGATCTCAGGTTGTTCTGCTACCTTATTTATTTCTCCGAGGATTTCTTCAAATGATATCATTCCACACATGTCGGTTACCGGGCCAGTTCTCTCTGAAGCTTGCTCTTCATTCGAATCTCTGAATTCTCCCCCCATCTAGTGGCAACAATTCTGTCCTTTCGTGCAAAGTTGATGCATTCCACAACTTCAATGGCTTATTCATATAGGTCTTAAAAATCAATGGGTATGTGTAAGGGTCAAGGGACCGGGCGCCCTTGTAGATTCAAATCATCGAACAACTTGGTGATACTGCTAATGTTATTGGTTTGCCTGAATAATTCTGCCATAATCTGGATGACATCATTCAAGCTGACTTCATCGATTGGTACTACCCATCTATCTGACTCTCGTGCCCATTTCCGTGCTTCTAGGAATAGATTACTAAACCTTTGGAAATCAATGACCACATGTGAGGGAAATTTTAACCCGAACTGTAGGAGTTCGTTTAACACTTCTCAGAATTCCATACTTCCATTTTCAGAACGGGTACGGGCAGCGATGCATGCTCTGGTAAGGAGTGACAGTGCCTGATCACTTCATGGATGCATGCTCTGGTAAGAACACTGTGGCCATCCCGGATCCTCACCGCGCGACAAAGGATGCTCTGGTCCCGTGCATCGCATCTCGGGAGCGTTTCAGTCGGCGTCATTTTGTGGTGAGGTGAAACAATGTAGAGAGATTAGAGTTGCCAATCTATTTTACTCAAAATAGACAAAAGAAAAGGGGAAGCCATCCCGAAGGACAACATCGAAAGACATACTGGTGCATGCGAAACCCAAATGATTCGAAAAGGGTCCTGAGGCTAAGTTACGAAATGGGAAGGTGTTAGGAACCCATTCCGCCCTTTCGGTGTCTCATGGATTTTTGTTATTTTCCTTTTATTTTCTCCGTGATGTGTGTGCATTTGTATATATAATGGAGATATGAATCATCGACTTATACCAAGGAAGAGATAAAGCGAGTCATCCGCAGGAAGGTATAAAAGTATTAGAAAATAGGATTTAGGCGATCACACTTATGTTAATCGTTAGGAGGGAACGATAATGCACACGAAATGATACACCCCTAAGAACAAATATGTATATATATATAAAATAAGGAGTAGGATGTTTTTACTATTCAATAAGATGATAACTTAATCAGGGGTGAGGATTGTGCCAACAAAGCAACAAATTGAGGGTTGAGATGAATTTTAAATATCAGATGGGACAAGGTTGCGTGGCTAGACGACCTTTGGGTAGGGTAACTTTCAAGTTCCAATCGATCATTACTTTAATTTGAAATTTACACACTCAACAAAGCTGCCAACCCTCTTTCAAATCTCACCAACCCTCTTTCAAATCAACCCATTAGAACACTCCACCCCATTTCCTCTCTCTCTAACCTCATATCTCAAATTCTAATCATTGTCTGTATCACATCCATTTCCGAAACAAATGGGGTACACGGTATTCTTTTCTCTCTCTATCTCTCTATTTTATTATTTAGTTTAAGGTTTGTATTTTTTTTCGTTTGTGGGTTTTTTGATTTAATGAATTTTGAGAGCTTAGGTGGAGAAGGAATGTCAATGGTTTTTCCCCATCTCTATCCGGCGTCGACTTCTCTCTCACCGGCTATTTCTTACCCTCTCTCACCCATGAAGGTTCTCACTCTGTCACACTTATTTTGTCTATTTTACCACTACTTGCTTCAGCCTAACTTTTTTTCTCCTTTTCGTTTGTGGGGTTTTTTTCAGGACTAAAATGGAGCACAATTTTTATAGTAGAATATATGGATTTTTTATTCATATTTAAGCTTTCAAACTTTTAGTTTAAATTTTTGGTGTAATTAGTTTTTTCATTGTTCTGAATTTTGAGGCTTCAACAACAGGTATTCAATTTTTTGTGTTGAACATTTATAAATTTATCCATCTATTTTTTTTCTTTTTTTGTTTTGTTTGCATCTATTTAATTTGTTCTTCTATTTTTTATTTGAAGATATTTGTAAAATCAGGTACACTCCCCCTTTTCTCTGTCTCCATCTCCTTCTCTCATTTACATCTTTTTTACGGTTTTGGGTTAAGAGTTTTTGGGGATGAGTAAGTGGTTTATGAATATGGTTCTTTATTAAGAGTTTTTGGGGGTTATCGTGATGTATTTATGTTTCAAAATATCTCTTTATACTCCGCACGTGTGTTCTTCTGAAAATATTTTTTTGAGGTGGGTTTCTATATTTTCTTTTGTGTTTTGTTTTGCTTGAGGGTTATTTTTCTAACCCAAATACATGCCTTCGGGGTCATTGGCCTATGATATTTATAGGGTTTGAAACTCAAGATTTGTTTAAACCACACAGTGGAGAGAAGAAAGATTTAACTTATTTTTTGTCTGTCATAATCAAGACTGTCATTAATTTTGAAGAGTAGTTGTGTTCGGTATTTAATTTTTTGTACTGATCTCATATTTGTTTGTTTTTTTTCATTGATTATTGACTGGTTCAGATTTCAAATAGGGGGTTGACGTCCACCCGGCTACCCATTTTTTAATCCAGATCCAGTTCAAAATCTTCAGAGGCTAAAGCAGCTCCACTTTTGATTGTTCGATCTGATTCATTAGCATTACTGTTAGTATTTTTTTCAGTTCCCCTGTTTTATTTAGTGTTTATTTATTATTTTGTATTTTATTTAATTTTTCCTAATGAATTCTTCCAATGTATTCTATTTTATTTTTATGATGTCTCACTCCCAGTATCTTTTATTCTGATTAGATAGGACTGTGTTACAAAAGGAAGGTACAAAGAGGTGGGAAGAAACAAAACAACAAATCAATGGATTCCTGGCATCGAAAACAGTCATGTGAGTATTTTATTAATCATGATCACTACTGTCGAGGTTAACGTGGGTTGGGAATGAATTTTTCCTAATTTGTTTATAGGTTTCAAATCCTGAATATGAAAAAATAAACTTTATTTTATTTTATGGGTAATCTAAAATTTTTAAGCATCCTCAACTCACATCTCCTATCAACCACGGCCTTGACATGTAATACGTGTTTCGACACGACACGCGACACATGATTTTTTCAAAAACTAGGATACGACACGCTAGGAGACGTATAATATATAATATATGTTAAAATATATCATATATATTTAAATATATATATATATATATATATATATATATATATGTATATATATATATATATTAATGAAAGAAAACATATTTTTTCCATAAAATACATTATTAGAGCATTCTTAACATGAAATTATGAAAATTGACCATATAAAACAAAATTCAAACACACTTTAACTTTAAAAATCATAAATAAGGCAGAATCATAATCACATAAGAAAAAAAAATTAAAAAATTTAAAAAAATAAAAAAAGTGTCATTTTACATGTCCGAACGTGTCGGCAACATGTCCAAGCGTGTTGGCCAGCGTGTCGGCAACGTGTCCCAGCGTGTCCTAGCATGTCGGAGCGTGTCGCGTGTCGCGTGTTGCACTGATGTCAAAGATGACTCGTGGCTTCCAGGAAAATGTCGGTGCTTCATAGCCCGTCGCTCAGTATCTCTCTACAGTCTCAGTTTCTCCATCCAAAAATCTCATAATGTCCAGTAAATCAATGAGTTCTTATGTTTTTCATTGGTTAGGTTAAGATTCATAAGGATTTTTATTATTTTTTGGTGAATATCATATGAATTAATAAATATATATTTTAAGCTGATAATTAGGTTTTTCATTTGTTCCAAGTCTAGATTATTTCAGTGAATTTCCTATGATGTTCTCTCGAGTCCGCACTTAATTTGTAGTCCCATTGACTTTGATTTCTCACATTTTGTGTGTGTGTTACTATGGTCCCATTAGAAGCAATATGGTGTTCGCACCTATGTATGAGGATTCCTATATGAATGTGATTTCATATATAAGAAGATTTCATTGTTTGTTTCTAAATATATATTTATTTCCATTATACTGCAGTTTTGCAAAGAAGATTTCAGAAGGAAGACCCTGAAGTATTACTTGAAACTTCCAATATTTTAATACCCCATGTTGGACCATCGCACTTTCACAAACAAAGGCGCTGTCGAACACTTGGTATGGTTCTATCTCTCTGTTTCCCCCTCATTCTCCGATTTTTTCATCACTGGAAACATATTAGCGTGCTCCTATGATCATAGTTGGATCAGTTAAGTTCTTTCTCCCCCTAAGACTAACACTTTCTTTCTCTCTCGATTGATCTTCGACATTGAGTTACCGAAATTCATAATTCAAATAACAATGTTTACTGCATCTAATATGGTAGATTTCTCTTTCTTAGCCATTCATTTTGGGGGTTTTGATTATTATTAGTTAGTTCATTAGTTTATGTAATTTATGAAGTTGATCCATTGGTTAGTTGTTTCATCTGTTGAGAAGAATGCAGTAGTGTTTGTGATTGAAGCAATGGAATTACTAATTCCCTAATAAGCAAATCATTAACTCATCAAAGTGGAACAATTTAATAAGGGAGATGCAACAATATTTGATTATATAATTTACCCTTTTATTACTTATGAATTTGATAATGTAATTTACCCTTTTGTTGCTTATGAATGATGACTTATTATGGTATTTTATTCTAAGTTCCATAGCAAATAACTCATGATATTTCATTATCATATGTATTTCACCTTATGAACTACATCTTTGATCACTTTTCGAACATTGTAATGAACTAGCCTGGATTTTTTTTATCACTTTTTGGACATTGTGGCATATTAACCTGAAGTCTCCATTATAGTTTTGTTTAACGAGAGAAATTATTTACTTTAATATTTTCCTTGATGATGTAAATGAATTAACCATCTGATAATCTCGACAGAGTACTGAATTGTGATTTAGACGAGGGTATTGCTTACTTTGTATGTTGTACAATGTAAACCCTCCCTTGTGGTCATATGATTTTTAGTATTCTCTAATTTTTTTCACATGATTTGCATATACAGTGAAGCATTTTATGGGATATTTTGTTAACGAGGTGCGTATACAATGTGTTGTAGCTATGATGTACATTTATGTTGCTACAACAAATTTAAGTTGCATATTGCTATTAGAAACACAGATCGAGTTAAATTGATTACATTTATAGCAGGTCCAAATTGGACTATTAATATTGTTGGCACTTGGGACATGAATGAAACAGCCTAATGAAGATTGAGGATCCAAACAACTACACGTGGATTTCGTTGAACATCAATTATTTACTGATGAGATTTAAGACTTCACAAATTGTCTATTCGTTACTTTTCGCTATATTTTACGTTTGAATTTGTTCTTCACTACTCTCCTTGCGTTTGAAATTTAATGCAATGCCATTTTCATTATTTTCAACACAGTAAGGTAACAAAATGTGTACAAATACGGGACATCAATTTTCATATTCCCATATGATTTTAGGGATTGAGACGGTATAAAATAAGTTCATGCCTAAAATTTGTGATGCGTTGTGATAGGATGGATAATGCTATAATATCTTGTTGATGACTACTTTTATTTATAAACATGGTAGATAGTCCTCTAAATAAAGGAAAATTTTCCTAAATTTTATAAATTGTTCACATTTGTGTTGAATTTTTTTTTACTTATATTGTTTATAAATTTAATACTTTGGAAAATTTTTGGCGTGCCTTCGTGCACGGGCATTCCGCTAGTATATATATATATAGTGCAACAGAATGGAGTTTGGAGAAAATAGAAAATGAGAGAAAAAGTAAAAAATAGGACTCGAGTCTCGTGTTTTACCCCGAAATTCCTACGTAGTCTATAGAGGCATCAAAGTCCACATAGTTCGCATACAAAACGAGGGGTGGGGTTTATCCCATAAATCCAACCGGGGATTCTCTTATTTGTGTTTGTGTACAAAAAAGTGTTTTAGTTGTTAGAAAAGTGTAAGAGAAATGTGAGAATTCCCATTTGGTAATTTATGAGGAAACCCTTTTTTTCTTGTTTTTTGTATTATTATTTATATTAAAATAAGAGATGTGCAATAATACTAAGTAAAAAGTATATTAGGATGTGTGAGATGAAATAAAAAAAGTGCTAAGTAATAAAATAAGTTATTGTGAATTTATGAGAATTTAAGGAGAGAGTCGAGAAAATTGGACCTTCTTGAAGATCTTGAGCTTGATCTTGAATGGTGGAGAGCATCCCTTAGACTTGGATGATGATGGAGGATAGTGAATTCACCAAGTTTGATGAAAAGGATGATGAAAAGTGAAGGTTGAAAAAGGATTTGGGTGTAGAAACCACGTTTCCTTTTAGAGAGGTTTTTAGAATTTGCTGAGAGTGATTTCAATCAAATTTGGGATCTCCTTACAAGTGAGGTCAGGGCCTCCTTTTTATAGGCCCAGGGCATTGCCAATCGGTATAGCCCTGTTCCTGCCATTGAGCAGGTGCGTTAAGGCACACTATCGATAGGTAGGGTATGAGACTGTCCGTTTGGCAGTATTTTTCAGGCCTTTTTGGTAAATCGGTTGAAAAATGTAAACCGTTGTTTAGAATCGTGCACGGGATGGTCCATTGGAAAGGTAATTCAGATACCTTCGGAAGTCCATGGGATCGCTCCCGGGTCTAGGAGATGACTTTGGGTCAAATATGGCTCGGAAGCATTCGTCAGTCCATTGGACGGGGGAAAACGGATCATTCGTATGCATGGTAAGTCTGCATCACACACGGGGTGAACTATTGGAATGTTTAGGAGATGTACTTTGACATTCCAAAGAGTATGATCCGGTTCGAGGAGTTGACTTTTTTCAACCCGTCCCTGTAAGCATTCGGTGACCTCTCGGAGGAAAACGGATCGTTCGTCCTTACCGTAAGTCGGAATCGCGCACGGAGCGGACCGTTGGAAAGGGGATTCACTCCCATTAGAAGATTCATTCAGTCCCGGTCGATATGAAGAGTTGGCCTAGGTTAAACAGATCCCGGGAGAACCCAGTGACCTCCTGATTGAGTCTCGGGGGAAAAGGGTCGTTTGTGTGCATAGTAAGTCGAAATTGCGCACGAGATGGACCGTTAGAATGGGGTTTCAGTTCCCTTAGGAGATTCATTCAACCTTAGTCAAGATGAAAACTTTGAATTTTGGTTAAACGGAGCCTAGGAGTGCCCGATGGCTTCTAGATTAGTACTCGGGGTATAACCCAGGTTGGTAGTCATGAAGGGAGGTGCTAGGGACCTAAGGAGAGTTTTAGGGGTTAACAGAATGGGGTGTCTACAATTATTATTATTATTATTATTATTATTATTATTATTATTATTATTATTATTATTATTATTATTAATATTATTATTATTAATATTATTATTATTATTATTATTATTATTATTATTATTATTATTATTATTATTATTATTATTATTATTATTACTATTGTTGTTGTTGTTGTTGTTGTTGTTATTGTAATTTCTGCCGTTTTGAAAACGGTTTCGACCTGATTCATGCATAAAATAATAGTCTATAAAAATATACTAAAGATGACCCTCGAAGGGGGGAATTTAATGATTTTTGTACAACGAAGGATGAAATGAGAATCCCCATAGAAAGAACAAATTCATTGGGGATTCCTCGTGTTCCTCATAAAGGAACATACTTGCTATATACATAGCATCCAAAAAATTTGAAAACTATAAAAAAAGGTCTTTTTAAGAGGTAATACCAAAACCCACCTAAACGAATAACCCAACAACATCATCACCACCGTACTTGTCAGCATGAGGCATATTCCCAGACCGTCCACTTACATGACTCTACGACACTGCTCTTCAAATAAACATCTCGCCATCCTATTAAATGTAGACACTCTATTAGGCTAAGACAAACCGCCTAAAACTAACACCAGGCCCATTGACAACTGAATATATTCCATGTCATCATCCTTAACAACCTCCGCATTTAGTTACCAAAAAGCTAAAGGAGCCAACGACCAATGTGCCAACATCTCCTGCAGTTAATATTCATAGAACAAGTCCTATTAAAAGTTTACAAAAACAAAAAAAGTCAGTCGAAGCATTAGTAAGAAGAGGTGAACAAAGATGTATAAGGTAAGGCACTATTAAATCAACCCTCACATCATTCACATAAAGGGTGGTGTGATGCTACCATCCTAAGAGTCGAGCAATGTTGATGAATCTGACTTAAAACCCTAGGGCACTCCACTATCCTTCCTTAGACACCTTACTTCCCCTCAAGATGGTCAAACCCAGTTTGGATCATTTAATTTCGATGAAGAGTGTCCGCACGTGCATACTCTTACTTGACCAACTCTATGGACATCCTAATCTGCAATCAGAGTGAGCTTCATTATATTACACTTTACAAAATGACTTAAAGTCAACCTTAAACAAGTCCCGGACCTTCAAACTAGCCTCACATAAGTCTTGGAGAAACATAACCCCAATTGGATACCAAAAATACTAAACAAACTTAATGAGAAAAAATATTGGGGACCAAATTGAAAACAAAAGTAATCCTAAAAAGGATGAAAATCTTTATTGGGATCCTTTTTCCGAACAACAAATGATTTAAAGCCTCATTAATCGACCGGTTGAACATTTGTTAGAGAGAATCATCTCGGTCACCCATGTTGTGACCTTATCTAAAAAGATTGACCATCACCCCTCTACCGAACGAGAAAGGCTCTAAATCTCCATTAACCTAAGGATCGAATCCGTGTCAGATAGAAACATCTCGGACACCCACCTGGAGTCTTTAACTAAAAAGTGAACATCATCACCATGCCTAATGTAAAAAGGAATCACCTAGAACAGAGCCCCCCACCTCTCATTTCAAGACTTTGAAAATAACGAAAAGGCATCGAAAATCATACAATGACTACATATATTATTAGAGCACTCTGAAAATCGTCGAGTTACTGAAAAATTTATTTTCTAACTTTCGTCTCCTCTGGGCATCCCAGGTAATGATCTTGTTTTGAAAGTCAGGAGAAAACCCATTCTTCAGAAATATCACTTTCCCCTCTAAAGGAAATCTCATATGTCCACGAGGTGGCCTTGGACTCCCAGATAGATTTAAAATTTTGTAACAATTACAAAAGGAAACTCTTCTAGATGAAGCTCTGATTAACTAGAAACAACAAGGTCAAGTCTTATCGGCGAAGATGAGCACGACTGGAAAACACAAGAAAAAAGGGGGCACTCCCTCATAAAAAGTCGTCTTGTGTTGTGAGGGTAAAGAACTTGTGCCAAATTTTGGGGCAATACCACCATATATATATATGTGTGTGTGTGCGTGTGTGTGTGTGTGTGTGTGTGTATTTGTCTATATCTTTTAGAACGACCCCAGTTTAGGGGTCATGGTACAAAATTTACACCATTGTATTTCAAAATCCAGGTTTCTATTCGAGCACCTATGTTAATTGACTTGATATGCTCATATGTTAAAACACTACTGATGAAATGTAACAATGAGCAATACAAAACATGCAAACATACTTTTCAAAATCATTACGAGGAAAGTGTCTGTGAGCTTAGTACAAATCATTTCATCGAGCCAAAGTCTAAAATCCGACTACTCTTACCACTTCTCCAAATGAATAAAACACATCCATGTGACGATACCCGAATATGTGCTTTCTTATCCAAATACTCGTTAAACATCAACCTATGATTAGAAATTACATATACATATACATATATATATATATATATATATATATATATATATATATATATATATATATATATATATATATATATATATATATATATATATATATATATATATATATATGTGTGTGTGTGTGTGTGTGTATGTGTTTGAATACAACAATAACATGAAAATGCTATATTAAGGACTAGGTTCCTTAAATGTCGCAATATTGTATGTTTTATACCCGATATCCCATCGCCTACATATGTAAATATGCCTCGTTTGTTGGAGCTATGTTCGTTTTGACCCAATGTCTCCTAGGATACATAGGCTCTATACCGAGATAAGTTTGTCAATCCTACGCCTTATAATACATCCCATGATGTATTATCTATAAGGTGAAAAATTATAATACAGCGGCGTGAGGGAGGATCCTAGGTCCCACACGTCCCTCTTAGGAGCACTTCGGCCGGTGTCATTTGGGTGAGGTGAAAAATGTAGAGAGATAGAGTCGCCAGTCTATTTTACTCAAAATAGACAAAAGAAAGGGAGTCATCCTGAACGACAACATCCAAAGACATACCGATTCATACGAAACTAAAATGATTCAAAAAGGGTCCGCAGGATAAGTTATGAAATGGGAAGGTGTTAGGCACCCATTCTTATGGGTTTTTTCTATTTTCCTTTATTTTCCCTGTGATATGTGTGAATGTGTACATATAGTGCAGATAGAAATTATCGACTTGTGCCATGGAAGAGGTAAAGCGAGTCATCCGTAGGAAGGTATAAAAATATTAGAAAATAGGATTTACGTGATTATCCTGACGTTGATCGTTACAATGGAACGACAACGCATGTGGAATAATACGCCAATATGGACAAATATATGTATATATATGTAATCTCGGAGGATTGAATTTAAAGAGAATAGGAGATGAGAGAAAAAGTAAAAATAGGACTCAAATCTTGGATTTTACCACGAGATGCCTACGTTGCTTATAGAGGCATCAAAGTCCATGTAGTTCACATTGAAAATGAGGGGTGGGGTTTATCCCATAAATCCAACTGGGGACTTCTCTTGTGTGTGTGTGTGTGTGTGTGTGTGTGTAGAAAAAGTGTTTTAGTTGTGAGAAAAGTGTAAGAAAAGTGTGAGAATTCCCGTTTGGAATTTATTTGTATAAAAATAAGAGATGTGCAATAATACTAAATAAAAAGTATATTAGGATATGTGAGATGAGAGAATAAAAGTTATAAGTAATAAAACAAGTTAATACGAATTTATGAGAATTTAAGGAGAGAATTGAGACAATTGGACCTTCATGAAGATCTTGAGATTGATCTTGAATGTTGGAGAGCATCCCTTGCAATTGGATGATGATGGAGAGTGGTTAATTCACCAAGTTTGATGAAAAGTATGATGAAAAGTGAAGGTTGGAAAGGGATTTTGATGTGGAAATCACGCCGACTTCGAGATAGGTTTTCTGGATTTGCTGAGAGTGATATTCTTCTGATCTCGGCCTTTTTGTAATGAGGTCAAGGCCTCCTTTTTATAGGCCCAGGGCATTGCTGATCGACATATCCCTGGTCCTGCCAATCGACAGGTGCGTTTAGGCACACTGGCGATAGGCAGGGTCTGGGGCCTGCCATTTGGCAGTGTCTTTCAGGCCTTTTTGGAAAATCATTCGCAGAGCGCAAATCACTGATCTGAATCGTTCAAAGGGCAGACCATTAGAAGGGTAATTCAGAGACCTTCGAAAGTCCTTTGGACCGCTCCCAGTTTCGTGAGATGACTTTGGGTCAAATGTGGAGTGGAAGTATTCATCGATCCATTGGACGAAGAATCGTCGGACGCAAATGGATCATTCGTTCGTATGGTAAGTCTGAATCATGCACTGGGCGGACCGTTGGAAATTTTAGGAGATGTACTTCAAAATTCAAAAGGGTTTGATCCGATTCGGGGAGTTAACTTTTTTCAACCAAGCCCTAGAAACATTTAGTGACCTTCCGGAGTAAAACGGATCGATCGTCAGGACCGCAAGTGAGGATCACACACGGGGCGGACTGTTGAAAAGGGGTTTTAGTTCCATTTGAAAATCCATTCAGTCTCGGTTGAGTTGAAGTGTTAACTTAGGTCAAATAGAGCCCGGGGGTGCCCAGTGGCCTCTTGATTTAGTTTCGAGGGAAAATGGGTCGTTCTTTCGCATGGTAAGTCAGAATCACGCACATGATGAACCGTTAGAAAGGGGTTTTAGGTCCCTTCAAAGCTTCATTCAGTCTCGGTCAATCTAAAGACTTTGAATTTTGATCAAACGGAGCCTAGGAGTGCACGACGGCTTCTAGGTCAGTACTCGGGGTATGACTTGGGTTTATAGTGATGAAGGGAGGTGCTAAGGACATAAAGGGAGTTTAAAGGGTAACAGAATGGGGTGTCTACACAAGAAAATGGGTCATGTTGTTTGGTGATAGGCTAATGTTGTGCTTCTACAATTTTTTCGAGAGTTAACCTACGAGGTGTTTATTGTAGTGGGTAGCCATCGTCGTTAAATTTTGAATCTAATAGGGTTAACATGTGAGACTTTAAGATGTATTCCTCACATCCAAAAAACTTAATATGTACTTTAAAGGAGATATGATCCCTTGCTTAAAGACCTTCATTATACATTCTTGCCATTCAGCCTAGTGATCGGCCTATACTAAAAATGTATAATATATATACAAGTTCTTTAAAGAGCATGAATTATGTGACTAGGAGGAGATTAGGGTTGAAATGGATATTTTTAAGGAAGTTTATTTCCATAATGAAAAATTTCATATGGTGGATGGTGGGGTTAGTCTTAGTGATGAGTATTGTGGACAGAAATAGTGTTCCCACTTGGGTAGCAATTTAGAAGGGTGCATGTCTCCTCATCCTCAGTTTCTGATTAGCCAAGATTGTTAATTTTTAAGGGTTAGTATTTGGAATAGGATCAGTTTTAAGGGTTTTGGTACTGGGGTTGGGGTGATATGGTGGGGTATTGTTTGTGATATTTGCTTTTGTGGATGAGGTTCCCAACATTGATGAAGTCTTGGACTGAAAACTTTAGGGACAAACAATTAACGATAATGTGGATAGATCCAGAGTGAAAGTTTCCATGTGCATCGTGTAATGACACAAGTCTCAGATTGAGTCTCAATGTTGTGTTGTCTCAATTCCAAAAAAAAACATTTGAGTCATAGGATAGAGTTCAAGTTTATCCAATCAAGCCTATGACGCGTTAGTTGAAGACGTAGCGGATAAGATTAAATCTTCATCAAATGCCAAGTTTGTTCTGCCTCGTTTCTACGTCAACAACATGTGTTATGTTTACTCCTAAGGTATTAATGCATTACATATTTTTATAGGACCTTGGAACAATTTTAATTAGGAGAATTTTTATTTTAAAGTGATGATTATTTCAGAAGGTTTATTTATAACTTTAAAATAAAGTTTATTGGCTAAAATGGAATTTTTAATCTTTCTATTTTTTCGTTTGAAATTGTCGTTCGAACGAGATTATCATTTGAACGAGAATTTTGTTCGAACGAGTTCCCTATTTGGCCACTCGACTATCATTCGAATTGTGGTTCGAACGAGAATGTTGTTCATAGGAGAATTCTTACGAGTATTCTAATGACTTTACATTTTATTCACTGGAACTTTGTTAGAAGGGTCATTCGAACAAGACTTCGTTTGAATGAAAATGTCGTTCGAACGAGATTTGGCGGGAGCATGTATTTTGGCAGTTTTTGACAGTTTTCCCACTTTTCTCCACTAAGTTTTGACAGACTTATCAAGTGAAGGAACTTTTAAATGTTATTTTTTTCATATTCTTCCGTATCCTAGAGAGAATTTTGAGAGTTTAATTTTTCTATGAAAAGGTTCATGGTTTGAGTGTTTTGCTTTCCAAGAAAATCACCCTAAAACACTTTTGGTTTACACCCATATTATTTATTCTAAGTTTCCATATATATATATATATATATATATATATATTGCTTGGAATTTTTGGCACCGAGTTTACTCTACTGAGTTGAAGAGTTTGTTTGGGTTTGCTTCTACATTCCACTAAGAAGAAGTTTGTTGTCTTGCTGCAGCATTCTCACATGGTGAAAGGAACCATGTGTGGTTGACCTCTGTTCCTAAAGCCTCATTGATGAATTCCAATGTTACGGTGGAGTTTCGGGGTTGTCGACTAGGTGGAGGTGTTTACAAGAAGACGCGTCAAGGCTTGAATGGAGTCAAGTCGAGGGAGTAAGTCATTTGTCTTGTAATTGTAAAACCATACTTAGTGGATTTAAGGCTAGGGTCATCCGAGGTTTTCTCCCACAATGAGTTTTTCCTTCAACATCACGGCGTAGTGATTTATATGTTTATTTTATCTTTTGCTAAATTCACATTAGATGCATGCTTAGGTAAAAAGATAAAATTTGGTCTAAATCTCTAATTACTAAATTTAGTGCAAATTTAATTTGGGTAAATGTTAATTTAATTCAAGTCATTCATTTTATTGGACAAAATTTGATTTCTCCTAAATTAAAAAATTGAATATTTATTATTAGGCAAATTTCTAGGACTTTGGTTAAATTAGTTTAAGTGAATATCTTGTGTTGTCTAATTTAATTTCACTTTTAACCTTGCTTAATTTAAATTTGAAAGAAATTAAAATTTGGTGTTTGTGTGTGTTTAATTAAACCATCTCGCTTCCGCATCTCAAAAGGAAATTGAATTTCACTTTTTGGTGTTAAGATTTAAAATTTTTTTGGGGTCCAACAAGTGTTATCGGAGCGGGATCGCTAAATTATTGCGTTTAAGATCCTTTTAAATATTTCTGACTAAAATGGAATTTTCTCCATTTTGAAAATTTCTTATTTTTGATGGTTCTTACTATGCGTATTGGAAGGTACGGATGAAATCGACATTAAAATCTATGGGCGAGAGAGTTTGGTTATCTGTTGTTAATGGGTGATCCCCATCTACACATTTAGTAGATAATGAGCGTGTTCCCAAACCCACCGAGAGATGGAGTGAGAATGAATTTAAACTATCTAATTTTAATTCCATAGGTTTAAATCCCTTATTTAGTGCGGTCACACTGGATTAATTCCGTCATCTTATGACATGTGAACCCGTTAAAGAAGCTTGGGATATTTTACAACTCACTCATAAAGGAACTTGTGTCGTAAAAGCTTCAAAACTCCAAAACCTCACCACTCAATTTCAAACCATCAAAATGAATGAAAATAAAATTTTAATGAATTTTACGCTAGACTTTTCGATAATGTTAATTCATCTTTTAATTTGGGAGAGAAAATACCCGAAAACCGAGTAGTAAAGAAAATTATAAGGTCCCTACCCTATAGATTTATTCCAAAAGTGACCGTTTTAAATTCTTTACCCACTTTAGCCTACATGAAATTAGAAGAGCTTGTAGGTGATTTACAAACCTATGAACTAGAAATATTTCCCTCCAAAACTAAAAAGAAAATAGAAAAGGCTGTTGTAGTGAAAGCGCGAATGGAGGAAAAATAAGTAAGAGAGAGTGAAAGTGAGAGTGACTCAGAAGATATGGATATGTTTGCTACGAAGCTTCCAAAAAAAATTAAATTTAACAAAGATAAATTTAAAAATGATTTTAAGAAATTTGAAAAATCTAAGCATGAAAAAGTCGAAAAGATCCCTAAAACTCCTAAAGAAAATTTAAATAGGGACGAGTCAAATAGGTTTTTTGTTGTGAAGGGTATGTCCATAGGGATTTTGAGTGACCCACTAAACTAAAGAGAGAGGGTAATCAACCAATTTCTTTTAATGTAGCCCTTAGTTATAGTGATAATGAAGAGGGACCCGATTCCCCCACTAACCCCAACTTTGCGGCTTTTATGGCTAGTCATGTGAGTGATAGTGAGCACTCTTCTATTGATGAAATTTTAACACATGACACTTCCAAGGTCAAAGTTTATGATTCCCTTGTTTTTTATGGTTGTGAGAGTGAAGAAGAGAGAAAGAATGAAAATGAAAAAGAGGTTAATGTGAGTGAACTTCAAAATGATTTTTAAGAACTTTATGAAGAATCTATGAAATTAAAAATAGCTAATTTGAATTTAGATGCGAGTTTAGGAGCGTGTGTCAAGGTAGTTGATGATAGTGTGTTGGTTGAAGACCTTAGGACACGTGAGAGGACTCTTCGAGAGAAGCTTGAATATATAGAAGACGAGAGAGATAGCATTAGAGGTTTAATTGAATCAATGAAAAATGAGCTTCTTGTGTTTGAAGAGAGAAATTTTTTGTTAGAGTCTAGAATTTTAGAATTATAAGAACAATTGAAAGACTCTAGTAAAGTCAAATTTTATTTGCAATGTAGGTCCGAAAAACTAGATAAAATCTTAGGTACAATCCAAATAAAAAATGACACTTGTGGTCTAAGCTTTGATACTCATAATGAATCAAATCATAAAGCCAAAGAAAATGTTTTATGAGAATATCCTAGGAAATCCTTTAGAGATCATTCCTTAGGTATGTCTTTTCGCCGAGTCTTGAGGTGATCACAATGGGGTCGAAAAGGTTATCCTAGGAAATTTTGTTCTGATCTTAAACGAGGTCCTAGAAAATCCCAACATAAGACAACCGAGGTAGCCAGGATTCTTACACCCCGAGATAGTCCTTCATCATTAGTTTAGGTTAGGAGATCCTACTTGTTAGCTTTACAAGATAGTATTTATTATTCACATTTTCTTTAACATGCTTCCTCACTTTCTAAATCTAAAGGTTGAATGTGTTAGTTGCTTGCATACTTTAGCTTTTGTGCTTCATGCTCTATCATCATGCTAATTGTATACGTGTTTTTAATCATTTTCTAGTCTATTATCCATGCTTAATCACATGCTACAATTATGATTCTTGTTTATCTTTTGTATTATATTATTTTTTTATTTTAGGTTGCATTTAATGAAAAATACAAAACGATTTTGTTTATCATTTGTGTTTCATGTTTTATAATTTAGGTTTAATGAAAAATACAAATGATTGTTGTATTTTAGTTTGACACACTCTATGTAGAATATACTTGTGTTTGAATCCCTTCTTTTTCGCTCCCATGTAGTTAGAACTTTTGGTTTATATTATCATTCCTTAAAATTTTCTTTACCATGCTTACATGGAGTAGTTGGATTTTGTTTTGATATAATGGATTCTATTTTTATATGCCTCAATTCACACATGCACGAACTCATTTGAAACTATAACTTCATATGTATATTTGAGCTTTATGAGGTGTTCTCCTACCAATCTTGTCATCTACATGTTATGTGACCTAGGAGGACTAGTGCATGTCAAAATCCGTTGCATGTGAGATTTGTGTGAGATATAAAAATGATGTATTTATATGTGCACGAGGAAGGGATCCGAAACAAAAAATCATCCTTTGCGAGTAAGCCACCGTTTTGCTTGGACCTAAAAGAAATATGTGGTCCAAAGGCCTAAAAGAATAATGGCATTAGAAGAAAATATTTGCCAAGGCCTAATTTGGTTAGTTGATTTATTCATTCAAAATATTAAAATCATATGCTTATATTGAGGGAGTTTGGATGGTATATCAACGGTTTGCACAATGTTCACATATCCTAGTTGTACTTCCAATATTATTACTTTATTGGTTTGTAGAATCATACAAAATATAGGCTTTTATGCATTGTGTATGTTTGTTCATTGAGTTCAATCTATACTGTCACATGAGGTTATATTCAAATGTGATGAAGTTTTCAATCAAATGAGAACTCTGTGAACATGTTTTAAGTGATTGGGTCTAAATTTAATTGTTACTAGTTCACACCCCAACACTTCGATTTCCATATGACACATTTTTGCCATACGAGTGTAAAAAGCTTATTTTATTTTGTGGCATGTCTGGTGTTTATACCTAGTATATGTGTGTGTGTGTGTGTTAATGAAATTTATTATGTACTCATATACAAGGTATTCTATTTGTTTTTGCCATGATTTCTAGTCCATCTATGCTTCTACTTACTGATTGGTATCTATCTAGTTGCATATTTTTTTGATATTACATGCTTAATACTTTACGTATCATATTGTTATCATTTTCTTGCATTTTAGTTGGTATCCTTTATTCTTTATATGGATTATTTATACTTTTATTTCCTATATGCTTTCATGTTATTATCACCTTATGCATCATTTTTTTCAATTAGTTTTATCCTTTGTCTATTGCTGAACAAAAAGGGGGAGAATGATAGGGGAGAAATGGTATCCAATCCTATTTTAATCTTGTCTAAGTTCAGGAGATTTAACTTAAGGGGATTCACGAACTTTTTAGGTAGATCATATAAAGGGATAATTAATTTAGGGGGGAATATTTATTTTACATGCATTTCATATTCTTGATATTCTCTATGCATTTGAGAGTTTGCTTAAGTGTGCATGAATTCCTATAAATATGGCAACTTTCTTCATCGGCAAAGATATTGATCATTGGGTTTATGAGTCAAGCTATGTAATTTTTATTTTGGGTGGGATATTTTTTTTGTCTAGTACAACTTGACGGCTCTTTAGGATTTTTATTGGTTATTGTTCCGGAATAGCCTAAGGGGGAGATTTGTAAGGACACAAGTCCCAGATTGAGTCTCAATGTTGTGTTGACTCAATTTCAGATAAAAACATTTGAGTCATAGGATAGAGTTGATGTTTATCCATTCAAGCCTATCATGTGTTAGTTGAAGACATAGCGTCCAAGATAAAAGATTCATCAAATGCCGAGTTTGTTGTGCCTCGTTTCTAGTTCAACAACACGTGTTCTGTTTACTCCTAAGCTATGAATGCATTACATATTTATATAGGAGCATGGAACAATTTTAATTAGGTGAATTTTTATTTTAAACTAATGGTTATTTTCAGAAGGTTTATTTAAAGCTTTAAAATTAAGTTTCTAGGCTAAAATCGAATTTTTAAGCTTTCTAGTTTTTCCTTCGAAATTGTCGTTCGAACGAGATTTCGTTCGAATGAGGTTTGCCAACGAGTTCCCTGTTTGGCCACTAGGCTTTGGTTCGAATTGTCGTTCGAACGAGAATGTTGTTTGAATGAGAATTCTAACGAGTTTTCTAACGATTTTACATTTTATCCACTGGAACTTCATTAGAAGGATGACTTCGTTCGAACGAAAATCTCATTCGAATGATATTTGCTTGGAACGGGTATTATGGCAGTTTTTGACGGTTTTCCCACTTTTCAAACTACTTTTCCCCACTAACTTTTGACAGACTTATCTAATACGGGAACCAACTTTTTCAAAGTAACTTTTTCATATTCTTCCATATCCTAGAGAGAATTTTGAGAGTTTCATTTTTCTATGAAAAGGTTCCTGGTTTGAGTGTTTTGCTTTCCAAGAAAATCACCCTAAAACACTTTTGGTTTACACCCATATTGTTTATTCCTAGTTTCCATATAAGTATCTTGCTTGGAGTGTTTCGCACCGAGTTTACTCTACCGAGTTGAAGAGTTTGTTTGGGTTTGCTTCTACGTCCCTCAAAGAAGAAGTTTGTTATTTTGCTGCGGAATCTTCACATGGTGAAAGGCACCATGTGTGGTTGACGGTTGTTCCTAAAACCTCATTGGTGAATTCCAAGGATCCGGTAGAGTTTCGGGGTTGTCGACTAGGCGGTGGTGTTTACAAGAAAACGCGTTAAGGCTTGAAAGGAGTCGAGTTGAGGAAGTAAGTCATTTGTCTTGTAATTGTAAAACCATACTTAGCGGACTTAAGGCTAGGTCCGTCCAAGGTTTTTTCCCGTTATGGGTTTTTCTTCGTATATCGCGGCGTAGTGATTTATTTGTTTATTTTTTCTTTTACTAAATTCACATTAGAGTCATGCTTAGGTAAAAAGATGAAATTTGGTTTAAATCTCTACTTACTAAATTTAGTGAAAATTTAATTTGGGTAAATTTGAATTTAATTAAAGTCATTAATTTTATTGGATAAAATTTGATTTTGCCTAAATTGCAGAACTAAATATTTATTGTTAGGCAAATTTCTAGGACTTGGGTTAAATTGGTTTAACTGAATATCTTGTATTGTCTAATTTAATTTCATTGGTTTAAGTTAAATTGGTTTGAAAGAAATTAATATTTGATGTTTGTTTGTGCTTAATTAAACAATCTCACTTCCGCATCTCAAAACGAAATTCAATTTTACTTTTTGTTGTTAAGATTTAAAATTTTTTTGGGGTCCAACACATCGGATTGCTTATTCTTATCTAGGAAAGAAGAGGGAGGTATAGTGTTGAGACATATTAGGCGACCATCCATTTTTAGGTTTCGGTATACCCAGCTGAGCAGAGCTTGTAGGTTAGTGAACTATTTGTGACACCCCGATTAATTAAATACTAGGTAGCTACTCCTTTATTCAAATTAATACAAAATGTCAAGTTGGTTCAGTTCATAGCATCACTGTCGAAAATGTTTTAACAATTACTAGCCACCTAATATTTAAAAAAAAATGAGATGTCAATTTTAATTAAATCCGATTAACATGCAGTGAGTAAATTATGAAATGCAAACATAAACTCCACAACATAGTCATAATAGAAGGACCATAAACATAATAATGAGTCTGGTGGAATACTCCTCCCAACAATTCGAATACTGGAATAAACAAATACGAAGCCTGCATCACTAAATTAATTACAACCCAAAATCTGAAATATCCGAATAAGTAAGATGTCTCTAAAAGGAATGGGGCGACATGCCCAACAAATGAGAAAATCTGATAATGGAGTCAAGATCGAAAACAGAGGCGTCTACTGTCAAGGTCCTGTAACATGCGCAGCAGCTACAGTACATCACCTAAATGAAACTCCTATGCATGGTGTACTTGTGGCTGGGCACTTAAAAGGTTTTTACAAGAAAATATATTTGAAATAAAATAGGTCAGAGCCCGATTGTGGAAAAACAGTTTAAAATATAGAAAGTGTTTTAATGACAATAAAACAATGAATGCAAAATACATGTTAGGACGTGCTCTCACATGAAATACTCGCCTCTCGACTATTTGTGCACTCCTAACGTACCCGTACCCATTCTAGTTATTCCCATAATAACTTGTCCAAAACTAATTCTAATATTACTATACGATTCCCGATTTAAATACGACATCTTCATTTAAAAAGAGAGCTTTACATTTATTCTCGGTTTCCCATTAAGAGTAATACTATTCACTAGAGATCATCCATTTTATCTTTACAGAACGTTACTATAATTATACTCACAATTAAACATGACAGTTCATTTCAATTAACAGTATATTAGCACCCCGAGACTAAGCTGCGGTGCACACATACTCTGCTATCCAATCCCGGTACATCACGTACATAAGGACCACGCATTCCGAATCTCTCAGGAATCGTTTTTGGATAACAACAATCACACAAAATGGAGGCGAACATAGTTCACATCACATGGGTCACTCACATACCAATGCTCCCACGATCAGCAGACTTATTAACTTCTCAATAAGTCCTTCTCTGACCTATGTCCTCGAGGTACCAATCTAAATCCCCCCGTAGACACACAAAGATTATATGGCCCTAATCGAACGCAGACCTCCCATGATAGCAAGTATGGTAGGTATGTTATACACATAAAACCACATACTAAGCATTCACACATCTTAGATATCACGTATTATTAATATAGGTATACATCTCGTTCTTGTACCGTCATTTAATGTTATACAATTACAAGTCCCCGATTTGTATATTAACGTTATCAACCCTTCTCACATCGTAATTAGATACTCGTTTCCTACTCCACAAATGTCATCCGATTTTATTATAAGGTTTTAAGTTCCACTTCTCAACGTATCCCAATTCTCACAATTATACCCACTAATCAATAAAGGAAGGTTAATACTCCAATTAAATAAGTCTACGGCACGTTTGAAATGAAATCAGGCCAAAAAAGCCATTCTGTCAACTCGATAGAAGTCTCGTTCGAACGAGGTCATTTGAATAATAGTCTTCGAATGAACTATCAACTCGTTAGAAGGGACATTGTCATCTCGTTAGAAGTTGTTTGAACGATCTGGGCAAGTCTTCTAACGAGATGGCAGTTTCAGCCCAGAAATTCTCTACTTCGTTTTTCACAATACTTCTCTTCTCTAAATCCACCCTAAGACCATTCAATTTATGTTTTAATGATTATAAACCACTTCTAATCATCCTAGGTCATCCCTTAACATATTTTAGTGGTTAAATCTTACCAATTTACATGCCAAAATCATAAATCCCAAATTCTTGTCCCCAAACCCTATGAACTTGAATCCAAAATTAAAAGACTACAATTTCTCCTCATAAATCCATTTTTACATTATCAAAAGATATATTTTTTATATGACATTCTTCCCATAACATTCTACATGCCATCCCTATATCATATTATGAATTCTACCTCCAATTACATGGGTTTTCATTAAACTTCCAATAAAAGACAATGATTCAATTCTAAACATGAAAGAAACATTCGATTGAAATTAAAGTAATTAAACCACTTTCCTTGGATGTTCTGATTTGGTGTTGAAGGTTGAAGGTTGATCTCTCCCTTTTTTTCTACAGAATTTTCCCAAAGATGGTGATGGTGGTTATGGTTTTTCTTTTTGGGAACCTCTTCCAACTCTTCCTATAACTCCCGTAGCCCTCTAACTTGCCAAATGCTGAATAATGGGCTAATGTGTTCTTTTCTAATATAAAAATAACTTCTAAAATTAAGATTAATGCTGAATAATGGGCCTATGGTTTTAATTCCCCTATTTTCAAAATTACCAAACTACCATTTTTTGTTGGCGGTGTGGCCTAAAATTACCAACTAAACTCCCAGCTAGTGTTTTCGGACTAATTCGACCCTTTCGGACACGTTGGCGCACTAAAAATGACCATTCAGTTGATAAAAATAAAATTCACTTTTTAATTGAATTAATTATGTTCCTGATGCGACTGATACGCGCGTCCTAATTAAATTTTCTAAATTGTCGTATAACTACCTCGTGACAATTTAAATATCATCAATACTCGTGTATTACCATACATACTCGAAAATAATAAATTTTAACATCATAATCAAATACAAACTCACATATCGTTAGTATTTATACCCGGATTAATTTTCAATTAATTCTCATTTAATATAATTAATCCCTCAAATAAATATCAATAAAATTACGGGGTATTACACTATCTTGGTTGGGTCCTAAAGTCTTTAGGAGGGGAGACATTTTGACAAATTCTAGGCGAGTATACCTATTGGAAAAGTGCAACAATGGGTACCATTTCTTGGGAAGTATCAATAACTAAGCGTGATGTTGGGTTCGGGTTGGCCACGAGTGTGGTTGGGTGAAATGTAGAAGCTCCCGATGAGTTCTTTCAGGTAGAGAACAAGTTTGCTAGTCGATGAGTTTCTATAGTGGATTTGTTATTCTTCCTATCCAAACTTTTTGCAATCCACCACCTGATATGGTCACATGTTTTTAAGTCAATGGGTGAGACCAAGTTTATTCTATACTTTTTTTCAAATATTTCGGATCATGATTTCTACCTGATCATTTTAAGAGGGGGTTGACCATCTAACCATACTTCTCTCTATAGTAAGTGAAGAATGTGCTACTGTCTTTCATTCTTCCTATTTCATCATCTCAAAATCTTTACAGGTGACACCCATATCTTTTCTGTATTTGTATAATTTCATGAAAGCATGACATTCATTGTCCTAGGTTTTAGTAATCCATTCTCTTCTTAGTCCCATATACTAAGTGAGTGTTCCTCTGGATAGTGTATGAGAGCATTCTCTCAATAACTCCTAGGACGATGTTTTGGACTTGCATTTGAAGCTGATAGTTGGATAAATGAGCAGTCGGGGAACATAGTCCTTTATAGGTTTTTCATACTTTAAAATTGAATTTTTTCAAGAGTTAGGATTTGGGACAGAGGGGCATACTTTTAATATTAGTGATTTCATTGATGGTTTTCATCTAAGTGATGCGTTCCTTAAGGAGACGCAATTTAGACTAGACCTGCATGATCTTATCATTTAGAGGTGGGTGTACAACTTTTTCAGTTCGTGGAGGGGACACAGATTCATCCCATATGGGACTTTGGAATGCGATGAGTTGGTAATGTGGGTAACTCGTGTGAGGAAAATACTACCTAGAAGTTGGGGTGTTGGCATTAGTAGGGGAGCCGGTGTTGGGACTATAACGAGCAAATCATAGGGATTAGATGGTATTGCCTTACTAGCTAATGTAAGAATTGCTTCAATGTTATGGATTTGATGAAGCAGTATGTTATCTCATATTCCACGTGTAGTAGTGGACTCTCGTAGGTGTAATGTTCTAGGATTAGGGCCCTAATTTATGATTGCGTGGTATTCTATGAGGCAGTTATGTTTTCCACTTGCCTCAAGTCTTCATCCATTACGGATGAAGCCTAGCCTTCCTCAGTAAACATATAATGTACTATGAAGGAAACCTGACAGTCATGGATAAGGAGTTCACTGACGAAAATTAAACGTTCGCATGGAGAGTGTACTCAAGCTTCCAATGTAGGAACTTAGTGTGAAATCTTTATTGATGATGACAACTACATGAAAAAGTTAGGGAACTTTCGTTCCGATTTTTAGAGATAAAAATAACTGTCATAAGGAGAATACATAGGGTAAGGACTCACATATGCATGATGTTTTTTAAGTAATTCATTTATCCATTTTAACGATGTTTATGGGATACTTTGTTTTTTGTATTTTGGCCCGGTAATATATTTTGAAGGAAACAACTGAATAGATTCCCATTGGATTCCGATAAACACATGTGAGATCTCATTTTGTAAGAACAAGGAATGAAGAAATAATAGACTGTGATCTAATATTTTTGTAAAATAAAATGTGGTTAGGGGAATCCTACCTAAATAACTCATCTTTGGTGAAAACTTTCGGGTTTATACCATTAATTTTCCTTGTAAAGGGAATGTCATTTGGCCTGAAATGTAAGGGGTTTTGGGCCATCCTTCGGCTATTTGACAAATTTTTGTAAAGAATTTTGTCAGAGCTATTGACATGTAAGTATATGTTATTTTTGTGAAACAATATGTGTTCGCAAATATATTTCTAGATGCAAAGGGGGTGATGCAACTCAATATTTGGTGGATCTCTTTTAATTTCCATGGATCACAATATACTAGGTCACTCTGACTAAGCAACCTTTAAGGTACCAATAAAATCACTTACTGTAGAACCAAAAAGCGCTGAAAGCCTATTTGATATATCCCAGTAATTAAAAAATCTCAAACATCCCATATCACCAAGACTTTGGGGTAATGACTTCTCTAAAGTACCAACCTTCATTTTAGGTAGAGGTTACTTTATAGAAGTATGAACATTCATTAGGATAGATTTACTTTTCTAAAGTATGAACTTATTTTGACTAGTTTCCAAATTTACTTTGATTTTTATTTTATCGTGAGGTCCTTTGCGCATACCTAAATGTTTGGGAAAATGTACAATCTTGTACATGTGTACCTACGCACGTATCCACAATGAGAGGGATTCTACACTAAGTTCATTACACAATTCTAGAATTAACATAAAATAGTCATACGGGAGAGCCATATTAAGTATTGTAAAAAGGAATCTTATATTTAGATTGGTTCTCTTTATTTTTTCTCCAACAGAATCACCACTACGACATAGCTGTAAATCCATTTACTCAGTCGATTTCTGATGAAAAAATTATTTTTCCCATCTCTATCTCCACAATGGTGTTGCGAGCCCTGGGTGGTAGGGCGAAAGTGTAATTTTTTATGCAACGGCAAGCGCGGGATCTCCTATTTCGTTGCCTTTCCCTGAGGTCGAATTATTGGTATGAGGTTAGACTTGATAAATCTCTCAGGGAAGATGTTTAATGCCATGTTCAGGTTAATTCACACACCAAAAGTTTTTAGGATTTGGGCTAACTATGTTTTGTACGATAATGGGTTTGGTCAGTTTGTTTAGAGTCTAATTTTTTTATACAAAAACAAAGAAAAAATATGGGCTAGACCTCTCAGGCTTCCTAAGGCAGGTTTCAAGTTTGATGTTGGTCCATAGATTCTTATAGTGTGGATTCGGGAACCAGGATAAAAGATGAGGAGTTGTTACGTACCACACTTGTTTTGTATGCTTCCTTAATTTTATGCTTACTATTGCTCCAAACATTTATTAATTACTTTTTAGTTAATTTTTACAACATGTTTAAAGACCTATGTTAAGTAAATTTAGGGATTATTCAATTTGATAACAAGTAATCGTTATAAGTAATTATTTTGAGTTCTCTTTCTTCTATTTAGGTATCTTAAGGATGTTTGATCAATGTCTTATTATTCTTAACACTTTTTTATCCATTCTTAGAGATTTTGCTACTCAAGTTCCTTTTTACTAATGTTTGGACCTTGAATCATTCTGATTTTCACTTGATGGAGTATGTTTAAATATTTATTTTTATTATTTTGGTTATGGTCAACATATTTAGTGTTTTTTCCACTTTTTCTTGAGTTTTTTACTGAGACTCTACAATTTAGCGACCAAATGTGCCCCTAATGGTCTTTGTAGCACGTCTAAGAGTCGTGACAAACATAGTTACCCAACTAAATTATGCATATGTTGACATATGTAGGGAAATTGTAGTTTAATCATTGATTCACCATTGATCCATCTCCTCTGAGGTTTGCCTGGGATGTTACACTATTATAGATTGGTTCTTGATTCGCCCCGTACACACTGAGCGAGATCTGTATATGACACATCTCGAGAGGACTCCAAAAGCAATATATTTTGTTACATGAATTTGATATATGTTTATATCATTGACCATCTCTCTATAACTCCATGATGAATGTTTCTATGGTTTGCGAGTTATATGTGAAAATGTTGGTTGCATGAACTTTTACCTCTTTCATCTGTGGCATTGATATTATTCATATTGAGGGTGTACTTGCATCAGATCTTCAACTATATCGAGTTGAGAATCCTTAGGTTATCACATTGTCTCATGGAGGTGTATCCTTTGATGACCTTGCATTTTGCTTAGCGGGTAGCTCTTCTACATGGGTCAGAGCATTGTTTAGTCTGATCTACATTAGTTCTCGTTACTCTTTGCTCCATATCATTGTGACTTATTATCTCTTTCCATGATGTAGAATTTAAGATTTTCATATAGTTATTTATATTCTACTGCATGCTCATTCAATGAAACATATTATAGATTTCCCTCATCTAATTCTAGATATTATTCATTGATGTGTGTCTTTTGTGTATCATAAGATTTTTTTGTTTGGACACATGCTTACTGATTATCTATATTCTCTTAGAGTTTCGAGAGTGATAAGCGAAGTTTTAGCATGTATCATTAGTGATATCAAATAACATCTTTATCTTGTTATGGATATCAGATTTATAGGTGATCCCCCACATTGCATATCATTGATCCCGAGGCAAACATTATTCCTCAATCTAGTTCGTAGTCCTAGGCACTAGCACCAACGCCAATGACTATTCTTGATCGATCAATATCACGCGTACATAGTCCATGGAAGCATTTATGGAGCTGATGATTATCTCGATTCGATCTACTGAGAATTTAATTATGAGACGTTTTTATGGATTGGAGAATCATTGGGATAATCACTTTGCAATGATCCGACATGACGTAGTGTAACACCCCGCCCGCCCGGGGAGAGCGAACGGAGCGCTAATGCGATAAAACTAAACTAAATTCACAATATAACAAGGTATAGAGCATCTAAATCCCACAACAACAAAAGAGAAACTACAAATCTCATTTTCTTCAAATAAATACCAAGTCTCTCGAATTACATACAACAACTAACTCGAAAATAAAATACAAATCTTCAACGCTCTATACATCAAAATAATATAAATCTTTCCCAAAAAATCCTCGCTAAAATAAATCTCCATAGATCCCCAAAATCCGCGCTAACCTGCCACTAAAAGAAAATATGGGAAAGTACACAATACGATAGGAAAGATGCTCAACAAATATAGATTAGCAATGAATAAAGCGTAACAACACGAGTACAAATATTTAAATCAAAATGCAAATCTCAAAGCATTTATCAATATAATTTCTCAACAATACTTTAACCGGGTCACCAGGCCTCACCACATCCGTATATGCTTTATCAAGCCATAGCCCGGGAAACAGGAATTTTGGCGGGTGCCCAACATCCGTGCTGTATTAAAATCTCATGACAACGTGCTCATCAACAATATAATGATACGACATGAATCAAAATAATTTCAACAATTATTTTCCAGATTTCAATGAATTTATCAATTCAAATATGAGTTCAAATAAACAAGAATTCAAAGAGAATGACACGCGCGAGATTTAAGGAGCATATTGGGTAAAACCCCATAACTCAAACCATGATGAGAAACCAATGATCACATCCTCAAGATCAACTCAAAAGATCTACAAAATCTCCTCCAATAACCTCAAACAAAATATCCCCAAGAACACCTCTAATCTAACGTTGGAACTCACAAATATCAAGGGCCAAAATATATATAAAAAGAAGAGGAATATAAAATATATTTGCTGCCAAAATTTGTGCCAAAAGTAGGTTAAAAGGGTTGCCCACGACTTCCTTTTATAATGCAAAGAAATGAAGAGTTGGAATCCAAAAGACTCCTTTAAATAAGGCAAAGAAATGAAGAGTTGGAATCCAAAAGACTCCTTTAAATAAGGCAAAGAAATGAAGAGTTGGAAGTCAAAACAACTCCAAGAGTTAAAAAAAATAAAATTATTTTAAAATCCGTTTTAACTCCGGTTTCGAAACCGTTTGAAATTCTCGCCTTTAAAAAATAATATTCAACATATTTGAGCAATAAAAATAATTTTATCAAAAACATTATTTTCCTCCATTTTCCACAAATTAATTAAAATAGCCCAAAATTACGCGGGTTGTTACACTTCCCCACTAACAATGGAATTTCGCCCTCGAAATTCGCCGAATGCCTAACTCTCAAAATTAGGCCAACAATCTCCAAAATAATCTCGTCTCCAAAAATAAATTGCTCACATCTAATCTTGAAACCTATCACGAATATCACCTAAAATTTATTATCTCTAAAAAGTGCTAACAACGCAATGAACCCAAAATCCAAGCCTCGAGGGTTGCCATATACCTAAGCTCTGATACCATTTGCAACACCCCGCCCGCCCGTGGAGAGCGAACGGAGCGCTAATGCGATAAAACTAAACTAAATTAACAATATAACAAGGTATAGAGCGTCTAAATCCCACAACAACAAAAGAGAAACTACAAATCTCAATTTCTTCAAATAAATACCAAGTCTCTCGCATTACATACAACAACTAACTCGAAAATAAAATACAAATCTCCAACACTCTATACATCAAAATAATACAAATCGTTCCCAAAAAATCCTCGGTAAAATAAATCTCCATAGCGCCCCAAAATCCGCGCTAACCTGCCACTAAAAGAAAATATGGGAAAGTACACAATACGACAGGAAAGATGCTCAACAAATATAGATTAGCAATGAATAAAGCGTAACAACACGAGTACGAATATTCAAATAAAAATGCAAATATCAAAGCATTTATCAATATAATTTCTCAACAACACTTTAACCGGGTCACCATGCCTCACCACATCCGTATATATATGTGTATATATATATGTATATATATATATATATATATATATATATACATATATATATATATATATATAAAGGATATATATATATATATATATATTCATCACTCAATTATACATATACACTAATACGACACCCCTAGGCTCAACTATGGTGCATGCATACTCTGTTATCAAGTCTCGGTACATCACGCACTGTATAAAGGATCGTTGGTTATGTATCTCTCTCGAACCATAAATACAGATCACATATATTTGAGGCCAAAATAATCGCTAACCAAATTGATCACGCACATACTTAAGCTCACATTCAACCGACGAAACTATCATACTCTCACATAGCAAGTATCGATGGTCCTATATTCTGGGTACAAGTCTAAAATCCCCCCAATGGGCTTATCAAGATAAGACCGTCCATAATGCGAGACCTCCCCCCGATAGCAAGTAGTGTAGATATGTCATATACAGAATAAATCGTAAAATATGTTTCCACATAGTTTATCCACTTACATCATTAGTTTAGTTATACACACAACCTATTATTCCTATCCCATCCGTAATATATCTGTATCCCTAGAATATTCTACGTATTAATAAATTTCCATGTTTCTTCTCAGTGTACGTCCCGAGCATTTCCTACCACTCAAAATGTATCGAATATCCCACATGGCTAGCCAACACTGTACCCATGCCAAAATCAGGACGAAAAGTTTGCGTGTGAATTAATTATCTACATTTGAACAAAGCCTCTCCGAAAGATGATTACCCACTACCAAATATCAACATAATCATGGACAACACATCGAGTCATGCTCTTCAATAGTTTTTTGACAGATATATCGGATACAATGAAATCAAGATGCACTTTGATCATTAAGAAAAACATGCATTCATCACACTTAAGTAACATTCTATTACACAGTTATGCCATTTGGTCTCAAAGACATGCTGGCTACCTACCGAATGGCTGCCACAACCATCTTACAAGATCTGATATAAAAAGATTCAAGGTCTATGCGGATGATATGATCATAAATTCTAAGACTCGAGAAGGTCAGGGTCTCGCTCTCCGAAAGTTATTCGAACGATTATGATGATAACAAATGCTACTTAGCCCACAGAAGTGCACTTTTGGCATCACTAAAGGAAAAAAAATTGGATTCATGGTTAGCGAGAAGGGGACTGAAGAAGATTCTTCCAAACTGAAAGTCACACTGAAAATGCAACCGCCTCAAACAAAAAAGAAGTGCAGGGATTCTTGGGAAAATTATAGTATATCAGCTGGTTCATCCGCTAGTTGACTTTTATTTATGAAACCATCTTTAAACTCCTTCGAAATGATTCCACCAAAGTTTAGAATGAAACCTGTCATGTAGCCTTCGACATAATCTAGAAATATCTTACCCGACCTCTATTACTTATGCCACCACAACCTGGTCTCCCTCTACTCCTAGACTTGGCCATAACAGACACCTCAAATGGGGCTTTGCTAGAACAATACCATAAAGAATCTCATAAGGAGTGGGACATCTGTTGCGCTAGCCATAAATTGAGCTGGTACGAAGTCAACTACACTGCCTTGAAGAAAGAATGTGTCGCCCTTGTTTAGGTCACCCAAAAATTACAGTACTACATGCTCATCTTCCTATTAGACTTGTATCTCGAATGGATCCTATCAGATAGCTGCTTGAGAAACCAACCCTATCTAGTCGAATGGATAAATAGTTAATAATGTTAACCGAGTTTGATATCATGTATTTCATGCAAAAATCCATGAAAGGGTAAGCTATCTCAAACTACCGAGTTGATTACCCCATGAAAGAAGCTGACGTTTGGATCCTCAAATTCTTGAATGAACATATCCTTTGCACCTCTCAGTAATACCTATGGTGGAAAATGTTCTTTGATGGTTATTTCAATAAGAAAGGATACGGCATTGGGATACTCTTGATGGCCCTTGATGACTCTCACACTCCAATTGCCATCAAGATAGATTTTTCCTTCACCAACAACATAACTGAATACAAGGCATGAACCATAATCCTCAAAGTCACTCTCAAGAAAATAATCCAGGATCAGTCCTTAGAAGATGGAATGTCAAAGATGAAAAGCTCTTACCCTTCTATCCCCACCAAGAGGATTTGGTCTCCTAATGTTGAAATATCACCTTCCACTACTTGACCCGAGCAAGAAATAGCTTAGCTGATGCCTTTACTACCTTAGCCTCCATAGTCAACATGCCTGAGGGAATAACGATAGCCCCCTTCATAGTTCAAAAGCAAGCTAAACCAACCCACTGCTACCATATTGAGCTCATAAAACAAGAGGCTTTTGATATGGTCGAGTTATGGTATTACGATATTTGGCGCCTCCTAAAGCATGGTAGGTATTCCTAAGATGCCAATAAGAAAGACTGAGAAACCGTCTGTAAACTGTTTGCCCAGTACATTGTCTTCGATAAAGAGCTATTTACGGGAATCTTTTATGGAATCCACTTAAACTGCATCGCAGGGACTGACATTAAAGAGATGATGCAAAAGATTCATAATAGGGAATGATGACCCCACATGAATGGCCATATGCTCACTTAGAAGATTATCTGGAAGGGTTACTATTGGATTACAGTGGTTCAAGATTGCACCGCCTATGTCCGGAGATCACTTAAATGCCAATAGTTTTCCAACCTTCGGCACTTGCATCCGTGGGAATTATAAAACATGACTTCTCCCTGAATGCTTTCCATAGAGGGCATCGATATCATAGGGAAAGTCATACCCAAAGTCTCTAATGCACATAAGTTCATCTTGGTTTCCATTTATTACTTCACCAAGTGCGTCGAAGCTGAGTCATACACAGTGCTGAATGCCAAATGGTAGCCAAATTCATCGGCCAAAATATTATGTGCCGATAAGGGATTCCACATGAGTTAGTGTTAGATAAATGGTTATATATTGAGGGAAAATTCATAGAAATAGTCAACTATTATGGGATTTAGAGACATAAATCTTCTCCCTACCGACCACAAACATGCGGTGCAGTTAAGGCCTCCAATAAGAACCTTAAAGTAATCAGCAACAAGATGAACGAGAGTTATCGAGATTGAGATGATTAGATCCCTTACAACCTCTGGGGCTATCGTACTTCAGTCTGAGCATCTACTGGGGATACCCCTTACCATTTCGTATACGGTATGGAAGCATTCCTATCCATTGAAATAAAAATATTTTCATTACACGTCATGTTTGAAAGCAAAGTAAACGAAAAATATTGGCATCAGAGCCGAATTAATGAGTTGTCTCTCTTGGACGATAGGAGGCTAAAGGATCTATATCATATATAGGGATTCCATCGCCGGGTAACGTGGTCATTCAATTGGAGAGATGAGAATTATGGTTATTAAGAAGGGGATTTTGCCCTCAAAGAAATCATAGAACCAGACTAGGACCCCAAGGGGAAATTCAAGTCAAACTGGAATGGCCCTACACCGTGAAGAAGATCATGTTCTATGGTGCTGCTATGCTCACAAACCTTGACAGAGAAGAGATAGAGTATACAGCCAAAACGAACGGTCTTAAGAAATTCTACCCTTAGCTTGAAATCTCGACACGCTATGACTCCTTTCACCCCCCTTCTATTATAAAAAAAGAAAAAAAATCTTCATTTACCTCCGCTCAGAAAACGTGGGGCCTGATCCTATAAACAAACCTTTTCTTTTAAATTAAACTCATAAATTGTTTTGAACCCCATAGTTACGTAGGCAGCTCATACAATTTACATGAGCACGGTTCCCTTTTTTTCACAAAATTTTGCTCTCTTTTTACCTTCGAGAATAACAGTTCATTTTACCATTTACATGAACAAAAGGATTACGCATGCCTTAGATATTGATATAGATAATTCAAATGTAAAATTCATCAAGATTCATAACAATACAATTAAAATCCTTTTTTTATTCTATCACCGAAAAAATTGGCACAATTATACGAAATATCAAAGTAGGGAGTCAAACGACTGCCCCTGTCAAGTTGACTATCATAAAACAAATCAAAATAAACTACTCCTAAATATCTAACCAAACCTTCCCAAAATTTCCACACAAAAAAAACATAATCATCACAAAAACTTCACAAACGAACGTCATCTTCACGAAGAACCCTAACCATAGTTGTAGAAAGACCCAACCCCACCAACATATTCTCCTTGAGGCCCCTAAACTTCCCCTATTTGGATAGTATGCCAAAGGCTCTTCATGGAGTGATAATCCCAAACTAGCCTAAAGAAAACCAGTACGCCCCCCACTAGGGCATCGACTAGTGCAGGCATCGAGCTCCATGCTCCACAAACAAGTTTACCCAATTCGATAGATGGGCCAAAGCTGATGAAATAATGAGTAAAGAAATTTGGCATAACTGTTAAGGTATATTCAAGGGGGACCGCCAAACGAAATTTCTCAGACAGCCACATGAATAGCATAATTGGTCTACCACTCAAATCATAACATATTTCGCGCTAAACATCTAGACCGTTTAAGGTCTCTACTAGTATTATCATCACAGGATTGCGACAATGTAACGTCCGTGAAATAATATAAGCCAATTAAGGGTACACCACCAGGTCTACAGTCACCAGCAAGAACCGTGAAGTTAGGCCCACATCATCACCTCCAGACAAAATCAACATAAGTACATCCTCTTCAACATAACAGATTCAGCACAACCCAATGAAAGCATTAAGCCCCGCTTTACAACAAAGATCTCTATCCCTAATCCATATGCCAACCAAGACACTAAGGCCTACCTCTATTCAAAAAATTCTAACAAGCTCATTTTCGTACTTTTTCTGAAAATAAATCGGAAGCTCTTTTTCAACCAAACCTTTGAGTCCATCTTCTACTCAAACATATTAAAATAAATCCAAAAAATACACCATTCCTACTCTTTCTCAAAGTAAAAAATAAGATGCAAATTAAAGTGCATATAGAATAAGATGCTAGATCAAAATAATCAAACAAAATGTTCATCTCATTTTGCTCTTTATAAGTCAATTTTTTGGTAAAATATCACCATATCAAGCATGCAACATATTTGACATTGAGCTCCTCCAATCAACGATGAACCTATAAGAAAATCATGAAGGGAAAGAACCCCACAAAACCCTATCTCCTAGGCACTAGACGTATCCAAACTAGTGCATTATCAACTGCTACATCTTGGGGAGCCATCCCTCAAGGGTAAAAGGCGACCTACATTCCCAATAGAGATTCAACAATCCTACCCTATGCCGCATGCACTGCCTTCAACATTTTTGATCCACCTCTATCTTCCTACTCTCATAGTAGATCCCCATCATCTATTTAACAGTAATAGGAGTCACCGTCATCACCCAAAATCCCAAGTTTATGGTATGGTTAGTGTCCCACCACCACTCCCCCCAATGCACACAGAACGTCCGTAGAGAATCGTGTCACATCTAAAGCGCACTAAAACACATCCCTAAATACCATCGTCCCCTTGGAGAGAAAGCTCATAGTAGCAATGTCAACCATCCATAATAGAAAGAAACCTTTTGTCAAAATTCAAAGAAATAAAAAAATGCAACGAAAGAAAAGAATGGAAAAATTCATACGATACTTACAAAGCCATTAGGGTTTGTCACCGTAGATGATCGATGGTGCTAAGGCTCGTGTAAAAGAGTCTAATCACCAATAACAGGTTCGAACACGTGGAAAGCGTTATTGTTGCCCAAACATATGGTCACCCTAACTCCCCACTTGAGGTTTTCCCAATCGTCTATGCCCAACCATAATATGTGGTCTCGCTACTTGAGAAATCCTCCATTTTATAGTCTTGAACGAGGAAAGAATGCAAAAGCATATTGATGAAGGGAGAAGCAGAAGATAGGAAAGCTAAAAGTTGTGAAAAATAAAGAGAATTCGTCCCTTTTTATAGAAGGCTAAGGGGCATGGGAATCGACAGTTGCCTCACACTCACTGATTTGTACTATCCCTTACCCTTCGCAAGGCTACCAGAAGCTCATGCCATTGTCGATTGGAAGCCCCTGCAACAAACCGGTTGGCAACCCACTGAAATATCATACAAAAAATCCTAGAAAATACTAAAAAATGTAAACAAAATCTGAAAAATATCCTAAAATTGCCAAATAAATATTGTAATTTTTCTTCACCAATAAAACCATTTTTTAAGATCCTAAATCCCTAGCTGGTCTAATACTTCATTTTACCTAACCTCAACCCTAATAATTAGTGCACCCAAGTCCTCAAAAACTCACTATAACTCCCCAACGAAATCCCAAAAACCTTATCCTCCAAAGAAATCAAATGCTTACCCAATAAGGCTATGTAATATCCTATCCATTTCCCCACCAAGAATTCTCGAATTAAAATTTTCCCATGAATAATTCCAATTTCCCCCAATCAAAGATCAAAGCCCTAACCAACCATCTCTCCCCGATAACACACCTCAATAACTCAAGACATCAACTTTCTCCCCAAGTGGAATTTCCAGACAAATATTTTGCAATTCTCCCAAAAAATACATAATCCCCAGATAGATGTCTCTTCCCCAATAGAGTTTCAAAAAAGGTAAATTCCCCAAGAGACATATTCCCCACACTCCCCCTTAAGGTCCTTAGAATTTACCTCGAACCTAATAATTGGTCGCTCTAACTTAAGGTTCTTAGAATTAGTCTCTCCAACTTAATGCCTTCAGAATTTACCAAGACCCTCATAATTGGTCACCTTCGCTTAAGGTCATCTCAATTGACCTCGTCCATCATAATTAGTCACTCCATCTTAAGGTCCTCATAATTGACATCAACCCTTAGAATTTTTTTCTCTAACTTAAGGTCCTCAGAATTGGTCGCCTCTACTTAAGTTCCTCATAATTTACCTCGACCCTTAGAATTCTTCGCCTCCACTTAAGGTCATCATAATTAATATCGACACTCGAAATTGGTCACTCCAACTTAAGGTCCTTAGAATTGACATCGACTCACAAAATTTGTCATCTCTACTAAAGGTCCTTAGAATTGACCTCGACCCTTAGAATTGTTCTCTCCAACTTAAGGTCCTTACGATTGACCTCGACCCCTTAAGGTCCTCTGAATTTAACACGATGCTCAGAATTGGTCACTCTAACTTAAGGTCCTCATAATTGACCTCGACCCCATTATTGGTCACCTCTACTTATGGTTCTGAGAATTGACCTCGACTCTCATAATTGGTTGCTCCAACTAAAGGTCCTCGAAATTGACCTCGACCCTCAAAATTTGTCACCTCAACCCTCAGAATTGTTTTCTAATACTTAAGGTCTTGGTCACTCAAACTAAAGGTCCTTAGAATTGACCTCGAGCCACATAATTGGTCATCGTTACATAAGGTCCTCATAATTAACCGCGACCCTCAAAATTGGATGCCCTTACTTAAGGTCCTTAGAATTAACCTCGACCCTTAGAATTGGTCACTCTAACTTAAGGTCTTTAGAATTGACCTCGACCCTCAGAAATTATTGCTCTAACTTAATGTCCTCAGAATTGTACTCGATCCTCAAAATTGGTCACTCTAATTTAAGGTCCTCAAAATTGACCTCGACCCTCTGAAATGATTGTTCTAACTTAATGTCCTCATAATAGACCTCGACCCTCAAACTTGGTCGCTCCCACTTAATGTACTCAGCATTGATCTCGATCCTTAGAATTGGTCACTCCCTGCTTAAGGTCCTCATAATTAACCTCGACCCTCAGAAGTGGTCACTCCCTCCTTAAGTCCTCAAAATTAACCTCATCCCACAGAATTGGTCATCCCTACCATGACCTTAGATCCTCATAATCGACCTCTACCATCTGAAATGGTCATCCTCGCCACCTTGGTATGCAGATTTGATCATTTTCAAAAAATGTCCTATGGTTTCTATTCGATGACTTTTACTTGTTCTAATATCACCCATCGAGGGGCTCTATAGACACAACATTCTAGGACCCACCTCAGTCTCTATTTAAGTTCTTAGCACCTCACCAATTCACTACAAACCTTAGTAATGCTTCGAGTACCAATGTTGAGTCTATCGGTAACTCTCAAGTGAAAGCTCAATGAATCTTAGAAGGGATTTGAATCCCTTTTCCAATGATCCACCTCGTGCATAAATCGACATAATGGTTCGGACAAATGGACCATTTTACTATTTAAAGCTGATTTAGAGGTTACCAGGTTCTCCCACGCCCCAATTTGACCCCAATCAACTTCACCGTTAGAGATAAATCTCAATGAATCCTCAAAGGGCACTAAAACCCCTTTACAACAATCAAAATTGTTCGAAAGAATGATCCATTTTCCCTAGAAAATTAATCCATAGGGAACCGAACGTTTCTGAGCTATGTTTGACTATTGTTAACTCTCAAAACCAAGAAAAGATTATGGAACATAAAACTACCTCGTACAACCTTTCCAATAGTCCTCCCCATGCATTTTGGATGAACAATCCATCATCGTTCGATGATCTTCCATCCAAAGGATTGACCGATGATTTTGAGCCTCGTTTGACCCAATGTCAACTCTTGGATCTATGAGTGTCCCAACGATTCTCAAAGGTCTCTGAAATAAATTTCTAATGATATTCCTCATGCGGGATTTGGACTTACGAAATGCATTTTATGACCCTTTTTTGAAAAAATCTGCACGAGACAACCAATTGGCAGGTCCATTCCCTACCTACCGACAGTGTGTCGAGGGTTACCTATTAATAGGAAGGACAAGTATAGTGCGATCGATAGCCCCTACCCTATATAAGGAGAGCATGATCTCACTTTGAAAGGGGAACCCAAGATCCATCAATATCAGTGATCTCAACAACATTATTTTTGCAATCAGCGAAATTTCCTTATGTGAAATTCTTCTCCACCTTTCATTCCCATCATTTTCGTACCCAATTTAGAAAAAAATTATTTTTCTCTAATCCTACATTCATCTTAACTTTCAAAGAAGCTCATCAAGGATCAAGGTCAAGCTCTAAGCCTTCAAAGAAGGTCCAAACATCCTTCACTCTTTAAATTTCTACATTTTCCCAATAGTTATATAAATTATGAATTTAGCTTCTACTTTAGATAATGCACATTATTACCTCATCCTTTATTACTTATATTGCATATAATTTATTTACCATAAAAACCCTAAACCAAAAAAGAGCGTTATACCTATAAATTTCAATGGGATTCTTCATCACATTTTCTCAAAACTAAAAATATCTTTTACACACACACACACATACACACATAAAAACTTCCATTTGAATCTATGGGATAATCGCTACCCTTGTGTCACATGTGAAATGCGTGGACTTTGATGCCTTTATAGGCCACGTAGGCAACTTAGGCTAAAACTCATGATTCGAGTCCTATTTTCATCTTTTCTTCTTTTTCCTATTTTATTCATGTATTATGCATATCTATCATACTTATGATCCATACTTATGTCTTATCGAACACATACTATCGCTTCATCATAACGATGAATAACTCGATAAGTGAACACATCATATTTTTTAAATATGGTTTTGGGAACCTTCTTATGTATGACCTCACTCCATCTTTTCCATGATGTGAGCCGAGCGATTTCGATCTCCACTTATATATACATGCACTCACACTTAATGGAGAAGTTAAGGAATATATTAACATAATCCCATGACAGACCAAAAGGGCGGGATGGGTTCTTAACACCTTACCATTTCGTAACTTAGCCCCCGAACCTTTGTTCTAATTGGTTTCATAAGCATCAGTTTGTCTTTGATCCTTCTCTCTCTCAAGGTGGCGACATGTTCTTTTGCGTGTTTTTTGCAAAATAGGTTGGCGACTCCATCTCTTTACATCACCCCAAAATTAACGATGGCCTAATAACCCCATGAGGTAGCATTGTGCGTGGGACCTTTGTCTCTCCCTTATATCCTCCTCCCGAAAGTGCTCGAGTAGAAAATAAAGAAAGGGGAAGATCTTGGGACGACCACACTTCCCTTGTAATTTTCCCAATTTTTGCCAATGAACTTAATATAATGGATGGTTTTCTATTTTGAACTATTATTATGACCTTCGTGAAGTTAAAATAGAATTTAATGGACTGAAATTTAAATTGGAAAGGTTTTAGGTCCTTCGAACGAAATGATGGGTCATTCGAACGAGAAAGCTCCATTATTGAAACAGATGCTTCAAATGACCATCGATGAGAAATACATGCTCTCCTTTCTAGCCTTGTTACATTCTTATTGGAACCCCGCTCGAGTTAGACTATAGAAAAACTAGAATCCTACAGATTTTATGTCATGTCATGATGATAGCTCTTGGATCAGTTGAGATATGAAGTTCCTAATGTAGCATATCAAACGAAGATAAGGGTTTTAGTGGACCAAAGGTTAAAACGACTACAGTTTGGGGTATAAATTAGAGAAAGAGAGTGTTAGGGGATGGGGCCATTCCATATTATATTTTCAATCATTATCTCTCCATTTCCACGTCCCTCCTTCTATTTCTAACCTTCCTCTACACATGTTCAAGGTTTATACCTCCATTCCAGTCATTATTCTAGCCATTTTAAAGCCTATTCAAATTCTAATAGTTCTCCTCTTGAAACTCAAGGTAGTCCTTTGTGACAACCCGAATATAATTATGATAAATTATATTTAAATCATGATTATCTTATGTGATATGAATAATGTGATATTAGTATATCTAATGTTAAGTGATTATGTTTATTATAATCCTACTTTCATAAATCATGAAAGGTCGAATTATTTACAAAGACAAATTTTGTTGTTTTCGATCGAAAGGTTCCTGTTAGAGACTAGTTTTGACCATTGTAACATTATAATTGACATGAGGTGAAAACTACATAGTTGTAGACATGTGAGTTAGGGTCGTAACACAACAAACGGTGCATCAAACGGATGCTCGAGGAAGAAGTCAGGTCAAAATTATGAGAAGGGGTAAATATGTCAATTCCCTTAAGTGGTAAATTGTCTTTTATTAAACCAAATGGTTTAATTTGATTGGTTGGCTTGGGAGGAAGCCTTGGACGACCTTATACCCTTGAAATATCCTTATCCTTATCCTTCATCCAAAACCAGCCATGAAAGGGTTTTAAGCTTAGGGAAAGAGAAAGTAGAAGTTAAGGAAGAAAAGTAAGGAGAAAAAGTGTAGAAAAATCCGTAGAAATTACGTAAAAAGCCCTGAAGGTAATCCTAATAGTAATTCTTGTTATTTATCTTATATTACTGATTTATATGATATAAATCATCATAAGTTTACGAAAGTTTCAGCCCTTTATATATATGTATGGTTAGATGCAAGCTTATGTTAAGTTGAGTGTAGAAACCCTTAAAATTGCTTTATGTTGAAACCCCTTGTATTCAAATCTGTATATCTCTTTCTGTGATTACTGGAATTGATAAATTCCAATTGGAAATGAAATTAGACTCATATATGCATATAATAACTGAAAATTAGAATTTATATCCTTGTAGTTAGGCCGTAATGATGATTTCAAGTTGGTACATAGTTGCTGTTTGTATACTTGATTTCGGTATGCCCTGAGTTTGGTCAAGATTTTGAGATAGCAAATGAAGTCCAAATATTATGAAACTTTAATTCTGTTCTATTAAGTATGTCTACTTAACGTTTGTTGAAAATCATGGAAATTTATACAGTATAAAAATTATGAAAATTCTGGGAATTCGAAGGATCAATAGAGGAGCTTGTAGGGCAGATTTCCTGTGTTGTAGAGAAATGGTCATAACTTGCCCTAGGAAGCTTGAAAAATTACACCGTCACTTGTACTGGATAATATATTCATATATATTTTCATATTTATAAGGTTGGACCCCTGAATATATACAATTTAGAAATATAGGATGGTTAAGTATGTATGACAATAATTTCAGGCCATATTGGATACACCTTGAATGAATGTTTGTATTTCGTCCTTACGAAGGGTACTTTGAGTAAATGTTTCATGTGTATATACATTGACAAGTATAATTTCATATTTACTTGACTTTGGTTATAAATTACTTATAAGGTATTTCTTACGGTTGAATGTCCGTAACCTTATCAACATGTATATTATTGTTTTGCCTTTACCTATGTTTTATGGAATGTGACTTAATTGGAATTATATTGTTGATGTATATTCATGGAAAGTTACATAATTATGTTAGGATAATATTTATGATTGAGGTTCAGTACTGATCTAGTTGGATTGACAGGTGTAAGGTCTAATAAACCTAGTTCAGCTCCACCAGAAGGAAACCTGGATACGTAGTTGACAACCCAAGGTGAGTGTACTCACTCGAATGATGTATTTGTATACTGTTACAAATGTGATCATAATGTTATGAATATAAAATTGTTCATTTCGGTTTACCTAAATGAGGGGTTACTCCTCGACCAAGAATGGGGGAGATTTGTCTATTAATGACAAGGGGTTACTCCTCGACCATGAATGGGGGAGAATTGTCTATTTAGACAAGATATGTGAATCATGATTCGAAAAAGTTGGTCACTCATTATTAATGAGACGGATAAGTTAATACATAATTATATGGACATGATTTATTGCATTCAAATTCATGCAATAGTATAGTAGTGATACATTCACTGGGCTATTTTGCTCATGGTTCCTATGTTCACATTTTTCAGGTAACGTGGTGTCACTGCCAAATCTAGGAGGTCGGGTTGGGTTAGCCAGGAATGGGAGAAAATATGATTTTGTGTAAATGTAAATGATGTAATTAAGTTAACTTATCCTTCAAGAAAGTTTTTATGGGCATGATTACTCTGATGTTGTAAAAAGGTTTTCAGTTATATGAATTTACAATGATGACTCTGAAATCAAAACTCGTGATTATGGTTTGGTTAGATTAATTATGGTTTGAATCACTTTAACTTTCAAACTTAATTATAAGTAACTGGGTTGGGGTGTGTCATCCTTTACTCACTATGTTTTTAAGATTAAAGCATAAGATACGTGTTAGGATGCATTCTAGAATTTAGATAATCTGGCAAAGTTATTTTCTAGTACGTTTATTTGAAGTTTTCTTATAAAAACATCAAGTTTTATAGAAAACTAAACTGGAATGGATTTTTTAGGAACAAGCATCATTTTAATCTTGAAATATCATCAATATGCATATAAAATATGATTTTATGTTAATATCTTATTTAGACTTATATTTATTGATTTTTAGGTTTAAATCCATCATCATATGTGTAGAATCTTGTAGTATGTTATTAGAGGACATATAAACATGATAAATGAAGGTTAAATGAGTTTCAGGATGAAATATGTTGTAAACTATTGATAAAATGAGTAATATTGACAATTTAGATAACATTAGATTATATGGCTTAAATGGATATTTTGGTAAAATGGTCTTCAAAATATTAAATGTATTTCTTGTTAAGAATGAAGAAATGGGATCTTCTTGAAGTAAAATGATGAAGTGTAGTTTTTGGTCATAAAATGAGATTTTTTATGTTGTAATGATTAAACAATGTTTTACACAATGTGTTGGAAAAATAAAGGGTAAATGGTAATTTTGACAAAATGTAGAGTCCTAGTGGTTGGACTCCGTCATTTGGCCTTATCAGTCGTTTTTGTGAAAAACGGACTGATATCATTAAAGAGGCATAAAAATAATGTCAAATGTAAATGTGAACCATATGAATGGTAGGAATGATGGAATAATATGGACATTTGACAAAACATTAAAATACGTTGATATGGACTCATAGGCAATAAGGAAAGAATTAAAAATGGTCTGAGCCCTGGGTTGAAACACCCAAAATCACTGGCCAAAACATATGGAAGCAAAGTTGGCAGTGTAGAGCCCTTTAAAGTACTCGATTATTTGGTAAATTTTGAGAAAAAGATAATAAAGATAACAGAATGATGGAAATGGAAATAAATATGGCCGCACTTAGTAAAATGGTAAAATGGAACCTAGTGGATAAATATGATTAAATAGTCTCTAATTATGTGAAAAGTTGGGGTAAACTAGAAAAGTGTAGGTATGAGCACATTGCCCAGTTGCATTGCATTGTAGTTGTATTTATAGCTGGTTAACGATAAAGTTTTCAAAATTTCTAAAATAAAAGTTATATGTATAGTATTTTCTATAAAATTGTATAACTTAGTACTCCCCACCGTACTGACCTCTTTGTTCACCCCTTGCTTTTATGTTAAAAACCCCACACCCAAGTACTTCTAATAGGGACGTTGGCAAGGATGTTCATTAGGCTCAAAAGATTACTAGTCCTCGTTAGATTTCTACCAAGGCGTTTTCAAAAAAATGTGTTTCGCGATATTTGAATTCATGGAACTTTAAATAATCATTTATTAGGGCCTCGAGGCATTTGTTGTAATAATATAGGAGTTTTATGGTTTATTTCACTTATTATTAACATTGTTAGATTTAACAAAATTTTTCAAAATAAATCCTGGTAATTAACTTAATTACTTAGAGCGAAAACCTATTTCTTAAATTAAAACATGTTTAATCACATTTTGTTCGATATAAAATGGTGCCAATTAAAGGATTTGCTTAAATAATAAGATTGGACTTTCCCATAACCCCTAAACACCTTAACTTGGGTTCGAGTTTACCTAATGCTACCCAAATCTGGGTCGGGGAATTACACAGATTCTCTCTCTCTCTCTCTCTCTCTCTCTCTCTCTATATATATATATATATATATATATATATATATATATATATATATATATATATATATATCACTTGCTATCGGACACACCACAACTGGGCCTTTAAGTCGAACTCTCAGCATTGAATCCAAACGGAACAAAAACAAGGGAGGTGGTCATATACATACATCAAAGGGTCGCAACAATACCACATCGCACCCAACTGGTCTCCAAATCAATACCTATCCCCAAACATGGATAATGGCCATGCAATAATACTATGACCCGGGGACAATCCATCACTTGTTGGTCAACGCTAATATGGAATGGCCACTATGCATAAACTCCTAATGATAACACTACTGAGTAGGTATGTTTAAACAAATACACAAGCATTCACATTCACACACACATACACACATCTCTCTCACTCTCTCTCTCTCTCCCTATATGTATATATATATATATATATATATATATATATATATATATATATATATATATATATATATATATATATAAAGGAGAAGAGATTTTTTATCTCTGCAAACTAACGGTTGAGGTCGTAAGTTGATGAGTTTGGTCTTTATCAACCGAAGGCTCAAATTTTATGAAAATAAGGGTTCATGATGGTGCACATGAGCGAAATTTAACAGTTCAGAAGACGCAATACATCTGCGGTTAAGCACAAGGATCAATGAGAATACAGAACCTACTACGTGTACTCTCTGCAACAACCAAGAAAAGCTATCAGTAGGCAAAGCTATATGGATCACTAGAGTCGGTCAATTCGAGACACGAGAAAAGGAAGACTCCACTTTACTTTCTCTATCTTTACTATTCAAAAACTCTTCCTCCACTTTCAAAAACTCACCAACCACTAGAGAACGAATGATAATAAACCCAGCAAATGACCTCTCTCCAACCGACCACAATAGCATCCAAAAGACCATAAGCTTTTACATCGAAGACCAACTCGCACCGACCCACCTCGGGTACTCTTTCAGGCACAAAATCGGGGCCATATTGAGGCCAGTCTCTCTTGCTTCTATACTCAATTTCACATCCCCCCTTTTTTTACTAATTACCTTTAAAAACGAGATGGATGTTGTTGACATAACTATGGTGGTCCGATTAGTAGTGAATTGTTTTTTTTTTATTTTGTTTTTTTCTTGGTTAGGACCCGGTTTACACCAATATATGGTGGGTTGATGGTGAGTTGGTCTTTTATTTCTCGAAGACAGCTCCGATCCGCGGTAGATCATTTTTTTTCTTTTTATTGCTTGGTTATGACCCAGTTTACACCTATATATGGATCGAAGTTTGAATCTGAGTTGGGTCCGATTATCACCGGAGTCAGGGGAGTCTCAAGGTCCCCAAAATTTTACTGTTGGACGGAGCCACAAAATTACCGACTATCTCTCTGATCTTCATCTAGCAAGAGCGAGTAATGTTTGATGATATCTAAAGCCTTATTTTGTACTTTTTTATTTTTGACATCTAAAGACTTATGTTTTATGAATATGTGTTTTGACAGAGTTTCTTCTATCATGTAGTGACAATAGAGAGGGGAGATGTGTTTCCAACTTGTACTCACTTGATTGAGGTGCAGGTTGTCTTCACCAAGAGTACACCAAGGCCCCACCAAGTGTTTACAATAAAAAGAAACATGAAGCCAGTAACCTGTCGTCAACATTTACAAAATTAAGTGTCAGTTGAGGTGCGGTAATATTTATGAAATTTGGTGGAAGAAAGTTGTTTGGTTCATTTTGGTTTGTGATTGGATAAATTCTTGAAGTTTTTTATTGGTTTGGGTGTGAGAGGTGGTGAAAGGATAGTGTTTAAGTTAGGTGACATAATTAAAAGTGGGTGAGCTTTTTTTTATTGAGTCATGAATACAAGGTAATTTCTCTTTTATTTTCATAGCTTGAAAACACATCTCATATCTGCAATAGTATGTTCATAAAAGCACACGAAATGGGTAGTCTGTATCTCTATGTTTTCAATATCATCAAGTTAAGGGGGTGGATTGAAGATTTTTTTTCGTATTCATAAACATATTTGTGGAGTTTGAAAGAAATAATCTGGAAATATATATATATATATATATATATATATATATATATATATATATATATATATATATATTTTTTTTTTTTTTCAACTCTAGACACTCTTGATAGCGTGGGAGTTGCAATGACAATCCCAATGACACAACCATTAGTTTGTAGATATGTAATTTGTAGTAGACATGGTAATTGAAATTTCATATAGCTGAAGTTTATGTTTGATGACTTGGTAAGTAAAATGGCATGTAGTTAAAAAGTAAGGTAGGTAATTGAAACAAAGATATATTTTTAGTTATAGAAAATTTATTTAATATTTAGTAAATATGTCCATATTAATTTTTTTCTATTTACATTAAAATAAAATGTGGTTTTAGTTTGACATCTTTTGGCATGGCTATTGTATAGGTTGTGGTCTACTTTGACAACTTCAGTTACACAACCTTTATGTTGTGGCGAATATCTAGGGGTGCAACCTTTATGTTTTATGGGTTTTAAAAAAAAATCATTTACAAAATTACTTTGTATTGGTGTGCCGTGAATTGAGTTGAATCTCGATGATTATTTGTTAAATTGTTTACAATTTTTGTACTATAATTGTGACCTAAATTATAAATGTTTTAGTGGTGACGACAAAGAAATGAGTCATTATACCATAATTGTGATACACGTGTTGTTTATCATGACCATTGGATCATATTGACAGCTTTCAAGTCGTGTCATCATGTCATGTCAAAATTTATAACTATTTATTTAATAGATAACACAAATAAATTTGAGAAATAGTGACTTCCATTTTTTTTATGTTATCATGTTAATCTATTTAAAGTACGAACTTTCTTACACCACTAAAACTTTTCAAAATTTTTAAATGAACATGACATGTTCATGTAAGTAAACCTCAACATAAATACATCTATAGAAATATCAATTTTGAATCAATGTGCTGATTTTTATTTCGTGTTTAAAATTCTCGTCTACTACAATAATTAAAACTAATAAATTTGAGGATTAATAATTCATAAAATATTTTCACCGTGCCATCAGCATGGGTACATCATAATATATATATATATATATATATATATATATATATATATATATATATATATATATATATATATATATATATATATATATATATCTATATCTATATAATAAGTTATGAAACTTATGTATGTCATAAGATTGGAGTATGATGTCACATGATGAATTTGTTTTGCACTTCCAATTTTATCCTTAAAAATTTTGGGTTCCCCCTCTTTTGACACACTCTAATTTGTTTACCCCATTTTTTTCAAAATTCAAATAGAAGGGTACAATGGTATTTTCTTTTATATTACACCTTATCCCACTTTTCTCTCAAACCCCCATCCTTTTGTCTCGAAACACAAAACCACCTAAACATAACCCATCAACAAAACAAGCTTGCGCAGTATCCTTTTTCTCTCTCCGGTTTAGATTGGGGTGGGGGTCTCCTTTGAAGTCGGGTTAGGAGGTCTCTCTCCATGCTCATTCTTCTTTGAGATCTGTCTCCATGCTCTAAATCTCCACACTTCGAATCGCTGGATGGAGGTGCAATCTTTGTGCAGAGGTGCGACAGTCTCCACGCTCCGGATCGCTGGGTAAAGGTGCAGAGGTGCGACGGTCTCCACCCAAATGTCTTTACATTATATATTTTTTGTGGGTTAACATTCTAGATTTGTGCAGAGGTGCGATTGTCAATTTGGGTGGGCTTTGGAGCTTTCTGCAAAGGCATTTGGGTTTTAATTTTTGTGTCAAGACATTTGGGTCTTTTGTTTGGTTTTCTCTACTTTATGTTGATCATCCTAACTTTGTGAATATATTTTTTTTGGTTGTAATATCAGGTTTCTAATTCATATTGTTTGTTTTCAAATCCAGCCATTTTTTAATGTATGTATAATATTATATACTGATCTATATATTCAGTCTTTGTGCGTGTGAGATTTTTTATCTCGGTTTTTGTCTACTGTAACATATGCGTTGTAAATGTTCTTTTCTTACTAATGCTTTTATATTTTTCTTTATCTCAGTCCGTATCTTCTCTTGCTAATTATTTTATCTCAGTCGTTATCAGCTCCGGTCGATCCAGTTTGGGTAGGAGTTGATCCGGTTTTGATGCTCCAGTTGGTATTTTTTTTCTGCCATTGCTCCTTATCATTTGCCGTTGATGCTCCTTATTTTTTTCGTCGTTGCTCCTTATTTTTTTTTTGTCGTTGCTCCGGTTGATGCTCCTTATCTTCTGTCGCTGCTCCGTTTGATGCTATAGTTGGTATTTTTTTTCTTTATATGGATTTATGGAGAAGGTGTCGTTGGGTCGTTAGTTTTAGGTTTGGGATTTTTGATTTGGTTTTTTTGTACATAGTACGTATTATTCAGATCTATTTTGTGTTGCTGTGCTGTATGTTGGTTTATAAATTTTATATTTTTGTTCATTAATATGTATGTATTCTGATTGGGGTGCTATATGTTGGTGTTTGGTATTATTCAGATCTGTTTGGTGTCATTCAGATATGTTTGATATATTCATATTATTCAGATCGGTTTGGTGTTTCTTTATATGTATTCTGATTGTTGTGCTATATGTTGGTTGATACGTATTATTCAGATTTGTTTTGTATTATTAGGGGTGTCAATTCGAGTCAAAGGGTCGTGTTTTGGGCCGACACAATACGATACGACAAGATTTTTTTGGACACGAACACGACACGACACGACACGACATGAATTCGTGTTTTTTTTAGTTGACACGAACACGACGCGAATAAAAAACAACACGACATGAATACCATAATTTCTTAAATTTCAGGCCTAAAAAACACGATAACACGACTTATAATTCAAACACGAACACGACACGACTTCGTGTCAAAAAAACCCGACACGAATACGACATATCGTGTCCATGTCGAGTCAATTTCGTGTCATTCCGTGTCATTTTTTTCGTGTCATTTCTATAATTGATACCCCTACGTATTACGCATCATGTTAATTTTCATTATAAGAAAGGTTTTCAATGCCAGCTGTAAACCGTGGGTGGTTAATTTTCACCCTAAGCCAAGTTTTCATTGCCAGGTTTGGGATAAAGAGTAAAACCGTGGGCAGTTAAAATTAAAACATATTCATTTAAATATCGGCCAATGCCAGCGGTAAACCATTTCAAAAAAATTCATTAGAGTTAAACCACACTCACCAAAACCATTTGCTTTTATCAAGAACGTGTTCTCTGTCGGGCTTAATAAAAATGAAGTCGTCCTTTTTTAAAAACAAAAGAGTTAGACACGAAATGGAGTAATTGTATAAATCTAAATTCCAATGATGCAATCGATACAAGAAGGGGAGCACACCATCAGTTAAGGCAACAACAAGGGCCAGAAATCATTAACCGGCCTACGGGTTACTTCATGGAACGCATATAAGAACAATGCATACCTATGTAAATAATATAGTATATAGACACCATATATATGTTCATCCATACGAATTATTTTTTAAAAAATATTTAATGTTTCAAATTAATTCTAAAATTCATTTTGTGAAAATGTTTAATCACAATAAACTAATCGAACCAAATACATCCAACACGTCTAATGTACCAAGTAAATCTCCTCGCGACCAAATAAGAATGATGTGGAAAAGTCTCATCTTATGCTCCTAAATATCTAACATAGAATCAATAAACTAATCGAACAAATTTTTTTAAACTGTTTTAAAAATTCTTTTTGAATAAAAATTACACACAACAATAAACTAATCAAACAAAATACATCCAACACGTATAATGTACCAAGTAAATCTCCTCACAGTCAAATAAGAATGATGTGAAAAAGTCTCATCTTATGCTCCTAAATATGTAACATACAAATCACATGATTGAATCTTAAAACGTAAGTCTATATAGATGATACTAATTGATATAAGTAATATCAGTTTCTAGCCATGCAAACACATTTAAATAGGCCTGTAAACGGGTCGGATTCGGACCGGATCAGGCCAATCCAAATCCGAATCCGTTTATGTTAAACGGATTCGGATCCGATCCGATTATCCGATTATCCAAATCCGAATCCGATTATCCGAATCCGTTAAGAATCCGTTAATCCGATCCGTTTATCCGATCCGATCCGATTATAATATTATAAATAACTATTATAAATTTCAAAATACAATATATATTATAAATAACTATTATAATATATATTTCAAAAAATATATTTAAATAACTATTATAATATAAATTACTATTATAAATATATGCAATATATATTAATATAGGACTATTATAAATAACTATTAAAATATATATTTAAAATATTAATAAATTTCTAAATACAATATATATATTAATTAAAAATATTATATATATAGATATATATTAAACGGATCGGATTATTAAGGGATCGGATCATATGAATCCAAATCCGCTCCATTTAATAAACGGGTAATCGGGTAATCGGATAATCGGGTAATCGAATTACAAGGGGTGATCCAAATCCGTGTAAACGGATCGGATTCGGATTCGGATTCGGATAACATCCGATCTATTGACAGGCCTACATTTAAAGAACCAAGAGTATAGCTAAAATAAATTAGGCTATAAGTCCTTGCTGTGTACAGGACCGGTCTTGAGATATATATATATAAATTAGGCTAAAATAAATTACTAGCGTGCCTTCAGGCACGGGCATACCCTAGTATATATATATATATATATATATATATATATATATATATATATATATGTATATATATATATATATATATAGTAATTACTATGTACAAAATACACAGCGTACAAGTCTACCAAGCCCTGGAAATATTACCCCATAGTCCTAATCTAGCCCAGAAGCCCGTACCCGCATTTACCAATCTCTAATGGTTGAAAAAAGCACATAAAAAATCTTAGCAGGCTAGAAAAATTGAATCGGTTCGCTTAACAGCGAATTGGTTCGCTAGATCAAACCGATTTGCTCTCGTAACGAACCCGTTCTATTTTCTAGGATGCCAATAGTCTTTTTACTCAATCTTTGACCACTTAAAACCTATAATAGAGATCCCAAGCCTCCCAAAACATTAAATTGACATCCCCCATTAATATATAAGCAACCCAGATGCATTCTAACACTGAAATAAATCGGAATCCATCTTAAATGCACAAGGATTCCTTAACATCAATAAATTCTTACAACTCAATATTAATCAAACCATGAAATTTCTTTAATTCTAAAACCCTAACAATATTCTCATGTTCATACTCATCAACCCATAATTTAGTCTCTAAAATCTTACTTATTCATCATCAATCGTTATCAAATATGATCAGAGGTTAAACAGAACTTAAATTTCTTTAATTATGATTGTAATTAACCACATAAATTGCAATCTAAAGAAGTAAACACTTGCCTTTTTGATTTAGATTTGAGGTCTCTGCTCGATGATTTGAATCTGGAGATGTTCTTCCACTCGTCTCTAAGGTTCTCTTCTCTCTTTTCTTCCTTTTTCTCTACTCTTAATCTCTCCCTTAGCCTTAATTACACATAGGCAAAATTGAGGTTGTCATCCACCTAACTAACCATTACATACTTCTTAATTACAAATTAATCCCGTTTTGAAGTTTAGTCCTAAGGGTAAAAGGACACCCACACCCCCATACGACTCACACTAAGTCTAAAAATACCCTTAATCACAACTATAACCCCCGGTACCTATTCTGGACTATTTTGACCCGTTCCGGATCACCGGTATGATAAAAAATGTCATTCAAGTCATCGAACTAAAAAGATACCATCATCTCATTAATGGTGTACAACATATGAATGCAGTATGATCACAAATAACCATTTAAATCTATAGATATAACTCGCTATTGAACTATTATAATAATTCGTCGCTTTTCACTCATAAAACATGAATATAATACTTCACATCTATATTAACTTATTATATGCAAGTGAATAATAATAATCATAAATATTAATCCTTAAGTCGCTAGTTAATATTTATCGAAACCAATTTAATTTCTCCAATTTAATTAATAATTAAATGCACACATAGAAATTAAGTACTCATAAAAGTACAGGGTATTACATTACCACAAATATATATCCAGTTGTTGTGAAACCTTGGACATTTAGCGGATATGTAGTGGATGGGATTGGAAAGATAACTCACATGGGGTAACCTCATATAATTTGACCTATAGGAATGATGTTGTACTTCCATTTGAAATCATATTAAATATATTAAGGGTTGTATCTCAAAATGTGCTCAAAACTGAGGAATATGACCAATCAATGCACATGGACTTAGAAAATATAGATGAAGACAAGTTTAGAGATTTAAATAATATTTTGGTCCAAATTTTTTTTTGCTAAGACATACAACAAGAGAGTGAAGAAAAGAACTTTTAATAAAGGGGACCTAGTGTGGAAAACGATGCTCCCACTTGGGTTATAAGACCTAAAATTTGGGGACTGATTTCCTAAAAAAATAATGACAAAATTTTAACCATATTATCCTAAAATATGGGAGGCACGGCAATAAAAAAAATCCCATTAAAAGTAATTTTTCATTCATTCATTACTAAAACATTGGAGTATAAAACACCTAAAATCGGCCCTAAAATTTTGGTATACAAATTTATATTCTAAAGTTGGTGTTGTCAACTTGAAACAATGGATATTTCCGCGTTAAAACTTAGAGTTTTGATACCATGAGGTCCATTTTGGAAGAAATGTCATCAATGTCCTCCTTAATGTTAGACTATTTAGCATTAACCATGGGTAGTTTGTCCTCTATTACTTGTTTTTCCTCCTGTTAAGAAACCATCCTACCCTTCTTGAATTTGAAAACTCAAGAAATGAAGTATCTTCAAACTGTTGAAAAGAGAACAAATATTGGTCATCTCCATCTCAACCTCAACCAATAAAAATAAATAAAAAGGAAACAATGAGGTTAACTTCATTATTTATTGGACATCTTGTGCATCAAAATTTCCAACATTGACATGTTTTGACAGGCCAAGAGAAATCGAAAAGACAAGGTGAAATCATTTAGTTCCTTAAAATAGAGCCTAGAAAATACTTGAATGAGGTACAATGGTCGAGTACGGTCCACTTTCTTATTGTATCAGAAGGTTTAGCCCAAGGTAGAGAACCTTGTTATCTCGAAAGGTTTATTCCCAATTTAATTATTGTCTTATAAGGTTTAGTCCCAAGTGGTGTGGGTTTTATTTGTAGAAACAATCTATTAGTTAACATATTACAATAATCAAATAGTGTTGAGGGCATGTTTACACCAGATCTAATAGTCAAATTACCAAACAATAAGTCGGGGAAAAGCTGTAAAGTGTTAAATATTAATTGTCGAGAGTACGTAAGAGATGGAAGCTTCCTAAGAAAATACAAAGAAGTGTAAATAAAATGCATGTGGCAATATGCACACACGTGGGTCGAACTGAAGAAATGAGTGGGTAGACATAATAAGGATTTGTGTTTATTGTGAGATTAATTTTTTTTAAAGAGGTAATCCTTAACAATTTCTCCATCATAGAATTTACATTTAAGGAGTAAATAAACAATTCGGGATCGAAATAAAGATGAATTCTCTAACAAAAAATCGTTTACTTATTATCTATTTTATCCATTTTCTTTCTTCTTCAATGTAGTTTGTAAGATTAGGTTTCAATTATATCCTTTAGTTGTGTTTCAATACTTTTACTTTCATCAATTCATTGTCCATTTTGATTTATTTTATTTTTTTACATTTAGATAACTCTACCTTGTCATGTTGAGTTATTAGGAAAAACCACGTGGTAATTGAAATATGAAATTTGATGATCTTTGTTTATTTATAAAATCAAGTAGAAAATTTATATGACATAGAATGTATTAATTTATTGGAAAAGAATTTTAACACCCACATTTGAACCGATTTTGTATTTACTTCACTTAATTATCACTCGTATTGATATATTTAGTTTAGACAAATTGTTGTGATATTTTGTAAAACTCATTTACGAAATGATATAATTTGTTGAATGTGCATGGAATCGAATTTGTATAATTTTAAAATGAAGAGTTATAACGTGGTATTAAGAATGTAATAAATATAGAAATTGTATGTTCTAATAAATTTATACCTTTGGTACATGGGATTTATATGGATAGTTATATCCTCCCCCTTGAATTAGTATGTTACGTTTTAGGTATGTGGAAAGAGAGTAGGCATTTTAATTATTATTGACTCTTTCTAGATATGGGGCTAGGGAGTTTGCACTTTTACATTTGCATATATCTTAGGTATAGGACTAGGTAGTATATTGTTACATTATTATATCTCAGGCATGAGACTAAGAAGCCATTATGTTTTAGATTTCTTATGAGTGACTAGGTTATTCTTATGGTTTTGTGATGTTTAGGTATGAAACTAAGGATGGATTATGGTTGGATGCCTAGTTTGTAGGTGGAGGCTAGTTGTAATAATGAACGCATGATAATTAATACCTAAGATAACAAAGATGTATTACTATATAGTGTGGATAGGTCAATAAAAATATTGAGGAATCTAGGCTAATTTGATATAGTGAGATGTTTTGTGGGGTAAACATAACGGTATGTGTGGCCTAACTAAAATTGAGACGACGGGCTATAGTGATTGATGTGGATTTGATATGTTGAGACGTTTAGGCACCCAATGAGTATACATAGGTATGGACATCCCGATTTACGCGTGTCCTCCCCTCTCTCTCCTCTATACCTCTTCTCAAGAACGGGGGTCTGGGAATGAAAATGGGGGATGAAAAGGTCTCACCCCCTTTGTTAATCTAGGAATGCTTCAGGCATCATCGGTGTGGGGTAAATGTAAAGAGATGGAGTCGCCAGCCTATTTCATACAAAATAGGCAAAAAAACATGTCACCGCCTCAAAAGAGCGGCATCAAAGAGAAACTGATGCATACGAAACCAATATGTAAAAGTGGTGATTGCTTAAATAAGCTCTGATACCAATTTGTAGAATCGCTACAGTAGAAATATTGCAACTTCTCAAATAAAATCCAATTTTAATTAATCCCAAATTTTAGTTAAACCCTAAATCATGCATCTAGATGATGTATCCAATAAAATAAAGCATGCAGGATAAAACAAATAATTTTAGGAAAAATCCCCCAAAGGGGAAAAACCTTTTATTTCACCATAATTTGTAAGAAAACGGTTTACACGAATTACAATGAAATAGGGTGACATAAGAAATACCCGTAGGTGTCGGTTCCGATGTCTTTGCTGGAACATTCCCTTTCCAGGAGGGCAGTAATGAAGAAGAAGACGGCTCCTCCACAAGTTACGGATGGAATTTTCCCTTTCCAGGAGGGCAGCAATGAAGAAGAAAATTCGATTCTCCATAAGAGTGAACTTTATAAGCACTCCCTCCACAATAGCATGCAAATGTCAGTTGTAGAGCTCTTCCAACAAAGTATAAACAAGAGCAAAGTATGTTCTTGAAAACAGAAACAATTCACTAAGGCATATGGGAGTTTTGTGAATTGAAAATAAAAAGGGATTAAAACCATAAAGGAAGAAGCCAAAAAGGACTCTGCTTTCGCAGTTTTTTTGTTCGTCACAACGCTTTGACTTCTTAATGAAAACCAAACTAGAGAATGAAATTTTATAGAAAATCGTGCCGCCTCAAAAGAAGAGCTCGTTCGACGAGATCAGTAAGTCGCTCGAACGAAGGACAAATGTCATTCGAACGAGATCTGATGAGATGCTATATCATTTTAAAAACAAAATTTGGTCATTTGAACGACCCACCAAATGATATTCCATGAGAGCCTGTAGAAAATTTCGATACGAATGCGTGACCAGTGGTTTCGTATCTTTCTATTTTTTTATGAATTAGTTATGATTTTTCTACGGAAAGGTGTCCGAGAACAAAATCTTTAAAAAAATATTTTGTAAAAATATCCCAAAAAATCTAAGTGAAACGTTAAGGTATTTAAAACATAACCTTACCAAAGTAAACTCCGTGGAGTCTTGAATGATGAAGAACTTGAGTAATTTGGATCCGTCTTTGATATAGATGTGTATTGAATGCTTTTCGACGGTGTAGCGGTATATGACATAATAAGTTGATAACGAATCTATGAAAATATGTCCTTACATATTATTTTGAAGGGTTCGGGGGCTAAATTACAGAATGGGAAGATGTTCGTCACGCATCCCTCCCTTTGGGTCTCTCATGGGCTTGTGTTATTATTTTCCTTTATTTCTCCATGAAGTGAGTGTGTGTGTGTGTGCGCGCGCGCGCATATAATAGAGATCGAAATCGCCTAACCTACACCATAAAAGAGATAGAGTGAGTTCATCCATAGTAATGTTCCCAAAATATTCTACATAAAATATGATTTTATGCATTTATTATGATATTGATCGTTACGATGGAGAGGTAATAGGTGTTTGATAAAACTCTAACAAAGATAAAAAATATAATATCTGTAGTAATGTAAGAATATGATAAATATGAAAATTGGGAATTTAGAAAATTGGAAAATTGGAAAATGGGAAAATTGGAGTTGAGTCCCGGGTTTTAATGTGAGACGCCTATGTATCCTACAAAGGCATCAAAGTCCACGTAGTTCCCTTGCAACATAAGGGTGTTGTTTATACCATAGATTCGAACATGATTTATTATATGTGCGTGTGTAGAAAAATGTTATTTACTTTTGGAAAAGTGTGATGGATAATCTCGTTCGGAATTTATGGGAGTAACCCTCTTTTGTTTGTTTTATTTTTTTTATATAGAAAATAAAGTGTGTGCAATATACTAATAAAAATGTAAGATGTTAACATCCATGAACTAAAGTAAAACTAGATTATGAACCTAATGTATTTAATGCAAAAACAAGGAATTTAAAGAGAGAGGGAAGGATTTGGACCTTCTTTGAAGCTTGATCTTTGATCTTGGATGAACTCCCTTGAATGTGAGATGAATATTAGATGAGGGAGAATGAGATTTTTGCCAAATTGGTTATAAAAAGGATTGGAATGTAAGCTTGAATGGAATTTCACATCAAGAAACTTCATTGATTACGAGAGAATGATGTTTGGATTGGGAGTGAGGTCATTCCACCTATTTATAGGGTCAAGGGTGGTGCCAATTGTCATGTCCATAGTCCTACTAATCAGCAGGTAACCCTTGACACACTTCCAATAGGCAGGGAAATGGACTTGCCAATTGGAAGCCTCGTGCAGATTTTCCAGAAAAATAATCGTAGAATACAACCCGTTGATCTAAGTCATGCATGGGGAAAACTGCTAAAAAGGTAATTCAGAGACCTTGAATAGTCCTTGAACCACTCCCAGTTTTAGAACTTTGGGTCAAATGTAGCTTAGAAGTGCACGTCGGTCCTTTGGACGGGATTTTGTCATACAAAAATGGATCGTTTGTATGGACCGTAAATCAGAATTAGACATGGGGCAGACCATTCGAGAGGTTAGGTAATGTACTTAGACATTCCAAAGAGCTTTGCTTGATTCAAAAAGTAAAACCGATTGTTCTTCAGCACTGTTAGTTAGAATCACACGTAGGGCAGACTATTGGAAAGGGTATTTAGTGGACTTTGGGGATTTATTTAGTCTCATTCAAACTAAAGAGTTAACGCTAGTCAAACGGAGACTGAGATCTCCCAATGGCCTTCAGATCAATTTTTGAGGGAAAATTGATTGCTCGTTCGAACAATTAAGTTGTTTCACACATGGGGCAGATTGTTTTAAAGGAATTTCAATGACCTTTGAAGATATAAAGAGATTTTTCTTTGATGATGAAGTTGAATGAGGACCAATCGGGGCCTGAGAGCTCCCAATGGCCTCTAAAATGATTTTCGATAGTTAAATTGTTCGTTCATCTGAACCATTATGCTGATTCATGAATCGAGTGAACATTTGGAAAGGGGATTTAGATCCCTTCGAAGATTCAAAGAGGGTTTGCTCTGATGATGAAGTTAACCAGAGTCAATCGGAGCTGAGGAGCACCTGATGGCCTCTAGATCTATACTTAAAGTATGACCTAGGGTTTGTAGTGAAATAGGGAATTGTGTGGGATATAAGGAGATACTTAAGTGTCCTAGAATGTGGTTTCTATAAATCCCCTCAACGGATGAGCTTGGAACGATTGAAAGCCATCGAATATACATTACATGATGTTTCTAAAAGAGGTCGATTATGCAGACCTATGCAATGAGAATGATCGATTCAGAGGGTCGAGGTTGATTTTAAGGATCTAGGGAAATGATGGGGGTGACCGGTGGGCCAAGGTCAATCCTAAGGAACCTTAAGTAGAGATGATCAATTATGTGGGTCGAAGACAATTCTACGGTCTTGATGTGGGATGACTAATTCTGCTGGCCAAAGCCAACTCTATAGGCTTAAGTAGAGGTGACAGATTTTGCGGTTTAAAGGTCATTCTGAGGTCTTAAGTATGGATTACCAATTATGTGGGCCAAAGACAATTCTGAGGGCTTAAGTGGGGATGAAAAATTCTATGGGTCTAAGCCAATTCTGAGGGCTTAAGTAGAGATGACCAGTTATGAGGGTCAAATCCAATTTTTAGGGCTTATGTTTTAGTTTTATTGGGGAAATTTGGAAATTCCACTAGGGAAATTATCTTGTGATTCCGCGGGGGAAGTATTTGATTTTAAGTTTCTTGGTTCCGCTGGGGAATAGGAGTTAATCCATTGATTGGATGTTTCTATATTTTTGCTGCAATGATATACAATTGATTTTGAAAATTCCACTGGGCAGATAAGAGTTCCATAGGGGAAATAAGTGTGTTAAAAATACTTTTCTTAGTGAGAAAGGATTTAAAATTATTTTGGTAATTTTAGGAATTTTCTAGGGATTTTTCGACATTTTTTTGGAAATTTGCACGACATTTCAGAGAGGGTGCCTACCTTCATGGTGTGAGGGGTGACAACGTCTATGGCATGGTATTTTCTAGTACCTCAAGTAGGTGAAGGGACAGTGTCGATCGATAGGTGGTAGTGGACTACCGATCGGCATGCCCCTTAGCCTCCTATAAAAAGGGGGAGGGTTCTCCTCATTTTTAACAGCTTTTAGACTTACCTTCTTCTGTAATTACCTTTTTCAAAAAATTTTAGCATTCCCAGAATGAAGAAATGGATGATTTCTCAAGAAACATGAAAGATATGGCGTGGTTCTAAGTTGACGATTAGGCAAACTTAGAATGGAGAGCTAGGGTACCCCTTGCAATGGGCAGCGAAAATTCCTTTAAATCATTTGATCCAGGGACACATGAGTGAATCCTCTTGCATGAGACAAAGTTTCATCCTTCCTCTAGGGTAGTGAACCCTTGCGTCTATGTAAGTGCTAATGAATTTTGTATTCTTTTCTTCTTTCTGGGTGATATTTCCCCTTTTATTCTTGACTTTTGACAAGGATTTTTACTTTTTAACAGTCCGATGTTTCTATGTCGGCTCTGCGTGCTCGAGGGATGATGGGTTTTAAGTACATTTAGGAGCATCTTTCATCCATCGTGCATTGGATGGTGTCATCATTCGGTTTTGGGAAACGGGCATTTGCGCTGGATGAGACGCCTCATTCTACGACTCATCTTTGTGCTCTGGGGAAGAGGGGGTGGGATACCACTCACACTATTCATTTTAGATTAAGGGAGATGATGATGACTCCCATAGATGTTCATTAGATGCCGGGGATGGACTGCGATGGGGGGCAAATAGAAGTGGACAGAACCTTGCGGGTGACGCCAGAGGCGGTGACAATGGCGTTAGGTGATGTGGAGGGGATAGTCTCCAGGGACTCTCTTCGTTTGTCTCTTATGAGGGAGTTATTTCTGAGTCGAAGGATTGATTAGGAGGATGGGCGACAGGTGTGGCAGATGCCATATTTGTTTATTTTCCTTGTGGGCGGTGGCTTTTTAGTGGTGACGAGTTGCGACGCCGTCCACTTGTGGATTGTATAATTTTTGAGGTTGTTTTCAAACGTCCCTCTTTATGAGTGGGGGAGCCTAACTTTGGCAACCCTTTATTCCTCTCTTGATGCCTTAAACCGGTGATGTCGATAGACCTTTAGTAGTGCCACATATCTTTTGAAGGAATTTTTTATTTTTTGCTTTTTCCTTTATGCATTTGCCTTTTTCGTTATGTTGCATTTTGTGCATTTTAGTGTGTTAGTGATGCTGGCTATGCTGGAGCCCTCATTCTGCACTAAATTTAAAAAACATTTACTATTGTCTAGAGAACTACTAGTGGACCCACAACTCACAGTCATTTCTTCTTGGATGCCGTACCATCAAAATCCTGCGACGATTATATTAGTGGAGAATCTGAATGGTCTGGATGCCTGACAGGAAGGTTGTTCTGACTTCTTGAGGGGTAGCCCAGTAATGTTGTTCATGTCGCTGTCGGAGAGATTCTATCTGGTGGTCCCATTTGAGTATCCTTTATCATCTATGCCAAAATTCTTTTCACACTACTTAATCAGTGTAGGCCTGGACATTGAGAGTTGGGAAGATAGGTTTGTAGAGCATTGTCAGTGCCTTGGTGGGGGGGGGAGTTACTACACATTATGGAACTGGGGGAATACCAGTATGTTAGGTTGGTTGGACTTAGCCATACCTCTTTCGACTTTCCCTAGTGGTTATTATGCCAATTTAGCTGGGAACAGATTGTACCTCCTCAAACACTGTATTTCATTCCAATGGAGGACTTGACAGAGCGTATGTGCCTGTGACTGGGCTCTTTATAGGAGAATCGTCGACCATCAACCCATCTATCCCAGTCTATTCGTAGATTCTTGTATGTCTTTGGGGACTACATGAAGTGATTATGTAGGAGATTAGTTGTAAAGATACTGATTGTAGAGACCGGGTAAAGGTGGTTTGACATATCTGACACCATGGAGGGAGGTGTTGTTGTTTAACCTAGGCTGGTTCAAGCTTAATGTTCTATGGAGCATCAGCGGCACTCTATTTATTTAAGGTAAGTTTGGTGACCCCAGGATTTGGGTCATGATGGGGTTGGTACCTCCGGCAACTGCGGGTAGATTTTGTGAAGCTTTTTTATCGTGTTTCTGGTTATGTAGGTTATTTTGGGAATAATTTTAGGAAAGTTTTTTAGGATTGGTTGGCTTGTTTTTCTTTTGTTTGGTTTTTTAGGAAAGTAGGGGTCGGTTGGTTAGGGAAGTCGTTTGACTCCTTATGTTGATGTAATTGTAACGAAATTTTTATTAATGAAATCAAGAAAATTTTAATTACATTCTTGTGCCTCTTAATGAGTTTTGCATTTGAATTATCTACACCAATCACTAAAGCATGCATAATCCTCTTGTTCATGTATATATTAAAATGAACTATCATTATTAGGGATAAGAAAAGAATAGTATTTTGTGAAAAAGAAGGATGTGAAGCATATCAGCTCCCTATATACCTCCAAGGCTTTTGAAAAGTTTTTTTTTTGAATACAGAAAGAGTCTTATAGGATGAGGTCCCACATAGTTTTGAGTAGATGGAAATGAATAATTTTTTTTAGAATAGAAGGGAGATGACAAGAGTCGTAGCGCATTGAGATTTCCCAATCAAGGTCGATGAGCATAGCGGTGCCCCCTGATAAAATCTTCTTCACAATGTAGGGGCCACTCCAATTGGGCTTGAATTTCCCTCTGGGATCCTAGATGGGCTCTACTATTTCTTTAATGTCTATGTCCCCTTATTAGACAACGCGGTCCTCGAGTTTCTTATTAAATGATCACGCTATTCGGATATAGTACCCGTATATACGATATAGAGCTTTCAACCTCCTTTTGTCCAAGAGTGATAGTTTATTAAAACGGCTTTGATGCCAGTCTTTCTTGCTGACTTTTCTTTCATGCTTGAGGCATAGTGAAGGGATTCTTAGGTCAACAGCCAAGACTGATTCCATTCCATGTACTATAGAGTAAGGGGTAGCCCAAGTAGAGGTTCGATTTGAAGTGAAATATCTCTAGAGGGCATAAGGGATCCGATCGGCCCAATCTCGACAAATCTCGATCATCTTATTGATGATATCTTTGTGGTTTTTATTACAGGATTCAACTCCTCCATTGGTTTGAGGTCGGTAGGGGGAAGATTTTTTCATTTTAATCCCATTCTCTTCAACCACTTCTGTGACTTGATGAACTTGATCGCCTTCTTGGCATTAAACACCGCCTATGACTAGGCTTCGACCCATTTGGTGAACTATTCAGTGGAAACTAGGATGAACTCATGCCCATTGGAGGATTTAGGTGTAACCTTCCATATGATATCGATACCCCATGTAGAAAATGGTCAGGGAGAAGTCATGTTGTACAATTCTCGTGAATGCAAGTACTTGAGGTTGGAAAACAACTTACATTTGAGATATCTTTGAACATATGTGGTGCAATCTTGAACTATGGTTGTCCATTAGTAAGCCTTTTGGATTATTTTCTTGGCATGCATATGGTCATTCATATGGGGTCTGCACTCTCCGATGTGGATTTTCTGCATTCTCTCTTCAATATCAGCCTTGCGATGCAGTGCAAATGGGTTCCATCGAATTTTCTTTTGAATAATGCTTTATCTCCGATAATTTTTTGGGTAGACAGTTTATGAAGGGTTGCTTAGTCTTTCTTGTCAGAGCCTTGGGGGTACCAACCATGCTTGACAAGGTGCTAAATATCATAGTACCAAGAATCGTATATATCAGGATCTTCTTCTATGATGAGTTCAATATAGTAGCAGTGGGTTAGTTTATCTTCCTTTTGGACTAAGAAAGGGTCCATGCTTATTCCTTTGAGCATGTCAATCATGGATGGTAATGTGGAATGGGCCTCGTCTAGGTTGTTCTTTGTTCAGGAGAGTTAATGGAAGGTGATATCTTATAAGTGAGAGGCTAATTCTTCTAGGTGGACATGGAAGGATAAGAGTTTCTCGTCCTTGACTTTCCATCTTTTGCGTACTTGACTGCTGATGAGGTCAAAATCGGCATAGGCATCTAGGTATCGAATTCATTTCTTAAGAGAAACTTTTAGGCCTACCATGAACGTTTTGTATTCATTAAGGGAAATTAGGAGTATCCCAATCCTATACCCTTTCTTGTTGGTGGTGCCATCAAAGAACATTTTCAATCTTAGGTGTTCATGGAAGATACAAAGGGTATTCTCATTCGGGAACTCGGAAATGAACACATGCTCTTCTTCCATAGGGTAATCAACAAGGTAGTTAGAGATGGCTCTACCTTTCATGTCTTTCTGCATGACATACACGATATTAAATTCCACTAGCAGCATCAACCATCGGGCCATTAAGCTGGATAGGTCAGGTTTATCGAGTAAGTATTTGATGGGATCCATTCGGGACATAAGTTTGATGGGAAAGACGAGCATGTAAGACGTAATTTTTGGTTAACCCAGATGAGGGCGACACATGCTTTTTCCAAGGCTGTGTAGTTAACTTCATATCCAACCAATTTGAAACTAGAATATTAGATGACTCGTTCTTTATGGGTTTCTTCAAAATATTGGGATAGTAAATCCCTAGCTACAATATATGTTATGGTTAGGTATAGGAGTAGGGGAAGACCAAGTTGTAGCGACATGAGTACCAAAGATCGGGTTACATATTTCTTAATTCGGTCGAAGGTTAATTGGAAAGCTTCATTCCAGACTTTAGTGGAATCCTTTTGAAGGAGTTTAAATATGGGTTCATAGCTAGAAGTCAATTGGATGATGAATCGAATGATATACTACAATTTTTTGAGGAATCCTTGGACTTCTTTCTCTATTTGGGGTAGTGGCATCTCGAGTATGGATTTTAGTTTGGTAGGATCTTCTTCTATCCCTTTCTCACTAACCATGAATCCCAATAGTTTTCCATTGGTAAAGTTGATGACACATTTATGTGGGTAAAGTCACATCTAATATTTTTGCAGTCTCTCAAAGAACTTTCGGAGAGAGGGAACATGACCTTATCTAGTCTTAGACTTGATCATCATATCATCCACATAGACATCAACTTCTTTGTGTATCAGATCATATAAGTTGGTGCCAACCCTCTGGTAGGTAGCCTCAGCATTTTTTAGACCAAATGGAATAACGGTGTAGCAAATGGCTGCTCAAGGGGTGATGAATGCGTTTTTCCATTGATGATCTGGGTGCATCTTGATCTGGTTATATCTGACAAACCCATCAAAGAAATTACTTTAAAGCATGATTAGTTGTGTTTTCCATGATCAAGTCGATAGTGGGTAGCGGGTAATCATCCTTTAAAGAAGCCTTGTTAGAGTATTGATCGTCAACGCACATGCGAACTTTCCCTCCTAATTTCGATACGGGTATGATATTGACTAGCCATCTGTCACATGAATGAAACCCACATTCAACTATTTGACCACTACTTCTTTAACTTTGACCGACCATTCGGTACGAAGGTTTCACAGTCTTTGTTTGAGTGTTTTCATTCAGGGAGAGTTGGAATCTCGTTATGGGCTATCTCGGGATCAATGTCGGATATATCATCGTAGGAACATGTGAAAATATCAACAAATTCCTTCATCAATTCCTCGAGTTACACGCGCTCATGCTTATTAAGGGTGGCCCCTATCCTAATGTCGCGTGATTGGCTACTAGAACCCATCTTAATAATAACATTTTCATCTGCATTAACTTGAACGATGTTATGTTGATTGTTATTAACCTTATTAAGATCAGTTAAGAATTGTTCATTTGCAAAATCATCATCATCAAGAGTCTGGTTAGAAAGAAGATAATTAATGTAAGGCACAACAAGATAATCAAAATCTTAATTTATTTCATTAAGAGGAAAAATAGCATTAAGAACCTCATCGAAGGAGCCCTGATTAAATTAGAGTAAGGAGGAACAAGAAAAGAAGAACAAGAAATGGGATAAACATGCAGTTGAGGAGAGGTGCATTAGCACCTTTGATCAAATGGGAGGGGTATGATGATGTAGTGCTTGAGTGGATCATGTAGAGTGTCAACCCTAGTGTCTACAAGTTGAAAAAATCCTCGAAATCACTTTCCTCAAAATCTTCGATATCAGCTATGGTATTCTAAATGAGTGGTTGCATATGATGTTGGGAACTCTCATCCCATGAGTAGTTGTATTGTAAAAATATCCCATCTCCGATTTCATCTTCTTGTCCACATGATCATACCACGGTTCCGGAAAGACAAAAAAGGGGAAATCTTCACCGAGTCTGATGAATCTTTCGTTTAAGTAATCTCTTGAGATGATCTTGGTGCTTTTTAGCCTTCTCTTCAATCGAGGTTGGCGGATCATTCGGAGTTCTTTTACTGATGATTGATAGCCCAAACCACAAGGAGTAAAAGATTTCTTTAACATAATGGGTTTAAGTATCCTCTGATGTCGTCATCCCAGCCCTAATCTGGGGATGCAATGCATGTTATTGAACGTATAAATATTATTGATGTTTCCATTGGGGTTATATTCCATACAAACCCTATCTTTGAAATCGTCCCCTACTGGGAGTAGAAGTGATTCAAATTGAAATCCTGATAAAAGCATATCATTCACCGCATGTTGTATCTCAAGTATTTGATACTGGTGCTTGCATTCTTGGCATTATCATCATCGCCCCAGATGACCTACCCGTTAGCAAAAAACTTCAGTTTCTGATGTAGGGAAGAAGACACACACTTGATGTTATAGAACCATGGTTTCCCAAGCAATCTGAAACAAGTTGGGATATAGATGACTTCGAATTCAACAATAGGATTTATAGGACTAGTTCTTATTTCAATATTTATGGATCCCATTACTTCTCGAAGGGTATTATCGTAAGCACGTAGAGCGACAAAGGTTAAAATAATGTCGTTCACTTTCAGTCCAAAATATTTAAGGGCCCTTAATGAGCAGACATTGAAAACACATCCATTATTGATAAAAGAGAGTGGGAGAGTCTTTGCCATGACTTCGATTGAGATATTGAGAGCATAGTTGTAATTTAGCCCAATCTTAGGGAATTCTTCTTTGGAGAAGGAGAACATTCTAGTAGAGGTCAAGGATCCGAGCAAATTCACAACTTCTTCTAGCGTGGCTGAAGGAGGCAATGTGGGTCCAATGAGTACTTTCATTAAGGCATTCCTGTGTAGCTGAGAATACATAAAGAATCCCCACAAGGTGATGTTAGCTTGTGATTTCTTCAACTGATCAAGGATCTTTCTATCCTCGAGTCATTTCAGGCATAGGGAGATTCTCAATAGCTTTTCCTTTATCATTTGCTGATGGTGGAAGGTTTGGGACATGGTAATGCCTCCCTAACCTAGTCATATGGTTCAAAGAAGAACGGAAAAATAGGAACCCCATTTACTCATCGATCTCATGTTTTTCATCCACCTTATTAATTTATCCTAGTATATCCTCAAATGATATCATCCTGCATATGCTGACTATCGAGCTAGTTTTTTTGTGATTTGCACTTCATCTGAATCGTTGAACTCATCCCCCATCCGATGACAACGACATTTTTTTATGAAAATTCAATACACTCTATAACTTCAACAACCTCTTCGTATATATCAACCCATTAAATGGGGAGACATACAAGTGAAGGGACCAGGTGCCCCTATAGCTTCAAAGTATCAAGTAGCTGAGACAGACTATAAATTTCACCTATCTGTCGAACTAAGTCTGCCATTATTTTGTTGACATCGTCTAGATTGGCTTCATAGGTTGGTACCAGACAATATCTTACTCTCGGGCCTATTTTCGAGATTCCAAGAACAAGGCACTAAATCTTTGGCAGTAAATGGTTATCTGGGGGGTAATTTTATCCCAAACTTTAGGAGTTAATTCAACACTTCTAACAATTCAATATTTTTACCTCCAAAATGAGAATGGACATCGATGCATGCTTTGGTAAGGAGTGATAAGTCATGATCGATAAATTTGTCAGGGTGCTTGAGAAAATATGGGCACACTCAGAGAGGTCTTGGAGAGTATATGGGTATGATGGGTGATATAATTGGAACAATTTCAATAGATTGATCAAATTCTGGGACTTCTTCTAGGAAGATGGCATTTTTATGATTTGGGAGTGGATTGTGGGTAGTGTTTGGTTTGGGATTGACTGGTGCGATGACATCCCGATCGATTAGACATTGGATCAAATTTTAAAGGTAGAAACACCGGTCGGTTGATGGACAGTAGTTCGGTGAAACTCATGACGGGCATCTGGTTTGACATTTTTGTGAAGTGTTTTTGGTAATGGATGAGTATCCAATGGTTTGATAAGGTTTTGGCTTAGGAGGTCCTGATAAACTTTGGAAAGGGGAGCGTAAAGCTTGGTGTATTCCTTCTTGACTGAGTTAGGATGTTTTTTTGGTGCTCATGTTGCAGGTTGATAGATGTTGTTGATGGTTAAAATTGCGGTACTGACAGGCTTTTCATACTTTCTAGGAGTGGACTGTCGAGATACTTTCTTTGGCTCAAATTATGCCTTGGCAATACCTTCCTCCATCTCCACTCCTAACTCTTAGAGGGATTGACAATGAGGGTAGTATTGTCCTCCCATCGTCGCTCATACAGGGGGTTAGAAATTCTTCTTCACAATGCTGACTTCCTCATGTTCGAACGGTCGGTTGGTCATGGTGGTTGCTTTCCCTTTCCACCTTGCTATGAAGTTATTAACTGATTCCAAAGGGTTCTGATTGAGAAGATCTAAATCACAGCGGGTAACCTCCAACTCTTCGTTATACATGTACTGTGACATGAATTCATGGGAAACATTCTCCCAACTATGGATTCTGGACTCCTGAAGAGATAAACTAGCGAAGAGCGTTGTCTTTTAAAGTCTGTTGAATCATTGGAGGCCCCTAAGAGAGTCATGGCACGGTGATAACACTTTAGAGGTGAATAATTGTGGGTCGACTATCCCCGAATATTTCGATGTTGGGCATTTTGAACTTTTCTAGCAACCTAGCTTTAGGATAGGGAGACATGTGAGTGAATTCCATATAGTTCCAACAGATTCTGACTTGGTCGAACTTCTTGGTCAATATTTTGAGGTCCTCCTTGAACTTTTTTAATTCTTCCTCCTTTGGATCAACGGTCGCGAGTAGGTTGGCCCTTGTCTGGGCAAGATTGGACATAGGGAGTTTGGATGGATATGACCCATTAGAAGGAGGAGCATGTGGGGCATGTTGATATTCCTTGGGAAGACAAATAATTTTGAATGCGAGAGGACACATTGCGCGAGGGAATAGGACCTCTATTTCTTCGGGAACAGCGAGCGGTTTCATTACATCCCATGAACCTCAGTTTAAAGGTTGTCAATCTTGGCAGTGAGTTAGGTTAAGATCATCATCAAATCTGGTTGCACATTCGGTGCTTGGTCTGTGTTCTCCATCGAAAGTGGATGAAGATGAATTTCGAACTCGAAGGAAGTGATGAAACTGATGGAGCCTAGGGGTGATTTGATGGACGATTAGAGCCAATAAGGAGCCAGGCCAAGGGTATGGGATCGACCTAAGAAGGAGAAAATTTTGAATTTATTTTTGTAAAAGAAAAGGGAAAACTGTTATTTTTGTAAAAAATGACATTATTTTTTATATTATTGAGGAAAAGAGGGGGACAAAAAAATTCAGTAAAAGGGAGGAAATTTTTTTTTTGTAAAAGGAAGGGTAAATGTGTTTTGAATTTTTTATAAAAGAGTGGAAAATGTTTTTGACGCTTTTGGTAAAGGAAGAGGAAAAAATGAGAGACACGTCTCAGAATGATTATTTATTATTATGTTTATTATGTTCTCAGTTGTATTAAGTTACCCAAATGCAAAAAGAAATGTCAAACAGGATCCAAGCTTGGGAAAATTAGGTTTGAAGAATATGTAAAAATATGGTTGGACTTGTTACCAAGATAATGGGAAGGGGTTCCATTATTTAAAATTTTGTGAAAATTTGGGCACCATACCGACCCGTCATTTCGGCAGAGTATTGGGTAAAAATAGACAAACTAGATACGAGTGCCCTAGGTTTGACACCTATATGAGGGTATGCAGTTGTTGGGTTAATTGGAATCCCCCGTTTGGAATGACTTCCACGATATACTTCTTGCTTTTGAGGGAAATCAGTACGTGTGGACATGCCATTTGATATACCTGAGTGTACGTGAATTACCTCATTATATAGCTCATGGGGATAGTACGTGTGAGAGAGAATTCGATATGCTCGATGTATGTGAACAAGAAACCTACGATATACCTCCCGTCATGACTTCGATCAAACGGTATGATGCGGGTTGAACCATTCGATATACGTCGAAGGTACTTAGACAATGGAAGGTGAAAGTCATAACACATAGGCTAAATGAGACCTGCCGGACCAGCACCCATCACAAAGTGAGTCCTTAGTTACGGGACAAAATTTTGTCAATAGCCATGCTCTTTGGTGATGTAGTGTGCAAAATGCATGATTCTTGATTAGTATATTATGGAAAGAGTATATTTATTTGGCTTGATCATCATTATACTAAGCAGGTGAGAATGTGTAAGTATGAAAGTAAATCTAACATAGAGCATGAAGATTATACTAAGCATGGATATGTGAGATTAAGTGATGTGTGAATATATATAAGTGAGTGTGTGGTAGTGAACCAAAGCATGGATCAACTACAAGTTTTGTGTGACAAGTGTTCGTGAGCATGGATATGTACAAGTGTGATAAGTGGAGGCGTGTGTTAGTGACACCCAAGCATTAATATTCTAATTGGTGTGCACAAAATGTGGATATACGTGATCCTTGGTGCACGTGGTGTGATGTGTACATGTAGAGTATTTACAGGTGTGTGAATGAGTAGTGATATAATCATGAGGTATATATGTACAAGAAAAAAGAGAGGATAAAAACGGAATATACACATAGGTTCATATGCACACAAGAAAACAAAACACCCATGTAAATAGACTCTAGCCCTTTTATGAAAATTTTCCCCAGCGGATTCAGCACTGTGGCCATCCTGATTTATGCGTGTCCTCCCTCTCTATCTCTCCTCTATCCTTTTTCCCATGAATGTCGGTCAGGGAAGTAAAATGGGGGATGAAAAGGTCTCACCCCTTTTTTCGATCTAGGAACGCTTCAGTTGTCGTCAGTGTGGTGTGAATGTAAAGAGATGGTGTCACCAGCCTATTTTGCACAAAATAGGCAAAATAACATATCTCCTCCTCAAGAGAGTGGCATAAAAAACAAACTGATGCTTACGAAACCAATAGTTTGAAGGGTCTAGTGGATAAGTTATGAAATGGGGAGGTGTTAGGCACCCATCCCGCCCTTTTGGTCTCTCATGGGCTTGTGTTATTGTTTTCCTTTATTTCTTGGTGAAGTGTGTGTGCATGTATATATAATGGAGATCGGAATAGGCCAACTCATACAATAAAAGAGATAGAGTGAGGTCATCCATAGGAATGTTCCAAAAATATTCTACATGAAGTATGATTTCAAGCATTTATCGTGATATTGATTGTTATGATGGAACGATAATAGGTGTTGGATAAAAAACTAACAAGGATAACAAATATAATATGTATAGTAATGTGAGAATATGATAAATATTAAAATGGGGATTTAGAAATTTTACGAACTGGAAAATGGTAATGTTAGAAAATTAGAAAATTGCACTCGAGTCTCGGGTTTTAATCTGAGATGCCTATGTATCCTAGAAAGGCATCAAAGTTCACGTAGTTCACATGCGGCATAAGGGTAGGGTTTATCTTATATATTCGAATGGGATTTTATTATATTTGCGTGTGTAGATAAATGAGTTTTTGGAAAAGCGTGGTAGATAATCCTGTTCAGAAATTATGGGCGCAGCCATCTTTTGTTTGTTTTCATTTTTTTATAGAAAAAAAGTTTATGAAATATACTAATAAATCTGTAAGATGTTAATGTGTATGAACAAAAGTAAAACTATATTATGAACCTAATGTATTTAATGCAAAAACAAGGAATTTAAAGAGAGAGGGAAGAATTTGGACCTTCTTTGAAGCTTGATTTTTGATCTTGGATGACCTCCCTTGAATGTGCGATGAATGTTGGATGAGAGAGAATAAGATTTTGTGAAATTGGGTATGAAAATGATGGGAATATAAGCTTGAATGGAATTTCACATGAAAAAAGTTCGTTGATTATGATAGAATCTTGTTCAGATCAGTGATGCTGATGGACATGAGGTGTGCCTTGGAAGTAAGGTTATGTCCACTATTTATAGGTTAAGGGGTGATTCCGATTGTCAAGTCCCAAGTCCATAAAATTGGCATGTAAACCCTTAACACACTACCGATAGGCAGGGAAATTGACTTGCCCATTGGCAGTCTCATGTAGATTTTTTTGGTAAAATGATCGTTGAACGCATCCCATTGATCCAAATGGCAGACGAGGTAGATCTTTAGAAAGATAATACCGAGTCCTTCAAGTCCTTTGGATTGATCCCAAAGTAGGTAGTTGACTTTCGATTAAATGTGACTTGGAAGTGCACGTCAGTCCTTTTGACGGGAGATTATCGGACGGCAACGAATCGTTCATCCTCATCGTAAGTCAGAATCATTCAAAGGGTAGACTGGTAGAGAGGTTAGCAATTTACTTCGACATTCCTAAGACTTTTTCTTGATTCCAAAAGTTTACCTTCGTCAATCGGGACTCGAAAGAGCCCAATGACCTCTCATAGTAAAGAAGATTATTTGTCCATACTGTAAGTTTGAATCACGTACGGGGTAGACCGTTCGAAAGGGTGTTCATTTCCCTTTAGTTATTAAATTAGTCTCATTTGATCTGAAGAGTTATCCTTGGTCAAACGAAGCCCAGGAGCGCCTGATGGCCTCTGGAATGATTTTTGGTGGAAAACTAATCGTTCGTCTGAATAATTATGTTGTGTCATGCACAGGGCATACTGTTAGAAAGGGGTTTATGTACCCTTCAAAGATTCAAAGATATTTTTCTCTGATGGTCAAGTTAAATAAGGTTAAATCAGGGATCAGGAGCGTCGAATGGCCTCTAAAAAAAATTTTGTGTAGTAAAATGGTTCGTTCATCCGAAACCATTATGCCATTTTGTTCATGGGGTGAACCATTGGAAAGTGGATTCAAATCTCTACAAAGATTCAAAGAGCTTTCAGTATGACGATGAAGTTGATCAGAGTCAAATGGAGCTCGAGAGCGCCCAATGGCCTCTAGATCGGTACTCGGAGTATAGCCCAAGATTTGTAGTGAAATGGGGAGGTATTAGGGATATAAGAAGAGACAGAGGGGGTCCTATAATGTGGTGTCTACAATAAGGCCAATTGAAATTCAAATCAACTATGATAGTGTTGCGTCGATAATAGGACTAATATTGAGGAAGATAATAAAAATGAATCTAGTAATGGAATGAAATTTAGTTATTATTCAAACAAACATAACTAGACTTGGGTAGTGATAGGGTTTATTTATATTGGTAGTTATTATAGTTTTATATTACTCACATCGTTATTCTTATTTCGCCATTAATTAAAATATTATATTGTGATATTTACCTCCTGTAATGGTTATGACTGGATTCACGGATCCCATTTTGGTAGAGTAACTGGTATTCCTATGGTGGGGCATAACCTATCGATGTTGACAAGCATTTTAGGATAGGTTGTTGGGTAACTATAAGATTTTTTAGATTAGCAGACTTACAGCTACATTATAATTTTATTTCATAGTTTTGTTTCCTTTCTATTCGTTTTTATTATGAGGCAGTTGTTATGGATTTCGTGGGTCACTCAAATCCACATTTATTTATGGTGTTTCATTTGAAATGTTTTATTGTTGACTATATTACATTTGCGATTTATTATATTTAGAATTGAGAATTATAATTGGTGTTCATAGTGATGGATTTTACTACGGTGAATGGTTTATATTCGTTGAATTATCTTGATTTATATATTATGGAAAAGTTCTAAATGTCTCATATTTCTATCATATGTTAAGAATGGTATTTAATTTTAACATTCTTCATAATTTGGCATCATGGCTTGATCACCTTTAAAGTATTATGAAGATTGTTCAAGTTAGTATCAGATCATGGTCTTAGGTATCGAGGGTTTTGATTTCGTTATAGCTTCCGTGTTACCTATCTTGGATTACTTTAATTGATTTTTACTCTTTCATCTTTCTATTATGAAGTTGTTTGTTCATGTCTTTTCAGATGGAGGACACTAGGAGACTTGGAGACATGAGAGAGGGTTCGATTTTTTATTCCTCTATTTAGGCAAGATAAGGGTAGTTTTGTTTGGGACATGAGGAGTTAAGGGCTATTATTCGTGATACCACTGCAGAATGTATTGAGGTAGGTAGGTACAGGTGGTTATCTCAATCGGTGTAGCAGCCAGTTGCACCCACTTTAGCTCCAAGTTAAGTGAGGAAACTTCTTCCACTTTTTTCAGGGGATCTGACATAATATTTGCTCACTAGTGGAAGCCTCATATATACAGATATTTATACATGGTGGATTGAATGGATGTGCATAAACATATGTTATCTAAAATTAAGTTGACGGGGGAAGATTTATAGTTGTGGGAGAGATTGACCAAATCTGAGGATAGGCATCATCGTAATTATGAAGACTTTTTGGTAAATTTAATGACAAAAAAATTCCTTATTCGATTATGAATACAAAGTGTTAAAGGAATTTTAGAAATCCAAAATAAATAGATGGTTCACTCAATATATCAAACATAAAAATTTCTTTCAAATTTAACAATTAAAGTTCTCAAATTTTAATTTACACAAAATTAAAATTGAACACAACTAATAGATATTTTTTTAATAAAAAATTAAATAAACCCACTTCCAGTTCTTCATATTCAATATAAACAAGCATGAACATTTTCCAATTAAATTTATTTACTTGAATTAAGTTAAAATTACCAAAACTTAATTAGCATAAAAAATACATTAAACTTGCAATTAAGTCAATTTTTATCTTGATTAATCTAGCATGCATCTAAGTGATATTTAGCAAGATAAAAATAAGCACATGCACACATAAGGCACGATGTAAGAGGAAACCCCACAACGGGAAAACTTTGAATGACCCATCCTACAAATCCACTAAGTACAGTATTTTTATGAAGACATGACAGGAGAATTTACAACAATGACTTGTCTCGCTTCAATCCTTGATGCCCCTTTGTTCTTCAACCTCCACGTAGTAGATAACTATGGAATTCACCGTAGTCTCAGAATCCACTGATGGGGCTCAACTACCATCAATCCACACGTGAAGCCTTTCTCCGTATGCATACCTCAACTCAAACAAATGGAATCCACTGCAAGAAATTTTCTCTTTATGGGATGAGAAATATACCCGGTGCAAAAAGATGATCTCACAACAAATAATATATGTTTGAACTTGGATCAAAACAATCTATGGGTGTAAACTTGTGTTTGAGTAGAAAGTAAACCATTGAAAATAAAGAACACAAGTGGGAGGTTTAAATTTGAAAACTTATCAAAACTGACAAAAATTGCCCCAGTCGTTTGAAATCTCATTCGATATTAATTGGAACGACCTCATTTGAATGAGAAAAATGTTGTTCAAACAACATATCAGAAAATCCAAAATTTCATTTTGTAAGGACATAATTCTATAAATGTCCGTGGTAGAATCTACGAATTTTCTATTTTCTCCTAGATCACAGTTCATATGTCTTATGCCGCTACATTCGGCACATCAACACGATCATCCTCGACGGCCCGCATCCGAATTCAATGCATCCACTTTCTTCACGTGCATCATGCTATATGTAACGTGCTTCTCAGCTCATTCCCACTACTCCACTACGCTTTATCAGTAATATGTTTTATTGGAGCTTTAAATATTTGCATAAATATTTTGGAATTGTTTTTGAAAATTATTTATGAATTCTGGATTATTTTTTATCAAAAGCATAATTTTTCTATGTGTAGAAGCGAATGGCCTCGATCGACGAGATCGCTCGAGCGACTTTGCAAGTCGTTCACGCGACATAGACATGTCGCGCGATATCGTTCGAACGACTTATGTCCTTCGTTCGAGCGACATGATATCTCGTTCGAACGAGCCACCACCTCCATTTTTGTATAAATATCTGATCTCCTTCTACACGAATTTTCATGTTTTCTCCAATGTCAATATTCTGCGAAAACTGCCCAGAATAAGACTTCACCTTTTAAGGTTTTCTAAACCTTTTTGATTCACAAAAACCATTCCCATTGTGAGGAAGCCGTTATCTTCATCACTGATGCCTTACTGGAAAGGAATTGTTCCAGCCGACGACAACAGAACCGACACCCGAGGGTATTTCTGTGTCACTGTATTTTTATTGTAATCCGTTGTAAGCCATTCTATTACAAAAATTATTGTGAAAGTAAAAGGTTTTGCCCCGTTGGGGTTTTTTCCTCATATTTGTGTTCTTGCATGTTTCATCATCGTATTTAATCACATATAGATGCATGTTTAGGACTTATGTGGTAAAAAATGTGTTTAATTAAATAACTTCCTTATTTGAACGCAAGCGTACTCTCCTTAAAATTGGTATCAGAGCCAGTTAGACAATTCTACCGTGTAATTTTTCGCAAATTTTTTCTAAGATATCAATTTTTTGAAAAATTGATTTTTGAAAACGAGTGTGTTCATTATGGAGAAGTTATATAATAAAATGCCAGTTTTTGACGGAACAAACTATGCATTTGGAAAGCCCGCATGAGGTCTCCTTTAAAAGCCATTGATGAACGTGTCTAGATTTTGTTTGAAAGAGGGTGGACACCTCCCTCCGTCAGTGTTGAAAATGTGATCAATTTAAAACCTATCACTTCTTGGAATGAAGAAGAATTTAAATGGTCATCTTTTAATTCTAAGGGCCTAAGTGCTATTTCTAGTTCTATCACACCTGATGAGTTCAAACGCATAATGACCTGTACCACGTCAAAAGAAGCATCGGATGTTTTACAACTCACCCATTAAGGAACTAATGATGTGAAAGAGTCTAAATTGCAAAATTTGACAACTCAATTTGAAACCATCACCATGCATGAGACTGAATGTTTTGATGATTTTTATGCTAGACTTTCTGACATTGTTAATACTATCTTTAATCTTGGTGAGCATATTCCTAATGCTAGAGTTGTTAAAAAGATTCTTCGTTCTTTCCCTAAGCGTTTTATCCCTAAAGTCACTGTGCTAAATTCTATGGGTAATTTAAATACGCTAAAATTGGTGAACTTGTAGGAGATTTTCAAACATACGAAATTGATATGTTCCCTAAAACTACTAGGTCTAAAGATAAGGGAATTGCACTTAATGCCCAAGAGAGAAAAAGTGAGGGGTCGGCTAGAAAGAGGGTAGAGTCATCTTGAAAGAGAGAGGCTGACACGTAAGATTCTGATTGTGATTTTGGCTTAGATGATTTGGCTATGTTGGCAAAAAATTTCTAGAAAATTCTCAAATTTAAGAAAAATGCCAATTTTAAAGATAAAAAAAACTTGAGAAAAATAAGTTTCAAAAGAAAAATGAAAAAGTTTTTAAAGATCCTCCTAAGAAAGAAAGTGAGAGATGCTTTGAGTGCGACGATAGGGGTCATAGAGCCTTTGAGTGTGCCACGCGTCTGAACAGAGAGAAAGGGAAAGTTGTCCTTAATGCTACCCTTAGCCACGACAGTGAGGTCGAGTCGGTGGATTCTGGAGTCGAGTCACTGAATGAATGTAACTTCACAGCATTCATGGATAGTCATGTGAGCATTTATAGTTCTCCTCATGACGATGAGGATGATGCATCACAGGGACACCTCGACAGTGAAAGCGATGTGAGTGATGGGTAGGATGACACAAGTGAGAGCGAGAGTGAGATCCAATGCGCCTACACTGAGTTATATTCTGAGTCATTTAAAACTAAAAAGCGTAACAAATCATTAGTTCTTAAGATCATCACCTTAGAGGAAGATATAAGAAAAGATAGAGAGAGAGAGTCCTCCACCTGCACCGCCCTGAGAGAGAGAGAATCTGCATGTGTTGTGAAAGAGAGTTTGTTTAGAGAGAGAGAAGAAGTTTGAGAAAGAGAGAGGGGACTTGACTAAATAAGTGGCTAGTCTTACGAGTGAGCTCCATTCCTCCGTGGAGACTCGAAAGAAACTTGAAGCCCTTGTTGCTCAGCTAACTCATGATCTTGAGAAAGCACGAGAAGTCAAGGTACAAATCGAGGACAGATCTGGGAAAATGGGAAAGATGCTCCTCGGCCCCGCTTTCGGTTTTGGTGATAGGCAGGGAATTGGTTATGATGGTGCCTCCACCTCCCAAATTGCACCTGGACCCATTCCTGAGTTTACTATGACTCCTTATGGCCATCGTCAAAAACCTCACAGGAGAGTTCGATCGAGAAAAGCAAACCAAGGTCCGCCTTTGACTATGTTATTTTGTACTTATTGCAAAAGAAAAGGCCACCTCAGGGAGTTTTCCTATAGCATAGGTCGGACACGACGTACTACTGCTCCACCACATCATACTGATCAGTTTTCTAGTCTGAGAGAGCGAGTTGAGTTCTTAGCTGCCACGTCTCAGAGTTTGATGGAGGAATTCCGACGGATATGTTTGTCGTTAGTGAATGCTTCTCACATTCCAGCTAAAACCAACAACAACAAAGGAAAATAAAAGGTCACCACTTCTTGGGTACCTAAGAAAGACAAAAAGGCCTTCATTGTTCAGGTCCCTCTCAAGGCACATAATACCTCACAGTGGTATTTTGACAGTGGGTGCTCCAGACATATGGTAGGTGATACCTCATTTTTTACATCACTTGAGGATTATTAGGATGGTAGAGTCACCTTTGGAGATGGGAGCAAGTCTAGCATTGTAGGACGAGGTACTGTAGAGTTACCAAGATTTCTTAAGCTAGAGAATGTGTTGTACGTCAAAGGTTTAAAAGTAATCCTTCTCAGCATTAGCCAGCTGTGCGACACTGACTTTGCAGTAAAGTTTAACCGGGACGCGTGTAATGTTTACAATCAATCCGGTAAACTCTTAATGCAAGGGGTGAGGATCGGGGATAATTGTTATGGGACTGTGCCTACTTACTCACTTGTCTTCAACAGTGCCATGATCACTCCTATGAATCTGTGGCACCAACGTTTAGGTCACGTAAATATTAGAGATCTCACTCGCTTAGGTAGAAAGGACCTAGTACGTGGCTTACCATCTCTTTAAAGGCCAAGTTCGACGGTTTGTGGACCCTGTCAATTGGGAAAACAAATTCGTAGTCCTCATAGGAAGTTTCATTCCATTACCACCTTCGTGTTCTTGAGCTTATACACATGGATCTTATGGGTCCCACTGGTACCGAGACTCTGGGTGGTAAGAGGTATATCCTCGTGATGGTGGATGATTTCTCCACGTACTCCATTGTAGGTTTTTTGAGAGAGAAATCCAATGCTGTAGAGTTTTTAACGACCAAGTGACGTGTCCTGCAAAATCAACACGGAGTCACTAATAATATGATATGTAGTGACAACGACACAAAATTTAAGGAAGCAAAAGTATATCTCTACTGTGATAGCCTAGGGATCAAACACGAGTTTTCTTCTGTGAAGACTCCTCAGAAAAATGGGATTGTTGAGAGAAATAATAGAACGATCCAGGATATGGCTAGATCTATGCTTCTAGGTCGTAAGGTTTCTAGGAGATTTTGGGCAGTGGCAGTATCTACTGCATGCCACACGGTGAATAGGGTTTACCTGCGTCCACACACACTTAAGACGCCTTATGAATTATGGGCAGGCAAGAAACCGAACCTGGAATATTTTCGTGTTTTGGGGAGTAAATGCTACATCCTATGGGATAGAGAGCAATTAGGAAAGTTTGACTCCCGGAGCGACGAGGGAATATTTCTAGGATATTCATCGAATAGCAGAGTGTACCGGGTTTTTAACCTGAAGAGATCTAAGGTTATGGAATCAATAAACGTCATCATGAAAGATGATGAACCTCCGACGGTTATTAATCCTAACCTTCAGTGTGGGGATGAGGACTCGTCTGACAGTGATCCACTTGTCCCGCACCCACACTCTGTGGTCCCCACTCCTATGTTAGGGGACACACCTGCTTGGGTTCGCAAGAGTCATGACCCGTCGGCCATTGTTGGAGATCCCACTCTAGGGGTTAAGACTTGTGCTCAGCTAGAGAACGCTGTTAGCCATCTTTGCTAGACGACCAAAGTCGAGCCCAACAATCATAAAGAAGCACTCAAGGATGAACACTGGATATCTGCTATACAGGATGAGTTGCTTCAGTTTAAAAAGAATAATGTCTGGGAACTTGTCCCCCGACCTAGTGAGACTAATATGATAGGTACCCGGTGGATTGTTAAGAATAAAATTGATGAAAATGGTACCATAATCAGAAACAAAGCTAGGTTGGTGGGTCAAGGATATACACAGATAGAGGGTGTAGACTTTGGGGAGACATTTGCTCCTGTTGCAAGGCTTAAGTCTGTCCATCTGCTACTCGCCATCGCATGTCATCTGCGCTTCAAGTTATATCAGATGGATGTCAATAGTGCCTTTCTGAATGGCATTCTATAGAAGGAGGTTTACGTGGAACAACCAAAAGGGCTTGAAGACCCTCAGCACCTAGAGCACGTCTACTATATGAGAAAATCATTGTATGGTTTGAAGTAAGCACCCTGTGCTTAGTACGAGAGTCTTACTTACTATCTCTTAGCCCGTGGCTTCAAGAGAGGGGGAGTTGATATGACGTTGTTCGTCAAGAGAGATGACGGTGCAATTTTGGTGGCCTAGGTCTATGTGGATGACATGGTCTTTGGATCCACGTGCTCTAAACATGCTCATCACTTTGAAGAGGAGATGAAAAGTTACTTTGAGATGAGCATGTTTGGTGAGCTTACTTTCTTCCTTGGTCTCCAAGTTCGTTAGCTAGAGGATGGAATGTTCATCTCCCAAACCAACTATGCTAGAGACCTAGTGAAGAAATTTGGTTTAGACTCCGCTAAGCATGCACGTACACCTCTGAGTACCACTTCCAAACTTAGTAAGGACACTTCAGGAAAGGACGTAGAGCAAACCTTATATCGGAGTTTGATAGGTAGTCTTCTCTACTTGACTACCATTCTTCCCAACATAGCCTTTAGTGTTGGAGTCTATGAGTGATATCAGGCATCCTCGAAAGAGTCACACTTACTTGCTCTAAAACGTATTATTAAATACGTGAGTGGGACTCTCTCATACGGTATTTGGTATTCCTTTTATACTGATGATCGTTTGTCCACCTATTCAGATACCGATTGGGCCGGGGATGTAGATGGTTGTAGGAGTACTTCTGGTAGGTGTTTCTATTTTGGTTCGGATCTTGTATCCTGGATGAGAAAGAAGCAAAATTCCATCTCTTTGTCCATAGCGAAGGCTGAGTATATAGCCGTCGGGAGTTATTGCACGCAACTCTTGTGGTTGAATCAAATGCTGGAGGATTATGGGATTTCACAGGACACCATGACCATTTCCTATGATAACACGAGTGCGATACACATATCCCACAATCCATTCCAGCATTCGCACACAAATCACATCAGGATACGTGAGCACTTTATACGACAGTTAGTTGAGGAGAAAGTCGTATCCCTAAGTTTTGTTCCCACCGACCGTCAGCTAGTCAATATTTTCATGAAACCTTTAGATGCCCTTAGATTTGAGAGTCTTAGGAAGTCTTTGGGGATTTTCACAGTTGATTGAGGGGTTGGTCTATGTCTAGAATATGATGCTTTTTCATGTTCATATCATATGCTTCCTATTGCTAGTCTGTTTTATATGTACCATTACTTTGTTGTACAACTATTTATTTATTCTTTTGAAAAATCCAAAAAGATTTTTGTATTTTATTTTTCACCTTTTATGGATGATCATTTAAGATAACGAAGTCACACCTTGATTCCATTTATACCTGTGACTGTTTGATAGAGATTTGAGACGCTACATCATTTCATCCATGTGCTTTACATTGTATGGAGTCTTTGAGATGTAATTAGTGATATTTTCCTACATGCTTGACTCCTATGTCCTTTATTGCACACATGCACGGCTTTATTTGATTATTGTACTTGTCTTTCACATGTTGTCTTGAGTGTTTCCATCTCAATTCTGTCTATACAACTTGCAATATGCGATAAAACTTGACAAGATTGGAATGCATGTAAAAACCATTTTTGTGAGACTAAATGATTGTTTAAGGATGGGGAGGGGCTTTGAAAGGTAATTCTCTTCTTTGCGCAAAAGCCACCGTTCAAAAGGACCTATAAAATGGAGGAATTTTATTATCCGGGGTCCAAAGAGGTTAAAAGAGCCTGAAAAAATTTCAAGGCAATAAAAAGAAAGTCATGCCAATTACGGGCCACTTAGGTTTCATCGTCAATTCTCCAAAGTTTGAGAATTTAGAAATCCTCTATTCAAAATAAAAATCTGAGGGAGTTTTGTTGGAGAATTCAAACGGGTTTGCACTTCCTTGAAAGTCCTGAAAAAGCATGAAATAGTTTTGGACGTTATTGGTGTGGAAATCACTTTGATCTTTGATTTGTTGATTTGATTGATTCAATGTCTTATATTTCCACCTTTTTACACCAAAGGAATACTTTGAGTTCATTCGTGAGGAGTATCCGATATTCATCGTGCACATATGTCATGTTTGTATGCATTGATTTTCCTATCGAATCTGTTCACACCTTTTCATTTTCTCTATCATTGACTTGGTTGTTTTTGTGATCTTTCATGGTGTGATTCTTTATTGTATACTATGTATGAAATTTTTTTGAAAAATACAAAAATAGCAGTTTATTCCCGTGTGTCATTCTCCATGTGCATTCATTTCTGCTTCTCATATTTGTCTATTTGGGGATATCATAAAAAGGGGGAGAAGAATTATGGGGGATAATTATTTTGGTTTCCTTAAGCTTAATTGATCATCAATTTTTTCATATCAGTATATTTCAAACTGTTTCCTGTCACGGGTATTTGTTTTTCTTATGTGTGTAGATACAATATTGCTCATTATTTGAATACACACCCTCATGAGAAAAGCTTTGGAAGATTTCGAGAGCTGAAGATTTGGAAGACATGTCATTTAGTATTCTCAGTTTGAGGGTTTAATGGGGATATTATCTTATATGTCATTTGATTGAATAATTCGGATTTTTTATGTATGTACCGACATAAACATAAGGGGATATTTGTAAGGACATAATTCTATAAATGTCCGTGGTAGAATCTAGGAATTTTCTATTTTCTCCTAGATCAAAGTTCATATATCTTATGCCACTACATTCGGCACGTCAACACAATCATCCTCGACGGCCCGTATCCGAATTCAATGCATCCACTTTCTTCACGTGGATCATGCTATATGCAACATGATGCTCAGCTCATTACCAATACTCCACTACGCTTTATCAGTAATATGTTTTATTGGAGCTTTAAATATTTGCATAAATATTTTGGAATTGTTTTTGAAAATTATTTTTGAATTCTGGATTATTTTTTATCAAAAGCAGAATTTTTCTAAGTGTAGAAGCGAATGGCCTCGATCGACGAGATCGCTCGAGCGACTTTGGAAGTCGTTCGCGCCACATAGACATGTTGCGCGATATCATTCGAACGACTTATGTCCTTCATTCGAGCGACATGCTATCTCGTTCGAACGAGCCACCACCTCGAATTTTTTATAAATATCTGATCTCCTTCTACACGATTTTTCAAGTCTTTCTCCAATGTCAATATTCTGCGAAAACTGCCCAGAATAAGACTTCACCTTTTAAGGTTTTCTAAACCTTTTTTATTCACAAAAACCATTACCATATATGTGTGTGAATCTTTAAACCTTCAAGAAGATCGTTTACTCATCTGGAGTACTTTGTGAAGAAGCCGCTCTCTTCGTCACTGATGCCTTACTAGAAAGGGATTGTTACAGCCGCCAATAATAGAACCGACACCCGAGGATATTTCTGTATCACTGTATTTTCATTGTAATCCGTTGTAAGACGTTCTCTTACAAAAATTATTATGAAAATAAAAGGTTTTACCCCGTTGCGGATTTTTCTTCATATTTGTTTTCTTGCATGTTTCATCATTATATTTAATCACATATAGATGCATGTTTAGGACTTATGCGTTAAAAACTGTGTTTAATTAAATAACTTCCTTATTTGAACGCAAGCGAACTCTCCTTCACATTTTAAGCCCAAAACCTTTATTTAAAGATTAAAAAAGATTTTCTAAGAAATATGAAAAGTCGTTATGACCAATATTTATAAAAATACACCCATAAAAATATATCCAAGACTCTATATATATTAAATGCATTCATACCTTTAGAGACCTTGGAATCCAAATGTTGATGACGTGAAACATGGCACGAAACCGACAAGAATGAAATCTTCACAATGTAGTTGGCCGCTACGTCTTCAACTTAAACTTAAATCTTCATTGGCTTGGAAGGATACCACAAACAACTACCCTATGACTCACTTATTTTTTTTGGAATTAAGCCAATACTACAAATTGATTCAATTGGAAATTTTCCCTTAAAAATCTCACCCTTTGGCTATTCCGGGACAAAACCCAAAACAAAATTCTATCAGACGTCAAGCTCTTCTAAAAGGACACAAACCTACCAAAATAAAAAAATTCAGATGTTTGGCAAGACGCATGGGATGAAATTCGTTGGCGCTTGAGAGGATGCCACTAAGGATGAAATCCTACATACATAAACACCCAATTAAACGCATAGGGAATATAATAAGATAAATAACATGATTAAATAAATACTCCCAATTTGTCTAATATGATATACCTAAAAAAGACGTCTCCACCTAAGTTAGATCTTCCCATATTTAAAAGGTTTAGATACTATTTCTCCCCCTTTTTGATCAGGAATAGACAAAGATTAATAATGCACAAATACACCTATTTCTCCCCAATTAAATCAAATACTCTCCCTAAATGAAACAAGGGTTATAAATAATGTAAGAACACATATAAAATGCAATATTGAATAAAGTGACAAATACAATGAAGAAATATGACAATAAGCAATCAACTAACCTACAAAAATAGCAATAGATACGAACTACAATGTACTAAACATAAGCATGTGATATCAAACAAACATCGCAATAAGATGGATACCTATAACAACAAGAAGCATACATGGACGAGATAATAAGGTAAAGACTCAAAAGCAACTCAACTACCATATATATATACACAGAAAAGAACCAATAACACACACACACATATACATAGGTATAAACACCAAACGTAACACAAAATACATTAAACTTTCCACACTCATATGGAAAAATTGTGTCTAAATAACATATGGTAAATTGAAGTGAAGGGGTGTGAACTAGTAATAAAAGAATTAAGGCTCAATCACTTAAAAATGTTCAAATAGTTCTTATTTGAATGCAAAACTTTATCAACATAGACAGAGCCTCATGTGACAATATAAACTGAACTCACTGAAAAAAGATACACAATGCACACAAGCCTAGAATTTTGATGATTCTAAAGACCAATAGAGTAATGAAAAAAGGCGCATAACTAGGATACATTGTCATTGTGCAAACTCGTTGATATATCCATCCAAAATCCCTGAAATATAGTAATTATTTTTCTTTTCGTATCTAATGCTCATATCAAACACAACAACATTAGGCTTGTATAAATTTATCAATGCCACATTTTTAGGCCATATTTTAATGGTGGCTATTCACGCAAAGTAATTTTTTCTTTCGTAGCCCGATTCCATTGATAAACAACTACACCGGATATATATTTTTATATATTTTTTTAAATCTGGGCAACAGTTATTACATGCACAAATCCTCCATAGTCATAGAAACTTGTAGATGACTAAATTAATAGGAGAACATCTCACTTAGCACACATATACATGTGAAGTTAAAGATGAAATGAGCTCGTGCATGTGTGAATTGAGACATATAAAAAGGGAATCCATTAAGCAAGTAAAAGTCAAACTAATCCATGCAATCATTATAAAAAATAGTTAAATATTGAAAATCTTCATTAAAAGTTCTAGCAACATGTAAGCGGGGATGATATTGGATTCAAACACAAGTATATGCCATATTAATTTTGTAAAACTAAAATACATAAAAATAGAAAATATTTTTGAGATTTTTCAAAAAATTTTGTACAAACACAAAGATAACCAAAAAGATAAAAAGATCTTTTTTGTATTTTTTTCACCTAAGACACAATGAATAAAAATTAAATACAAAAGATAAACAAGTCATAATTCTATCAACATAAATATGATGAACCAAAGACTAAAAAATGACCAAACAAACATACAACTAGCAAAAATATATCACGAGGCACAAAAGCTATTGTATGCAAACAAAACTAACACAATGAACTTTTGGATTTATCAAGTGAGGAATCCTGTGAAAGTAAATGAGAACCAAAAACTCTATCACATAAAGTCTCCAAATCGGATCTCCTTACCCACATAAGTGAAACACTACTCTCTCAGGATTTGGTGACCTTGGAAAGTCTACCATTTGACTTTCTAGGGTCATTTTTATGATAAAAAAAAAACTTCCTAAGGTGACCCTTCCGACCACAATGTGTGCAGGTGAACACACAACGTGAAGTATTACATAAGGATTGCTATTTTCTAGTGTTCCTAGAAGATTCTCTTAAACACATAAATTTGTCTTTATCATTGGAAGCATATTGAGTATCAAATAAAATACCACACACATCATTTTTTATTTGAACGGTTCTTAAGATTTTATCTAATTTCTCTGACCTACACTCCAAGCCAAATTTGACCCGACTTGAGTCTTTCAATTTCTCTTCAAGTTCTACATTTTGAGACTCAAATAAACGCCTACTCTTTTTAAACTCGAGAAGATCTTTCTTCATAGCCTTCATTAAACCTCTAAGGCTATCTTTTTCACCTTCTACGTACTCTAGCTTCTCAAAAGAGTTCTCTCACTTGCCTTAAGATCTTCAACTAAAACACTCTCATCATTAGTCACGACACGTTCTCTCATTTTAGCTTCTAACATCAATTTTTCCCTTTTTAATTTTACTGATTTCGCATACAACTCACGAAAGGCTTCTTGAAGTTCACTCTCTTAAAATATTATTCATTCTCACTCTTCTCCACTCTTTTTACCAACAAACTTTTCGGATTCACAAATAATGGCCTCAAAAGTGTCATGTAAAGGAATATCTTCATGGGCAGGTTCATTGTCAATGCTCACACGACTTGCCAAGAATGATGTGAAGTTGAGATCAATGGGGGAATTCGGTCCCTCTTTCGGTTCACTATCACTAAGGGTCGCATTATATGAAATCAGTTGATTGCCATCCTTCATTAGTTTAGTGGGACACTCGTATGCCCTATGGTCATAACCTTGATAACCATAACACCTATTTGACTCATCCCTATTAAGAACTTCATTGCAATTTTTAGGGAATTTATCACCTTTACTATTCTTAGACTTCTCAAATTTCTTATAATCATTCTTAAGTTTCTCTTTATTAGTCTTTAGAAAATTTTCTAAACATCCTAGCAAACAAATCCATATCCTCCGAGTCAATCTCAAACTCATCATTCGAATTGATGTCTCCTCCTTCTGATCTTTCAAAGTTATTCCCTTGTCTTTCTTCTTCTCATCCTTGGAGGGAAACACATCAAGTTTATAGGTTTGAAGATCACATACAAGCTCTTCTAGTCTCGTAGAGTCTAAAGTGCCAAAGAATTTAAAACGTTCACCTTTGGAATAAATCTATTGGGTAATTACCTCAAAATTTTATTTACGATATGGTTATCGGGTATCGTTTCTCCCAAATTAAAACATGAATTAACAATATCTCACAATCTTGCATAGAACTCATCAAATGTCTCACTTTTTAACATCTTAACGGTTTCAAATTGATTCGTGAGGTTTTGGAGTTTCAAAGATTTCATGACACTTGTTCCCTTATAGGTGAGTTGGAGTATATCTCATGCCTACTTAGACGTTTCACAAGTCATAATGCAGCGAAATTCTTCCCGTATGACCGCGGTAAAATGGGCATTTAAACCACGGAAATTTAAATTAGCAAATTTAAGCTCAGTCTCACTCCATCTTTCTATGGTATTTGGTACATGAACCACTTTTTGTAGGCATGATGGTGATGTCCAACCTATAACTATTAATAGACAAACCCACTCATCAAAGGATTTGACTGTCGACCTCATACACGCTTTCCAATATGCTTAGTTAGAACCATCAAAAATAGGAAATTTTGCAAAAGGTAATTTTTTTATTATTAAAGAAACAATTTCTACAAAGGATTTTAACAAGATAATTTAGTGTTCCCACTCAGATACCACTTGTTAAAGGAATTTTAAAAATCCAGAATGACGAGATGGTTCACTCAATATATCAAACTTAAAAATTTCTTTCAAATTTAAGAATTAAAGTTCTCAAATTTTAATTTCCTCAAAATTAAAATTAAACACAACTAAATAGAAATTTAATTTTCTTTCAAACAAAAAATAAATAAACCCAATTCAAGTTCTTCACATGCCATAGAAACAAGCATGAATATTTTCCAATTAAATTTCTTGACTTGCATTAAGTTAAAATTACCGGAACTTGATTAGCAACAAAATTACACTAAATTTGTAATTAAACCAATTTCTATCTTGATTAACCTATAATGCATCTAAGTGAGATTTTGCAAGACAAAAATATGCACACACACACACACAGCGCGATGTACGAGGAAAACCGACATTGGGAAAAACCTCAAACGACCCAGCCTACAAATCCCTTAAGTGTTGTATTTTTACAAAGACATAACAAGAGAATTTACAACAACGGCTCAACTCCCTTCAAGCTTTGATGCTCCTTTGTTCTTCAGCCTCCGCCTAGTAGATAACTCTAGAATCCACCGTAGTCTCAGAATCCACCGATGGGGCTCACCTATAGTCAATTCACACACGAAGCCTTTCTCTGTATGCATACCCCAACTCAAACGAACGGAATCCACCGTAAGACACTCTCTTTTTTGGATGAGAAATATACTCGGTGCCAAAATATGATTTCATAACAAATAATATTTGTAGGAACTTGGATAAAAATAAACTATGGGTATAAACGTGTGTTTTAGTAGAAATCAATCCATTAAAAATGAAGAACACGATTGGGATTTGTTATTTTAGAGATTTACTCTCAGAAGTCTTTGGAAAGTAGCAAAAAAAAATTCCCCCCAAAAAATGTTTTTCCCACTCAAATTAAATCAGGTAAAAAGATAGTTGGGAAGTGGGAGGTTAAATTTTGAAAACCGCTCAAAATTGACAAAAATCACCCAGATCGTTCGAACGACCTTTTGATGTCATTCAAACGACTTGCTTCGAACGAACTTCTAAGGAAAACAGAGTTAGAATGTAAAATCTCATTAGATATCTCATTCAAATGATGTTGTTTGAACGAAACTTCTAACGAAATTTCAGGAAAAAAAATGACAAAAGTTCGTTTGAAACCCCATTCGATGTTCGTTTGAACGATCTCATTTGAATGAAAAAAATGTCATTTGAACGGCATATCAAAAAATCCAAAATTGCATTTTAAGCCCAAAACTTTTATGTAAAGATTGTAAAAGATTTTTTGAGAAATATGATAAGTCATTACGACTAATATTTATAAAAACAAACCCATAAAAATATATCCAATGCTCTATATATATTAAATGCATTCATACCTTTAGAGACCTTAGAATCCAAATGTTGATGATGTGAAACATGGAATGAAACAGACAAGAATGAAATCTACACTATGGACTTGGCCTCTACGTCTTGAAATTAAACTTCAAACATCATAGGCTTTTAAGGACACCACAAACAACTATCCTATGACTCCATTAGTTTCGTACAGAATTAATCCAATACTAAAAATTTACTCAATTGGAAATTTTCCCTTACAATAAGAAATATGATTTTCTGGATTTTAACAAGGTTCAAAGAGGGTAGCCGAGTATGCACGAGAGTTCAAAATTTTTTCATTGTTTGTACCTGAGGAGGTTAACCCTAAAGAGAAGAAGACAAAGAAATATTTCATTAAGGGTATTACATGGTCGACTAAATAAGTGGTTTTGGGAATCTTGCGTACACTAATTATTCTGAGGCTGTGGATATCGCAGCGATGTTATGGAGAACATGAACTACTAAAAGAGAATTAGAAAGACGAATGAGCCGAGTGGTCAAGATATGACCAATGAAAATGGAAAGAACAAGGGTTACAATGGCCCACCATGGAATAAGTATCGAATGGGGAAAGATGAACAGCACCTTCAGTGAGGCAATAGTGTCTCGCGTGCCTATTTGGGATATGCATAGTAGGTTAATCATGCACCATGTAGAAACTTTGGAACATTCAAGGGCTATTGTTATACTCGTGCAAAGATAGGGCATCAAGCTAAGAGGTGTTCAAGGACTGAGGGCTAGCAGGGAAAATACTTCCATTACAGTCAGAATCAGGATTGGTTTTGCCAGCACCGGTTGCACCACAAGTTTATGCACTACTTGTACTAGGAGCTCAGGAGGAGCCGAATAGTGGCTAGCAGGGTAGCATTGTGTGTTATAGATTTTATAGTTATATATATATATATATATATATATATATATATACATACATACTAGGATATGACCGTGCCTGAAGGCACGCTGATAATTTTGAAAAGCATAAAATTGTGCCTTGGTGCGATGGCAAGTGCCCTCGCCAAAGCTACAGTTGTGCCGGGTTCGAAACACATGAGAAACATCTTCATATATGGGGTTAAGCAAGCCGACATCTGCCTGTTCAAGTTCCTACAGTGAAGCGTATTGCCCTTTGACTGAAGAAACAAAGAATTTTTTTCAAAATATCAAGTCACGTATGATTTAAGTCTAATGTTTTTATATAAAATAAATAATCGTAAACAATTTAAAAATTTTGAACATAATTTCATTTGTTTATAGGATTATTCGTCATATATAAGAAATAAGAAATACATTAATAGTAAAACTAATAGCTTGTAATTCAAATATAATACCATTGTCTATTTCAATATGTATAACGTATGGAGTATTCATTTCTGGTTGCTTTCTCATTTTTCAAGGGCCAAACAACATTGTATAGAATGCATCCAGCTAAAATAAATATTTTACAAAGTAAATAAATAAGTTCTCAATATTACCAACATACATCATCTTTATTTATAAAAACACTTTTGAAGAAAAAAAAAAAAAGAGAAATGGAAGATGCTAGATCTATCGGTTTCCTATCATCCATCACACTAAAGATCTCATTTTCGTCATCTTTAATATAATAGGATCGATGTCCATACAACCAGAGCTACTGTAGAATGGCACTTATGGTCATTCGATCAACTCTTCATGCACGAACTACAAACAATAATAATAATAGTAATAATAATAATAATAATAATAACAATAATAATAATGATAATGATAATAATAATAATAATTGTTATTATTATTTTTATTATATTAGTTATTATAATAATGATTATTGTTACCGTTCATTGGAAGAGTGAGAACATACCTAAGTGAGACCCATCCCTAACTTTTGGTCACACTGTTGATAGACATTTACCGATCTAAAATTTTCCTCTCCGCAGTTGCATTTTTTGGGGTTCCATAGCTGACTCACCTGCCTTCATTTTCAAACTGATCAATTGAAAGCTATCTGGCCATACCACCTAAAGCTCCACCAGTCTCTGCAGCTACAACCACCTGTACATGAATAGAATAGTATATCTTCATAAATATATAAACCAAAAATGACTTAATTTAGAACCTTCGAGATGAGGATCAAATTCTAATACTGACATCTCTGTAATGAAGATGAACTCCAGCTTGTACAGAATCGAAAAATTCTGGTTTAATAAGTGTAGATATCTTTTCCCACTGGGAGTAACCTCAGTCCCACGATCCATGTCTGGCAGCTCAACTTCTCCATTGACTTGCCATGATTTAGCAGTAGCCAAGGTTGTAATTTAATGAACAAACATAAAGGAATAATTATGATTAGATTGTTCGAAGAAGATCCGAAATGAGCTCTTGTAAGTTCATATAGTGCGTCACGGTTCGTAACGGTGTCATTGATAAAACCTATCTCACAATTTCCTATGTCAGCACCTTCCCCAAAACAATACCCTTTATCCCGTGTACTTCTAACCTACTTACAAATGGAAACAATTCCACTGCATTGCGCCTAAGAAACATAAAAGACAAATGATATTAATACAGAATGATGGAAGGAGGAATATTTAGATGTAATGATGAAAGTAACTGTGGATACCTGGAATTTTGAACTATGGACCTGGACGAGTAGCCTAGTCCTGGCGGCCCAAAGTCCAGGCCCCTCATCTCTTATAATTCATCCGGTCTCCCCCCACGATCCCATGGTGGGAAATTATGGGGGAAATGGAAAACATGGAGGAACCCATTACCTCCACTCACCTACATACACATGTATATATTAAACCCTAGGTTCGGGGTAAAAGGACAAGTTGTATTCTCTGTAATCACTCTCCGGAGCATATAGAAATAATATCGACTGTACCACCATGGACGTAGGCACATCTTGGTTGAACCACGTACATCCTTTGTTGTGTGATTGGAATTTTGTATTCCTTGTCCTCTTCTTGATAATATTTCTCTCATATTTATTTGTGTTGCATAATAACTGCATCCAAAATTGGCACCGTCTGTGGGAAACGTTCATCTTTCCCTGAGAAGAGCACACATTAAGAAAGGAGTTTAAGATGTCTGGTCACAGCAGTAATGCCCCCCAAGCAGGAGATATTCAAGAGCCACCTGCTCCTCGCAGGATTAGGTCTGAAGTCCGACGTTCAGATCAGAGAGCTCGCTTGGAAAGACCAACCTCAGAAGAAAGTCAGGGACCAGCGAGGTCCACGCAGATATCCAGGTTGATTGATGCGTACGAGGCAAGACTCCACGAGCAGAGGGAGTCTTCTCGCAGATACGAGGATGAGAATGCTCGCTTGAAAAGAAGACTGGAAAGACTAGAAAGGGAGCTTCGCCCTGATAACCGGAGATGCCCATATCTCACTCCTAGCCCTCAGGTGAGCAAGTCTCGCAGCCGAGGAAGGAGCCCTAGGCGAGAATCTCAAATGGACGAAGGAGGTGAATCAGAAGACGACCTCCACGAATAGCTGTGAAGAGCTCGCAGCCACCAGAGCCCTGCTCACAGCGACGAGCACATACAAAACATGGTCCGCAGGGAGATGGACCAGCATCCCGCTCACCACGGAACAAGATCAACTAGAGAGCTCACGAGGCGAGCTCTCAAAACCCAGATGAAGTCACCTTTCACAAGAGAAATCGAAGAGGAGGAAGCTCCCATGAAATTTACCATTCCAATGTTCAAGATTTACGACAAAAAGACTGATCCCATCGATCACGTCAGGAAATACCGACAGGCCATAACCCTCTGCAGTCACCGAGATGCCCTGATGTGCCGTATTTTCCCCTCGAGGCTTCATGATGTAGTACAGAAGTGGTTCAAAAGGCTCCCCCATCAGTCGATCAAGAATTTAAAATCCCTAGCCGAACTCTTTACGACCCGATTCATTACCAGTAGCTGCCATCCCAAAAGGATGGATGTTCTACTGACAATGAATAAAACGCCTCAAGAGACCCTCCGAGAGTACGCGAAGAGGTACTGGGAGTTATTCAATGAGATCGAGGACTGGGCGGAGGAGGTGGCAGTGGCCTTCTTTAAAATTGGGCTCCCTAGTTCTTCCCTCCTCTACCAATCCCTGACGAAGAAGGAAGCTATGACTATTGACGACCTTATGGCTCGAATCGAGAAATACACAAAGGTGGAAGATGTCACCGCTCTAATATAGGAGAAAATGGTCGAGCTAAGCTCACTACCAGGGTAGGTGAGAAAACTGAGAACTAGAGGAAAGAAGGAAAGAATGGAGGCAAAAATGGCTCCAAGAATGGAGGGAACCAGGACGCATCGAAAGCATTCCAGGTGGTCAACACCGTCTTCAAGGAACCAATTTACAAAGTTCTCACGAAGATCAAGGACGAGCCATTCATCAAGTGGCCCAAGAAGATGGGGGAGATCCCTCGAAGAGGAACAATGCGTTGAGATGCGCTTTTCACAAAAAGGGAGGGCACAAGACCGACCACTGCAAAGCTTTTAAGTCTCACCTCGAAGAATTGGCCCAGTTCGGGCATTTGAACGACTTTGTGGAGATAAGGGCAGAGAAAGTGACTGCCAACAGAGAGATGAGACCCGACAATGTGCTGGAGGATGATGCTAGACACGAGTTATCCGTAATTCACGGAGTATCTGACGTCAAGTAGATACAAGGGAACTCAGCTCGAATGGAGATGAAAAAGCTTACAGCAGTAATGTAGGCTTTTCAAATCGATCCAGCAAAGTCATAGTCAGGAAAGCGTCGACAAGTAAAGGACATCAACTGTAACAAGCATATTGTTTTCACGGATGAAGATTTGATGGGAGTAAGGACCCCACATCATGATGCCCTGGTCATTACACTCAGGATAGCCAACTTTGACATCGACAAGCTGCTTGTCGATCAAGGAAGCTCATCGGAAGTAATGTACCTCGACTTGTTCAGGAAATTGAAGTTGGGCATCGCCGACCTAAAGGAAGCTACTGTTCCTTTGGTCGGCTTCGCTGGGAAAATGACCATGCCCCTAGGCAAGATAGTGCTGCCAGTTCATGCTGGGAAGGTCTCCAAGATGATTGAGTTTTTGGTAGTTGACATAGAATCACCGTACCAGGCCATCCTCGACAGAGGATGGCTTCATGCAATGAAGGCGGTTTCCCCGACCTACCATCAGAAGCTCAAGTATGTAACCGAGTGAGGAGTAATGGAGATCCATGGTGACCAAGCGATGGTGAGGAAGTGCTTCATAGCAGCCTTCCGACCAAAGCCAGAGAAGAAGTCCGGTCAACCCAGTGAGAAAGTTGAAGAGGGTGTGATACCTTCCAAATAGTAACTAAAGTATAGAAGACCAGGAGTAGAGGAGACCAGGCTCCTCCCATCCGAGCGTGTCATCGAGGACCTGGTAGAAGTTATAGCCGAAGTTGGTGATAGTAGCAGAGTCTTCTTGATTGTAGCATCTCCCACCGATCAAGAACAGAAGGAGTTGAGGACCTTACTGAGACACAACGTAGATGTTTTCGCATGGGAACCATACGAGCTTCCAGGCATTGATCCTGATATGGTCTGTCAACAGCTGCACCTCGACCCCACATTCAAGCCAGTCACGCAGAAGGCAAGAAGAACTGCACCCGAGAAGGCTAAAGCGGTCGAAAAGGAGGTCGAAAAACCACTGGATGCAGGATCCATACGGGAAGTACAATTCCCCAAGTGGTTGTCCAACCCAGTAGTAGTTCCGAAGAATAATAGGAAGTGGAGAGTTTGCATCGACTTCACTAACCTCAACAAATCATGCCCTAAGGATAGTTTACCCCTCCCAAAGATAGACCAACTAGAAGACGCCACTGCAGCTCACGAGCGGATGAGTTTCCTGGACGCATACTCAGGATATCACCATATCCCCTTGTATGCCCCATACCAGGACAAAACGGTGTTTATCACGACGGTTGGATTGTATTGCTACAAGGTCATGCCATTTGGGCTCAAGAATGCAAGGGCAACCTACCAGCGGCTGGTCCCAAAAAGGTTCAAGGATCAAATGGGAGACACAATGGAGGTCTACATCGATGACATGCTCGTTAAGAGCAAGAAGAAGGAAAATCACCTCTCAGACCTGTCAAAGACCTTCGAAATCCTCAGGAAGTACCAAATGAAGCTTAATGCGAGCAAGTGTTCCTTCGGTGTCCAGTCAGGAAAATTTCATGGATACTTGGTCAGTAAGAGAGGCATAGAAGCTAACCCAGGCCAGATCAATGCAATCAACAGGGTACAACCCCATCGAACAGTCCGAGACGTGCAGAAGCTCACTGGAATGCTCGCTGCCTTAAATCGCTTCATTTCCAAATCCTCCGAGAAGTGCAAGCCTTTTTCCCAGCTTCTAAAAGGGAGTAAACCAATAAAATGGATCCCAGACTGCTCGCAAGCTTTGGACGAGCTCAAGTCTTACTTAATCTCTCCACCGCTGCTTGTCATACCACGGCAAATGGATTCTTTGTACCTGTACCTCTTGGTATCCAGTCACACTGCCAGCTCGGCGTTAATATGCGAGGTTGCTGGAATCCAACACACCGTCTACTACGCGAGCAAGACCTTATTAGACGCCGAGCAAAGGTACCTGCCATTGGAGAAGCTCGCTTTTACACTAGTGATAGCCTCTAGGAAACTGAAGCATTATTTCAAAGCTCATACTATCATCGTCCTTACATCACACCCCCTTAAGGCGGTCCTGAGGAAAGCGGATTTGTTGGGCAGATTGTCTAAATGGTCAGTCGAGCTCGGCCGGTTCGACATCCAATTTCAACCAAGGACTGCTATCAAGGGTCCGATCCTCGCTGATTTCATAGCCGAATTCACTGGCGAAGAACTCCCCAACCAACCTCAACCAACAAAGAAAAAAGAGGACCTAACAATAGTGGAAACCTGGAAACTATTCGTTGATGGAGCCTCCAACTCAAAGGGGGCAGGCGTAGGCATCGTTCTCATCACCCCAGAAAACACAATCCTTGAGCAAGGAATCAGGCTTGGATTTGCAGCCTCCAACAACGAAGCAGAGTATGAAGCCCTAATAGCCGGTCTACAAAAGGCGCAAACTCTGAGAGCAAAACGTTTACAGGTGTTCGGCGATTCTCAACTAGTTTCCAATTAGATAAGAGGAGATTACAATGCGAAGGATGAAAGAATGGCAGCCTACCTCGCCCTGGTGAGGAAACTAATGATGAGCTTTAAGAGGATCAACATCCAGCAGTTTCCCAGAGGGAAAAACAGTCATGACGACGCCTTAGCAGCCCTAAGCTCGGCAGTTGATTCTATCCTTAAAAGGGTCATTCCCATCGATTTCCTCATTTGTCCAAGCATTAACCACAATAGTAAGCTGCCAAACGTGGAACAAATACTCCAGGTGGGATCATCCCCCAGGTGGATGGACCCCTTAAAAGACTATTTAAAGGAAGGCACGCTCCCCGAGGACAAGAAAACTGCCCACCAGATAAGGGTCAAAGCTGCTCGTTTTCACTTATCCACAGGAGGCGACTTGTATAAGAAGTCCTTCTTCGGTCCCTACCTTAGATGTGTCCACCTAGGCGATGTCGAGCAAGTGCTGTGCGAGTTTCACGAAGGAATCTGTGGAAGTCATGTCGGAGGAAGGTCTCTAGCCTTTCGAGCAATGAAGGAAGGATATTGGTGGCCATATATGCAAAAGGACTCTGCAGTATACGTCCACAAATGCTCGAAATGCCAACTTCACGCTCCAATGGTCCACCAACCAGCCAGCGACCTAAAATCCCTGACCAGCCCGTGGCCCTTCGCCCAATGGGGGATGGACATCGTGGGGCCACTACCCACTGCTGCTGGCAATCGCAAATACCTGTTGGTTGCAACTGACTACTTCACCAAATGGATCGAGGCAGAACCATTGGCAAACATCCGAGACGCTGACATGATAAGATTTATATGGAGGAATATAATCACTCGATTCAAAATCCCCAGAACCATCATCACTGATAATGGGACACAATTCGAGAGTGGCCCCTTTTAGGACTTCTGTAACGAACACGGAATTAGGCACAACTTTAGTTCGGTGGCCTACCCTTGGAGAAATGGGCAAGCAGAAGCTTTCAATAAAACAGTGATCGATGGATTGAAGAAGCGACTAGAGCGAGCCTAGGGCGCATGGGCAACCGAGCTACCCCATATCCTATGGGCATACTGAACAACTCGTCGGCGAGCAACAAGAGAAACCCCATTTTTGCTAACATATGGCATGGAAGAAATCATTCCACTAGAGGCGGGCTTGCCAACAATGAGATCCGACCTTGTCGACCAAGGCAAGAATGATGGAGCGTTGCTCGCTGAACTCGACCTCACCGATGAGAGTAGGGAACTGGCCCTGGTGAAGCTTGTGAGCTATCAACAACAGCTCGCAAAGCATTACCACAAAAGGGTTAACCCGAGAAGATTCCAAGTTGGCGACTATGTTCTGAGAAAAGTCCTGGGAAACACAGTAAGGTCATCAGACGGCAAGCTAGGCCCAAACTGGGAAGGACCCTTTAAAGTAACTAGGGACGACCTGCAAGGTGCATATGATTTGGAAACGTTGGAGGGCAGAGACATACCACGAGCATGGAATGCAGCTAATCTCAAGAAATTCTATTTTTAGATTCTCAAGGAATTCTATTGCTGAATATTTTTCTTCTATTTGTTATGTGAAAGGATCAGTTCATTCCCCTTATTACTAATGAAATCAGTAACTGCATTTTATCACACATCTTTTTCCAAATCATAGGCACGATGGTCGATATAGCAGGGGGATACCCCTCCTCAGGTCATCGTCATGAAACACGAGAGACCTCTTAGCATTACCCTGGCAATATATAAATCCCTACAGAGAATTCTCAGGCAATGCGACCAGATTCTATACTGGCAATCAAACCTACATTGGTTGAGCAAAATCCTAACCGGATGAAGACATCCAATACCAGGTGTGTCCTCGCCAATTGCCCTACTTAGGCCTAAGGGAGTGTGATGACACAACCTAAAAGGTAAAATGGGGCAAAATGGTATTTTGGTATTATATTGGACTGGGGGGACACTTACATGGCAAAACAAAAAGAATTATGAATCAACAAAAATAAAAAGATTGGATGAACACGTTTAGTCGGCAAAATTGCCCAATACACGAACTCTTAATTAATCTCTTATATTTACAACAGTAATAATAGATGTTTAGTCGGCGAAGCTCGCCCAAAGCATTTACATTATCAAAAAAGACAAAAGAATAAACAACTTGTTATATTTACAACAACGATAATACACGTTTAGTCGGCGAAGCTCGCCCAAAGCGTTTACATTATCAAAAGAAAAAACATGCAAAAAATTCAAGAAGGTGGAAGCCTCTGAACAAGATAGTCTGCCACTCTAGCTCTTCATCCATCATCAGGAGCAGGAACCAGCTCTTCCACAACCTCATATGCGTCCAACTCTAATAGTTGCCGAGGAATAGCATCAATGGGGATCCATTTGTCATCCCTCCTGAATGGATTGGGCATCAAAGTGGAGGAGGACATCTCGTGACGGTACCATAACATCGAGTTCCTCGGGATATGAAGCTCTTTCAAGGCACTCAACCACCCTCTGATGAAAGAAAGTTCCTCGAACTCGGATAGTCTTGTGGGAGCATATAGCCAGCCTTGATCATAACCGTCGGCCCATGCTTGTTGAGGACCCCTCTTAAATAAATGCCGCAATCGAGTAACGTCCCTCTGAAGCCTAGCAGCACTTACGTATGCTCGGCAGACATCATCACGGAGCTCTTCCATCTCCTTATCCCGCTGTTCTTCTGCTTCCCTATTCCTTCCCCTGGTGCTCCTACCAGCTCGCGGGAGGGAAGGACGAGTGGAACCTCGCAGCATAGGAGGAGTATGTCCAGCTCGCGAAGATGAGGAGCCTTGCAGAACCGCTGAGACAATGCTCGGCGCATGCTCTCTAAGTTGCAGGACTTCCTTCCTCAGGTTTTCATTCTCCTGCTGCAGGAATTCCCCAACTTGATTTATCTCGGTGGCCTCAAGCAACCTAGCTCTCAGTACATTGACTTCCTCTTGTACAGAGGCACCAATGCCTTCCATATCCTGGAGCCTGTCCTTCAGCCTAGCCGCTAGCTCGGACTGCTCGTTATATTTTTTATTCCTTGACCTAATAGACTTGCAAAGCCTTACAAAGGCCTGACGAACCTGAGGACTGTCATTGGGTCCAAGAGTCCTTCCCAATTGAGATGTGGCAGTAATATACTCTTCTACATCAGATAACTACAAAACATAAAAGGGCAAGGGAAAGAAAAATCAATCAATGCATTGGAAAAAGAAGCCTTTTTATTTCATTAATAAAGGTCAAGTACATCGAGTAGAAAATGGAAAAATTACAAGAAAAAGTACAAAAATAATCCTAAGATAGGATTAACTAGCAACCTCGGGCTACCCAGATGTGGTTGGCTGCTTCCCCTTGTCAGCAGCAGCAGAGGCATCCCCCTCTATAGGGATGCCCTCATTCACCTGGGCAGGTGCAGCATCGACAAGAGTTGTCTGAGAGGAAAGATCAACACCCTCGATGGCTGGGGCAGGGGCTTCTTCGTCCACGGTTGACCTTGGACCCTGGTCATGCTCGTCTAAAAGAGGAGACTCAACATCAATACCAGCAGCTAGGAGGGCCTTGTTCCACCCCTTCTTGAAGTTCAAATGGCTGATATAGCCTATCTGAACTTCGATGTCTTCATAAGCAGCAGTCCACCCGGAGTTGTATGAATCCTCCTTGATGGTGGCTACCTGGGACTCCCTCTCCTTGAGCTACTTGGTCAGAGACTTATTCTCCTCCACAACACCCATCTTGATCAAGCAGACTAGGTCATAGGCCTACCTCAGCTCGCTCAGCTCCTTAACTGCTGCGTCCATCTCTCATTTAGAATTGATAAGGGCCAAATCATAGGAAGCTCAGGCAACATTAGCATCCTTCAAATTAGCCTCCAGCTGATACCCCCTGACTTCCAGAGCGAACTTCTGCTGCCTCCAGCTCGCCATTCATTCTCACTAACTCGTCGCGAGAACGGTAGAGCACGGCGAAGTCAGTCGCAAACTGCCAAAAATAAAGAAAAAATCAACAAGGAGAAACAATTAAAACTTGTTAAGGAATTGAAAAAGGGAGAGAACCTTAACAAGGCTAGTCTCTGGCTAGCTTGAAGGGCTAATTGATCATACCCCAGCGCCCTCTGGCGATCTGCAGGAAATACTGCCCTCTCGATCAGCACAGGAGCTAGCTGAGGAGAAGTGGCAACTGAGGCCCCCTCGGGTAAAGAAGACACCGGGACTAAGGCTTGCCCCACATTCGTCCTCGACTCCATCTTCCTCCTCTCTTCCTCTCTCTCTCTCTCCATCCTCGTCCTCTCCTCCACCCTCTTCTTTTCCTCCACCTTCTTTCTCTCCTCCTCATTCTTTGTCTCCCTCTCTCTCACCTGCTCTTCCTCTCTTCTATTCCTCTCTTGCTCCTGAGTGGATGACAGAGAACCAGTAGCCACAACCCCAGAAGAAGACTTTTATTTATTTGACCTCTGTGCAAGAAGCACATGGTCGTCATCATCATCGTCTCTAATCAGGTTCTTCCTTGGAGGCATCTCTTCGCCTGAACTGCTGGAAGTGCTCGACGATCCCCGAGTTTCAGAATCCTCTTCAGAAGAACTGAAACTGTCAGAACTCCCTCCACCCAATTTACTCGCAGCTCCTACATGCTCACTCTGAGAGCTGCTCTCCTCTTTGTCCAACTGGATAGGCTCGGCAGTAGTCTCTCCGAAAGAATCAAACTCTGGAACACTATCCACAGGCTGTGCTATAAAGCTGGAGCCTGCATTCTTATACTCAAGCAAAAAGGCAACAGACCTGGGATGCTCGCCGTCACCTAGAGGCTCCGTGATATTCCAAGCTTTCACCAACTCTGAGATACGAACCTCGCTGAGAGCAGGCTCAAAATTATTTGTTCTCGCTGTGGGAGAAAAAGCAAAGAGAGGTCAGAAAAGTCATAAGTCAACAAAGGTTGAAACAACAGTACAATGTCTACCGATATATTCTTGCCCCTAAAAAGGGATGGTGAACCTCTCAGACCTTGACCCTTCAAACTGGGGAGGGAACTTCCAATTCCTAATGAAGAAACCCTCTTGCCAGTAGTCCTTATGGGAATCAGGTAGGTTTACTACCAATACCCTATCATGACTCCAAGCTATGAGGTATAAGACATCGGAGCTAGTTCGAGAGAAGGAATAACAGAAACAGACCTCGACAAGTCCTAACCTAGTACCATACAACTGGTTTATTCTATTGACGCCATTTACTATCTTCCACACATTGGGTGAGCACTGTGCGGGAACAATATTGAAATAACCAAAAAAATGCAGAAATAGATCATTAGGGGGAAAGTAAGTCTCCACTGGGAGAGCAACAAAACATGGATCCAGTGGGCATCCTCTATATCCCTAACGTTCCTAGGAGGGGAGACATAACATTCAATATCTACCCACTCAGGAATATTATAGAACATCCTGAACTCAGAGATGGACATATTTCCAATCTTTGCCATTGAAAAACTCAAGAAATTCTACAAACCAAAGAGAAAGTGCAAAGAAAGGGCATGAGAAACTTACAAAACAGAAGATCGGTTCGAGTGATGAAGAAGCACGAGCTCAAGACGACTAAGAAGCAATGGGAATGGGGATTCTGAGAAGAAGGTACGAGGCGCTAGAGTTCTCAGAAGAAGGAAGAGTACTGGAAAGGCTGAAACGAAGGAAGAAAAAGTGGCTATCCCAACAAGCCTTCAATTCTAATCATAGCGCACAGATAGAGAAGTGAGTGCCGCCAAAGCAACTTCACAGTTTTCGAAGAATCACAAATCAGCCATAATGGCTGATCATTTAAACCCATTAGACCCATAAACGTGGCCCAACATATTTAGGGGCAATTATGGATAGCCAGAATTTAGAACTATGGGCCTGGACGAGTAGCCCAGTCCTAGCAGCCCAAAGTCCAGGCCCCTAATCTCTTATAATTCATTCGGTCTCTCCCCACGATCCCATAGTGGGAAATTATGGGAGAAATGGAAAACATGGAGGAACCCATCACCTCCACTCACCTACATGCACATGTATATATTAAACCCTAGGTCCGGGGAAAAAGGACAAGTTGTACTCTCTGTAATCACTCTCCGGAGTATATAGAAATAATATCGACTGCACCACCGTGGACGTAGGCACATCTTGGCTGAACCACGTACATCCTTTGTTGTGTGATTGGCATTTTGTATTCCTTGTCCTCTTCTTGATAAGCTTTCTCTCATATTTATTTGTGTTTCATAATAACTGTATCCACAGTAACCATACCAAATCAACTACTTGATCGACTAAAAAGATCAATTACCTGCATGATATTGAACTTTCTTGACATTTTGATAATGATTACATATGCCATTTAATAAAATAGGGAGGATATAATTTCAAATAAAATCTTCACAAAACTATTAAGAAGACTATATAGAAGAGAAAAATCACCAAGAATTGTAATGAATTGTTTCACTATAATGGAATGGGTGGTAAATAGTAAAGAAAAATAATAATCAGATACAATTACATTAAGATCCCATAACATTCATAAATTGTAATCAAAATACATGTCGCTCCAGCGTATAATCACCACTCTTGCCTTAATTTTACAAATCTCCACACCCTCACCCGAATATGATGCACAGGTGGTTCATAGTTATAAGAAAAAACACCGTAAAATGACTGATGGAGATCTCATCAGTTTACCACTTCATTGATGATTATACATTTATACTATCACATCTAACAAAAAAAATTACATTTTCACTACCCAAGCATCATTTTTCCTTCTCTTTTTTCACTTTTTGACGTTTTTTTCCTTTTAGTTCTATTCTTGAAATTAGAGCCCATTTGAAAGTTGATACTTTTTTAAATAAAAATTAACTTTGAGAATATGTTTTCCTTTGATATATGAAGATAAGAGGAAATGATACTATTTTATTATTAGCCACCAAATATACTAATAAACGCAGTTTTATAACTTTTGTCTCTACTTTCAAACTCAATTCACAATTATATGCGAGTGAATACTAACAAGTAACAGTTTATAGTGAATTGAGTTTATATCTGCACGGAAATATATACAGCACAAAAAGATTAACAGTGTGTCTTCCCCTATGCTAGCATGGAATATATATGAAGAATTTTGTCCACAAAAACTAAAATTAGTGGGAAACTATAATAATTAATGATGGAACAGAACAAAAAAGAACAATATTTTTTTAAAGGGTTTTGACTAAACATATATAAACTTTAAATCCAAAGGGTTGTGACTAAACATATAAAAACTTCAAATCAAAATATTTTTCAAGATTAGACATCAAAATATACATTCAAAAAGAGTGCCAAAATATTGGAATTAAAAAATTGAAAAACCAAAAATAATAGAATAGAAAAGAAGAATAAAACGTACCAAAATAGAGAGGACCGTGGTTAGCGAGGAATAAGATAAACAACAAAATATTTTCCATTCCCAATTTAGTGGAGACAAGGACCGTTGGTTTAGGTTTCAAACCTTTAGAAGATGGTGAGAAACAAAATTTGAGTATCACTAATGACGCGATCACAAATGTGTCGAGTGAGCGTGCTCTGTAGGCTCAAGTGAAAGCCTGTCGCTCAAGTAATAATCCGATAAGTCGGGTACCGATCCTTAGAGAAACAGGAAAAACCGATTCGTAACGATGTTGGAATGATGGAGAAATCTAGGTTTGACTCTAAAAAGAAAAAAAAGGTGATTTGGAATGTGAAAAAATTACGACTAAATGCAAATTTGAAAATGATTACTAATGAAATCACGACTAAATGAAATGCAATGACTCTAATTAAACAAAAAGCTAATGGAAATTTCCCTAAAACTTTAACTTTGAAATGAGAACAATAGGTCGGGTTACACTCCCCCACACCCTAGTAATTCACTTCATAGGATACTAGCTTCGGAATTAAAACTATAAATGAACCCAGTCTTTAGTACTCCTAAGTATTACATATATGAGGGATCGTAGCCTGCACAATATGTAAGCAAAGGACGAGTAAAGCAATGTCGTATTAATCAATACTCTCATCGTATACTTAAGCATCCCGGTTACCTAGGGTAAATGAGATCAAAATTCTTACAACGATTGTACGAGTTATACGACACGATTCATCGAAGACTAATATTCAAAATACTATTTCAACTATCGTGAATTACATCGAGTGGGATTCATTCACCCCAACCCTTAAAGACTTAGCCGAACATATTAAAACGAGAAGAAAACATGCATTCAATAAAATAAAATATTTTAACTAACGACGTAAGATTAAGAAGAATAAAATTACTAACTAATGAATTAACTACATCAATAATGAAAGCACGAATTCAAACAAATTTACTTGAATTGCAAAACTGTAATCAGAGCTACATAAAAACTAGGGTTTCATGTTGTTCTCTCCGCAAAACTAATTACAATGCTTCTCTATAACGAATTATAAGCCTCCTAATGTCTGGGAGGAGTTAGAAACTTATACACTGCGCAAAATACAAGAGTTAGAGTCATGAAAGACTCTAGCTTGAAGAAGATAAGTCAAAATCTCAAACCTCGGATCAATCCGGTCAGGATATATCGGACTGGTCTTGGTGATAACAGGATCGATCCATTTTTTATTTCATCCAGATTGGTCCGCATTAATCAATACTCACGTCGCATACTTAAGCATCCCGGTTACCTAGGGTAAACGAGATAAAAAGTCTTACAACGGTTGTACGAGTTATACGACACGATTCACCGAAGATTGTTATTCAAAATTCTATTTCCACTATAATGAATTACATCGGGTGGGATTCATGAACTCTAACCCTTAAAAACTTAGCCGGACATATTAAAACGAGAAGAAAACATGCACTCAATAAAAGAAAACATTTTAACTAACGACTTAAGATTAAGAAGAATGAAATTACAAACTAATGAATTAACTACAGCAATAATGAAAGCAAGAATTGGAACAAATTTACTTGAATTGCATAACTGGAATCAAATCTATATAAAAACTAGTGTTTCTTGTAGTTCTCTCTCCAAAACTAATTACAATGCTTCTCTATAACGAATTAGAAGCCTCCTAATGTCTGGGAGGAGTTAGAAATTTATACACTATGAAAAATACAAGAGTTGGAGTCGTGCAAGACTTTAGCTTAAAGAAGATAAGTCAAAATCTCGAAGCTCGGATCGATCCGGTCAGGATATATCCGACTGGTCTGGGTAATAATCGGATCGATCCATTTTTTATTTCATCCTAATTGGTCAGTTAAATAGGTTTTATAAAGAAATCTTTAGGGGCCGGATCAATCCCTTTTTTAGGAGGCCCGAATCGATCCAGTAGATGCAAGTTCATTCAGTGAATTCTAGTACTCGGATCAATCCGTTTTTTGTGCAATCCGGATTGGTCCGGATTTGCTTCTCAATTTTCTTCATTATCTCTTCAAAATCTCATGATTATCTCACATCTTCGTGTCTTCATAACATCCATTTTAGAACTCGTATTTGAACACCATTTCTTCCTACGCGTTCGTAAACTCGAGATCTTTGACTTTCATTGTGGGTCCTCAATCGAATTCCGGTAAAAATGACACTTTTTCCCTTTTGATTCATCTACTTTCTTCTCTCTTGTTTCTCCTAGTTACTTTCTTTCTTTAATATATTAAATACCTGGAAAATCAATAAGAAATACACAAAACTTGGAATACTTGTTAGCAGAAACTGTTAGCAATGATATGACATAAACCAACTCAATTTATGTTGTCCGGAGTAATAAAATCCTCTCAATTAAGGGGTAAATTTGGAAGAATTTATGCCTAATCAAACCCCCCTAACTTAGAACATTGATCATCCCGAGCAATGTAAAAGAATCAAAACATGACCTAACTCTAAAATGGGATAGAACACCTCTTTTGCAGGCGAGCGATTGCCATTTAGCAAATGCAACAAGCCTTTAAACCCCTAGGTTGCCCTAGTAGGACGAGTGGTGTCTCGTGACGGTTTGCAGTGAATATACCCATAAATTCCAGTTAAAGAAAATTCAAAATGCATAAAAATTTTATAATCCAAACTTTTCCAGAAAATAGTCATCTTCAATTCATGTTCAAGAGTCTCAAATCATAGCGCGTGTGTGCGAAGCCAGAAATTTAACCTCGAATTTCCATCAGTAGACCATAGGTTACTTATCCAAAAATTCATTTTGATTTCGAAATCTCACGGGATGCTCTCATAAATGAATCTCTCGAAAGTGTGGCTATTTCTCTCGGTGTGTGTGATATAAAGAGTATATGCATTGGAACCAAGTTCATGCACACAAATAGAAAGATGAAATTTTATGGTAAATGGATCTCATCATCGGATCACGGTTATAGGGATACGGGAACATTGCCTCTTATTTACACTTTTAATCTATTTTCTTTTCTTTTCGTGTTTTAGCTCTCCACGCGGTAATTAATTTTGTAATTTGGACTCGGTTATGACTTTATTGGGTTATCTGGTGTATTAGGTAAAATGGGAGTGATTGGTAATTTCGAAATTGGAAAGTTTTCTTATGATATCTATTAGTGCTTTTTTCGGGCTTTTGCTAATTTTTCTCTTCTTTTTCTATTTTTTACACTTTTCTTTTCTTGCTATTTTTGTTCAGCATTTCTATTCTTTTACCCCCTTTTGTTGCAATTTTCCGACTTAATTTCTGGGACAATTGGGTTTCTTGGGTTATCAAACAAACTTGGAAAAATGTTATTCGACTCAATTTGGGTTTCATAAAGGTTAATTTTGCACGACTTTTTTTGGCCATTATTTTTGGGTGCAAATGAGGGCATATTTCATTGTCCAAAATACTAATCGTGTTATCATATGCATTTCGAGATTAATTTAATTTAGAGACATCTCAACGCATTTTTCGAGGCAACATTGCACACTATTCCCTTAACCGATCAAAGCAAGGGTATTGAGATCGCGATGACTTCTTAGACGCAAAATTTAGAACTTTGAGGTAACCATTAACTCGGATTGATTTATACACTGACAAAACTAATAGGCTCGAATCTTAACAAGTTGGTTAATCCCCACATTAATTCGTTAAGTCATCTATTTTCGCTCAATTTTCATCTTTGGTCAAATTTAAGCTTTTTGTACTATGTTTTTACATTTTGAGACTTTAAACAAAATTTTAATAATATTTTTGAAAATTTTGAATTCTAATTTTTATTTATTTAATTTTGGTTTTTTCGGAGTTTTTCGATTTATTTGGAAATTTCTAGGCATTTTTGAAAATTTGTGAAGTTTTATAAAGACTCACTTGGGAACCCCCCCCCCCCCCCCCCACACACACACACACACTTTAACTTTTGCATTGTCCTGAAGCAAAAAGGACTAAAATCTAACTCAAAGCGAATTAAAAGTTTGAATAAATAAAATGAACAAATATGGAAAATGCAGAATTATATATAATTGGACCAACACGCAGTACAAAGGGAAAGGAAAAACAAACAACCATGTGAGAATAACCAACACCTACACAACCGATTTTCAGAAAAAGCATCACTCGGGCGGGGGGTTGAATCTACCGGGCATGTTTGGATCATATGGGTCATAGAAATATGGCGGTGGTGGTGCATCCATAGTCATCCGATACATATCCTCTTGGATACGGTGCCTCATGTTGGTATCTCACTAGTAAGCCCTTAGGTCGGCTGCCCGATCAGTGTTGTATGGGTTAAGGAACCCATCAAGTCATGATTCGATCGTCAAAAATGCCGATTAATTTCTGCGTTGGTGGGAAAAAAATCAGAATCCGCATCACTATCATAATCAGCGTCACCCTCTCTCATCACAATGTCCTCCTACTTGTCACTATTCTCTTCCTCTTCGACCTCTTCCTCTTCCTAATAATTGTCCCCCTCATTGTCATCACTATCCTCTTGGGCTAAATGGGCTTGGATGTGTGCATGTCGTCTTTCACATATAGTCCGGGTGGTTTCCCCAAAAGGAGTTGGGAGGCGCAAGAAATCCTGGAGGGTGCAATTTCGGCATTGGCTAGCATGGACGTGATGAACCGGGCATAAGGGAGAGGGGTGATGCCCTTTTAATCCGTGGAAGTGAAGAATATGTCCTTATAAATTTAGGCAGCCAGGCTGATGGGGGTGTTGTGGTCAAAGAGGTGATATATGAGGGTGGCTTGCCACGGGCGCATCGCCGAGTTATTGCCCGTTGGGATAATGTTTGCGCACACGGTCTTTTTCAAGTGGGGAAAGAGGGTTTGGGTAAATGTATTGATGTGTGGTGGGGACATCTTTGACATCCAACTTCTGGGTCAGAAGTTTTAATGATAATGGGATGCTGATGTCGCCAATGTAAGCTACAACCACAAGGTTCCTGGTGCGAACAAGTGAGCCATAGAAGGTGCGCACTGCATTGGGACATACCACGTTATAAGGTTCATTGAGGAAGCGATACCAACTCCAGGGCATAAAAAGAGTAGTGACAAAATTAGGCATGTCATTCCAAATGACTTGGTACTCAATTTGGAGTTTGAAAGTTTGGTCGAAGAAATGTTCACACCAACTTTTCTCTTAAAGGGAGCGGTAGCCAGCGGCTCCGTCGCCGAGAATTTTGACGGAATCATATTTTTGGGGAAGTGGTTGGTTGACCATGGTTTCAGGAGTCAGTAGTAACTTTGGACATAAATTGAGGAGAAGGGGAAGAAAGTGAGTAGTGGTATGGGAAATGGGGTCGAAAGAGTGTGGATTTTATAGGTGGGTAGAGGAGAGGGTAAGGTAGAATTTTGATGGAAAAGGGGGAGGTATTTGTAAGAGAAAGGGGTGTTGGGAAGGGTTGGGGACGAAATGGGAGGGAAGGAGAGGTATTGGGTAAGAAGGGGGTAAACTTAGGGAATTTAAAGAGTTGCACGAACCGGATCAATCTGGGTTCCCAGGACCGGACCCATCCGAACCCCTTAATTTTTTTATTTGTATAATTACCAAACTGGACCAATTCGAATGCCCAGGACTGGATTGATCTGGTGCCCAGATCATCTTCAGTTAACCTAGTGGATGGTATACTCCTCTCCTATGACTTTTGGCTAATCCTACCGATGAACGGACACCTTTTTGACATCGTTAAACTCTCACCTAGATGATGGGGGTTCTAAATGCTTGCCTCATAAAGAGTATTGGTTCTTGAATTCCTCTCCTTTTGCTATGTGATCCTACGGACTCCACTATCCTAACCTACGTGCAACTACTATACACAAGAATTCACCCCATACACGTCGGGGGTGCGACGACCTCTAATTCGAGCTCACTCTACCACGTAAACAGGGTCCGACAACCAAATGGTGTCGATATCTTCTATGCATGCCTCAACATATGGCTTTAGGCGCTGTCCATTGACTTTGAATGTGTTCCCCCATTTTGGATCTTCCAATTCTACTACTCCGTGGGGGAATATGCTTTTCACAACGAATGGACCTGTCCATCGGGACCGCAATTTACCCAGAAATAGATGAAGCCGGGAGTTATAGAGGGGTACCTTTTGTCACGGTTCAAACTCTTTCCATAGAATAATCTTATCATGTGCGAATTTCATCCGGGATTTCAAGATCTTGGAATTCTCATACGCATCATTGCGTATCTCCTCTAACTCATTTAATTGAAGCTTGGGGGCTTCACCATCTTTATCCATATCGTAATTTACCCTCTTAATTGCCCAATACGCCTTGTGATCCAACTGAATGGGAAGATGGAAAGGTTTTCCATAAACAAAGAGGAATGGGGACATTCCAAGTGGGTTCTTGTATGAGGTATGGTAGGCCTATAGAAAATCGTTCAATCGAAGGGACATATCTTTCCAGTCATGATTAACGGTCTTCTATAGTATGTGTTTGATTTCATGTTTTTCCATCTTGGCCTGTAAATTCGTTGGTGGGTGATAGGTCATTCCAGCCTTGTGAATAACACCATACTTCGTCATAAGTTTTTCGAATGGCTTGTTATAAAAATGCGTACCGTTATCACTGATTACCGCTTTAGGTGCACCGAAGCAAGAGAGTATGTGTTCATGCAGGAACTTTATCACCACTTTATTGTCATTAGTCCTGGTAGCTATAGATTTCCCCCACTTATAAACATAATCTACCACGACTAGGATGTGTAGGACCCAAAGGATGGGGAAAAGTGCCCATGAAGTCAATACCCCAGCAATCCAAAACCTCAATGATGACAATCTGGGTCAATGGCTTCATGTCTCGTTGGGTAATCACCCCTATCCGTTGACATTTGTCGTAAGATTTCAACAATTATTGACATCCCAAAACATCGTGGTCCAGTACAAACAACTTTGGACAATTTTAGCGATTGTCTTTTTCACGGAAAAGTGGCCTCCACATGCTTCTGAGTCACATAATTAGATGACTTTTGGAATTTCGTCAACTGGCACGCATCTTCAGATGATTTGGTCGGTGCCATATTTAAAAAGGAATGGATCATCACAGAAAAACATGCGCGATCAAGTGATGATCCTCTTCTTATCTTGTGGTGTCAAATCGGGAGGGACGGCTCCCGTGATAAGATATTTCACTATATCCGCAAACTAGGGAAAAAAGTTGGAATCTCGTCTAGGAAATACTCGTCTATGGGTGTAGGATCACTAGGTACGTCTGACGAAAGCCGGGATAAGTTATCGGTGATGAAATTTTCTACTCCCTTTATATATTTAATGGAGAGATTAAACTCTTGTAGGAGTAGGATCCACCTTATGAGGCGCGACTTTGCATCTTTCTTCGCAAGTAGATATTTTAAATCTGCGTGGTTGGTAGAACAACTGATGGGGGAACCGATATGAGAAGGCCGAAACTTGTCAAGAGCAAAAAATACCGCTAGCAATTCTTTCTCCGTGGTGGATTAGTTGAGTTGTGGTCCACTAAGAGTACGGCTAGCATAGTAAATGACATGATCCTTGTTGTCTTTTCTTTGGCCCAAAATAGCCCCTATCGCATAATCGATAGCATAAAAAAAAACTCGAATGGTAAGGACCAATCCAGAGCTTGCATTATGGGAGCGGACACAACCATGTTTTTTAATTTTTCAGAAGCACTTTGACATGCTTTTGTCCACTCAGAAGGGGTGTCCTTCATAAGAAGGTTGCTTAAGGGTCTAGCGATGGCCCTAAAGTCCTTAATCAACCTTCTATAAAACCCTACATGGCCCAAGAAGGAGCTCACATTTTTAAGCGATTTTATTGGGGGTAAATCATCTATGACATCAATTTTTTCTCTATCAACATCGATCCTTTGGATGACACGATGTGGCCAAGAACTGTACCCTCAGTTACCATTAAATGTAATTTATCCCAATTCAGCACTAGGTTCTTTTCCACACAACAAACTAGTACTTTCTCAAGATTGGATAGACATAGGTCGAAAGTGGTGCCAGAAACACTAAAGTCATTCAAAAAAAACTCTAGCCCTCTCTCAACCATGTCAGTGAATAATCTCAACATGCACCATTAAAAGGTTGTCGGTGCATTACACAAGACAAATGGCATACGTTTGTGGGCAAATATTCCAAAGGGGAAAATGAAAGTTGTCTTCTCTTGATCAAGTACATCTAGCTCAATTTGGTTATATCCGGAATAACCATCTAGGAAGCAATAGTAAGGGTGGCTCTCTACCCTTTCAATCATATGATCGATAAATGGCAAGGGGAAATGGTCTTTCCTAGTTCCCGCATTTAGTTTTCGATAATCAATGTAAACGCGCCACCTAGTGGTGGTATGTTGGGGAACTAATTCATCTTTATCATTTTCGATCATAGTCATGCTTGACTTCTTCGGGATGACTTGAATAGGGCGCACCCACTTGTTATCCGATAGTAGGTAGATAATCCCGGCATCCAATAATTTTATAATTTCATTCCTCACCACATCTTTTATTGTGGTATTTAGCCTTCTTTGCATTTCTCTCGAGAGCTTAACATCCTCCTCGATGTGAATCTTATGGATTCAAATTAGAGGGTTTATCGACTTTAGATCATCTATACACAAACCAAAAGCACTTTGTTGCTTCCTCAAAATTTTTAGGAGTTTACCCTCCTACTCTTCATCTAAGCTAGAGGAGACAATAACAGGAATTGTACCACCCTCTCCTAGGAAAGCATATTTAATGTTGGATGGTAGTTTCTTCAAATTTAGAGTCGGGAATGTGTCGCTGGAGGGCACCATGCATGCCTCCCTTGGCGGTAACTCTTCGAATTGATAAACCCAGTTAACATCTCTCGCGTCCTCGTTCGATGCTCTCTTATCTAGTAAGCCTCTCAACTCCTCTATCTCCCTCTCAAACTCAGTGTAATATCCCTCACTCTCGTGACTAGAATCTAGGAAAGCTTCTAAGGCATCTCCATAATAATTTTCCTCAAAGTCCTCTTCTACGATCTCATCAATTAAGCTCACCGCGTGAAGATCACCTTCTTCCCCTGCATGTTGGGCTTTGTTGAAGATGTTTGTTTCTAAATTCATATTCCCAAAAGTGAGTTACATCTGCCCATTTTGAGTATTGATCAATGCGTTAGCTGTAGCTAAGAATGGACATCCAAGGATGATGGTAACATTATTTTTTTAGGCGAAGGAGTGCTCCGTGTTCCTAATGACAAAAACTATCAGGAAGTAGAAAGTGTCCACTTGGACTATCACGTCCTCAACTATAACCCTCGGTATCTTCACGATTTGATCCGCTAATAGGAGAGTGATCCTTGTGGGCTTAAGGTCACCTAGATCAATTTGCCTATAAATTGAGTAAGGGGGGATATTGACACTCGCCCCCAAGTCGAGTAAGGCCTTTTCGAATTTATTTTCTCCAATGTTGAAGGAAATGGTTGGTGCACCCAGATCTTTAAATTTAGGTGGGAGATCGTTAAAAAGAACTGAACTCACGTTATGAGCTAGGAACACATTTTTCTTTACCTTCATCCTCCTTTTGATAGTCAATAAGTCCTTTATGACTTTTTCATAGGCTGGAATTTGCCTTATTGCATCAAGGAAAGGTAAGTTCAATTTCACGTTCTTAAGGACTTCTAGCACTTCCGTATTTATGGTCCCTTTACGGGAGGGAACAAATCTTAGAGGAAATGGCACAGCGTAGGATGGATTTACAAATACCTCGGGCTCACTAGTGTTTATTTTGTCACTCTCGTCCAAGGAGATATCTTCGACCTCTTTTATGTTAGGAGAATTCTCCTTGTCTTTCAAAGTGTCATGTGGGTGAGGTGATAAGTCAACAACTCTCCCACTACGAAGAGTGATTACAGCTTGACACTGTTCCTAATGTTCGATGGATGTGTAACTAACGCTAGTTTGACCTTGGGGAGGTCTTTGGCCCTGGGAAGGAAACTTTCCCTTATCTTGAATACTCAATGATGATTACAACTTGGAGATGTTCGCATTCATGTCGGCAAACATGCGATCATATCTAGCATTGTTTCCACTCTGAGAATTTATGAACTGGTTTATTGTATCCTCAAGGTTCCTCTGAGGTGGAGATACATATGGAGTTGGAAATGGTGGTTCTTGTTCGTATTGAGGAGGTGGTGAAGGTGGGACAACCTGTGAATGTGGGTTCATCACAGCTTGTGGTTGTCCATAGTTAAAACCAATATGGTTTCTCCACGAAGGGTTATACGAGTTCCCATACGGGGAATTACAACTCCCCTTTAATCATCATATAGCAAACACATGACGGTGTGCATGGCCTTATAGGCAAAAATCATTGGGCATGCTTTTGTGTAATGGAACGCCTCACAGATAGAACACACTTTTTCTTTCGACCCACGGCTAGATCCCGAGATATCTCTCAACCGACCATAAAACCACTCTTTTATATCTCTCTAAAACTAATCAAATTGATTGTCTATTAAGGTATTACTATCCAAATGGTATAGACCGGATGCAGTTGGAGGAATAGATGTTTGTCTTGGCCAAGCTTGGGTATTATGATTGGAGGTGTCCCCTGCTTGAGTAGTCTCTGTTCCATACTTAGGATGGGCCTCAGCATCGTATGAGTTTAAATCCCAAAAAGGTCTGTCACACATTATTTGCACAAGTTGTTTTGAAGCTATTGTCAACCCATTATGGAAGAAATATATCACTAGGTGTTTGTCAAAACCATGATGGGTGCATGCACATACTAACTCTTGGAAACATTCCCAAAACCTATGAAAAGACTCATTATTGTGTTATCGGAAAGTTTGGATTTGAATTGTGGCAGAATTGGTCTTGTGTTGTGGATAGAATTTTGAGATAAACGTAGACTTCATATATCTTCGGGAAGTGGAGGAGTTCAGGGGTAAAGACCATAGCCAAGTCTTGGCTTTATCATATAAGGAAAAAGGAAAAATCTTTAGGCAAATGGTATCCTACGTGCAAGCTTGATCACTAAATGTGTCACGCACCTCATCAAACTCACGGATATGCAAGTATGGTTTCTCCAAGTCCACTCAGGAAAAAGTAAATCTTTCATGGGACGATAGGGTAAATCTCCCTATCCAGTACCGAAACTCGCCGCGTCAGACATCGCACTCGCTCTCTCTTCAAATGGCTCGGTATACTCACACGGTGTCCTAGATGTGTGACTTTAAGTTTGACTTAGGGTGTAACTACTTATGGAGTTCTCATGAGTAGGAAGTGGAACCCATAATTGTGGAACGCGAGGTGTGGGGGGGCTTTCAGAGTTATACTCAACAATCGAGTTTTCGTGGATTCTGGTTGGAGTTTGGGTACGTTCAGGATTTTGCATTAAAGGTTTTGAAAGATGAATTTTTTTATTTATTTTTTTATTTTTTTTATTATTTTTTTTGGATTGTTCGCAAAAGTTTTAGATTTACTCGATCTAACCTAAGTCTGCCTAAAATTTCCCCAGCAATGGCACCAAAAACTTGACGCGACCACAAATATGTCTAGTGTGCGTTCTCTATAGACTCGAGTGCAAGCCTGTCGCTCAAGTAATAATCCTATAAGTCGGGTATCGATCCTCAATGAAACATGATGAATAGATTCATAACGACATTGAAAAGATGGAGAAATCTACCTTTGACTCTAAAAAGAAAGAAAAGGTGATTTGGAGTGTGAAACAATTACGACTAAATGCAAATTTGAAAATGATTACTAATGAAATCACGACTAAATGAAATGCAATGACTCTAATTAAACGAAAAGCTAATGACAATTTGACTAAAACTTTAACTCTGAAATGGGAAAAATAGGTCGGGTTACACTCCCCCACACCCCAGTAATTCCCTTCGTAGGATACTATCTTCGGACTTAAAACTTTAAACGAACTCGGTCTTTAGTACTCCTAAGTATTACATATATGAGGAATCGTAGCCCGCACGGTATGTACGCAAAGGACGAGTAAAGCGGTGTCACATTAATCAATACTCGCGTCGCATACTTAAGCATCCCGGTTACCTAGAGAAAACGAGATTAATTGTCTTATAACGTTTGTACCAGTTATACGACACGATTCATCGAAGACTATAATTCAAATTTATATTTCCACTCTCGTGAATTACATCGGGTGGGGTTCAGGCACTCCAACCCTTAAAGAGTTAGCCGTACATATAAAACGAGGATAAAAATGGTTTTAATAAAAGAAAACATCTTAATTAACGACTTAAGTTTAAGAAGAATGAAGTTACTAACTAATGAATTAACTACAACAATAATGAAAGTAAGAATTGGAACAAATTTACTTCAATTTGCAGAACTTAAATCAAAGCAACAAAAAAACTAGGGTTTCTTGTTGTTCTCTCCTCAAAACTAATTACAATGCTTCTCTGAAATGAATTATAAGCCTCCTAATGTCTGGGAGGAGTTGGAAATTTATACATTATGAAAAATACAGGAGTTAGAGTCGTGCAAGACTCTAGCTTGAAGAAGACAAGTCAAAATCTCGAACCCCGATCCGGTCAGGATATATCGGATTGGTCTGGGTGATAACCGGATCGATCCATTTTATATTTCATCCGAATTGGTCCGCTAAATAGGTTTTATGCAGAAATCTTTGAGGGCCGGATCGATAGCTTTTTTTAGGAGGCCTGGATTAGTCCGGTAGACACAGCTTTATTAAGTGAATTCTAGTACCCGGATCAATCCATTTTTGTGCCATCCGGATTGGTCTGGATTTGCTTCTCAACTTTATTCAGTTAATTCTAGTACCCGAATAAACTCGGATTGGAATTTCGTTTCTTCCTACGCATTCGTAAACTCGAGATCTTCGAATTTTATTTTGGATTCTCTACTGGATTCCTGATAAAATTTATGCTTTTGCCCTTTTGATTCGTCTTCTTTCTTTTTTCTTTCTTCTCCTGGTTTCTTTCTTTCTTTCTTTCATATATTAAATACCTGAAGAATCAATAAGAAATACACAAAACTCAGGATACTTGTCAGACGAAACTGTTAGCAATGATATGAGATAAACCAACTCAATTTATGTTGTCCGGAGTAGTAAAAGCCTCTAAATTAAGGGGTAAATTTAGAAAAATTTATGCCTAATGAACTAACCTAATGATGTTTCCTAGGACTGTGTGGTTGAAGAAACCCCTGTATGATAACCAAATGTTGTATCAACTAAAGGGTCAGCATTTTCTTCCTCATTAATTGACCCTAGTTTAGATAATTGGTTAAAGTCTAAAAATCCCTCTGATTCCGTTGCACGAAAATCCTATGAATTTTTCATTGTTGCTAAAATCCCCTTAAATGTCACTAAACCCTTTTATTTTGAGTTTGCTAAAAGGACTCCAGAAGTTTCTTTCAAACCAAATGCATAGTTTATAATCCGACCCCCCAACCGCCACCCACCCCAAATGAATAGAGATCCCAAAAGTTGGGCACAGGAACCAATGAGGTTAAAATTTAGCTATAAACATACAATAGCTCAAATATACTCTAACAATTAAATATAATTACTGTTGGACATATTAAAAAACTTGTAGTATAATAAGTAAGTAAAATTTAAACAAACCTAGTTTGTGTATGTACATTTCACCTATAAAACAAAAACGTATCAAAACAAAAAAATATATAGTAACTAACAGATCCATGTCATATATACTCACAATTAACTACGGTAACCATTAGACATATTAACAAACATGTAGCATTCTAAATAAGTAAAATTTAAAAAAACTTATTTTTGGGTAGGTACAATTCCCACCTAGTAAATAAAAATATATTAAAATCAGAAAACATATAGTAACTAACAGATGCCGGTCATATATACTCTTCCCCCCCAAAGATACAAACCAGCAGAAATGAGCTATAGTTTCATCATCATAGAAATGTATAATCCACCCATGAATAATAAAAAAATACACATCGAGGAATAATGAAACAAACAAATACACATCCTTATTGGCACGCCTCCATTCATACCTGTCAGGGTCAGCTTGTATGTTGTTAAACACAACCTATGACAATCTCAAGTAACACAAAAGTTCTCCTTGGAAACAATCGAGTGAAACAACCTACACAACATCCAATATGAAGATATGAAGTTAGGAATAAATAGATCATCGTTGGGGCATTTACTCAAACAGATAGGATTCAATTCAACACAGAAAAATAGTGATCAGATATCTAACATACCATTAATGATCTCATTCATCAAATAAAAAGCATTGGAAGATTACCTGACCTGAGGAAAAAACTATTCAAAAAATATCAAAAGAAGTGGATGGTATGTCAAGAAGGGGGAAACCATGGATGAAAAAATCTCTAAATAAACTATTGATGAACCCAAACAAATAATACCTAAAGATATTAGACTTTAAAAATAAAATAGGATCTTTAAACAAATTGAAATCTGATTAGTGTAAGCATTTCACATGTGACAAATTGAAATCATTTAAAAAAAAAAGAAGGAATGAACATATTATTTAAAATTACTACCATGTTAGATAACCATTAAACACCTCATGTGTTAAAAAAAACATATATTTTATGACATGTATAACCAAAAGTGAACCACCTGAATGTCTAGAGAGAGCACACACAATCGGATTCCTGTGTAAATCAAACTGGATTTGAACGTAGTTTTATCCAACATTCAAACCACCTGAATGATTGAACCCACCAATGTTTAGGCCACAATATATTCTATTAATTTCTATTGTAAACATGTGAACAATCAATTACAGATAGAAATGATTATTGAATGTATACGAAAATAATAAAAACTTCAAATCCATATACAGAAAACGCTAACAAAGAAGATCTACATAATAAAAGTGAAAAATCACACCCTATAACTGTGCATGAGAGAGAGAGAGAGAGAGAGAGAGAGAGAGAGAGAGAGAGAGAGAGAGACGCATGAGGGTGTGAGAGAAAGAGACGCATGCGGGTGAGAGAGAGAGAGCGCATACCATGGGATGGGGCACGGGAGGGAATGCTGTGCAGAGACTATTGGGGGGGATGGGTTGAAAGGAAAGGGAAGAGAGAAATTGGGGAGTGAAGTAAGTGGATGAAGGTTTGGGGTGAGAGTGTGTATAGCAGGTGTTCACGAAAATATTCCTAACTTTGAATTGAAGTGTAAATTTGATAAATAAAAAAAGAGGGGGAATCAAAGATGTAAGGGACAAAAGAGGCATTACATGAATAAATCATATTGATGACATCATCGATCACTCTTATGACATACATAAGTTTCCTACTTTATATATATATATATATATATATATATATATATATATATATATATATATATATATATAGAGAGAGAGAGAGAGAGAGGTGAGATACGTATAGCTATATTTTACTTATGGGTATGTGTGCGTCGAATCAGATGTAATGGCATCGAGTTGTGGTATAATATGGGTAGGCGTATGATGGTCTTCTTTACCTATGAGGATTTAGATTAAGACGTTGATGCTTTTTAAAATTTTGAGGATGAAATTCTTGTTCAAGTTGGAAAGACTTTGATACCCTATGTTTCTGGATAACCATATTAAATAAATTAAGTTTATTATTTAATTAAAAAGATTAATTTAGATGGAATTTAAGTAAATTAAGAGTATTCAATTAATTTGAATTTAAAGATTTTTGACAATTTATTTTAATATTTTAGGGTTTATGTAATTATAGAGTAGATTTTTGTAAAAATTATTAGTGAATTTGACTCCTTTTCATTACTAAAAATCCACAAAAATAATTTAATTTGTGCTTGCGCATTTCAATTTAGAAAGTTTTAAAGATTGACGAAAAATATTTTATTCTGGTGTAAAAAAAAGAAGGAAGGTTTGTGCCAATATTGTTGCATGGGTATGTCTTTTGTGGGCTGATTAGTTGTGTGGGTTTGTGGGTTTTGTAATACTTCATATTTTCGTGCATTATTTAATGGTGAAAATTAACTATGTTAGCTTGCTGTGATGTGCTATATCAATATTAATATTTTATATGAGGTGTGAAATTCATATGTGAAGTTGAACATAATATGTGGCAATGCACTAACTAAACATTAGGAGTGACTTAGAATTATGGATGACTATGTAATGGTTGGGGATTAGGTATCGATGGTTTCCTTATTAGGATTATCTCACCGATTGTGGAGTAGATTCTTATAATATCAATTCATGTGGAATTAATTAATAATTGGATTTTAATTTATTTTACTCATACTAGTTTAAAACTTAAATTAATGAGATAATTAGGTTAATAGAATTTGTCAAATTTCGTGTTGAAGTTTGGGACATGTAGAAAGTCAATTTTTTAGTTGAAATATTCGGTTTTGGGTCTATAGTACATGTCTTGGGTGAGATTTTGGGCCATTAGGTATTTGGGCTCATTGTATTGAGTTCCATATGGGGCCTAAGGCCAATGTTTTCGGAAGCTTGTTAAATAGGTTATTAGATAAACCTAATTTTTCACTTTAGAAATTTGGATAGAACCCTAATGATAAGGAGAATAGGTACATGGGTTGGAAGAGAATTTGGGGGATTTGGGGATTGATTCCCTAATCAATCCATAAGAAAGTTTACTTTCATTAGAAATTTAATTAAGTTTGTGCTTTAATGGTAATACTTCATTAGAATATAAATTTAATCCATTGAATCTGATATTAATCCAATTATATCTTAATTTTGTAAGTATATTAACTACATAATTAAGCCTTAATCTTATGTTAATGAATTAATGTCATTTTTATGAGAAATCCTTAAATCAATCCCGGAATTTGTATTAAATGTACTTGAAAACATTGTATTTGCATTCTAATAGTTAATACCTACCCAAGACCTATTGTCATTAGATTAGTTGATATGAAATCATGGTTAATTAACCCATTCTTATAAAGAACGTGAAGCTAAGGTTTGATTAATGAAATATGATATTTCATCATTAAAATGTGTTATAGTCATCCAAACTTTGTAGAAATGGGATATTAATAGTCTTACATGATTATATATGAAGGAGATGGGTTGTTATTTTTGTATAATGGCTTCTAGGACAATTTGGGATGAGTTTGGGCATCCATTACCATGTTGGTGCGAACTTAAAAGTTATAGGGGTGAATCGATTCGAGGTCTGAGACTTTGAGAACATAAATGGTTATAACTTATGACTTCAAAATCGGATTGACTGTTGGTCAGAAGCAACAAAAAGATAAGTTGATCCTATATATTTTGGTGTTGTGATATCATTCAAATAATGGAGTATAAATTGACTCAATTTCCCTTAAAGATGAACATAATTCTAAACATTCCTACAATACACCCAAACCTCATGTCTTGCATGTCAAACACGTATAAAAGCTCAAATAACCCTTGGAAAATATGAGAATGTAATTATGACTCATTGAGTAACGTAATGGGTGATTTATAATGCTCTTCAAAATATAGGTAGGGGTGATACTTACTTTAGGGTCCTTGGGTTCAAGGTCTAGATGTGGGATTAAGAATACTGAGAGATGCTAAAAGAGCGTATAGACCTTGTGATAGTCTTAAACACATGTGTAACCCAATAATTAGAGTAGTTCTTGTTTAGAATTATCCTTATTATTATTAGCTTAGATGATAATTAAATATTGAGTGCCATGGGATTTTAGGCCAATTTGTATATGATCAATCATAGTTAACGTGTGTATTAGATCACAATTATAAGTGACTTATATGTAATCGAATTGAGCAGGATTTTTACTTATTTGTTTACCTTTTTACCTGACTTGTATGCAATCATACCAAGGCAGTGTGTGTGCTCGTGGGGGAAATAATTGGAGGGATTTTTATGGGAAGTGTATGATGTTAACCATGACAGTACCCTGGTGATGAGACGGGTTTTACCTTGGTCCTCTTACCCCAGATCCTATGGCTGACGTACCCGTGTCCATGAGTGAGGAGAATATATGGGAATTGTATTGTATATATGTGGGTATAGAGGATGTGCGATATGATGGGAATGCGTAGTTTTTATATATTTCTTAGGCTTTGAGGTCATACGTTCAGGATAGTCTATAACTATACCTAGTACGCACGAGTAATCCCTGATGGTAATAAGGATATGCTTTCATACTTTTACTTTTGGTGTTGATCATATACCTTATTGGGGATTGATATATTTGAAATAACACATTTCAACAATGGATCTTCATTTCATCAAATAACCAAAAGAGGTCAAACCTAAAACTAAGTATAAAGAATAAACCTAGAGTTTAGAAGAAAATAACTTTGCGACTCGGGTTGCAATTCGATTCGGAGAAAAAAATTATTGATTATAACATGATGTCTTGTTTTCGATATTCTAGTGCATGATCCTCCCCGAAGTTAGGTAGGTATGTGGGAACCTTTTGAGATAAAATCTCTTACTTATGATTGAGATATGGTGGTCTCTCTCTATACCTCTTCACAAAAATGTGAATAGTATTTTCTCTCACCCCTTACAAACACTAATGATGAATAAAGCCCTTTCTTACACCTTTATATACAAGTACAAAAAGTTATTTTGGGCCAAACTTGATTACTTGATAGGATGGCCCTAACTACTTGGGTATATGAACTATACAAAGGAACCAAGACAAATAATTAATTTAACTTCCATATAAAAACTAGAAAATGCCAAATTATAATTACCATGATTTGTTTTCTTTCTATATTTAATCTTAATTAATTCCATAAAATAACTCTCAATGTACTCTAATTTAATTATATTAAAAATCGCTTGGATATAATGACTCCTTAATTCCAAAGTTGATTATGGTATATAATATGATTTCCCACGGTAAGATTTCTATATCCTCTTGGTTAAATCAATTTGCTACTAGTTGACTTTAACCAACATCTAATCAATTACTTGATTCTCGGAATTAACTTATTTTTCTACTCCACCGGATTATAAGTAATCCACTGACCAGGGTTACTGGTGGAAAGAAATTTTATATGTAAATAAGGGGGTATCAAAACCAAGGTATCCCTTGATGCGAATTCCTCTGGAATAAGATCTCAAACCTACTTACATAATTTTCACCCAGTATGCTGGGATCATTTGATTTAATCTTAGATTAAATTGCACCAATTGGAATCAAAGCCAAAATCACATAATTATTGCAATCGTCATAATTCTCGATATTAAGAATATACGCACCCTTTGGAAATGGTGTGAGATTACTTGATTATAATCAAGGCAACCGTTAAACTCTTATCTCATGGGTGGTCATGTTTCATCCATTTCTGAGATGTATGAATCATAATCCTCTATTAAACTATCACATAAGTTCTCATACTATTAGACAAGTTCTCGTAGTTTGAGATAAACTACTAGCCTTACATTGCAACCATTCTAATAGAATTTTAAATCCCTATCTAGGTTGTGAACTTTTCAATAGTGCTATAACCAGAATTTCAATCTCCTTGTGATCAACCTGAAGTCGACTCACAAGAATTCTTATTTAGCTTTATTGACCGACATATATATATATATATATATATATATATATATATATATATATATCATTCTCATAAACCATATTCTCATTTTAAAATGAATAAACAATCCTTTGTTAATCAATAATAAAATGTTTATATATGGTTTTTAAAATAAAGTCCAACTATATAATACATGTATCCATGCACTTGACTCACAATCCTTCTACATAACTACTAAAAGTACCGTCTAGTAAGCTCTTTGTACGAGGATATTCAAAGTTTTCTTCAGTTTTAATCTTGGTCGCGACGATGTCACTCCTCAGCATGATCTTCTAGAATCAAGTGATACTTGCGCTCATGTGCTTCTCTCTCTAATGAGTCCTTGGTTATTTTGACTTTACAAACACACCGTCATTTCACAATAAAGTTTAATGGAGGATTTTACTAAAAGAACCACACCTAAGTCACTTTTTGAGCAAAAAAAAAACTATTTTTCTGCCCTTTAGGCAATAATATACTCCACTTCTATGGTCGAATCAGTTATAAATGATTGATTGATACTCCTCAAACTTATGACTCCAACTCCAATGGTAAACACAAATCCCGAGGTCAATTTTCTTACATCCTTATTCGACTGAAAATATGAATTTGTGTACTTAACAGTTACTAGACTCTCTCACGAGTAAACCAATGCATAATCTATAGTCATATTCAAGTACTTGGGAATGTGGTTCACAGCAGTTCAGTATCATCATCTAGATTAGAATGGAATATGTTGACCATGCCAACATCATAACAAATATCGGTTCTTATACAAACCATAGCATACACGAGGCTGCCACTTTCGAATCATGAGGTATATACCTCATCCTCTTTATCTAATCGGGTAACTTATGACATTGATTCCTAAATTAAGTAATTCCATGCTTGAAAGGGGGAAACACTTTCTTAGAATCATGCATGCTAAACCTTATGAGCACGGTGTTAATATAAGTTTCCTGGAATAATCCTAACTGATAGTACAAATATAGCACCCTACCGCGAAAGGTATATTACACTGCATATGCTTACATGCCGCGACCCCTATCAACATAGGGTACGGCCCCTACTAAACTCGGTGTGCATCCGTACCGAATATAGTGTGTGTCTGTAACAACCCGCCTAATAAGATACCGGGCGATCACTCCAATATTAAATTAAAACAGGAGTCACATATGGATCATCCTTAGCATCACTGTCGAAAATCCATTTAATTACTAATATCCTATTAGGTGGCCGTTAAAAACTTTTACTTAACTACTCTTTTTAACGAATAAATTGCAACATCCACAATTAAATGCGTAATGAACTGAAATGAAAATGAAAGGAACTAAAATAACCGAACACTCGGTCCAAATATACAACCATATCGAATGCTGTACTGAAAGAATAAATAAATGCAATTGAGCCATTGGCTCGAAAGTTTATACAATATCTCCTATCTAGAGTACAAGGAAGGAAACGTCTACCGATAACCTGCAAGCATCCACAGCTGCTGCAGCAGACGTCTGACTCGAAAGAATTTCCATCCAGGCGTCCCTGTGTCTGGACACCTATATATACATAGTATAGAGAAAGAAAGGAGGGTAGACAAACGGGTCAGAGCCCGAATGTTTAGAAAATATTTTGCAAGTGCATAAATGCTTTATTTTTAGAAAAATAGTTTTATCACATATTTAAATTGGTATCGCCCTCTCATGAGATACCCCTCACCTCTCCTCTAACAGTGCACACCTAGCGCATCCTTATAAACATCCTAGTCAAGATACCCTGCAAAACTAGTCTAATACCCAACCACTATCTAACCTAGATAGTCAAACAAATGTACTAAGGGCTAGACTTCACTTTAATCTCGACGATATGCCATGTTCGTGCGTGGGGTGTCTCGCGAAGCGAAATCCAAACAAGGAACCCCCCACGATACACTACTATGCAGCAAGGTCGATCTTTGAGATCCGCCAGTCCCTCAGTACAGAAAGATATATAATATATATACCATAGACATTTAATAATAATAGAGCACTAAGGATTAAACTTCTCCCCAGTCTCAACACAGTGCCATATTCGTGCGTGTGGTGTCTCGCGAAGCGAAATCCAAACAAGGAACCCCCCCGATACACTACTATGCGGCACGGTCGATCGTCTGGATTCATCAGACCCTCGGCACTCGATTTATACATATACATACATCTACAATATACTTCCGGATAATATAAATATCTCCCAGACTGAGGATTACTTGATACATAAAGTATTTAAAAATACTATCCTTTTCATTTCAAAAACTTCCATTTCCCTTCTCATATCCAGGAAATGTATTTATAAAATCCAATTCATTATCATGAATTGCTTTAACAAACCATATACTTTTTGAAAACCAATTTTATTAACATAAAAACCTTTTCCTTTATCAATTATCCCATTTCCCTTTTTGTACTCAGCAAATGTATACAAAGACATTTTCATTATCATAAAAATGCTTTGATCAAAACATATGCTTCCACATCCCTTCTTCCATCCGGGAAGTGTTACCGAAGCCAATTTGTATATAACCCATTTCCCTTCCTATATCCAGGAAATGTAATTAAAGCAAATCCATTATTATGAACTGCTTTAATATAAACGCGTTCTAAGACCGCCCGTCCGTATTTCTCCACTGTGCGCGCCCCTAAATGGCTATCATCTTCCAGGGCCTCCAAGACAACCTGGGATCCTATATCGAAAGATGTCGGGAAGCGACCATGTGCCTGCGGGATAGTCAAGACCACACCCGGAATCTCCTAACCAGCGCAGAAAATATAACAACAAACGCTCACATGGCCTATAGGACTATATCCACCCTGCATCATTAGCCAGGGGGCTTCACCATACGAACGCAACTTCCCTTATGATAGCGATTTAGAGAGGTGTGTAATCCATATTTTATTAATTATGAAAAACATTTATTTTTTTCATTTTGAAAATATTCATTTTTATATTTTCAAAATCATTTACATCATATCATATATACTTTAATCACATAGTATATACATATACCATATATTCATCCTCGAATGTACATAAATGGCCATATTTGCCAACTATATATAGCGATGACCATTAATCCCAAAGATTCCCTCGAGGAATCATAACCATGCTTTCATATAAGCATGATACTAAACCCAAAGTATTTCCTTACTTTGTTCAATACTAATTACCTCAATCATCTCTTAAAGGTTCATTTATCCTCAAAACCCTTATTTAGGAATCCCCATAAAAATCCCAAATGGTAATTCAACTCCCCATACTCTTAAGGGGAGAAAACTAGAAATTCTGACCTAAGCGAATCGATTTGCCCCTTTAGCGAATCGATTCTCGAATCGATTCGGTTCCCAATCCGAATTGATTCGGAAAGTATTCTGCAAATAGGTATGTAAATGGCGAATCGATTCGGTCTGTACCCGAATCGATTCAGCCCATTGTAGAAACCCAATTTCCTTTAGGCGAATCGATTCGGCCTGTACCCGAATCGATTCGGCCAGTTCGAGGGCTACAGTTTGGGCGATTTTTCAATCTCCAAAATACCCAAAATTCAATCCAATATCCATTTAAATCCTAACTTGGTTTTATTACTACAAACCCAAAGTTTTTATATCTCCTCAAATTCTTTAGAGGTCCTAACAACCCTTTTGAGAACCCCTAATATCTATCTCCAATAAGTTTTAACTAATGATTTTGATCTCGGACAACTTTCCGTAGAAAAATCACTATAAATCAAAAAAAAATCAGAAAAATACGTGGTCGGCGCCCACGCGACCGCGTCGAAAAGATATACAATTTTTATTTTTTGACCAAGAGCCGAATCGATTCGGATTAGGGCCGAATCGATTCGGAAAGCCCGCTGCTCACTATTCATCATCATCTCCAACGATCCCAAACCTCCATTAATACCCCTCCAAGCTTTTTATCGCCTCAGCCAATGTCCTACAACCTCAACCAACTATAGATACACATATATTAAGGGCTCTAAACATCCTAGAACCCTAAATCACCAATTAATTTTAGGTTAAAACCTAAGTTCCACAAATTGAAACATTATTGGGGTTTTAATTGTTTTAACTCCCAAAAACCCGTTTTATCCACGAAAACCCAACCCAAAGCATATGCGGTTTGTTTATACCAAACTACGATATGAGATTTATGCTCAAAAGTAAATAAAGCAAGTAAACACTTGCCTCGTGGATAAAATCCGACGACCTCGAGCCGAATCCCGCGGAGTTTGGCCGGAACCTCCCCTTTCTCCTCTTTTTCTTCCTCCTCTCTCTCTTCTCTCTCTTTTCTTTCTTTTCTTTCTCTTTTCTCCCTCTCCTTCTCTTTATAAAGAAAAAAAAAGGGGTTATACCCTTTAAAACCCAAAAACGACTCTTTTACACATTTACGAGTTACTTTTACCTCTAAAATTTCCCGAAACTCAATTTCGACAATCGGACACTCTTTTCCGACTATCTCGGCCATTCCGAGAATCATGGCGCAGTAGAAATTCCTATCCGAGGTACTTGACCGCAAATCACTATTCTAACCCAAAATAATTAAATGCGGTGTTCTACTCAAAATCTTACCTCTTTTGTCGCTAAACTCCACGGCGACATATAAATAAAATATTTCGACCTATTGGTCCCAAAATAATTGATAACACCCTTCAAAAATCATTAAATCCTCGAAAATCCCAAAAATCACTATTTCGAGAAATTCTCCAAATTCCAATTTATATCCAATTTTGGAATTTAATCGTCTCCAAAAGGGCGGGTTATTACATACTCCCCATCTTACAACAGAATTTCGTCCTCGAAATTCAGATGTAACCTACACCCTTCTAACTAGGATTACTACAAATCCTAAAACCTCAAGGAAAAAGATACTAACCTAATGGCTCCTAACCATACACTATGCGGCTACCGCAATCATAAAGTGACTTCTAATACGTCACTTAATTCCCATCCTCTAAAATGCCTCTTGGCATGGATTTCAATCTTGTGTACTACTCCTATCTTAGCTAGGCGGTACATCAAACTACCTTACCAAGGTGCCCATACACCTTTCTAACTTGTGCATATCAGCACAAACATTATGAACATCAGACACGCATCACTCTCTCCCAATAAGGGTCTCCTTTCCTCGGTGTAATACTCACCTATGGGTCCTCCGAACCCGCGCATTTCAAAACTCCTAACCTCGGCGCTGCTAATACTAGCGAACCTATATCCTAAAAATGCTACGATCTATGCGTTACCCTACCTACACGAAACTAATATAATCCTAAGTATGTCCCTAGTGCCCAAGGCCTCTCTCAACTCCCGACAATTGCTTGGTTTCATGCGTGGGACGTCTCGCCAAGGCGAAATCCAAACAAGGAACCCTCCCGTTACACTACTCCCTCGCGTAGTCGGTCATCGAGATATAGCGACCTAAGGCACACAATCCGGACGTCCTAAATCCTACTAGGCTAGCCTATGAACGCATTCCTGCTATCTTATCCTTCCGCCCATACAGAAGGAAACCTAATCAAACGAAGTGCCCACTTTTTGTAAAAGTGTCACGTACATAATGCTCAAAGCATACCTTCTCAAAATTTGCCTTCTTATAAAGGCCTGACAATCATCCTCAAATCATTTTCTATAAGTCCTACTCCAACCCAACTATCTGTGGTGAGAGGGCCACTTTAGTGCTTTTCCATAGCACAACATTTCCATAAGTATATTAACATTATGTGGCTCATAGCCTATAGTGGTTCATCCATACTATAAGACCTTTCCACAAGATCAACATCCTTGCATCCCATAACAGCTCTCCACTCCCGACGCCGTTAAAAGTCATGTGTGGAGTGTCTCGCAAAGTGAAATCCAAACAAGGAACCCCTCCACACATTAACCCTTGACTTCGTTGGTTATGGAGTTCTATCATTTAAACATGCAACCGGAATATCCCTATCCCCTAATCCAACAAAAAGGTGATCTGAACTCCTATCTCTAACTAAGAGTCATACCACCCTGCGTCCACACTCATTTTTAAGTCCTTGCGCAAACAATAATGAGATTTATGTTCAGCTTAACGAAAATCCTGCGGCCTTAAATCATATATATAAGGTTGCCATAAACCCAAATCACGATAAGGAAACCTCTTCTCACTGAAGTTCCATTAACCCATAACAAATAAGGTGAACTCAACCTATATCTAGGTGAGACATCGCAGCAATAACCTATTCCTTCGAGGAACCATGGACACGATAGACTTGCCATTCTTAGCCTGCTATCGCTCTGAAAATACACCATAATGTATTAGGCTCCTCATACCACTATGCTCGTATAGACATATAAAACGAGCATCACTAACCAGATATGTATATATATACCATATATCAGCACCCGCCTCTATGGAGAATGAAGAAAAAATAAAACTCTGCTACTGCGGACAACACATAGGCATACATGATATAATGTTATCGATACCGCCATAACTCAAATTACCCACACGATTCTAGGGCTAACTAATACCGCGACTTCATCTATTCACGCCAAGTACTAACACCATATACCTCTGCTGAACCTTAGGCGAATAATTCCCAAAGCTGCATTCTTCTCATCCTGCTGATTTATGGGGACTCACGGTTAGAACTATCCGTAAGATCCCTTTCGAATCCTTACTTCACTGGAAAATCCAACTTTAGTACCACACTCTACTACCATGGCACTATGGTACTCATAACTACTATGATTTAGTAGTCATTGAGATCATCCTTAAGAATTGCCATAGAGAGAATGACCTCTACTAAGGTACTCATCCCAACCTTCTACCAGATGCACCAGCTAAGCCTCACCTCCTGCTGCCATCCAAGCTCCGCACATGATTCTCAAATGAGCGCGCAAAAGATTTCTATAATCTCATAATATGGAAGGAGAACGAAATCTCGCAATAGAAGTCAACAATCCTATTCCTGAGGCTCTATAACAAATCGAGAGCAACGCTGAAAGCGTAGTATGTCCGCACAGATTCCTAAAGACACTAGAACTTGATGCTCTGATACCATCTGTAACAACCCGCCTAATAAGATACCGGGCGATCACTCCAATATTAAATTAAAACAGGAGTCACATATGGATCATCCTTAGCATCACTGTCGAAAATCCATTTAATTACTAATATCCTATTAGGTGGCCGTTAAAAACTTTTACTTAACTACTCTTTTTAACGAATAAATTGCAACATCCACAATTAAATGCGTAATGAACTGAAATAAAAATGAAAGGAACTAAAATAACCAAACACTCGGTCCAAATATACAACCATATCGAATGTTGTACTGAAAGAATAAATAAATGCAATTGAGCCATTGGCTCGAAAGTTTATACAATATCTCCTATCTAGAGTACAAGGAAGGAAACGTCTACCGGTAACCTGCAAGCATCCACAGCTGCTGCGGCAGACGTCTGACTCGAAAGAATTTCCATCCAGGCGTCCCTGTGTCTGGACACCAATATATACATAGTATAGATAAAGAAAGGAGAGTAGACAAACGGGTCAGAGCCCGAATGTTTAGAAAATATTTTGCAAGTGCATAAATGCTTTATTTTTAGAAAAATAGTTTTATCTCATATTTAAATTGGTATCTCCCTCTCATGAGATACCCCTCACCTCTCCTCTAACAGTGCACACCTAGCGCATCCCTATAAACATCCTAGTCAAGCTACCCTGCAAAACTAGTCTAATACCCAACCACTATCTAACCTAGATAGTCAAACAGATGTACTAAGGGCTAGACTTCACTTTAATCTCGACGATATGCCATGTTCGTGCGTGGGGTGTCTCGCGAAGCAAAATCCAAACAAGGAACCCCCCCGATACACTACTATGCAGCAAGGTCGATCTTTGAGATCCGCCAGTCCCTCAGTACAGAAAGATATATAATATATATACCATAGACATTAAATAATAATAGAGCACTAAGGATTAAACGTCTCCCCAGTCTCAACACAGTGCCATATTCGTGCGTGGGGTGTCTCGCGAAGCGAAATCCAAACAAGGAACCCCCCCGATACACTACTATGCGGCACGGTCGATCGTCGGGATTCATCAGACCCTCGGCACTCGATTTATACATATACATACATCTACAATATACTTCCAGATATAAATATCTCTCGGACTGAGGATTACTTGATACATAAAGTATTTAAAAATACTATCCTTTTCATTTCAAAAACTTCCATTTCCCTTCTCATATCCAGGAAATGTATTTATAAAATCCAATTCATTATCATGAATTGCTTTAACAAACCATATACTTTTTGAAAACCAATTTTATTAACATAAAAACCTTTTCCTTTATCAATTATCCCATTTCCCTTTTTATACTCAGGAAATGTATACAAAGACAGTTTCATTATCATAAAAATGCTTTGATCAAAACATATGCTTCCACATCCCTTCTTCCATCCGGGAAGTGTTACCGAAGCCAATTTGTATATAACCCATTTCCCTTCCTATATCCAGGAAATGTAATTAAAGCAAATCCATTATTATGAACTGCTTTAATGTAAACGCGTTCTAAGACCGCCCGTCCGGATTTCTCCACTGTGCGCGCCCCTAAATGGCTATCATCTTCCAGGGCCTCCAAGACAACCTGGGATCCTATATCGAAAGACGTCGGGAAGCGACCATGTGCCTGCGGGATAGTCAAGACCACACCCGGAATCTCCTAACCAGCGCAAAAAATATAACAACAAACGCTCACATGGCCTATAGGACTATATCCACCCTGCATCATTAGCCAGGGCACTTCACCATACGAACGCAACTTCCCTTATGATAGTGATTTAGAGAGGTGTGTAATCCATATTTTATTAATTATGAAAAACATTTATTTTTTTCATTTTGAAAATATTCATTTTTATATTTTCAAAATCATTTACATCATATCATATATACTTTAATCACATAGTATATACATATACCATATATTCATCCTCGAATGTACATAAATGGCCATATTTGCCAACTATATATAGCGATGACCATTAATACCAAAGATTCCCTCGAGGAATCATAACCATGCTTTCATATAAGCATGATACTAAACCCAAAGTATTTCCTTACTTTGTTCAATACTAATTACCTCAATCATCTCTTAAAGGTTCATTTATCCTCAAAACCCTTATTTAGGAATCCCCATAAAAATCCCAAATGGTAATTCAACTCCCCATACTCTTAAGGGGAGAAAACTAGAAATTCTGACCTAAGCGAATCGATTCGCCCCTTTAGCGAATCGATTCGGGTGGGCGAATCGATTCGGTTCCCAATCTGAATCGATTCGGAAAGTATTCTGCAAACAGGTCTGTAAATGGCGAATCGATTCGGTCTGTACCTGAATCGATTCGGCTCATTGCAGAAACCCAATTTCCATTAGGCGAATCGATTTGGCATGTACCCGAATCGATTCGGCCAGTTCGAGGGCTACAGTTTGGGCGATTTTTCAATCTCCAAAATACCCAAAATTCAATCCAATATCCATTTAAATCCTAACTTGGTTTTATTACTACAAACCCAAAGTTTTTATATCTCCTCAAATTCTTTAGAGGTCCTAAAAATCCTTTTGAGAACCCCTAATATCTATCTCCAATAAGTTTTAACTAATGATTTTGATCTCGGACAGCTTTCCATAGAAAAATCACTATAAATCCAAAACAAATAAGCAAAATACGCGGTCGGCGCCCACGCGACCGCATCGAAAAGATCTACAATTTTTATTTTTTGACCAAGAACCGAATCGATTCGGATCAGGGACGAATCGATTCGGAAAGCCCGCTGCTCACTATTCATCATCATCTCCAACGATCCCAAACCTCCATTAATACCCCTCTAAGCTTTTTATCGCCTCAGCCAATGTCCTACAACCTCAACCAACTATAGATACACATATATTAAGGGCTCTAAACATCCTAGAACACTAAATCACCAATTAATTTTAGTTTAAAACCTAAGTTCCACAAATTGAAACATTATTGGGGTTTTAATTGTTTTAACTCCCAAAAACCCGTTTTATCCACGAAAACCCAACCCAAAACATATGCGGTTTGTTTATACCAAACTACGATATGAGATTTATGCTCAAAAGTAAATAAAGCAAGTAAACACTTGCCTCGTGAATATAATCCGACGACCTCGAGCCGAATCCCGCGGAGTTTGGCCGGAACCTCCCCTTTCTCCTCTTTTTCTTCCTCCTCTCTCTCTTCTCTCTCTTTTCTTTCTTTTCTTTTTCTTTTCTCCCTCTCCTTCTCTTTATAAAGAAAGAAAAAGGGGTTATACCCTTTAAAACCCAAAAACGACTCTTTTACCCATTTACGAGTTACTTTTACCTCTAAAATTTCCCGAAACTCAATTTCGACAATCGGACACTCTTTTCCGACTATCTCGGCCATTCCGAGAATCATGGCGCAGTCGAAATTCCCATCCGAGGTACTTGACCGCAAATCACTATTCTAACCTAAAATAATTAAATGCGGTGTTCTACTCAAAATCTTACCTCTTTTGTCGCTAAACTCCACGGCGACATATAAATAAAATATTTCGACCTATTGGTCCCAAAATAAGTGATAACACCCTTCAAAAATCATTAAATCCTCGAAAATCCCAAAAATCACTATTTCGAGAAATTCTCCAAATTCCAATTTATATCCAATTATGGAATTTAATCGTCTCCAAAAGGGAGGGTTATTACAGTGTCCCTCCTCATCACAAGGTGTGGACGTCATCAACATGCCATGGAATTGCCCACTACAGGGTGCGGCACCTTTGTCTCTAGTTTTGCAGGATGTGGCACTCACGTTGTTTGCCTTGTAGGATGCATCCCTCTCCATTACAACTACAGACTTTATGAACGTCCCGTACTCATTGTATGTGGGAATATCTCCTATAAATATAGGACCACAACTCAAAAATTAGGGAGAGATCAATTCCATACACATCTGGGGTAGGTTCTACAGTACCTACTCTCTCTACACAGCCTCAGCATACAACTTGGGAATTGTTCATCCGCATCGAAGCCACCTCTTTGGCACATCGAAATCATCAATCATCATATCCCGATCTGAGACAACATGTTATATCAAGAATGATAATATATGAATGGGACATAATGCCCGAGAAGATGCCTGATTGTCCAAAAGTTGATAATAATCGAAAGTGACGAAAGCAAATATTAGAAGCAGTTATCCAAATTGGACTGCAACATCCCTCGCAAGGGCTTCCAATGCCCGTTCTTAACATTTGGGACGCGTCATTAGCTATAAGGGCTTCCAATGACCGTTATTGGATTTTAGGATGCGTCATTAAGTCGAGAGACTTGTAATATCTAGCCAGGTATGGATTTATATATATCCATAGCTGTGGGTCGATTAATAACATAACCCAGCCCGGGGAGGCTCGAAAATATCCTGTATATTAGATGTGGGTTGCTTAATAACATAACCCAGCCTATGGAGGCTTGAAAGTATCATATATGTTAGCTGTGGGTGTCTTAATAACATAACCCCTCCTGTGGAGGCTCGAAAGTATCCTATATGTTAGCTGTGGGTGGCTTAATAACATAACCCAGCCTGTGTAGGCTTGAGAGTATCCTAGATGTTAGCTTTGGGTGGCTTAATAACATAACCTAGCCTTGGGAGGCTTGATAACATCCCATTCACGATGCTAAAGAAGAGAAGGCCATGAAAGGAAATTGCTATTTTGCTGCAATCACAAAGGCATACCAAAGGCAAAGGCAAGCAGTAAAGGTTGATCTATCACGGCCATGATCAAGAAGCACTTTTCATTCAGTTGAAGTTATCGCGGCCTGTGTAATCCATGATTCATTGCAACCGTTAAAATGAATAAGAGTTGATGCAGTAATGACTTGGATTTATTGAAAGTATCCTATTGATCTTAGAGGGGACACGGAAGAGAGTTTAGGAGGAGAGGTTCCAAAATGCTTCACCCAAAACCCTCTCATAAATTCGTCTGGGTCAAAGCTCATATGGCTGCACCAGTACCGGAAAAGCAGAGTCTGCAGTTAGGCGCCACAGCCAGTATGGTTCGAAAAAGACTTTAAGAAGCCACGATAAGTTTATTTATATGAAAAGTGAATAAAAGTGATCGACAAGACTGGTCAAATGTTATATGGGGGTTATTTCCCTACTGAAGTTGCTAAAATGGGCTAAAATGTTGCTGACCCTATTCATTGAACCGAAGGGATTACCCTGACCCTACTGGCCGCAACCATATCCTATATCAGCAAGGGAGCTTATAGTGCTGCGACATCTTACTAAAATGAGGGATTATAGTCTACAGGCCACATCCGTCTCTGAAATTACTACAGGTATATTCTACAACGCCGCGGATACCCACACAAATAGTTTTGTACCTGATGTATATTCATTTAAAGATCGAAGGCCTAGAATGTGAAGTGTGTGCTTAAATAACATGAAGAACATCAAAGAACAGTTTTTTTATACAAGCTCAGTCGATTCAAAGAATTCTAGTAGAAATTATAATTATCTATCATGGATGCATGTTCGATTCTTGGAAATTAGGAAATTGTTCAAACGAAACCCTAGATTCCTATCAAGCAATCCATAAAGGTATGAGTGTTGAAGATCAGAAGGGAAGAATTCATGTGTTCATGTACTTAAAGAAGAGTTACGAACTTCGAAAGCTATTTAAAAAGACAATTGGTTGAAAAATTACTTGGAAAATAAAGAAACTTGCAATGCTTAGCTCCAAACCGCCTTGCACCTCCACACACAGCCTTAGAAGGGTGCCAAAAAATGCAAGAGAATGGAAGAACAAAATTCTCCCTCGATTTTCTCTCAATGTTTTTGAAACGTAATGAAGTCCACGGCCAGAAACAGTTTAAATATGAGAGCGCAGAAGATGAATCGTTGCATTGGGCGTACCGCGGCACCTAAGAAAACTGAAGTAAGTTGCAGCCCCAATCGAATTATCTTGGTACTAAGACTTGGGGGCTTACTGATAGTACAAATATAGCACCCTACCGTGGAAGGTATACTGCACTGCATATGCCTACATTCTACGACCCCTATCAACATAGGACGCGGCCCCTACTGAACTTGGTGTGCAGTCCTACCGAATATAGTGTGCACCCCTCCTCATCACAGGGTGCGGCCCTCATCAACATGTCATGGAATTTCCCATTACAGGGCGCGACACCTTTGTCTCTAGTCTTACAAGATGTGGCACTCACGTTGTTTGCCTTACAAGTCGCATCCCTCTCCATTAAAACTCCCTAGTTTATGAACATCAAGTGCTCATTGCACGTGGTCATATCTCCTATAAATAGAGGACCACACCTCGAGAACTAGCGAGAGATCGATTCCATACACATCTGGGGAAGGTTCTACAGTACCTACTCTCTCTACACAGCCTCAACATATAACTTGGGGGTTGTTCATCCGCATCGAAGCCACCACCACGTCACACCAGAATCATCAATCGTCATGTACTCTCCTTTATTATCATACTTGTACGCTTCTTTAGGCATTCTTATACTGTACAATACAATAAATATAATGAGAATGGGGAAACAAAATGGACGTAGGCCTATTTTAGGGGCTAAACCACTCTACATCTTGTGTTCACGTCACCTTACTCCTTTACTTGTTTATTATGCACTTTAGTCATGATTTACTGATACAACAGCGGCAAGAGGATGATTTCTCGTATCATCACTAACATTCCATCTTTTCGATTACGTAGTTCCTTGATCCTTAAGATGTGATTATATTATCATAGGCCCTTCACATCAAATGGACTAGACAACCACAATCTTACACTAGACAATACACCCGCGCCGTTCCCAACTAAGAGAATATCATCTACATATAGTACTAGAAACACCAACACATTTTCTCAATACTTCTTAAATACACAAGTCACATCCATACATTGATCAAAACCAAATAGAGACACGTTCATCATGTATATTGTTCAAGAATGCAGTGTTGATATCCATTTTCCAAATCTTGTAATCACGATGTGCAACAATGGATAAGAGAATTCATATAGATTTAATCATGTCTACCAATGAAAAGGACTCCTCATAGTCAATCCCATCGTTTTGAGTGAACCCTTTCGTAATAAGCCTTCCCTCGAAGGTTTTCACCTTCTCGTTCACCCATTACTTCCTCTTACAGATCCACTTTTATTCGATGAGTTTGATCCCATCTCACATATCTAAAGGTTACCACACTTGATTTGAATACATTGAATCCATCTCAGTATTCATAACCTTTGTAAGAGGGTAGTTTAAGTAAGATGGAGGCGTAACCCCTTTTAGAGTATGGTAATGTTAAGTTAACTACCCAAGACCCTGGATTAATGATAGGGCTTACAAACACAAACCCAATGGAGATGAACTCAGTTTAAAACTCTCGAATCTCTCATGCATAACTTAGTAAGTAGTAATGAAACATATAAATAACTTAGCTAGAGTGAGGGCGAAGTAAGCGCCCTAGATACACCTTGGTAGGGTGGTAGAGAAAACACACCAAACACCCTCAAGAATCTATGTTAAGTCTTAAAATATTTGTAATAAATATCAATGGTGAGTGGTTGAAACTCTCTGGTTTGCAATAACCCCCTCTAGTAATAACTCCTCAACTCTAAAAAAAGAACCTCTTTTCCTTGGAAGTGGGGGGTCCTTAAATAGCCCCCGCGCCACCCCCGAGGAGACTCAGTCATTAATGCATGTGAAAGACATCCGTCATACTTTACGTCACCAACATTAAATACCTGATGCCCTATTTGTCTCCACGACATAAACATTAAATGTCAAGATATGCCTTTTGCCTAACCACTGTGTGTCAGGGGGTTGTTGCCGTAGAGGTTGCTTACAAACTGCCTGATAGCCCCAAATTCCACGGTGGTTTACTCAAGTGCATGTCTGACATTGTTTAGCTGGCTAGTGACATCACCTACAGTAGATGTGACATTAAGTAGAGGACTATTTGGTTCACAGCTAAACACCCGATGGAACCCGAGGCTGCTCCGCTCGAGGTTCCACGATGAGGGTTCTTCAGTGTTTTACCAGGTGTATCTAAGACGGTCAGGACAAGCCCCAACGATGTCGCACTTCTAAATCCTCCAAACCAATTCCCTCTAAAGTTCCCACGGTGAGGTCGTTCAATAGAGCATGAACGATCTCCCAAGCTCTGCCAAGCCTGGTCTCTCGCGAGTACCGTTCGACCTCACACAGATTCGTTATTCTCGTTACATCATTATAATCATTATAGCTCATAGATAATATAAAAAAAGATACAATATGACTAAGTAACCAATAAGCTAAAGTATGAGTTGCCACGCCAAGCTGCCACGCTTGAGCTGCCTCGCTTGAGCTTCCACGATTGAGCTGCCACGTTGTCTTAATCCCAAACATTGTTGTCAATGGGTGGATTATCCCTAATATCAGGATTACCTCCAAGCCCCCTATACATTTGCCCCTTCGTGGAGGGATTTGTCATGGTAATAAGAAATTCCTGCATGAAAACTTCTCAATCCGATTAACCTTCTCTGCATGAAAAAATTATGGCCTATTTTCCCTCATTTAGTGCCGGAGCGCTAGCGCCCTTAGGAAAAAGTGAAAATTCTCCCCGATGTACCTTAACTGAAGTGTTGAAGTTCGTTGCATCTTGGGTTGAGGGACATCGCAACTTTTTCCTTATGCGGAGCTTCATGCGTTGTAGGTTGAGGATCTGAAATTCTCCCGAAAGCCCTGCCAATATTTTCGTTGTGACTCCCGGATATGTGTGACGTTTGCAAAATTCTCCCTTGTAACATTTCATCATTTAAACAAAGTTTAAACTTGTGCCGAGGGGACAACGTAGCTTTTTGGAACCGTTGGGACATCTTCTTTGTTAGAAGTTTATTGTCAAAACTCAAACTTATTTAAGAAGGCAACATTTTCTGTTCCCTATGCGTCACTTCATGAATGATGTGGCGATGTATTTTCAACTACCAAAGTTCTTCCCAAAATGCCACGTGTTCATTTGAAATGATTATAGGCAGCCACATACGTGCAATGGTGGGAAAATTTAAAAGCCAAATTCATAAATTTCAAACTACCATATCCAAACACTTAAACCCTTATTTTCTCTTACTTTGCCTTCGTCTTCTTCAAGCTTCCATTTACTTTAGAGAGAGAAAGTCTGTGAGACCTCCATTATTTCTGAGTCATTACCTACCTACTTCCCTTCTGATCTTCTACACCACCACCTGTGGTTGTGCTCGTCCATTCTCGTTATCAAAACTTTCTTGCTTAAAGCTTTTCTGTTATTTTATCAATATCTGCCATGGAGTCCTTAAGCAACCCCACCATATCTTCCACCAGTGCTCCGCCTGCTACCTCTACCATTTCCACTACCCAGGATACTGCCCACCAGGAACAACTGAGCTTTTACTGTCGATCGCCTATTTATGGACAAGATGATGATTTTGCTGGTGCATGTAAGATGGTCCATTTTTGTTCTAAGTTTTACCCTCTATTGTTGGGTGATGAAGATGAAGCTTCTACAGAATGGGGCCTTCTTCCTCTCGAGGGTACTCTCAAATTTCATTTGGAGCGAGGGGACTTCTCGTGGTCCCACATTGATTTTGAAGCAATCGGGGGTTCTCCTGATCAGTTTACTTCATGGAACTCCCATATCCAGAGCTCTTATGCTAAAACGCTTACCAAGGTTGGGCTGCAATGGGCTAAGTGGTTCAGTGAGTTCACTCTCTCCAAGAATAATACTGCCCTTCCTATTCTGGTGTCTCGCTGGAACGTTACTACTCATACATTCATCACTGCGTGGGGTGAGTTCATCGTAACATTGGAAGATGTGTGTGTGCTCCTAGGCCTTGATGCAACAGGCCATGAGCCTTATACTGATGAGGCTCTAGATGCCCAGGAGACTCTTGACCGTTTGGAGCTGGACCGAATATGTTGAAGTTGCACCAGTTCATCGAACAATTTCACTTTCTCCCCACTTATCAATTATTTCTTCAAGGATTATGTTGAAGGTAGTTCTTCTGGAGGTTCCCCTGGTCAAGGTACATCACTGTAACTTCCTTCCTATATCCTTGTCATTATTTCCCGTTTCCTTCTACCGAGGAAACCCAATGATCAACCCCAAAGGGACCTTATCAATATATCCCTTCATTTGGCCTAGGGTACCAAGCTTCCCCTGGCTGCAATCACCCTGGGATATCTCTATAACGACCTCTTGGTCGTTATAACATGGCAAATTTTTCCAACTTTGTCCTTCTGACACGCTTCCTTTATGTTCATTTCCCTACCGTAGCGGCCAAGATCAACCGCCCTCCTTCTGGGGAAATAATTCTTCCCCCACACTCCTATCTTTATGATAGGAAACTGTGTCCAAAGGAGTTGATCTCTGTGATTGACCATTTTGATAACTTCGTGATGAGGCTCTACGGAGAGAACGTCTTAGTTCACAACTATGAGTTTTTTCAGCATGAAGCCAGGGTAGTGGAGGTAGGCGTAGATATTGAAGATCCCTCGTTGGACGTGGTCATTCTATTCTCACCTAGGTATCCTCCTTCTTATACCGAATGTGGATATACTATATAGCACTACAATCCCAACCGATGCATCCGCCAGTTTGGTTTTGATCAGGAGGCTCCTCGCCCAGTTTTTCAATCATCAAACCCTAAGGTTTCCTTTAGCGAGGCCTGCTCCCTATTTTCTTCTACTGCTACATGGGGAATAAGTTTTGCAATGGTTGGGCAAGTCACCATTCCTAGAAACAAAAGGAAAGGGGATGTGTCCCCTCTATTTGCTAGATGGTACTGGCTGAAACAATTGGCTGATATTACAGAGTTCATCGAGGGGGATCCAGTGTATCCTCCAGTTCTTTCCTTTTCTGCATTAGAGATGGATTTAAAGGGAAACTCCATTCTTAGGATTGAGTCCCCTTTGAGTAAAACCCCAAGGTATGTCCCAATGAGCTTCCTCCACTTTGTTATATGATCCCTACTTCCACACCCAAACCCAAAAGCATTACAGCCTCTAAGAAAGCTGCCCCTTCGACCAAAGATGGTACCGATGAACCTCCTGCCCAGAAGGAAAAGAGTGGGACTTCTTCCAAGTCCAAGTCCCAGACTAAACCTCAAGATCCTAAGGAGGCATTCCCCATTGCCTTTGTTCCTCCTCACATGCATGCAGAGATGGCTGAGGAGTTGAGAAGGAAAGTTCAAGATGAGGTAGCACGCATAAACGCTGAGTTCCAACAGCGTGTTCCAGTTATTCCTCACCCGGGAACCTTCCCCACAATCCTAGTTGATCCCACCGAGCCCACGGCGAAGAGGAGAAAAAGTTCAAGGGTTCTTCGAGGTACTGGCACTAGTGTATCAGGAATGAGGAAGAAAACTCTAGGTACCAAGTCCCAGAGGAAACAAAATCCTGAGGTGCACCTGTCTCCTGCCCCCTCACCTGTTGCCTCCTCTCCTACTTCGCTGGTGGTTATATCCTTTGCCTCTCCTGTCAGATCTGAGGTATGTATACTTGTTCTATTCTCATTTCCCATTTGCTTAAGGAAAACTTCATTTGCTTATTATTATTTTTTTTGGTAACTTTGGTGCAGGAGTTTGAAGAAGAAAGTGCCAATCCCCCTAGCCCTCCTGTGATCCCTTTCGTGGGGGGATGTTTCGATGTTTCTCCACCCTATGTGACTCCTCCTCTCCTCGCCCATGACCGGGCTTACCTATTCCTGTTGTTCAGCCTCTCAACATGCAAGGGATGTTGCTATGGGGGGTGATGTTGTTGACTCTTTGGGCGTCTCTTCGCAACCAGAGACAACTCTCCCTATCCCTTCTGATTTATCTCCTCCACCCGAGGTCCTTCTGCCCATCGTTTTGGCTAAAAAAAATGATCCCGAGGTATGATCTCCTCTATAATTTGTTTGGTCTAACTTCCTTTCACTCTCACCCTATTATTTATTTAACATATTGAACCTTGAGATTTTGGGTGCCCTAGGTTGAAGTGTCCTCATTGTTAGATAACATTCTTCTTCCCATGGTGCTAACGAGACCTTTGACCTGAATTCTCCTTTTCAATGCCATAACTGAGGTAAGTGACATTTAGAGTTACTTCTCCCTTTTTTTATACTTATTCCTCTTTTTTAACACTGAGCTTCATGTTGCATCTTTCTCCCAATCTTGCTCCACCTTCTCTTGATGGTCTGCATGCGTATAGGGCCAAGGTTGGTGCTTCTTCCCCTCATGGTGGTTTTTCTGCACCTGCCCATATTGCGGCCTCATTTGGGAGTCCATCATCTTCTCCCAGTGAATCACTTGTGCTGGCTTTGGTACCCTATGTTGATAGGGGAGCTTTGACCAGCGTTGAGGCTTCAGCAACCAGGGGTCCCATTGGGGCTTCTGATGTAATAAGCCCACCTCCAACGATTTCTGCCCCCACGGCCACCATAGTGATTCTCGTTCTAGCTCCTACCATGATTGAGGTATTTTCGCCAACTCCCCCTATATGGTGACTTAACAACGAAAACGCTTATTAAGGTTTTTTCATGAACTCCACCTTATAATGGTGACTTAACAACGAAAGTGCTTGTTAAGATTTTCATATACTCCACCTTATAACGGTGACTTAACAACAAAAAACACTTGTTAAGATTTTTCATAAACTCCACCTTATAATGGTGACTTAACAACGAAAAATGATTGTTATTATTTTTCATAAACTCCACCTTATAACGGTGACTTAACAACGAAAATGCTTGTTAAGATTTTTCATAAAATCCACCTGATATCGATGACTTAACAATGAAAAACGCTTGTTAAGATTTTTCATAAACTCCATATTATAACGGTGACTTAACAACGAAAACACTTGTTAAGATTTTTCTTCTAACACCCTCTGCCACTTCTCAGGTTTCACGGGAGAATTATCCACCCGTTATTTTGCATGTCATCTTACCCCATTGGGAACCTATCATCTCGAAAGATTCTGGCCATGATGACCAAGGTTCCACGATCGGTGTTGTAGTAGAGACTGAATCTGGGTGCGAGCTTCTCTGCCTGACTTGACTCCTAATGCCTTCTGCCTAATGGTGATTCAACGTTCTCCCCAAATTCCTGCCAACCACCATTTAGTGATTGAGCAACTTGCGAACCATCATCCTAAAACCTTCACGGTGGATTGCCTACGTTCAAACATCTATGTTATGAATTATAGGCTTCAAGGCATGGCTACCGTTGTTGCTGAAATTGCCAGTACTCCAATTGTAAACGTTACTAGACCCCTCCTTCACCAATTTTTGGGCTATCTAAGGGAGTTGGGTCGTGATGGCTTCCAGTTTGACTGGCTTATAGCTCACTTGAAGACTTTGAAGAGCCAGCAACTCGTCAGCCAAAGGGAACTGCTGCGAAAACATCAGGAGGAACAACGGACTGAGGAAGCTAGGTTGTCCAAATTAGCACCTCTTCTGAAAGTCATGGATAAGGAGGTAGAGGATGTCGAAGAAGCTTTACGCATGGTCAAGTTGAAATGAGAAAGACTCCTCATCGAATGTACATAAGTGCAAATGAGGTTGGAGGTTTCCATCAACGCCCAATAGTCTTGCACCACAGCTTCTTCGGGCCTTCCCGGATATGTTTTCTCGTCTTCAGATATATGGTTCCTCTTAGGCTAATCAAATTTTGTATATATCTTCCTCTTGCTTTTTTCTATGTAATTCTTGGGCAGTAGCTCCCAATTTTGTAATACTCTGTCGTTTACGAATGAATGAGAAATGTATATTTTCCAATTCGTCTCTATGTTATGACTACTTTTGTATGTTATAAATTTCTACATTTTTGAAACTCATTCATTCTGTTCAAGTCATGACTAAAACTTTTATATGCATAACAACAGTTATTTACAACCATGGTTCAAACTCAATTGTCTATACATGCTAAACCTTCAGCCATTTATCGTTAATCTTAAATGTCTTGTCTTCCTCCATCCTAGAAATTAAGCAATAGCACGAGTCATGAGCTTCTTTTACCATAAAAGGTCCCTCCTGATTCGCCGTAAACTTCGATAGAGGAAGCCCCCTGATGTGCTTTACCGCTGCTTTCAAAATGAGGTCTCCTCCCACGAACTTCCTGGGTCTTACCAAGTTATCATATGCCCTGGAGAGCTATTTCATATACAATTGAAAGGGTTGCATTGCATTATCTCTATGTTCATCTAACACTTCCAACTGCACGTGTCTATTCTGAGGGAGCATGCTGCTGTGACACCCCGCCTAATAAAATACCGGTTGATCAGTCCTATACCAAATTAAAACTGGAACTAATAAATGATTCCTACTCTAGGAATGAATGAACGATGCGTCTAATCCAAACTCCTGCTAGCATCCACATATGCTGCAGCTCCGTGTCCCTGGAATAGAATATCAATCCTGGCGTCCCTGTGGATGGACACCTAAAAGGTTTTTAAAATAGTTTAATAGCAAGGGTTAGAACCCAAAACATTTTGAAAATATTTAGCAAGTGAATTAACTGCAGTAATTTAAAATGCATGAATGCGCTTCATATTTAAGTTAGTGTCGCACTCCCTTGTGGAAATTCTCACCCCTCCACTATTGTGCACACCTAACGGTTACCTTGACCCCCACCAAGTTGTACTACCCCGTCCAACTAGTCCTAGTATAATCCCCACTTGCCATACCACTCTAACCCGAGTATAATGATTCTTGAATTATAAGTTATCTCACAATCAACTTAATTAATTCCTCTTAATAATAGCATATAACCGTATCACAAGTTATATTAAGTAAATACATCACACACTGTATTGTTACCCGCATATAATATTGAATATCATTATATACGTACCTTTACTAAAACATCAACACATATAACATACGTATATCCATCCTTTCGAGTATACCCTCGCCGGATGATTCTCTCTAAAATGCTATCTCACTAGGTGTGCTCACAAAACCTAGTTCCCCAAGTTGGAATCGCTCACCAACTTGGCCCAAAATATAAACGTAGTGGAGGCGGTCATATTCCTTCCCTGAAAGTGAGATAAATCCCTCACCCATATATACCGGACGCAATGAACTGGGGATATACTCGCCCAACTCCTCAATCTAGGGGATTCACCCACATCGCCCAACCTCCCTTGATAGCACTAGAGTATATAAATTGAATAAAAATCTAGTCACTGATATTTAATATCACACCCAATATATACACGTATATATATACTATCACTACACCGTATATATATAATATAAACCCCATATTTACCGTGTACTCAAAATCCCGTACACTAGCCTGTAATTTCCTCAGTTTGTGGCCCGACTCAACATAATTAATTTTCTCACTTAATAATTTATCATCTTCCCGAGTCTATGGTCCGACTCTAATATAATTAATTAACACCTCAATTAATATAATACTTTCCCCGAGTCTATCGTCCGACTCTAATTAAATTAATTAACACACCTATTAATTTAATACCTTCCCGAGTCTACAATCCGACTCTAATTAAATTAATTATTTCACCCATTAATTTAATACCTACCCGAGTCTACAATACGACTCTAATTAAATTAATTATCACACCTATTAATTTAATACCTCCACGAGTCTACAATTTGACTCTAATTAAATTAATTATTACACCCATTAATTTAATACCTACCCGAGTCTACAATCCGACTCTAATTAAATTAATTAACACACCTATTAATTTAATACCTACCCGAGTCTGTGGTACGACTCTCATTTAATTAATTTACACATTAATTAATTAATACCCTACCCGAGTCTAAAATACGACTCTAAATTAATTAATCACAACATCAATTAGTTTAATACTTTTCCGAGTCTACCTTCCGACTCTACTTTCATTAATTAAAACATCCATTAATTTAATAACTTGGTGTCACTCAACCATGATCCTCGGACTCGCTCACTTGGACCATAAGTTAATATTTCCTGAGTCTATGTTCCTATCACAAGGAAACACACAATAGGCATTCACAACCTAAGTAATCCTATAAAACAGTAGATATTTACACAACCCAATTATTCATACTTGTGCGTAATATATTTCTGTCTAATATTCACCGTACTTGTTTGCTTTACGAATTTATTTGACATTCGTATTAATTCAAGTATTCACACAACTCTAAGGGTCCTAGTTACCCCTTGCTATATCAATTCAGTAGTTACCCTTATTAACCCACTGACCTAAAGAATTTAAGCTCGCTCACGCTTTTTCGTAATTATATTCTTTTTATCTCGAATTAGAGTACGTCACAATCAAGCCTATGAATCTCCACTTTAACTCTCTCACAAAATTAAATTAAAACACTCAATAATAGACCTAATTCCATATCATTCTTCCATCAATATATTTCATCAAGGTCCCAAACACTTCCCCGATAAAATTTTAGACATTTGAGGCTTAAAAAGAAAAATCTCAAATTTTCTAGCAGATTAAACACCCTCTAGTAAAATTTCCATTTCTCCCTCTACAGAACTCCAATTAACCTGATTCCAAGTTCGTTGGATAGATAAGAAGAATACCTTTCCAAGAATGTAAGTTTCACACTCTAATTCGAAGTAAAATTAAAATATCACACGTTTAAAGTCACGCCAAAATTCTTGCAGATTACTATGTTGACATATCAAGCACACTGTAGTAAAACGTAGATTACTCCCTCTATAGATCTCCGATTGACCTGATTCCAAGTTTATTGGATAGCTAAGAGAAATACCTTTCCATTCATATATGGTTCACACTCTAATTCGAAGTACAACTCAAATGGAATACGTTTAAAGTTGTGTCAAAAATTCTTGTAGATTGACATCTTGTGTTCATCAATTAAACCCTAAGTCATTCAAGATTCATGTTCTTCATCCAAGAACTCATAAAGATTCCATGTTAATCATAAAATATATTAAAATTTCATTTTATCCTTACTTAGGGATATATAATACACCTATTTCTTACTTTGAATCTCAGCCAAGTATTCCATTAACAAAGCCCCATTTTTGTACCCATTTATCCCCAAAACGGATTTTAGTGTACACATCACTAAAATATGAATTGGATATCACAATTTAGGAGTAAACACAGTTAACCACTTGCCTGGAGTTACTCGTAGGGTCTGATCCGTTGTTGATGTCCCTTAACTTGGCTCCAATAACTTCCAATTTGCTCTTGATTTGCTTTTCCCCAAATCCCCTCTCAAAGCCTAGGTTTAGAGTTATGTTGGCTGCCATTCCTTAATATTCCAATCAGCTTAAAACCCTTAATCCTGTTTTTAGCCTAATGGGTATAATTAGAATAGCCCAAATCACCCCGTGTGGGCCTGGTTATGCCCAATAATGCCCTGAGACCCAATTACTACCCTCGGGTACTCTTTTCTGACTATCTCGACCCATCCAGACACAACTGCGCACTCAGAATTGGCATCCGAATTAATTTATAAAAAAATTTATCTCACACACAATTTAGTCTATACCGACTCTCGAAATGATGTAATTAAATTATTACTATTCACTTAGTAAATAAATTTCTCTAAACATTAACCATTCACTCCCCGATTAATATTTAAATATATATATTGCCATAATTAATTCAATTAAAATTAAAACACACAAGTAATTTAAAATTCCCGAATTAATTAAATATTAAATGCACAAAAATACGGGGTGTTACATACTCCCACCCTTACAAAGGAATTTCGTCCTCAAAATTAAGATGAGTGTAATGTTCCAAGCTTCTCATATTACTCTCTAGTCATGTGCCTCCAAGCCCGCTATATTTATCTCATCCGCTTTTAACCATACGTTTCACTAGTATGCATTTAGATTACCCAGGGCGTCCATACACCCTATACCCGTGCTTAACCACACAAAATTTACTTTAATTAACCCGGGTGCCCATACACCCTATCCCCGCGCTCTACCGCACGAATGTTAAACGACTATGCTAGTCGTAGCCCATAATGTAACTTCGAACCCGTAGTCATATCACATATAAAAATATATATTTACATATATATCTACTGTCGGTACCCAACCCATGTGCTAACGTCCAAACATTTCCCCATAAATACTTGTCTCTCAACACAAAAGTATATATGCATACCCTTGTGCTACCAAAGACAACATAAAATATCAGGCCCTTACTATCACTAGTCCTTGCGCAAAATAAACCCCGAGCTATATCTCTTTGCTTGAAAATAAATCTAACCACCCTGATTCACTTCAGTAAACATCCCCACTTACCGGGATAAAATGTGAGAACACAGGACCTCACTATGTGCCTATCGCACCACGCAATACAACATATGTACACACATATATATTGGCTATACGCCCTCTCAGGTGATACCTAGTACCAAACATATCCTGGTGTCGTGAACACTAAAACTTAACACCACTATCCACAATAGTTAAATTCCATCACTATTCAGCGGATATTTAGAAAATATTATCAGCCCTACTCTCATAATTCTCGAAATTAGTAACTCCTCGCATAATTCAAACCTTCACTCAGTGTACACCTCCACTCTCCCGTGGAGAACACCAAATAACTCTGCTACCCCACGAAAAGTTTACCCACATACTATGGCTGCTACAGCCAACACACCCACTAAATTTGACTCACCCGCGAACATTTGTGAAAAATAAGTCTTATATTGTGACATCCTCCATGTCACTCGAAAATATATCCCATGCCCATAGGGTAAAAATAATTACCTCCATACTCCAGCTGCAACGGCTGATCCTCGCGTTTTAGAGCATCTTCTCCCTGCCCGAATGCGCCCATGACTTGCTTTAGTGGTTGTACATCCAGGACCTCATCCTGTAGTTAACCCCTACCTCGCTTAGGAAAATTCTCTTCATGTGTCTATCTTTCCCCACAAACTAAACACCTTCTAATACATTCACCTTGCTACTGGTTCCTTCCATGCTGACCTTGTTGGAAATCCTGGCCATCCTCCTGATAGCCTCCAGTTCTAAATCGTTTGGCATGATTTTCCTGCCAAAAATCCTGCCCCTAATCTCCCGCAGTATGCTGATGGGATACCTCACTAGTGCTATTCCCTCTCGCGTTATTCAACTGGCTAGTTTCCACTCCCCTCCCGCTTTCTTTCACATGGAAGCGATATTCCCGACAGTATAGGAGTGTTGCATTAGTGACATCAGTATAAGCTACTAATGCGGGATTACCAATAAAATGTTATCTTATTCTCCAGACTAACCCATCCATAAACCTTTCTTTCTTTCTCTTTTCCTTGCTTACCTCATCTGGTACAAAATTTGCCAACGGGTGAATTCTTTCTCGTAATCGGTCACTGAACGGTCTCCCCGAGTCACCTCTCCAAATTTTGTCCTCATTTCGATCTCAACCGCTGGAGGAAAATATGTGAGGTCGAACCACAACCAAAACTATGCAATAGCTAGTGTATCCCTTTCCTCAATTGTGGTGATCGACTCCCACCACTGTAGCGCTGCTCCCACTAAACTAAAAGTGGCTAGCATTTGCTTACGCACCTCATCGCAATCTCCCACGCGTAGGTGACGCTGGCTATCTCTCTTCCTTGACACGTTAGCACTACATCTTAACCCCCTCGCAACTCTGGTTGGTGCCCAAACTATAAAAAATTATCATACTTGCTGCCACCCCGAAATCCCCGGGCAGCCTGAACATCTGGTGCCATTAACACTTGTGGCTGATCTCGTGGAAACTACCCTACCATTGCGACTATCGTCGCTTCAACTTCCTGTGCCACCAATTCAGTTACCTGCATTGCAGAAATCATCCCTGGCAGTAGCTGCGGTAACTCTTGCTCCTGACGAGCCTCTCTAGTCTCATCTCCCCCTGCTGCCCTTACTGCTCTCTCTCTCTCTCATAACCGAGATTTGGAAAGAGAATCGATCGTATGAGTTCACACTCAAATAAGAAAATGTGGCAGATGGACGTAAATGTGCATACGTATAAGAATACAACAATCCTATGATAGGGATCTATATCAGTAAGGATATTTTTGTCCATTAGCATTTTATATGTCCTACGCCGTTACACCGTTGATAAAATTCAAGAATCATACGCTCATCAACGGAATCCGAATATCAAAGGCAGAAAAGGAATCAGGGATCAGACCGGACCGATCTGGCCCAAATAAAAGAACCGATCCGGTTCCTCCGGACCGATCCGCCTAAAGAGACCGGACCGATCCGCCTGCTGAGGTGAGGCCAGTGTACCCCGGATCCATAGTGAACCGATGAAACTAAAAAGCCGAACCGATCCGATGCCAACCGGATTGATTCGCCTTCAAAAAAAAGGAACCGATCCGATGTCACCGGACCGATCCGCCTAAAGAGACCGGACCGATCCGACGAGGATAATTTCAAACAGATCGTGTTCAGATCATGTTCCGAATTTTAGGGCTCAAGTTCTCCTATTTAATCCCACTACGGGAAGTGGTTTTTCTAAGACTTCTATACATGATTTTCAGAGTAGGGAAAGACCTAAGTCTTCACCTATTGAGTACCAATACTCTAGGTATTTTGATTCACACAAAATCCATACATTTGTGAATCCTTTTAGTAACCTAGGAACGCAGTTTTGCAGTTCAACCCTTGTGGAGGAGACCGTTCTTCTTCTCCATTGCAGCCCTATTGGAAAGGGATAATTCCAGTCGCGACTACAGAATCCGATACCTGAGGGTAATTCTTAGTCAACTTGTATTTTCATTGTAATCCGATTGTAAGCTTTTTTCTTACAAATTATAGTGAAATAAATGGTTTTGCCCTTGTGGGGGATTTTTCCTCAATTATGTGTGTTTGAATAACTCTTGCATGATTTCATATTGTTTCAATCACACCTAGTTGCATGTTTAGGGTTTGTTTGGGTTAAAAGGTGTTTTAAATATAATTTGATCATTTGAACGCGAGCACACACGTTCTCAAATTGGTATCAGAGCAGGTTACGCTAATCTATCGCGTATTCCTTTTTCCGCAAAATTTTTCTAAGATATCAATTTTCTGAAAAAAAAAATGATTTTTGAAAAAAGTACGTGTTCAAATGGAGAAGTCATATTATAAAATGCCTGTTTTTGACGGGAAAAATTATGCTTATTGGAAAGCCCGTATGAGGTCGGCTTTAAAAGCCATTGATGAACGTGTCTGGATTTTGGTTGAACGAGGGTGGGCTCCTCCCACCGTGACTGTTGATAATGTGACCAACTTGAAACCTCACACTTCTTGGACTGATGAAGAATTTAAATGTTCTTCTTTTAATTCTAAGGGTCTTAGTGCTATTTCTGGGTCTATCACACCTGATGAGTTCAAACGCATAATGACGTGCACCACGTCAAAAGAGGCATGGGATGTTTTACAACTTACCCATGAAGGAACTAATGTTGTGAAAGAGTCTAAGTTGCAAAATTTGACAACTCAATTTGAAACTATCACCATGCATGAATCTAAATGCTTTGATGAATTTTATGCTAGACTTTCTGACATTGTGAATACTAGCTTTAATCTTGGTGAACATATTCCTAATGCTAGAGTTGTTAAAAAGATTCTTCGTTCTTTGCTTAAGCGTTTTATCCCTAAAGTCACTGTGCTAAATTCTATGGGTAATTTAAATACGCTAAAATTAGAAGAACTTATAGGAGATTTGCAAACTTATGAAATTTATATGTTCCCTAAAACTGCTAAATCTAAAGATAAGGGAATTGCACTTAAAGTCCAAGAGAGAAGGAGTGAGGGGTCAGTTAGAAAAAGGGTAGAGTCGTCTAGAAAAGGAGAGACTGACACGTCAGATTCTGAGTGTGATTTTGACCTAGATGATTTGGCTCTTTTTGCAAAAAAATTCAAAAGGATTCTCAAATTTAAGAAAAATGGCAATTTTAAAGATAAAAAGAAATTTGAGAAAAATAAGTTTGAAAAGAAAAATGAAAAAGATTTCAAAAAACCTCATCTGAAAGAAAGTGAGAGATGTTTTGAGTGCGATGGTAAGGGTCATAGAGCCTTTGAGTGTACCAATCGTCTGAATAGAGAGAAAAGGAAAGCTGCCCTTAATGCTACCCTTAGCGACGACGGTGAGGTTGAGACGGTGGATTCAGGTGATGAGTCACCGCATGAGTGTAACTTCACTGCATTCATGGTCAGTCAAGTGAGCACTCCTAGTTCTCCTCACGACGATGAGGATGATGCTTCACAGGGACACCTCGACAGTGAGATCGATGTGAGTGAGGGGGAGGATGACACAAGTGAGAGCGAGAGTGATATTCAACGCGCCTACGCTGAGTTATATGCTGATTCTTTTAAAACTAAAAAGCGTAACAAAGCGTTAGTTCTTAAGATCACCTTCTTAGAGGAAGATTTAAGGAAAGCGAGACAAAGAGAGTTCTCCACCTGCACCGCCCTGAGAGAGAGAGAATCTACCTGTACGAGAATGAGAGTTTGTTTAGAGAGAGAGAGAGTGTTTTAGAGAAAAAGAGAGGGGACTTGACTAAACAAGTGGCTAGTCTTACGAGTCACCTCCATTCCTCCGTGGAGACTCAGAAGAAACTCGAAGCCCTTGTTTCCCAGCTGACTCATGATCTTGAGAAAGCACGGGAAGTCAAGGTAAAAATCGAGGACATATCTGGGAAGATGGGAAAGATGCTCCTCGGCCCCGCTTTAGGTTTTGGTGATCGGCAAGGAATTGGATATGATGGTGCCTCCACGTCCCAAATTGCACCTGGACCAGTTCCTGAGTTTACTACCACTCCTTATGGTTATCGACAAAAACCTCGAAGGAGAGTTCGATCAAGAAAGGCAAACCAAGTACCGCCTTTGACTGTACTCTTTTGTACATATTACAAAAGAAAAGGCCACCTTAGGGAGTCTTGCTATAGCATGGGTCGGACACGACGTACTATTGCTCCACCACGACATACTGATGAGTTTTCTACTTTGAAAGAGCGAGTTGAGTTCTTAACTGCCACGAATAAGAATTTAATGGAAGAATTCCGACGGATGTCTTTGCCGTTAGTGAACGCTTCTCACATTCCAGCTAAAACCAACAACAACAAAGTCAAACAAAAGGTCATACCTGTTTGGGTACCTAAGAAAGATAAAAAGTCCTTCGTTGTCCATGTTGCTCTCAAAGCACATAATACCTCACAGTGGTACTTTGATAGTGGGTGCTCATATGACAGGCGATGCCTCATTTTTTACGACTCTTGAGGATTATCAGGATGGCAGAGTCACCTTTGGAGATGGGAGCAAGTTTAGCATTATAGGACGTGGTACTATCGAGTTACCTGGATTTCCTAACCTAGAAAATGTTTTGTACGTCAAAGGTTTGAAAGAAAACCTTCTCAGCATTAGCTAGCTGTGCGACACTGACCTGGCAGTAAAGTTTGACCGGGACGCGTGTAAAGTCTACAATCAAGCCGGTAAGCTTTTGATGCAAGGTGTGAGGACCGAGGATAATTGCTATGGGACTGAGCCCACATCCTCACTTGTCTGCAACAGCGCCACGATCACTCCTATGGATCTGTGGCACCAACGTCTAGGTCACGTGAACTTGAGAGATCTCAACCGCTTAGCTAAAAATGACCTAGTACGTGGCTTACCATCTCTTGGAAAGTTAACTTCGACCATTTGTGGACCCTGTCAGTTGGGAAAACAAATCCGTAGTCCCCATAGGAAGTTGCATTCCATTACCACCTCTTGTGTTCTTGAGTTGATTCACATGGATCTTATAGGTCCTACTCGTATTGAGAGTCTAGGTGGTAAGAGGTACATCCTCGTGATGGTAGATGATTTCTCCAGGTACTCCATTATAGGTTTTCCGAGAGAGAAATCCGATGCTGTAGAATTTTTAACGACCAAGTGCCGTGTTTTACAAAATCAACATGGTGTCACTATTAACATGATGCGTAGTGACAATGGCACTGAATTCAAAGAAGCAAAGGTAGACCTTTACTGTGATAGCCTCGGGATCAAACATGAGTTTTCTGCTGTGAGAACTCCTCAGCAAAATGGGATTGTTCAGAGAAACAATAGAATGATGCAAGATATGGCTAGATCTATGCTTCTAGGTCATAAAGTTTTAAGGAGATTTTGGGCAGAGGCAGTGTCTACTGCATGCCACACGGTGAATAGGGTTTATTTGCGTCCACACACACTTCAGACTCCTTATGAGTTGTGGACTGGCAAGAAGCCCAACCTGGCATATTTCTGTGTTTTTGGGAGTAAATGCTACATCCTACGGGATAGAGAGAAATTAGGAAAGTTCGACTCCCGGAGCGACGAGGGAATATTTCTAGGATATTCATCCACTAGCAGAGCGTACCGGGTTTTTAACCTGAAGAGCTCTAAGGTTATGGAATCAATAAACGTCACTGTGCAAGATGACGAACCTTCGACGGTTATTGATCCTAAACTTCAGTGTGAGGATGAGAATTGTTCTGACAGTGATTTACCTGTTCCTCTCTCACACTCTGTGGACCCTACTCCTGCGCTAGGGGACACACCTGCTTGGGTTCGCAAGAGTCATGACCGTTCTGCCATTGTTGGTGATCCCACTCTTGGGGTCAAGACTCGTGCTTAGCTAGAGAAAGTTGTTAGCTATCTTTGCTACACGTCCAAAGTCGAGCCCAAGAACCATAAAGAAGCACTCAAGGATGAACACTGGATATCTGCTATGTAGGATGAGTTGCTTCAGTTTAAAAAGAATGATGTCTGGGAACTGGTCCCCCGACCTAGTGAGATTAATGTGATAGGTACCCGGTGGATTTTTAAGAACAAAATGGATGAATATGGTACCATAATCCGAAATAAGGCTAGGTTGGTCGCTCAAGGCTACACACAGATAGAGGGTGTAGACTTTGGGGAGACATTTGCTCCTGTTGCGAGGCTTGAATATGTCCGTCTTCTGCTCGCCATCGCATGTCATCTGCGCTTCAAGGTGTATCAGATGGATGTCAAGAGTGCCTTTCTGAATGGCATTCTATAGGAGGAGGTTTATGTGGAACAACCAAAAGGGTTTGAAGACCCTCAGCACCCTGAGCACGTCTACTATCTGAGGAAAGCCTTGTATGGTTTGAAGCAAGCACCTCGTGCTTGGTACTAGAGGCTTACTTCTTATCTCTTAGCTCGAGGCTTCAAGAGAGGGGGAGTAGATATGACGTTGTTCGTCAGGAGAGATGACGGTGCTATTTTGGTTGCCCAGGTCTATGTGGACGACATAGTCTTTGGATCCACATGCTCCCAGCATGCTCACCACTTTGAGGAGGAGATGAAAAGTGAGTTTGAAATGAGCATGGTTGGTGAGCTTACATTCTTCCTTGGTCTCCAGGTTCGTCAGCTAGAGGATGGGATGTTCATCTCCCAATCCAAGTATGCAAGAGACCTAGTGAAGAAATTTTTTTTAGACTCCGCTAAGCATGCACGTAAACCTATGATTACCACTACCAAGATTAGTAAGGACAGTTCAGGCAAGGACGTAGAGCAAACCTTATATCGGAGTATGATAGGTAGTCTTCTCTACTTGACTGCCAGTCGTCCTGACATCGCCTTTAGTGTTGGAGTCTGTGCGCGATATCAGGCGTCCCCGAAAGAGTCACATTTACTTGCTCTAAAACGTATTATTAAATACGTGAGTGGGACTCTATCATACGGTATTTGGTATTCCTTTGATACCGATGACCGTTTTTCCGCCTACTCGAATGCCGATTGGGCTGGGGATATAGATGGTTGTAGGAGCACTTCTGGTGGGTGTTTCTATTTTGGTTCTACTCTTGTCTCTTGGCTGATCAAGAAGAAAAATTCCATCTCTTTGTCCACTGCGGAGGCTGAGTACATTGCCGTCGGGAGTTGTTGCACACAACTCTTGTGGATGAAGAAAATGTTGGAGGATTATGGGATTTCACAAGACACCATGATCATTTCTTGTGATAACATGAGCGCGATACACATATCTCGTAATCCCGTCCAGCATTCGCGCACAAAACACATCAGGATACGTGAGCACTTTATTCGTCAGTTAGTTGAGGAGAACACTGTATCCCTGAGTTTTGTTCCCACCGACCGTCAGTTAGCCGGCATTGTCACTAAACCTTTAGATGCCTTTAGATTTGAGAATCTTAGGAAGTCTTTGGGAATTTGCACAGTTGACTGAGGGGTTGGTCTATGTCTAGAATAGGATGCTTCTTCATGTTCATATCATATGCTTCCTATTGCTAGTCTATTTTATATGTACCATTGCTTGTTGTACAACTTTTTCTTTTTGCTCTTTATTTTTTTTTTTAAAAATATACAAAAAGATTTTCCTTTAAGAAAATTTTTGAAAAGCACAAAAAGATTTTATTTTGATAAATTTTTTTGAAAAAGACCAAAAAGATTTTTCTGTTTTTACTCCTTTTGTGGATGAGCATTTAAGATAGCCAAGTCACAACTTCATTCCATATCTCCATGTGACTGTTTGATAGAGTTCTGAGAGGCTACATCATTTCATCCATGTGCTTTACATTGTATGGAGTCTTTGAGATGTAATTCGTGATATCTTCCTACATGTTTGACTCCTATATCCTTTATTGCACACATGCACGGCTATATTTGATTGTTGCACTTGTCAATCTCATGTTGGCTTGAGTGTTTCCATCTCAATCTTGTCTATACAATGTATAAAATGCGATAAAACTTGACAAGATTGGAATGCATGTAAAAACCGTTTTGGTGAGACTGTGTGTTTTTGAATAACGGGGAGGGGCTGCGAAAGGTCATTATCTATCCTTTGCGCAAAATCCACCGTTAAAAAGGACCTAAAAAATGGAGGAATTTTAATATCCGAGGTCCAAAGAGGTTAAAAGAGCCCGAAAAAATTTAAAGGCAATAAAAAGCAATTCATGGCAAATATGGGCCTCTTAGGTTTCACCATCAATTCTCCAAAGTTTGAGAATTTAGAATGCCTCTATTCAAAATAATATCTGAGTGAGTTTGGTTGGAGAATATAAACGGGTTTGCACTTCCTTGAAAGTCCTGAAAAAGCATAAAATCATTTTGGACGTTATTGGTGTGAAAATCATTTTGAGCTTTGATTTGTTGATTTGATTGAGTCAATATCTTATATTGTCATTCTTTTACACCAAAGGAAGCATTTGAGTTCATTCGCTTGGAATATCCAATATTCATCGTGCACATATGTCATGTTTGTATGCATTGTTTTTCCAATCGAATTTGATCACACCACTTCATTTACGCTATCATCGACTTGGTTGCTTTATGTTCATTCATGGTGTGGTTTTATCCCAGTGACACCCCGCTCTTGCTTATTTGATTTATTTCTCTCATTTGTCTATTTGGGGACATCATAAAAAGGGGGAGAATGAATTATCTTATTATGGGGGAGTTTTGAAAGTTTGAGTTTGTTCATAAATTAAGTTTGTTCATAAATTAGTATGAGTTTGTTCATAAATTAAGTTTGTTCATAAATTGGTATATATGTTTATCTCACTTCAAACTCGATATGTCACGTGGTATTTTGCTTTTTCTCATGTGTGTAGGTACGACATGGATTATTATTGTATTGCACACCCTGATGAGAAAAGCGTTGAGATTCCTGAAGATTTGAAGATCAAACGATGCAGTCTTATTCACTTGTACTCTTTCAGTTTTGGGTTCATGGAAGGGTAGATTTGTATAGACAATTTTTTTTATGATTGATAATTCAGATGTTGGTTTTTATGTATGTACCGGCATAGACATAGGAGGAGATTTGTAAGGACATTTTTGTCCATTAGCATTTTATATCTCGTACGCCGTTACACCGTTGAGAAAATTCAAGAATCATACGCTCATCAACGGAAACCGAATATCAAAGGCAGAAAAGGAATCAGGGATCAGACCGGACCGATCTGGCCCAAATAAAAGAACCGATCCGGTTCCTCCGGACCGATCCTCCTAAAGAGACTGGACCGATCCGCCTGCTGAGGTGAGGCCAGTGTACCCCGGATCCATAGCGAACCGATGAAGCTAAAAAGCCGAACCGATCGGATGCCAACCGGATTGATCCGCCTCCAAAAAAAGGAACCGATCCGATGTCACCGGACCGATCCGCCTAAAGAGACCGGACCGATCCGACGAGGATAATTTCAAACAGATCGTGTTCAGATCATGTTCCGAATTTTAGGGCTCAAGTTCTCCTATTTAATCCCACTACGGGAAGTGGTTTTTCTAAGACTTCTATACACGATTTTCCGAGTAGAGAAAGCCCTAAGTCTTCACCTATTGAGTACCAATACTCTAGGTATTTTGATTCACACAAAATCGATACATTTGTGAATCCTTTTGGTAATCCAGGAACGTAGTTTTGCAGTTCAACCCTTGTGGAGGAGACCGTTTTTCTTCTCCATTGCAGCCCTACTGGAAAGGGATAATTCCAGCCGCGACTACAGAATCCAATACCTGAGGGTAATTCTTAGTCAACTTGTATTTTCATTGTAATCCGATTGTAAGCCATTTTCTTACAAATTATAGTGAAAATAAATGGTTTTACCCCTGTGGGGGATTTTTCCTCAATTATGTGTGTTTGAATAACTCTTGCATGATTTCATATTGTTTCAATCACACCTAGTTGCATGTTTAAGGTTTGTTTGGGTTAAAAGGTGTTTTAAATATAATTTGATCATTTGAACGCGAGCACACACATTCTCAATATCAAAGATGGCTAAGTCGAAACGTGAAAAGCCGCACAGATCCTAAGGACACTAGAACCTGATGCTCTGATACCATCTGTGACACCCCACTTAATAAAATACCGGGTGATCAGTCATATACCAAATTAAAACAGGAATCCCAGTTGGTTCATCCTTAGCATCACTGTCGAAAACTTTTTAAAACTTACTAACCACCTAGTATTCTAAAAGCTGGTGCTAATTTTAACTTTTTAATTAAACAAAATAGTTCATGCAGAAATAAATATAAACCATTCACACAACTGAATAAAACTCAATTGAATAATTAATTAAACAATTTGCTGAATAAACCATCGGCCACCAAAATGAAATCCAATGCAAACATCCAACACCTGAATAAGTACATCAGAAAACTTTACTGAGAACCATGGGTGACGAGCCCTAAATAAAACTGGAACTGATAAATGATTCCTACTCTAGGAATGAATGAATGATGCGTCTAATCCAAACACCTGCTAGCATCCACATATGTCGCAGCTCTGTGTCCCTCGAATAGAATATCAATCCTGGTGTACCTGTGGCTGGACACCTAAAAGGTTTTGAAAATATTTTTATAGCAAGGGTTAGAACCCAAAACATTTTGAAAATATTTAGCAAGTGAATTAACTGCAGTAATTTAAAATGCATGAATGCGCTTCATATTTAAGTTAGCGTCGCACTCCCTTGTGGACATTCTCACCCCTCCACTATTGTGCACACCTAACGGTTACTTTGACCCCCACCTAGTTGTACTACTATGTCCAACTAGTCCTAGTATAATCTCCCCTTGCCATACTACTCTAACCCGAGTATAATGATTCTTGAATTATAAGTTATCTCACAATGAACTTAATTAATTCCTCTTAATAATAGCATATAACCGTGTAACAAGTTATATAAAGTAAATACATCACACACTGTATTGTTACCCGCATATAATATTGAATACCATTATATACGTACCTTTACTAAAACATCCACACATATAACATACGTATATCCATCCCTCCGAGTATACCCTCACCGGATGATTCCCTCTAAAGTGCTATCCCCCTAGGTGTATTCACATAACCTAGTTCCCCAAGTTGGAATCGCTCACCAACTTGGCCCAAAATATAAACGTAGTGGAGGCGGTCATATTCCTTCTCTGAAAGTGAGATAAATCCCTCACCCATATATACCGGATGCTATGACCTGGGGATATACTCACCCTACTCATCAAGCTAGGGGATTCACCCACATCGTGCAACCTCCCTTGATATCACTAGATTATATAAATTGAATAAATATCTAGTCACTGATATTTAATATCACACACAATATATACACGTATATATATACTATCACTACACAGTATATATATAATATAAACCCCAGCTTTACAGTGAACTCAAAGTCCAGTACACTAGCCTGTAATTTCCTGAGTTTGTGGCCCGACTCAACATAATTAATTTTCTCACTTAATAATTTATCATTTTCCCGAGTCTATGGTCCAACTCTAATATAATTAATTCACACCTCAATTAATATAATACTTTCCCAGCGTCTATCGTCCGACTCTAATTAAATTAATTAACACGCCTATTAATTTAATACCTCCCCGAGTCTACAATCCGACTCTAATTAAATTAATTATTACACCCATTAATTTAATACCTACCCGAGTCTACAATACGACTCTAATTAAATTAATTATCACACCTATTAATTTAATACCTCCCCGAGTCTACAATTCGACTGTAGTTAAATTAATTATTACACCCATTAATTTAATACCTACCCGAGTCTACAATCCGACTCTAATTAAATTAATTAACACACCTATTAATTTAATATCGATCTGAGTCTGTGGTACGACTCTCATTTAATTAATTTACACATTAATTAATTAATACCCTTCCCGAGTCTACAATCTGACTCTAAATTAATTAATCGGAACATCAATTAATTTAATACTTTTTCCAGTCTACCTTTCGACTCTACCTTCATTAATTAACCGATCCATTAATTTAATAACTTGGTGTCACTCAACCATGATCCCCGGACTCGCTCACTTGGCCCATAACCTAATTTTTTCCGAGTCTATGTTCCTATCACAAGGAAACACACAATAGGCATTCACAACCTAAGTAATCCTATAACACAGTAGGTATTTACACAACCCAATTATTCCTACTTTTATTTAATAACTTGTTTGCTTTACGAATCTATTTCACATTCGTATTAATTCAAGTATTCACACAACTCTAAGGGTCCTAGTTACCCCTTGTTATATCAATTTAGTAGTTACCCTTATTAACCCACTGACCTAACGAATATATATACTATCACTACACCGTATATATATAATATAAACCCCGGCTTTACCGTGTACTCAAAATCCCGTACACTAGCCTATAATTTCCTGAGTTTGTGGCCCGACTCAACATAATTAATTTTCTCACTTAATAATTTATCATTTTCCCGAGTCTATGGTCCAACTCTAATATAATTAATTCACACCTCAATTAATATAATACTTTCCCCGCGTCTATCGTCCGACTCTAATTAAATTAATTAACACGCCTATTAATTTAATACCTCCCCGAGTCTACAATTCGACTCTAATTAAATTAATTATTACACCCATTAATTTAATACCTACCCGAGTCTACAATACGACTCTAATTAAATTAATTATCACACCTATTAATTTAATACCTCCCCGAGTCTACAATTCGACTGTAGTTAAATTAATTATTACACCCATTAATTTAATACCTACCCGAGTCTATAATCCGACTCTAATTAATTAATTAACACACCTATTAATTTAATATCGATCTGAGTTTGTGGTACGACTCTCATTTAATTAATTTACACATTAATTAATTAATACCCTTCCCGAGTCTACAATCTGACTCTAAATTAATTAATCGGAACATCAATTAATTTAATACTTTTTCCAGTCTACCTTTCGACTCTACCTTCATTAATTAACACATCCATTAATTTAATAACTTGGTGTCACTCAACCATGATCCCCGGACTCGCTCACTTGGCCCATAACTTAATTTTTTCCGAGTATATGTTCCTATCACAAGGAAACACACAATAGGCATTCGCAACCTAAGTAATCCTATAACACAGTAGGTATTTACACAACCCAATTATTCATACTTTTATTTAATAACTTGTTTGCTTTACGAATTTATTTCACATTCGTATTAATTCAAGTATTGACACAACTCTAAGGGTCCTGGTTACCCCTTGTTATATTAATTCAGTTGTTACCCTTATTAACCCACTGACCTAACGAATTTATCTCGAATTAGAGTACGTCACAATCAAGCCTATGAATCTTCACTTTAACTCTCTCACAAAATTAAAGTACAACACTCAATAATAGACCTAATTCCATATCATTATTACATAAATATATTTCATCAAGGTCCCAAACACTTCCCCGATAAAATTTTAGACATTTGAGGCTTAAAAAGAAAAATCTCAAATTTTTTGGCAGATTAAACACCCTCTAGTAAAATTTTGATTTCTCCCTCTACAGAACTCCGATTGACCTGATTCCAAGTTCATTGGATAGCTAAGAGGAATACCTTACCAAGAATGTATGTTTCACACTCTAATTCTAAGTAAAATTCAAATCACACACGTTTAAAATCATGCCAAAATTCTTGGAGATTACTACGTTGACATATCAAACACCCTGTAATAAAACGTAGATTACTCCCTCTACAGAACTCCGATTGACCAGATTCCCAGTTCATTTGATAGATAAGAGAAATACCTTTCCATTCAGGTATGGTTCACACTCTAATTCGAAGTACAACTCAAATGGAATACGTTTAAATTTGTGTCAAAAATTCTGCCAGATTAACATCTTGTGTTCAACAATTAAACCCTAAGTCATTCAAGATTCATGTTCTTCATCCAAGAACTCATAAAGATTCCATGTTAATCATCAAATATATTCAAATTTCATTTTATCTTTACTTAGGGATATATAATACACCTATTTCTTACTTTGAATCTCAGCCAAGTATTCCATTAACAAAACCCCATTTTTGTACCCATTTATCCCCAAAACGGATTTTAGTATACACATCACTAACATATGAATTGGATATTACAATTTAGGAGTAAAAACAGTTAACCACTTACCTGGAGTTACTCGTAGGGTCTGATCCGTTGTTGATGTCCCTTAACTTGGCTCCAATAACCTCCAATTTTCTCTTGATTTGCTTTTCTCCAAATCCCCTCTCAAACCCTTGGTTTATTGTTATGTTGGCTGCCATTCCTTAATCTCCCAATTAGGTTAAAAACCCTTAATCCCGTTTTTAGCCTAATGCGCTTAATTAGAATAGTCCAAATCACCCCGTTTGGGCCCGGCCATGCCCAAAAATGCCTTGAGACCCAATTACTACCCACGGGTACTCTTTTCTGACTATCTCGACCCATTCGGACACAACTGTGCACTCAGAATTGGCATCCGAATTAATTTATAAAAAAATTTATCTCACACCCAATTTAGTCTATACCCACTCCCGGCTGGGATAAGTGCATACCCCGTCATTAATACCCGAAATGATGTAATTAAATTATTACTATTCACTTAGTAAATAAATTTCTCTAAACATTAACCATTCACTCCCCGATTAATATTTAAGTGTATATATATATATATATATGCCATAATTAATTCAATTAAAATTACAACACACAAGTAATTTAAAATTCCTGAATTAATTAAATATTAAATGCACAAAAATACCGGGTGTTACAGCTACTTCGCAAGGCGTATCGGGCAAAGGGAACTTCTAACTCCACTGGAAGGATTGCCTACGCCCCATAAACAAGCGAGAACGGAGTGTACCCTGTGGATTTCCTCTTGGTTGTTCGGTAGGCCCATAACACAGCTAGTATCTTGTCGTCCCACGATCCTAGGAAGCCCTCCATTACCTTAGCCAGAATATTAACCAACGTTTTATTAGTCGCTTCGTCCTGACCGTTTCCCTTTGGGTATGCCACCGTTGAAGTATGATGAACAATGGAGTACTTGTCTATGAGCATTGTTACTTCTGAATTGATGAAGGGCGTCCCATTATCTGAGAGAATAACCTTTGGGATCCCAAAATGACAAATGATGTATTCTCTGATAAAGCTGCTCACCACCCCAGTCGTTGCCCTTCTGAGTGGTATTGCTTCGGCCCACTTTATAAAGCACTCCGTTGTAACTAGTATCCATATCTTCCCCCTCGAAGAAGGATGAATTGCCCCCACCAGGTCAAACGCCCAAGTGTGAAAAGGGTAAGGCGTTTCCAGAGAGTGTAAGTCCACCGATGGGGCATGGATCATGTTTCCATGTAGTTGGCAAGCTTTGCATTTTCGAACGAACTTAGAAGAGTCTTTCTCCATCATTGGCCAATAATACCTGATATATCCGTATATACCCTCGGCCATGCCAAGGGCGCCCTGCACTTCATCAGGCTCCGACCGACCCTTTAGCAGGCTTCGGACGACCCCTTAAGGGGCCGACCCTTCATCAGGCTTTTAACGACCCCTCGGGAGGCTGACCCTTCAGCAGGCTCCGAACGACCCCTCAGGGGCCGACCCTTCATCAGGCTCTGGATGACCCCTCGGGAGGACGACCCTTCAGGAGGCCGACCCTTCAGCAGGCTCCTGACGACCCCTCAGGGGGCCGACCCTTCATCAGGCCCCAGACGACTCCTCAGGGGGCCGACCCTTCAGCAGGCACCGGACGACCCTCCGAGGGTACGACAGTACGAGGCCTAAATTAGGCCAGACTCACTATCGGAAGGAACTTTGCCCTCGGCCTCGTCTAATAGGCCGAGGGTGACATCATCACGGCGCGTGGTTTGGGAGATGCGTGGAACAGTGCGTGTGAGGCTCACATGGCATATGGGAAACCGTTATAACAAAATCACACCCTCACGTGAGGGAATATTATGTCATTATTTGGCATCTACAGGTGTCAATAGAGGATTGGCTAGATCATCATTCACATGCACCATGCATACTTGGGGGGTACACTACACCCCCCAAGACCTATATATACTTGTCACCTACAACCCTAAAAGGGGATCGCTTAATTTATTGTAACCCTAGCTAAAAATCTTCTTATACACACAGTAGAGAGAGAACGTGAGCTTATGTGCATTGTATCCAAGGCCATTAGTGCCCATACTTAGTGGAAGACACACTCATAGTGGATGTAGGCCAAATTGGCTGAACCACTATACATCATTATCTTATTTCCTCTTATACTCATCCCCTTCTACATACTTATACACTTATACATCTCTATAGATGCCATGGTTACTATTGTTTGATCTCATTATCACTTATCCGATGGTGCTAAACCTTAGCATCATCAGTTTGGCATCGTATGTGGGAACAGGAAGACATCTCTTCCTTTGTACAGCTTGACCTCACTGGGCACTCTAGTGGTGATCCAGCTCTCCCCCTGAGAGGAGATGTTTCACCATTTAAAGAGACCCACTAAGGTTCTCAAGCTCACCAGTCTTTTCTTCAGTTCAGCTTTTCATAGCTCAAACACATGGCACCATAAATGCCACCGCCACCGCTTCCCCCGCCGGATGATGGGGGAAGACCACAGTTCCAGTCAGCCGCCACCTCAGTCTGAGATGGCTGATGTGGCGGCAGCCTTAAAGTCTCTAGCAGCAAGCCAGCGGATGATGCAGGAGCAGTTCACAGCTCTAAGCCAAAACATGCTAAGACCACCAAGGGTTTCGCCTGAGATGATTACTCCGGCAGCAGCTCCAGGACAATATGAGGCCAGGGGACCACCCCAGGCACCACGTAAAGACCTGCCACCCCCTCAGCAGCGTAGGGATGTTGCTGACCCCCGGTGTCTATGCCTGGGGAGGCAAGGAAACCCTTGCCCTAAGGACATGTATAATGATCTGGAGAGAGAGGAGGCCCCTATAGAATGCTGGGAACTATATGAGGCCTCCAATAATACTATACGACCTCTCCAGGACAGTGGAGGAAAGTGAGGTAGACCAAATCCTGATGATCGCCCGAGAGGCTGTGCTTTTGATAGCTTGAGCAGGGGGTCAGCCTTTGAGAGGCTGGGCCCAGTAAATGACCTGCGGGTAAAATTGTCCAGGTCAAGGAGTGCTGCGAGGTCCAGGAAGGAGGCAGCAGATGGGCGACCCCAAGGATGGGATGACGGCCAAAGGGAAGTAAACAGCCGACACAGGCCTGCCGCAGCAGAACCCTATGTCCACCTTAAAGAGGCGACAGGGGATAACATCGACCAAACCAACCCTGTGAGGCCCTGGAATGACTCAATCCATCTACTAGAGGATAAGATCGGTGATATAATGAAGAGCCGGGACCCTCTTCAGAAGGGATACACCATAGGCTCACCCTTTGTGGCGAAGATAGTCAACTTCCCTACGCCATCAAGGTTCAAGCCACCTGTGTTCACCCCAAGATATGACGGGGGCACCAACCCTGTCCACGATGTTGAGATGTATCAATCAGCAGCAGACAAATACTCTATCTCAGATGAGATGAGGTGTCGTGCCTTTTCTGGTACCCTGACAGGGGCTGCACATGTCTGGTACACGTCTCTTCAAAAAATTCCATTGAAAACTTTAAGCAGTTGGGAGACCAGTTCATCCATAACTTTTTCTTTGGGGTGAGGCCATAGAAGAAGACCACCCACCTGCTCTATGTTAAGTAGGGGAAGAATAAAAGTCTGAGGGACTACCTAGCCAGATTCAATAAAGAGAAGCTGGAGGTGGAAGACTATGAGGAGAGTATAGCTACGATAGCCCGGATTAGAGGACTACAAAAGGGGAAGCTATTATGAAAGCTTGCTGAAGACCCTCCGAGGATGATGGCTGAATTGCTGTCGATAGCAGGAAAGGTGATGAACGTCGAAAAGGCGATGGCCGCAAAATATGAAGACGAAAAAGGAGGCGCTAGTGGGGGTAAATACCCAAAGAAGAACAAAGAGGGGAAGAAGAGGTCTATGGATGACAAGTTCGATGGTTACACTCCTATAACGGTCAGTTGTGAACAGATTCTCAATGAGATATAGAGTGACCGGTCCCTGAAGTGGCCTGAGAAGCTGAGGGCAGCCCCCAACAAGAGGAATAAGAACCTGTGGTGTGAATTTCACCAAGACCCCGACCACGTAACAGACAAATGCTTTGCTCTGAAAGATGAGATTGAGAAGATGCTGAAAGAAGGGAAGCTTAGAAAGTACGTCGACAAAGGTGCCTTCAAGACGGGCCGAGGGGATGACCCCAGAAAGAGGCGAGGCGATGCATGTATAGAGGGTCCTCAAAAAAGAGGGGACGACCCTTCTAATGATGAGGACGACCCTGACCTCCCACCGAGAGATGACCAAGGCCCTGTCAAGAGGCTTAATATAATCTCGCTCGGAGTGGGAATGATCTCCGGGGGTCTAGCAAGAGGAGGGTCTGAGGTCTCTGACAGGAAGGCCCATGTGGCTGAGGCCAAGGCAGTGACAAAGACGGTACACTCAACCTCCCTGGAGGCCAAGTCATAAAAGAGGAAGAAGGTTGATATGGACACCCTGATAGTGGGGTTCTCGATAATGGACTTTAAAGTCCTCCTAGCCCCACACGACGACCCACTCGTCATCACAACTAGGGTGCACGGGTGTGAAGTGGCAAGGATATTGGTCGACGGGGGCAGTTCTACAGATGTAATGTTTTGGCCGTGCTTCAAGGCCTTAGGTCTCAGCTGTGCTAGACTCGTCCCATACCATCATCCATTGATTGGATTCAGTGGGGAAAAGGTTCATCTCCTGGGAGTGTATGAGGCCGATGTTAGGATGGGGGACGAGTGGCCGAGATGGCTTACCAATAAGGTCAGTTTCTTTATGATGGATGGACATGTGTTTTCGTCTTACAACATCATACTGGGGCATGTGGACCTCAAGGGGTTTGAAGCTGTGTCGTCTACGGTCCACCAGATGATTAAATTTCCTACCCCTTACGGAGTGGGGGAGGTTTAGGGAGACCAGATGACAGCGCGAGAATGTTACTACAACTCCGCTGAAGAATGGGAGGCACACAAGAGGGATACAACCACTTACAATATTGATACCCTAGACCCCAGGGGCGAGACGAAGCTCAAGAAAGGAGAGGCCGAAGAAGAGGTAGAATCCATCATCCTCGATGAGGATGACCCGAAAAAAACCGTCCAAGTCGGTAAGTATCTGAAGCCCAATATCAAGGAAGACCTCATTAAACTGTTGAGGAGAAGACGAAGCGTCTTCGCATGGATTCATGTAGATATGCCGAGTATTGACCCTGAAATCATGTGCCACAATCTCAATGTGGTAGAGGGAGTGAAGTCGGTAAAGCAAAAGAGGAGAATTTACTCTAGAGAAAAGTATGAGGTCATTAGGGATGAGGTCAAAAAATTAGAAGACGCTGAGTTTATCAAAGAGGTCATCTACCCCGAATGGCTGTCCAATGCAGTCATTATTCCAAAGGCCAACGGGAAGTGGAGAATGTGTGTGGACTTCACCGACCTCAACAAGCACTATCCCAAAGACAACTTCCCTCTCCCCCGCATTGACCAGATGGTAGACGCTACCGCAGGCCATGAGCTCAAGAGCTTCATGGATGCCTATTCAGGGTATAACCAGATCTTCATAAAGCTTGAAGACTCGGAGAAGACAGCCATCATCACTGATAAGGGGACATACTGTTATAGGGTCATGCCCTTTGGCCTAAAAAATGTGGGGGCAATGTACCAGCACCTCGTAAAGAAAATGTTCGAAGACCAAATTGGGAAGTCTATGGAGGTCTATGTAGATGACATGCTGACTTAGAGTTTGAAGGTAGAGGATCATGTGGCAGACCTGGAGAGGACCTTTAATATGATGGACAAATACGAGATGAAGCTTAATCCAGCCAAGTGTGTCTTCGGGGTCGGAGAAGGGAAATTCTTGGGGTTCATTGTCAACCAAAGAGGCATCGAGGCCAATCCCGAAAAGATAAAGGCCCTTGTTGAGATGAAGACCCCCAAGTCCATTAAAGATGTTTAGAGGCTCACAGGGAGAGTTGTTGCCTTGAACAGGTTCGTATCTAGGGACACAGAGAGGTGCCTACCATTCTTCAAAATTCTCAGAAAAGCCTTCGAATGGAGTGAAGAATGCGATGAGGCCTTCAAGGAGTTAAAATCATACCTGGGGTCTCCCTTGCTGTTGTCACGACCCGTGCAGGGTGAACGACTTTATGTGTACCTCGTCGTCTCAGAGTCAGCCATCAGTGCAGCCATTGTGAGAGACGAAAATGGAATACAGAAGCTTGTGTATTTTAACAACAAGGCACTCCAGGGGCAGAGCAAAGATATCCAAGGATGGAAAAGTTGGCCTACGCCTTGATCCATGCATCAAGAAAGATGAATCCATACTTCAAGTCCCATACTATAGTTATCCTCACTGACTCTCCCCTTAGGCAGGTTTTACACAAGCCTAAAAAATCAGGGAGGTTAATGGCCGGGGCTATAGAACTGGGGGAGTTTGACATAGTGTACCAGCCTAGGATGACCATTAAGGGGAAAGCATTGGCAGACTTCATAGATGAGTTTACTTGGGAAGGTGATGAGACTAAGGATGAGATCCTCGGGAAGATATATAACCGACAGGGTGAGCTCACCGACACGCCTACAGATAAGGCTGAGACGAGCACCGCTAGAAGGAAAGTGGTTGAAAATGAAGAGGGAAGATATCTCTTTAGACAGGGGTCACTCACCGAGGGAGGTTTCTCAGAAGAACACACCGTGTGGAGTCTCTTCGTCGATGGGTCCTCTTGCGAAAGCGAGAGTGGAGCTGGATTAATAGTATCAGCACCCGACGGCACAGACATTGAGTACGCACTGAGGTTCAACTTTAAGGCCTCCAATAATGAGGCCGAATATTAGGCCTTCATAGGAGGCCTCTCCTTGGCCAGATCTCTTAGTGTCAGCCAGATTTTGGTTTATAGTGATTCAAGGCTAGTAGTGAATGAGATAATAGGAGCCTACGAGGCCAAGGACGAGAGGATGGCTAGGTACCTTGAGAAGGTGAGGTCATTACTGAAAGGCTTCAGAGAAGTGAAATCAAAGAGGATACCTAGGCTCGACAATGGCCGTGCTGACGCCTTTGCGAGGTTGGCCTCAGCAACTAGGACATACATAAGGAGGACGGTCCCAGTAGAAATTTTGCTTCGGACAACTATTGATGATGCTGAGGGAACACTTAGCAATTTCCTAAATATTTCTCAGGAAACTTCATGGATGGACCCTATGATCAGGTACATTAAAGAGGAGGAGATGCCAGAAGCAAGGCAAGAAAGGAAGAAGTTGAGATACAGGGCTGCAAAGTTCACTGTCATTGGGGACACCTTGTACAAAAAGGGATTTTTACTCCCTTTACTTAGGTGTGTGCACCCATCTGAGGTCTCATCCCTTTTGCAAGATGTGCACGAAGGATCGTGCTCAAGCCACATCAGGGGCAGAACCCTAGCGAAGAGGGTGATCACCAAAGGGTACTGGTGGCCGACCTTGGGGAAAGACGCAGCGACATATGTTAAAAAGTGCGATAAATGCCAAAAATTTGCCACCATCCCTCACCAACCCCATCAGCCTTTTACCTCCATTACATCCCCATGGCCATTTGCTGTGTGGGGGATCGACCTCGTAGGACCCTTACCAAGAGCAGTCAATAACTATCGTTTCCTCATTGTAGCTATTGACTATTTCACAAAATGGGTGGAGGCCGAACCAATGGTGACAATTACAGAGCAGAAGACCTTCTAGTTCATCTGGAAAAATGTTATATGCATATATGGTCTCCCCAACACCCTCATCTCGGATAACGGGACTCAGTTCAAGAATACCTCTCTACAGAAGTACTGTGAAAGGGTGAGTATCAAACAATTTTTCTCCACCCCAGGCTGACCTCAGGCCAATAGGCAAACATAAGTTACAAACAAGACAATCACAGATGGAATTAAGAAGAGGCTTGAGGAGGCAAAAGGAAGATGGGTCGATGAGTTATATGTCATGTTGTGGGCATACAGGACGACAGTGAGGACCTCTACTGGAGAGACCCCATTCATGCTAGCTTATGGATCAGAAGCCGTCATCCCCACCAAGATTGGGTTTCCTACTCATAGGGTCCAAATGTATGACCCCCAGAGAAATATAGAAGAGAGGAGACTCGACTTAGACCTGATTGAGGAAAAGAGGGAGGACGTCGAGATAAGGCAGGCCGCCTACCAGCAGAGGACCGCAAGGTTTTACAATCATAGGGTGAAACATAGGCCAATCGCAGTGGGAGACTTGGTCCTCAAGAAGACTTGGCAAACTCCCAACAAGCTCCATCCTAATTGGCATGGTCCATAAAGGGTCATTGATAAAGTCGTCCCTGGGACCTATAGACTAGAAAACCTAGAAGGGGAACCCTTTTCCAACCCCTGGAATGCAGATCATTTGAAAAAATACTATCAGTAGTGTTGTAAGGTCTTGATAGACCATAATTGAAATAAGAGTTGCTCCAACAGAACACATGGAAAATTAATGAGAAATATCAGTGTTTCCCCTCATCCTGTGGTTATCAGTTCTAGTACGCGTGAAAACATCTACTAGAGAACTACCCACAACTATAATGAGGGTCAGTGGAGGGGACGACCCCACCACTGTCCTCAAGAAAGATGAGGGAAGACTATTAAAAACCATTAATTTGGTGATTAACCCTCAGCTATATTGAGGGCCAGTGGAGGGGACGACCCCACTGCTGTCCTCAAGAAAGATGAGGGAATACTTTGTTTAAAACCATTAATTTGGTGATCAACCCTCGGCTATGATGAGGGCCAGCGGAGGGGACGACCCTACCACTGTCCTCAAGAAAGACGGGGGAATACTTTGTTTAAAACCATTAATTTGGTGATTAACCCTCGGCTATAATGAGGGCCAGTGGAGGGGACGACCCCACCACTGTCCTCAAGAAAGACGAGGGAATACTTTGTTTAAAACCATTAAGTTGGTGATTAACCCTCTGCTATAATGAGGGCCAATGAAGGGGACGACCCCACCACTGTCCTCAAGAAAGACGAGGGAATACTTTATATAAAAGAATTAAGTTGGTGATTAACCCTCGGCTATAATAAGGGCCAGTGGAGAGGACGACCCCACCACTGTCCTCAAGAAAGACGAGGGGAGACTTTATTAAAACCATTAATTTGATGATTATCACCCTCGGCTATAATGAGGTCCCATGGATGGGACGACCGCACCATGGTCCTCAAGAAAGACGAGGGAAAACTTTGTTGAAAACCATTAATTGGTGATTATCACCCTCGGCTATAATGAGGTCCCATGGAGGGGACGACCCCACCATGGTCCTCAAGAAAGACAAGGGAAAACTTTGTTGAAAACCATTAATTTGGTGATTATAACCCTTAGATATGATGAGGGCCAGTGGAGGGGACGACCCCACCACTGCCCTCAAGAAAGACAAGGGAATACTTTGTTTAAAACCATCAAGTTGGTGATTAACCCTCGACTATAATGAGGGCCAGTGGAGGGGACAACCCCACCACTGTCCTCAAGAAAGACGAGGGAAGACTTTATTAAAACCATTAATTTTGTGATTATCACCCTCGGCTATAATGAGGTCCCAAGGAGGGGACGACCCCACCACGGTCCTCAAGAAAGACGAGGAAAACTTTGTTGAAAACCATTAATTTGGTGATTATCACCCTCGGCTATAATGAGGTCCCATGGAGGGGACGACCCCACCATGGTCCTTAAGAAAAACGAGGGAAAACATTGTTGAAAACCATTAATTTAGTGATTATAACCCTCAGCTATGATGAGGGCCAGTGGAGGGGATGACCCCATCACTATCCTCAAGAAAGACGAGGGAATACTTTGTTTAAAACCATTAATTTGGTGATTAACCCTCCGCTATAATGAGGGACAGTGGAGGGGACGACCCCACCACTGTCCTCAAGAAAGACGAGAGAATACTGTGTTTTAAACCATTAATTTGGTCATTAACCCTCGGCTATAATGAGGGCCAGTGGAGGGGACGATCCCACCATTGTCCTCAAGAAAGACGAGAGAATACTGTGTTTTAAACCATTAATTTGGTGATTAACCCTCGGCTATAATGAGGGCCAGTGGAGGGGACGACCTCACCATTGTCCTCAAGAAAGACGAGAGAATATTTTGTTTTAAACCATTAATTTGGTGATTAACCCACGGCTATAATGAGGGCCAGTGGAGGGGATGACCCCACCACTGTCCTTAAGAAAGACGAGGGAAGACTTTATTAAAACCATTAATTTAGTGATTATCACCCTCGGCTATAATGAGGTCCCATGGAGGGGACGACCCCACCATGGTACTCAATAAAGACGAGGGAAAACTTTGTTGAAAACCATTAATTTGGTCATTATCACCCTCGGCTATAATGAGGTCCCATGGAGGGGACAACCCCACCATGGTCCTCAAGAAAGACGAGGGAAAACTTTGTTGAAAACCATTAATTTAGTGATTATAACCCTTAGCTATGATGAGGGCCAGTGGAGGGGACGACCCCACCACTGTCCTCAAGAAAGACGAGGGAATATTGTGTTTAAAACCATTAATTTGGTGATTAACCCTCGGCTATAACGAGGGACAGTGGAGGGGACGACCCCACCACTGTCCTCAAGAAAGATGACAGAGTACTGTGTTTTAAACCATTAATTTGGTGATTAACCCTCGGCTATAATGAGGGCCAGTGGAGGGGACGACCCCACCACTGTCCTCAAGAAAGACGAGAGAATACTGTGTTTTAAACCATTAATTTGGTGATTAACCCTCAGCTATGATGAGGGCCAGTGGGGGGGACGACCCCACCACTGTCCTCAAGAAAGACGAGAGAATACTGTGTTTTAAACCATTAATTTGGTGATTAACCCTCGGCTATAATGAGGGCCAGTGGAGGGGACGACCCCACCATTGTCCTCAAGAAAGACGAGAGAATACTGTGTTTTAAACCATTAATTTGGTGATTAACCCACGGCTATAATGAGGGCCAGTGGAGGGGATGACCCCACTACTGTCCTTAAGAAAGACGAGGGAAGACTTTATTAAAACCATTAATTTGGTGATTATCACCCTCGGCTATAATGAGGTCCCATGGAGGGGACGACCCCACCATGGTCCTCAAGAAAGACGAGGGAAAACTTTGTTGAAAACCATTAATTTGGTGATTATCACCCTCGGCTATAATGAGGTCCCATGGAGGGGACGACCCCACCATGGTCCTCAAGAAAGACGAGGGAAAACTTTTGTTGAAAACCATTAATTTAGTGATTATAACCCTTAGCTATGATGAGGGCCAGTGGAGGGGACGACCCCACCACTGTCCTCAAGAAAGACGAGGGAATACTGTGTTTAAAACCATTAATTTGGTGATTAACCCTCGGCTATAACGAGGGACATTGGAGGGGATGACCCCACCACTGTCCTCAAGAAAGAAGAGAGAGTACTGTGTTTTAAACCATTAATTTGCTGATTAACCCTCGGCTATAATGAGGGCCAGTGGAGGGGATGACCCCACCACTGTCCTCAAGAAAGACGAGAGAATACTGTGTTTTAAACCATTAATTTTGTGATTAACCCTCAACTATGATGAGGGCCAGTGGGGGGGACGACCCCACCACTGTCCTCAAGAAAGACGAGGGAATACTGTGTTTAAAACCATTAATTTAGTGATTAATCCTCGTCTATATTGAGGGCCAACCCAGGGGACGACCCCTCGATTCACCCTCAAGAGAGGCGAGGGAGGGGTTAGTGGCATTAACAAAGAGACAACACAAATAATACAAGAGGGAAATATGGAAGACAACAAAGGAGATGATTGTATAATTGAAATATCAAGTATTCTACAAGATAGAGTACAAAAATGTCAATTACATCAAGAGGGTATGGGCTACAGACAGCCACCCTATGGAACAATATTAGAGGGCAGGGCCTCAACATCCACAAGAAGGGTTTCCTCAATGACCACAACTGACTGATCTTCTGATATGCCGATCCCCTCGACTTGCACTTGGGATTCCACCTGGGTTAGAGCCTCGGCAATCTGGGGGTCGTCCAGTTGAACGGCCTCCAGAGAGGGACGGACGAAAGAGACGACGTCGCCGAACTTGAGGACGACCCACCGATAAGCCGTCCTTATCCCTCTCTCCATGTACTCAAGGCCGAAGCCTTGGAACTCATCGGAGAGTTTATAGGCTTCCACAACGTCTGCCTTAGCTTTCTTCACAGCCTCAGATAGCTCAATCTTAAAATGGGCCTCTCGATGGGTCATGGCTTCATCCTTCTCCTTCAGAAGCAAGTCTTTGGCCTTCAGGTCCTCATCATGCTGTCTCATCAGCTCGTCCATAATTCTTGCATGTTCAGTTTTGGCACTCTCTAGCTCAGCCTTTGCAGTATCTAAGTCAGCCTGTAGGTCGGCCTCATGCTGGATAGCCCTCTCGGCCTCATGGAATTTCTCGTGATTCTCAGCCATCCATTTAGTTGCCGAGGTAAAGGCGCATACAGACTACACAGAAAAATAAACAGATGTCAAAAGGCCGAGGAAACAGTTGGTGAAAGAATGAAATTAAAGAAATGAATCAAGACCAAAACATGGGCTAGAGCATGCAGACCATAGTCATACACTTTGGCTGGAGGCATCTTTGACAGAAAGTCGTAATCAGCAGCCGAGGGTGCAGAAAACATTAATGCCTTGGCTACCCTCAAATTTGCGATGAGCGATGATGGCTCGTCCCTCAGATGTGCTAAGTTTTGGGACCAGAAGGCCCCCATGCTGGATGAAGAAGCAGTCCCTTCAGATGTTTCGACCCTGGCCCTCGTCCTAGAATCCGGCCGAGGGTCAACAGGAATCGCAGGATCTTTTCTTTTGTGGCTATCGGCTGTCGGCTCAACAACCGTCGGCCCCACGGCCTTCGTCTTCCTCGGAGGCTGCTGAGGCTCCTTACCCTTCTTCTTTGCCAAGCCTGATAGTAAACTGGGAGCAGTCATTTCCCAGAGATAGTCTGATACACCAGCAGGACGACCTGAAAAGGGTACGACACGTGAGAAAAATGCAGAGATAAAAAGGAAACACTTGAAAAATGTAAAGAAAAGTATAACTCACATAGTTCTGTAAGGGGGCCGACCTTCAGACCAGCTTCCTTGAGAAAACAAGGGGTCATCAAATCTTCAAACTTTGGAAGTTCACCCCCTCTCCCTCATCCTCTCAGATATTCAACAATATCTTTCTCTTCCAGGCTAAGTCAGGGGTCTGACCTGGCCTTCATTGACGGGTTAGACCATCTTCGGGGGACCCTCGGACCATCGACTACAGGAGATGCCTCGGCGGAGAAATCCCACTCCCTAGAGACGAAGAAAAATCTCTTCTTCCAATCGTGGTTGGAGGTTTGTTCCACGTGGAGAAGTTTTTTCTCAGACCTCTTCGCCCCTAGATGATAGTACCCAGGCTGTTTGGACGAGGAGGTGATATTGTAGCAGGCCAGGAATATGTCAGTCGAGGGCTCATCAGTGAAAGCATTCTTCCACAGGGAGATGTAACCTAGTATCGTCCTCCAGGAGTTGGGAGGAAGCTGAGAGGGGGCAATACCGAGGGCTGATAGGATATCTACGATAGCAGGATGCACAGGGAACCTAACGCCAACCTTGAACATTTGTTCATACACTGCAACCTCACCTTCTTCACCCTCAAAAACCCTCTCAAACTCAGAGGGAACCCTCATGGTTATGTCGGGGGGCACTCCATAGGCATGTCTCGACAATAAGAGGTCGCGATCCCTAAAGGAGGAGATATAGGACGTGGCATGGGAGGTATCAACCTGGTCATCTGAATCATCGCCCTCGTCCTCAGTCCCCTCTCCCTCGGCCTCATCATCTGCCAGAGGACCATGGGGAAAGGCCATCTGGAAGGCATGTGGAGATAGGGTTGTCACAGGGATAGCCTCGGAGGGGACCATACCCTCGGCTTGTCGGCCCGGGCTTAGGTCCGATGTCTATATTCTACCAGAAGGTCCAGTGCCAGTTGGGGAGGATGCTCTCTCGTCCATATCTCCTGAATAACTCTTGACTGGACGATGGGACGACCCATAAGACTCAGATGGTCTAATTATGGCTAGAGGAATGGGGAAGATGGGTCGTACCCAATTAGGGTCTGCCCCTCGTCTCCGCTCCTTCTCTTCCTCTATTCATCTGATCTCAACAAATAATTTTTCTCTCAGGGAAGGGAACTCCTCAGCTAAGATATAAAGCCTCCTAAGCATCAAGGGGGAGACCCTACACTTGGAGGAATTTGGGGAACTTAACTACAAACAAGTTTGCAGTTGACCAAATTAGACTTTTGGATTAAAACAAAAGAAATCAAGGGTTTTACTCAAGAAAGCTCAAGAACACTCAAAAACCAGTCGCCGGAGAAGATACCGAAAATAATATAAAACAGCCTAAGTCCGACCATATAAGCCTAAAGCAAAGAAAGAAATGAAAGTAAAAGAGGACACTGGGGTAGAAGGATTACCTGAGGAAGGAGAAAGAGGGTGCCAAACTCGAAATGTCAAAATGTACAGGTCTATCTGTTGGAAATCTAGAGAGAGAGAGCTTGGGCGCAAAGAAGAAGAAGAGAAGGAAAGGTTTCAAAAATCTCTTAAATACCTTAATAATGAGTGGGCCCATTAACCAAGGCAGAGCACAACCCACGAGGAGGGAATCATTAGGGCACAAAGTCGTAGGTCGCATGCAGCCGCCATGCCTTGAAAATTGGAATGACATTGGATAAAAATTTGACAGCTTTCAAATGAGTTTGATAGGTGTCAGTCATCAAACAGACCATACACTTACTCTCAAAAGCAACATTATCCCTCAGCCATCACAGCATCATCTATGGCTAAGGGCTGGGGGGTGATTGATATACCCGTATATACCCTCGGCCATGCCGAGGGCGCCCTGCATTTCATTAGGCTCCGGCCGACCCTTCAGGAGGCCGACCCTTCAGCAGGCTCCGAACGACCCCTCAGGGGGCCGACCCTTCATCAGGCTCCGGCCGACCCCTCTGGAGGCCGACCCTTCAGCAGGTTCTGGACGACCCCTCAGGGGACAACCCTTCATCAGGCTCTGGACGACCCCTCAGGAGGATGACCCTTCAGGAGGCCGGCCCTTCAGCAGGCTCCGGACGACCCCTCAGGGGGCCGACCCTTCATCAGGCCCCGGACGACCCCTCAGGGGGCCGACCCTTCAGCAGGCTCCAGACGACCCTTCGAGGGTACGAAAGTACGAGGCCTAAATTAGGCCAGACTCACTACCGAAAGGAACTTTGCCCTCGGCTTCGTCTAATAGGCCGAGGGTGACATCATCACGGCGCGTGGTTTGGGAGACACGTGGAACAGTGCGCATGAGGCTCACATGGCACATGGGAGACCATTATAACAAAATCAGACCCTCACATGAGGGAATATTATGTCATCATTTGGCATCTATAGGTGTCAATAAGGGATTGGCTAGATCATCATTCACATGCACCATGCATACTTGGGGGGTACACTACACCCCCCAAGACCTATATATACTTGTCACCTACAACCCTACAAGGGGATCGATCAATTTATTATAATCCTAGCTAAAACTCTGCTTGTACACACAGTAGAGAGAGAAAGTGAGCTTATGTGCATTGTATCCAAGGCCATTAGTGCCCATACATAGTGGATCACACACTCACAGTGGATGTAAGCCAAATTGGCTGAACCACTATACATCATTGTCTTATTTCCTCTTATACTCATCCCCTTCTACATACTTATACACTCATACATCTCTATGGCTGCCATGGTTACTACTGTTTGAGCTCATTATCACTTATCCGGTGGTGCTAAACCTTAGCATCATCAATACCCCAACGTCATCAGCTGATCATATAACTTGGCCCCTCATATGTGATCTTGATCGTGCGCCTATTTTAGGACTTCAACTGCTTCTTCCTTCGTGATGCAACACAATGGCCTGTTGAAGTATCCCCTTCGACAGAGCTGTCCCTCCTGGATATAGCACCTTGGGGCCCTTCGTTTTAGTCCCATCGCATTAATTTTTTATGTTGGGATAACTTCATTTTGAATAAAGTCGATATAGGGTTACTTCCAGTCCGTTTGAGTTTTAACAAAATGACATTCAGCTGCTTCAAAAAATAGCTGACACTTATCGCACCTCCGTTGTAGCTCTGCCGCGTCCTGCTTCATTCTAGGCTAAAAATATCCCTCTTTTTAAATTCTCCTATAAAAAGTTACGTCAGTTGTTTTTTAGTTCTCCTCATGTGTTTTCTTTAACCTTTGCTCTACTTATTCTGGGCAATACATCTTGATAACCAACCCCTTGCATTTCTGAAGTACAGATTTCCCTGGTTTGTAAAATATTGGGCCACTAATCTCTCCCCTCCAGTCTGCGTCCTCCTCCATTAGTAGAATTTATTGTACCACCGAAGGAGATGTTCTCCGTTGGATCGTGACGATAGTTGTATCATTCCTCATGACCATTTTCTAGGCAATAGTTGCATACGGATCTGGATGGAGGTTCATCATTACGGGATGTCTTTTGATCTTAGTTCGATGGAACTGACTGAGAAGCCTCTGAATGATCATTCTATATGGTGCCAGGTTCATATGCTTCAACGCATATTCTCCGTTTAATTACTGAACCACAAAGTTCGAATCACCCTTAATGCAGAGTGAATGAATTCCCCTTCGAAGAGCCTCCTGTAACCCCAGTACTAACCCCTCATACTCTGCTTCGTTATTGGAACAAGGGAAATCTAACTTGGAGGAAAGAAAAATCTCCTCCATTCCATTTGAAATAATAACCCTTGCCCCCCCATCTTTTCCGCTTAAGATCCATCGAACGGCATCGTCAATTCCTCCTCAGTTGCATCCAGATAATTGGCTTGTATCTCATCTCCTGGAATGTCTTCTTTAGGTGGTTCAAACGTTCTTGATGGAAAAATTGCCAATAGATTGGCATACGTCTGGCTCATGATGGCACAAGGGACCACACACTTCAAGTCATATTCGGAGAGGATGAGGAACCACCTAGCTGCCCTACCAACTAATATAGTTCTTGCCAACAAATACTTAATAGGATCTCATCTAGTTACAATATGAATTGTAAAAGACAGCATATTATGCCTAAGTTTTTGTGCTATAAAGACTAATGCTAAATAATGACTTTATAGGCTGCTATATCTAATCTTTGGCCCATATATGATTCTACGGAGGTAGTAAACTGGTCGTTCTTGCCCGTTAATTTCTTGTGCCAGCAATGCTCCAACAGACCTCGTGTTAGATTTGAGATATAACTACAACGACGTTCCCGCCCGTGGGGGAACCATGGTCTTTGGTGAAACTAGCAACTTCTTCAGCCCAGTAAAAGACTCTTGGTGAACCTCTTCCCACCTAAACTTCGTGTTCTTTCACAATAGTTGCATCAATGGGTGTGTTATTTCGGCCAATCTAGGAACAAATCTCCTAATGTAGGAGACTTTGCTGAGGAAACTCTTTAGATCCTTAGTCGTTCTTGGACATGGCATCTCCAAGATCGCCCGCTGCTTATCCTGGTCCATCTGTACACCTTGTCGGTCCACTATGAAGCCTAGGAATTTCCCACTTGTAACTTCAAAAACACAGTTCAGTGGATTCATCTTCAACTTATACTTCCTACATCGAGAGAACACATTTCTTAAATTTCCCAGATTAGACTCCTCCTTCTTTGATTTGATGACTAAATCATCCACATAGAATTCTACAAATTTATGGAAGAAGTCATGAAAAATGGCCATCATTGTTCTCTGATAAGTAGCCCCAGCGTTCTTGAGTCCAAATGGCATTACTCTGTACATGAAGTTGCCCAGTGGGGTTCTGAATGTCATTTTCTCTGCGTCTGTGGAGTCCATCTTAATCTGGTTGTACCCCACATACCCATCCATGAAACTATACATCTCATGACCAGCCATGGCATCTATCAAACTGTCGATGGAGGGTAGAGGGAATTCATCCTTGGGGCAAGCACTATTCAAATCTATGAAGTCCACATATATCCTTATTTGATTCTTGTCTTTCTTTCCCATCGACACAATGCTAGACAGCCAAAGTGGATGTTGCATCGTCTTGATGAACCCTTCTGCTAATAATCGTTGGACCTCTTCCTTAATTTTCAAGTCTAGCTCCGGCTTGTATTTTCTCGTCGCTTGCTTCATCGGAATGGCCGAAGGCATCACGTTCAACTTGTGGTAACTAACGTTTTCGTCCAGTCCCTCCATCTTTGTGTACTTCCACACAAAAATGTCTATGAAATCCCGAGTTAACTCCACTAAGGCTTCTCTTTTTTCTTTGTTGAGGTCTTTCGCAATAAATATAGGCCAAGGATCTTCCCCCTTCTTGATCCATGTTCAACTACTCCAACACTTTCTCTTGCGGCCTTGGTCTATCCGTCATGTAATCAGGTTCTTCGGCCACATCTTCTACGAATTCTTATATGTTGGAGTTGTCTATTACCATGCATTGCCCTTGTTGATCAACTAAAAATCATTCATATACCGGGTCAACCTCATCATCGGTCCCTTCGACCGACCGTTCACGCCGTCACAGCCGATAGACCACCTTTCCTTCTTTGATGATGACCTTTTTGCACTGTCTGTCGGCCGTTATGACTGCCTTCCTTTTCTTTTCCCTCGAAGCCTCAGCAATCCTTCCTACTGAAAATTGACTCAACACGCTTTGGCGTTGGTCCTCATTCTGCATCGGGTCCACTCTAGGTCTCATCCTATCTTTAAGTCGCTTCGAAATATTTTGGGGTCGAGGGACCTCCCTAGGAGCCTCCTTAGCCATCTCCCTTTCGCTACCGGCACCTTCTTTATTTTCCTCATTCAAAGGCCCCATTCTTTCTCTAATCAAGGGGACCCACGCTTGCTCCATTCTTTTCGGTAGGAACCGAACATCTTCCTCCAGCTCTGTGTAAAACACTGCATCTACTAAATGACCTTCTTCAACGGCAAAGTGCCTTCTCGTAGCTCTAATAGTCACCTCCGTCCCTTTGATATTTGCCTTGGAGCATTGGTGATACGCGGAGGGAACTAGTCCCTAGTTGTGCATCCACGGTCTTCCTATTAATATATGATAGGAAGTTTCACTTTCTATTACAAGTTACTTGATGTGGGAACTCAGGTTTCCCATCACGATCCCAACATTTACATATCCGATGGACTTGAAAGATTGGTTGTCGTATCTTGAAATTACCAAAGACATGAGGACCAACCTTTAATCTGGAATATTAGCTGTGTGGAAGGATCCGATCGACATAATATTAATGGAAGCACCCCCATCCATAAGAATCCTTGCAAAACTAACCCTGTTGACGCTGGCGATTACATACAAAGGCCTATTATGAGGGAACCTTACAGCCCTGTCCGCATCGCTGAAGGTTACTTCTGACAGAAACCTTTTTACCAACCTAGCCATAGGTCCCCTCCATCTCAGCGAGGGGACTGCGTTCCTCTTCGTAATATCTAAGATCGTCTACATTATTTCTAGTCTGCTCTCCTTCGCTATCCTTACTTGCTCGAAAAACCAAGTGAACTTTGGGGATTTTGAAAATGCACCATATTCTATAACCGAGTCTGTTTCCTCGTCTTCGACACTGTATATGTCTTCCGCGTCTTTAGCGCTTGCTTCATCGTAGGATAATACTACGTTAGCCATTCCCATAGTATAACTCTCCAGATCTTCTTCGAACTCCCTCTGCTTCATCGTTAACCCTCCGCCTTCCCTTTTTGCGTCCTCATCAAAGGCCATCACTAGATTGGCCCCATGCGCAGGAAGTGGGTTATTGTTAATGTTCTGCGGGGGGATTTGCAGCGTTCCTGCCTTTAAGTACATGTCAATGATTCTTCTTAGTGTGAAGCAGCTCTCTGTTGGATGCTGAATCTTCTAATGAATCTAGCAATATTTAGGATTCGCCCTCGTTGCAGCATCGGGTTCTTCCTTGGAATGCCCTTTGGTTCATAGACCGTTTCGCCCTGAACCATTGCGTTATAACAACTCACAGCCTATTCTATCGTGTAAGGCAATAGTAGTGGTTCTTCTCTGTCTCTTCCAAACTTCCTCTTGTTGTCCTTCTTCGGTGCCTTGCCCCCATTTGCTCCTTCGATGTACCCCACCCGTGGGGGCTGAGGCCTTCCTCCCCCAGATTGCATCGACTGCCTAAACATCATGGGAACCACTACCGGGTTTGGTCATACAACCAATGAGATATTCCTTGCAGCCTTTAGGAACGCTGAAAAAGTTCCCTCGTGCGTCTCATTGATGAGATGGCATATGTACTCAGGAAGCAGTCCTTCTGCACAGATATGTAATAGTTTAGACTCTTTGGCCTCCTCTTTTACATCGAGGGATCTTTCCCTGAACCTTCAAACGTAGGCCACCACGTCTTCCTCAGGTTATTACTTCTTTCTTCCCAATTGGGTCAGAGTAAACTCGTCCTCCGCTAGAAAGAACTTCTGGACTAACAACATATGCATCTCCTCCCACGTGGAAACACTCTTGCGAGCCAAGTGCGAATACTAGGTGTACGCTTTATCGGTTAGGGATTTGGAAAAATCTCTCAACCTGAGCTTCTTATTATTGCAATGCTCCCCCAAGTGCTCTACGAAACGTTTAATATGCTCCTTCGGGTTTCCACCCTTTCCTGTGTATTTTTCAAAGATAGGAGGAATATAATCCTTTGGATAAGGCTCATCATTGTATTCCTGAGGGTAAGGCGTTCGAAAGTCATTGTAGACCGAGGCTACCTCGCTCACAGATTGGGAGGAAGCCCGCATGAACTTCAGAATTTGCTTTTTCATCTCCTTTTTTATTTCCACCATAGGTAACGAGGCAACAACCAATGGGGTCACAGGCAGAAGTCCCATTATAGCTGGAGCCATCATTGCAGCTGGCACCGTTGATACTCCTGAGGTTCCCACCGCTGGATTCACAATGGCAGGTGTGCTTGCTGGGACTGTTCCCATTATGCCCGCACCTAGTGGGGCTGTTGGGGCTACTCCCGGCGTTACGAAGGAATTGGCTTCAAATCCTCCCAGCCCTGTCGAATCTACCGTAGTTCGTAAAAACTCATAAAACTTTCTCATAAGGAGTGCCACCTGATGGGTCCCAACCCTGCACTCGTGGAAGCTTGTGTCACCCCTAGAACGCATGTCGTCGCCTGGATCGGAGGTACTTCTATTGGAGGAGCCCCATCCCTTAGAGCCTATAGTTCTCTAGCAGCTTATTCTTCATTATGTTGGATGTCATCAAAGTTGAGCCTTTAACTAACATTTTCCTGCGCCATCCTCCTTGCTTATAAGAAGGACTCCCCAACGGAGTCACCAAATGTAAGAGGGTAGTTTAAGTAAGATGGAGGCGTAACCCCTTTTCGAGTATGGTAATGATAAGTTAACTATCCCAAGACCTTGTATTAATGATAGGGCGTACAAACACAAACCCAATGGAGATGAAATCAGTTTAAAACTCTCGAATCTCTCTTATATAACTCAGAAAGTAGTAATGAAACTTAGAAATAACTTAGCTAGAGAGAGGGAGAAGTAAGCGCCCTAGATACACCTTGGTAGTCAGGTAAAGAAAACACACCAAACACCCTCAAGAATCTCTTTTAAGTCTTAAATTATTTGTAATAAATAACAACGGTGAGTGGGTGAAACTCTCTGGTTTGTAATAACTCTCTCTAGTAATAACTCCTCAACTCTCAGAAAATAACCTCTTTTCCTTAGAGGTGGTTGGGGTCCTTAAATAGCCCCTCCGCCGCCCCCGAGGCAACTCAGTCATTAATGCATGTGAAAGACATCCATCATAATTTATGTCACCAACATTAAATACCTGATGCCCTAGTTGTCTCCACGACATAAAAATTAAATGCCAAGATATCCCTTTTGCATAACCACTGTGTGTCAGGGGGTTATTGCCTCAGAGGTTGCTTACCAACTGCCTGACAGCCCCAAATACCATGGTGGTTTACTCAAGTGCTTGTCTGACATGTTTTAGGTGGCTAGTGACATCACCAACAGGACTGTTTGGTTCATAGCTAAACACCCGATGGAACTCGAGAATGCTCTGCTCAAGGTTCCACGGTGAGGGTTCTTCGGTGTTTTACCAGGTGTATCTAAGACGGTCAGGACAATTCCCAATTAATGTCCAAATTCTCAATACTCCAAAATAAGTCCCTTTAAAGTTCCCACGGTGAGGTCCTTCGATCGAGAATGAAAGATCTTCCACGACTTGCCAAGCCTAGTCTCTCGCGAGTACCGTTAAACCTCACACAAATTCATTATTCTCGTTGCATTATTATAATCGTTATAGCTCATAGCCAATATAAACAAAGATACAATATGACTAAGTAATAAACAAGCTAAAGTATGAGTTGTTACGCCAAGCTGCCATGCTTGAGCTGCCTCGCTTGAGCTACCACGCTGTCTTAATCCCAAACACTGTTTCCAATGGGTAGATTATCCCTAATCTCAAAATTACCTCCAATCCCCCTCTACAACCTTTACCCAAAGCTCCACATCCTGTTTTTAGATTGCCTCATCGTAATTATTGATATCTACTTTGTGTTCCCTCGTGGATTCATTGATGTGCTCTCCCAAATACACCATCCTCTCATGCTGACACTTAGCCCTCCCACTACGACGTTGATCCACTTATGGTCCATTAGAAGTGACACACGTATCCATATCATCGATAATACTCCCACTACAATTATGCAGTTTACTATCGATATTAGGTTGTATTTTATCCTGTGCGGGCGGTCCCAAATAATGTTCTTCCTTTTTTCTCATAGCTCTTGGGCTGTGGTCAATCATATAAGCATCCATTATGCACCGAGCACTCATACTAACAAATACACTCTAGTACTTAGTATCATAGAATTGACCACCCAAGGTTTCTTTAGAGTAACCCACAAAAAGACATTCATTTATAATTGATTCAAACTTCTATGTCTCCTTCCGTAGAAAATGTGCCATGCAAACCCATATTAGAATATGTCTGAGACTAGGCTTGCAACTAGTCCAAAATTCTGAGGGAGTCATTGAGATAGATTTAAAAGGAACTATGTTCAATAAATATGCATTTGCCTTTAGTGAAAAACCCCAAAAGGAATATAATATATCCGAATAACTCATCATAGATCTAACTTTATCCGAAAGAGTCATGTTCCTTATTTATGCGACACAATTTTGTTATGGAGTGCTTGGTGTATATAACTACATTATAGTACATAAGCATGATAACTGCACGCTAAAATCTTCCAAGAGGCATTCCCCTCCACGGTAAGATCCTATAGTATGGATTAGTTTATCGTGAATATATACCCTCAACCTGTGCACTATACTCTTTGAACTTATCAAAGGCTCCAACCATGTAGTGCATAAGATAAACATATCCATATCTCGAGTGATCATTAATGAAAGTGATAAAGACTCGTAACCTGTGACACCCCGCCTAATTAAACATCGGGTGATCAGGCCTTTATTAAATTAAAATAGGTTCTCATATGGTTCATTCTTAGCATCACTGTTGAAAACTTTTTTAATTACTAACCACCTAAGTGAAATTAGACCCGTGCCAAATTTTATGTTTCATTAACACCATAAAATGTTCCATGCGGAAAAACTAAATAAAACATTCACAGTATACTAGAGTTTAATCCAACACAGTATATATGAATGAAAGACTTGCCGATAAACCATCGACTAAAATTTCAAGACCACAATCCATAATACTTAAAAGAACTGAATAACTGTAAATCATCAACGAACAACATGCCCACACATGGATTATAAAATAAGATCCTACACTAGATCAGAAAGGTAGAATCGTCTAATTAAGATCCTATCAGCATCCACAATGCTACAGCTTCGAGTCTCTAGAATGAAATCCTCAAGTCTGGCGTCCCTGTGGCTGGACACCTAAAAGGTTTTGAAAATATTTTATAGCAAGAGTTAGTAATCGAAAAATTTTGAAAATATTTAGCAAGCATTTATCACAATAAAATTCAGTTATAGATTACACATGTTCGTGTACACTCTCTCTTGAGTTCTCCTCACCTCTCATCTATAGTGCACGCTTAACGTTCTATACTTAGACCACCTAGCTATACTACCCAAGCTAATTAGACTAGAGTATTCAAACGAACTTATCTAGACGTCTAAGTTCCCATACCGCTCATACAATACATAAATTTATTTAACAACCATAATTTGTTAATTAACACAATGGTAACATTCTTCACATGCTATCTTTTCATATCTATGATTAAGTCTCACTAGTTAATTTTATCCTTTAGATATCCACTATCTAACATTAAATCTTATTAATTAAGTTTCTCCACTCAAACTTACTTTTAGATGTATACACATTATCTAACTATCTATTATCCCACGCATGTAGATTATTTACGGTATATATTTCACTAAAAACATATACTATAAAGATCATTGGTCCGGGTAATCATTGACCCCAATTATCCGATCATCGTTTAGCCTCCATAATTAAGTTTCACTACTTAATTTACTATAGCCTATTCGCAGTCTATTTTAAATTTTGTGATTAAGTTTATCTCTACTTAATTTACCATTTACATGTATATCTCTATATATATTTCACACACAATATATACTATAAAGATTTATTGGTCTGGCAAATCATCGACCCCAATAATCCTACCATTTACATTGGTCTGAAAATCCCTTGACCCCAATGTAAAGGTCATATGTATGTATATCGGTCCAGCATTATCATCGAACCCAATATCCCTACCATTTACAATTGGTCCAAAAATCCCTCAACCCCAATGTAAAGGTCATACGTATGTATATTCGTCCGGTATTATCATCGACCCCAATATTATTTATCTTCGATTTTGTCCAGATAATCATCGACCCCAAATCGACCTTTCATGTATTGGTCTGAAAAAACATCGACCCCAATACAAGAGTAAGCATTCTTTAGGTATTCACCCAACCTAGTAATCAATATAATAGGTATTCACATAACCAAATTATTCATACTTGTATGTAATATATTTCTCTCTAATATTCACTGTACTTGTTTGCTTTACGAATTTATTTCACTTTCGTATTTATTCGAGTATTCTCTCTACACTTTATTGTGTCAGACTCATACTTCGATCACCAATATTTATTTACTATACTATAGGTATTCACGCAACCTATATATTAATCGACATAAATAGGTGTTCATCAACCCGATAATACGCATTAGTACATAGTATATATCTCTCACATATTCTTCGTACTATTTGCCTTACGATTTATCTCACTATCATATATATAAGAGTGTTCACACAACTCTAAGGGTCCTAGTTACCCCATGATAGATAAATTCAGTAGTCACCATCTTTCACCAACTGGTTTACTAGTGGATTGATGTTTACACTCTCTCTGCATCTCAATTCTCAATTTTCTCGACCTATCTCTCCCCTGATTATCCCGATCGATCCACGATTTAAGTCCTACACTCAATGACATTAATGGATCCTAACTACACATATAATGGTCTTTATCACGTCCCCACATAGGTATAAAATCATCCCCAAGGTTCCCCTCCATCAATGGTAATCCCCAGATGTTCAACCAAGAAAAGAATCCAAAAATCAGCTTTGGTCGATCAATCGATGGTTTTTGGTCGATCGATTGATCGACCAGAAATCAGCCATGTCCAAATTCGGTTTTCTCTGAGTTTGTTCCTTCTAAACCTCTTAAAACCTTATGGAACACTCTCCCTTCATTATCAAACATTACTAACATGTATATGGACAAATCCTCACCTAAATATATCATCAAATCCATACGAAACCCTTTCGAGAATATTCAAAATTCAAACCCTAGATAATGGTGTTCTTCATATTGATTTTAACCTAAACTCGAAATTAAAATCCGTAGGGACAATCAAATTTCTTATTGTTTTCAATCCTCTATAGGTGTTAATATTAACAACATGCAATCCTAACCAAACATGCATCAAAATCAATCTTTTTCTCCAAGAAGGTAAAATAGGATTTGCATAAATCATGTAACCCTACACATGGGTATTATAACTTTGAATTTAATTTCAATAAACCACTTGCATTTGTTTGTTTGATCTAATATCATGGTTCTTAGTTGAGGATTGATTGTTTTCCTTCTCCAATCTTCCATTCCAATTGCCTCGAGGTGCACGATTCCTTCCCTATCTTCAAAACCCATCTTTAAGCGTTGAAAATTGGTTATTTCTTCTCTCTAGTGGCCTCTCTAAGTTTTCTGAGTTATGAACTCTAACCCCAAATTCTAATTACCAGATACAGGGTTCTAATTTTCGTAGTTCCTTTAAACCTTAGTTTTAAAATGACCAAATTACCCTCAATAGGTGCCGGTTTGGTCTAAAATTGGCCCGCAACCTGAACTATACCCCCGGGTATCCCAATCTGACTATTTCAACCCATTCGGAATCATTCGTGACCTTAAAATCGTCATACGATCCACTAAAAATATAATTCCTATCTCGACCTCAATTCTTGTCTACATGCGACTCTAAGTTGAGATGAAATAAATTACGCACATATCACTCACTATGTTGTATATAAAAATCCACAATTATTTACTATTTACGTACATAGTAAATCTCATAACATAATATTAATCAGTCTCTATCTCTCGATTAATAGTTAAAAATCTTTTATTATTTAACCATATTAGATTACGCACACATGTAATTTAACTCAAACATATTTTTCCAATTAATTTCCGAATTAATTAAATCATAAATACATAGAAATACGGGATATTACATAACCAACTCTTGCACGGAAAGTCATAGGCCCATACAAATCGAATGAAGTAATTCTAACACGTCTTTGGCTCTATACCCCTTGTACGTAAAAGACCTATTGGTCATTTTATCCTTTAAGAATGATTCGCATACTGGAAGTGCCTCCATTTCTAATGAACTCAATTGTTCATTTGAAACCAGTACTAATATAATTTTAAGAATTATATGACCTAATCATACGTGGAAAATATATATTTAGTTTAAATCATAAGGTTCCTCTCTTTATAGGTTATTTCAATTTATTGTAGTTAGATCAATGTTAAGCAATAAGGGTGAAGCCATTCTTATAATATAGAGATCATTTTCCAAAATTCTAGAACAGATAAGTGATTTTCCATTTTTATTATAAAAACTCCTATATTAAAATAAACCCAATATCCGTCCATCACAAGCTTAGAAACCGTAATCAAATTTCTTCTAATACTAGGAGCATAAAAACAATCTACTAACACTAACTTATTATCTCCACTAAAATTTAGAACCTAATTTTCTACTCCCTGATGATGATGGCCCATTAATAGAAACATCTCTCCATCACTCAGATCCCTGGTTACATGGAACCCCTATAAATTATTACAAATAAGATTAGTGGATCCCGAATTAACACACCAGGTACCAGCAGACTGTACCACAAAAAATGTCTCCAAGATGTAGGAGAGACTATCATTTTCATTGTTCTTAGATAACAAGGTATTTCTTCTTCCAATATACATTATGTTTGCAGATGTAACAACTTCCCTTCAACATATTTTACACTCCACTGGGCTTAAAGTTTATATTGAGAACTTTAGGTTGTGCCTGGGACTTTCCCTTATGCCTATTGATATTCTCCGCAGCATGGATATCATTAAGAAGTTGTGCAACTGAGTAATCAATTTTTTTCATAGAATAATTTAGTCAAAACTGTAGAAAGGACTCAAGTAGTGATTAGAGCACCAAATTAACCCGGGTTTCCTTATCAATTTCATATCCAAGCACTTCCAGTTCTCCTAAGATGGACATCATCCTTAGAATGTGGTTATATACAGGAGTACACTCAGGAAACTTGGTGTTGACCAACCCTGTAATAGCATCTAACCTTATGGCATGGTTCTAATCCTCAAATATATCCCTAAGGTATGTAGCAACGAGTCATCATATCAGTATTTTTCCTCCTTTGATAGTCTTGGACATCCCTATCCTCTGGCATAGTAGGGCATGTCTCCGTCAAGACAAACATAAAGTTCTCAACAGTTATGATAATGTCTAGTTTTCTTTTAAAGTAAATATAATTCGTTACATTTAACATGTTGTACTTTAATATTGAATAAAGTGGGATGAATGCTGATACCGTTTTAAATTTGAAAATCATAAATTTTGAAAAGTGAATTAATTTCAAAATATACTGTAACAACCCGTGATTTCTAAACCAATTTTATTTAAATTTACCCAGATTTCGAAAAAATAATTGTTTGGAATCTATTTAATTTAAGTATGTAAAAAGTTTTGTATTTATATATAAAAATAAGTTTTTAAGTGAAATTTATATCGACATTAACAATTTGTAAATTATAACTTTATGTATAAAAATCGGGGGAGGATTCGACCTTAGGAGAATATAAAAAATATAAATCCAACCGTCTGATCGAGATGAATAATTTTACAAAGCGTTGTCTCACCATCAGATACAATTTATTAAAATTTCAGCCAATTTCAATGGTCCGATCAACCGTAATAAATTTTCAAGTGTTTGTGTTAGATTAGGACTCAAATTATTTTTGCTATGTAAAGATAAAGTGATGGGTTTAGGACTTTTAAAACACATTTTAGCTTTCTTCAAAATTAATAGCCTCCTTATTTTCACCTTTCTCCATCTATAAACCCTACCCCTAATTTTATTCACTATCTAACCCATGATTTGAAGGCTTATTTGATGTTTTCTCCAGTTTGGGATAGAACGAGTTTTTATTATTTTTGCGAGAGGAACGCAGTGGTATGATCATAATTTTGAGATAGAATCTTATGAGTTTCTTGCGATGATTTTAAGATACGGGGTTTACACAATATGCTCCTTAAATTTCTTGAGAGTAGTCGTTTGTTCCTCATATATTTATACTCATATTGTTTATATCATAACATTTATTGGAATCTAAAATATTGATTCAATTGAGATATTGTATTTTTTGATGGGCATGGTATCATGAAATTTTTATATGGCACGAAGAATAGTCACCTATCAATAGTTTAATAGTCCAATAGCGAGGATGAGGCTTTACGAAGCTTAGGTGAGGTGAGGTGAGGCTTGGTGACCTATGGATGTGTTATTGATAAATTAAATTGGTATAATGCTCGGATGTCGCATTGGACTTGAATTCAGATTCATATTATTGAATTTTATTCATCGTTATTTTTTTGAGAATCTATGCTTATCATATTATGTACTTCTCCATATTTTTCTTTTAGTGGAAGGTTAGCATGGATTTGGACTCTATTGATTTTGGGGAGGATTTTAGAGCATGACGTTTGGAGGATATTTATTTTGTATAACTTATCAGTGTAATTTATTTAGAGAGCTTAGTATTATTTTCTAGGGAAATTTAATTGTAATTATTTTGGATGTGTAATTTTGGATTCGTTATGTTTCTTCTTTTGGAATATAGATGCTATATACTAATTGTTGAGGATTTTGTTTAGTTTTAATCTTAGTAGCGCCTCGTGTTTTGCGTGGGGTGTTAGAGATGGTATCAGATCTTAGGTATACGATAACTCTCAGGTCTTTGGGCTTGGGTCTAGCATGCGGGTTAGATGTGTTTCGTTCGATATAGGGAATTTTTGCTTAAGGGCGTGGTAGGGATCGAGGTTAGTATTAGTAATCTTGATGTGAGGATGTTTACAATTGATTTGAGCACTGTAGTGTTGTGATGATTTTTTAGAGATAGAATCGAGTAGTGATTTGTAAGAGAGCAAGTGGGTAAACATGCATGTAGGATTGGGTGCATGGGCGCCTAATCGTGATTTTTATGGGTAGGAATTTGTGCACTGAATTTTATCTTGAGAATTAGGCTTCGTTGAATTTTGAGGGGAAAATTCCTATGCTAGTGGGGAAGTACGTAATAGCCCGTGATTTTTAAATTAACTCAGATTTCAAAAAAATAATTTTTCTGGAATCTATTTAATTTTGGTATGTAAAAAGGTTTGTTTTTGTATATAAAAATAAGTTTTTAGGGGGAATTTAAATCTGGATTAAAATTTGGAAATCATAACTTTTTGTATAAAAATTGGGGGAGGATCCGACCTAAATGTGACACCCCACCTAATAAAATATCGGGTGATCAGTCCTATATCAAATTAAATAGTAATCTCATCTAGTTCATTCTTAGCATCACTTTCGAAAACTTTTTAAAACTTACTAACCACCTAGTATTCAAAAGACATTGTGCCAAAGTTTTATATTTTTATTTAACTTCCCAACAACAACATGCGAAAGAATATATAATTAACCATCATAAAATCACTAAATGGAATAGATGTATACATTGCCCAAATAACCACTAGCTACAAATCAAATAACTAAATGCATCACAAGAGCAATAACTCAATACATCAACTAACTGAAATGAATGGTACAACTAGAGCAACATGCCCAAGTAGAATACTGACTGCATCCTACTCTAGGAATGAAATAACTGAAACGGCTAAGTCAAAGTCCTGCAACATCCACATGTGTTTCACCTTAGAAAACCTGGAATAGGATAAATCTGTCACCCTTGTGGTTGGACACCTAAAAGGTTTTGAAACTATTTTATATCAAGGGTTAGAACCCAAAACATTTTGAAAATATTTAGCAAGTGAATTTAAATGCAATAACATAAAATGCAAGTATGCTCTCCATATTTCATTTAGTGTTGTACACTCTCTTGAGGACACCTCACCCCTCCATTAACGTGCACGCCTAACGTACTATATCTGACCCATCGAGTTATCCACCCCTTAACTAGTCTTGTCACATATATCCCACGATTTCCTACTACTCTATCCATAGAGGGTTTAGTATACTTTATTTGTTATTAATCTCATTAACTTAATTAAGTGATTTCTCACTTAATGACACATAACATTTTTACGATTTATACCACTTATATGATTCACATCACGTATATTAGTTGCAAGTTATTATTCATACTAACTTACTTAAATCAATTCCCATTCCATACAATATAACTGTTTCATAAGTTATATTAATTATACAATTCTCATTGTGTGTTATCCTGTATATAATTATACCATATATATACGTACCAATCCTACAACATTCACATATACATGACGTAAATAGATACTATCCCCCGATAAGGCACTCATCGGGTTCTCTAGATGCTATCATAATCGGGTATTCTTATCCACTGGAAACCCTGATACAATTAGCTCCTCATTTCAGAAAATAAACAAGCGTTGTGGAGGCGGCCATAGTTTCCCACGGTAATGAGACCGAATCATACCCAAATTGTTTCATTTCTGAACCCAAATGCTATGACCCAGGGAAAATATTCACCCTGCATTCACTAGCTAGGGGATACACCCACATCACGCAACCTCCTCTGATAGCACTAGAATGGGTATGCTTTACTATAAATATTATTGACACAAATATTTATAAATCATATATATACTACACATCATCGTATATATATAGAAATCTAGGTTACCGGTGTACTATGCCCTTACATAAGCTTAAAACATATAAGTCTATGGTCCGACTTTATTCCAATTAATGAAAGACTAATTAATTCATCATTACCTTGGTGTCACCCTACCAATTATTTTTGGACTCTTTCTCTCGACCGAAAATTCAATATTTCCAATTCAATGTTCAATTTCATCCAATTAAGTTTCCCCCGCTTAATTAACAAGGTTTCAATCACTCAATCATAAACCTTAATCTCTCCAATTTAATTAATCCTCTAATTAATCGAAGGGTAACTAGTCACACCTATGAATCTAGGCAATCTCCAATGGAATAACAACTGAAAAATATTTCTTAAAATTTGCCCCACGAATCTACCCAGATTTTTAAAATGCCGTCTTGGGGCATTTTGGAGCCATTTTTGGAGAAAATGTATCAGAGAACAAAAGTCTGAATAAATGCGATTATCTATAGGGCCACGAGGACAGAATCTCCATTAGAACAGTAAATACCTCCCTTCTATACAGATTTCTTCATCAAAACTTTCCAAGATTCATCCTAAATCCATATTTTCATCATATTCAATCGTATCCTAATAATTACATCAATTAGAGTATCAAATGAACCAAATCTTGTCATCTCTTATAGATTTATAACTCCCAACAATGAAAATCCCAAATTTCTAATGAAACATAAACCCTAACATATTAATTGATTTCACCTCCTTTAATATGAATAGGTAAATGCAAATTAACAATTGCAAATTAAACCACTTGCCTAAATTTGTAGATCAAAGCCTTTGGATGAGAATGTTGGAATGAAAGCAAGGATCTCCTCTTGTTCTTAAAGTTATCTCCCAAAATCTCCAACTTGTCTTGTAGTGTCTCTCCTTTTATTCACATCATAAATTTAGTCTTCTAAAATGACTTTAAGTTGCCTCACCCTTACACACTTAGGGTTAAAAACCCAATTTCCGTTTTGGGGTCTATGGGCCTCCTAAAAAGGGCCCAAACTCTTTATTTGAAGTTCAATTATGTCTAATTAAGTCTCAAGGCCCAATATATACATATGGCCACACATTTGGGACTATTTTGACCCTACCGAACTCAACCGTGCTTCAAAATCGACATCCGAATTAATTTATAACATCTTCCAAATTTAAGACCTCAAAATACGACATAAAATAATCCAAAATAATTAATCCTCAAGTAGCCAAATTAATAAATTCCTCGATTTAAAATTTTCTCAAATCATGAATTTAATTCCTCAAATAAAATAAATTATTTTTCTCTAAATATTTTATTTGATTAAAGGTCCTTGAATTTACAGGGTGTTACATACTTCCCCCCTTTCAACGAAATTTCATCCTCGAAATTCGCATAAGCCTAGTACTTCTACTATCGACTAGCTCCCAAGTCGCCTACCCTTAAGATCCTACACCCATATTTCTCACTTCTAATCACGAATTATTTGTAACAATCAGATTAATGAACCAGGGTGCCCATACACCATGTACTCGTGCTTAACCGCACGAAATGAAACCCAGCCTCTACCAACACTTAAACCGTAATATAACTTCAATCCACCAGATTTAACATTCCAAATACGCCTCTCTCAACGAAAATTATACATATCCACTCTTATTTCAAAATAGAACACATACTACCGCGCCCTTACTATCACTAGATTCCTTGCACGAAAGTAAAACCCGATCTATATCTCCCCGCTTGACAATAACTCCACTCGAAGTCACATCAGAAATGTCCCCACTCTCGGGGATTTCAATTTAATAATATTAGTACATTAACATGCAACACATTTTAATATACATTACTATATATACGCTATGCCTTCTCTCAAGTGAAACCTATTAACGATAATTCATACCCTAGTACTGCTAACACCCAGTCTTACTATAGCTATTCACAATAACCCCAACTATAGCTACACCGTTGAAACATGGAAAAACATTCACACTACTCCCATAATCCTCGAAAGTAGAAATCTCTCATATAATGCAACCATCCTCTTAGTGTACCCCCCCCCCCCAATCTTACGTGGTTAACACCAAAGAACCCCGCTATTCCACGGTACTTAGATATACATATTATGGTCATTACGGCCAACACATCTACTAATATACGTCTCATCCACAAATCCTAGTGATAAAAAATCGTAGGTTGTGATGCCCTCACTATCACTTCCAAACACACCCATGCTGAATCATTTCATAATTCGGGGGACAACTTATTCCCATTCCTGTAGATTATACCCAAAATCATTACCTTTGCGTGTTCTCCACGGATCGGCGAAGTATCTGCACAGTAGGGGTTGTGGCTCCTCCTAGGGTTCCCATACACCCTCTAACTCGATCCTAATTGCACACAACTATGATCATCAATTACGTAACCATATTTGTCTCAATTTCGACCCCCGTATCATCGGCGTGGCTATATTCTCCAAATATTTTTGATGACTTACTCATTACCATTCGATTCTCACCGATATTGCCCCACCTTTATTATCGATGTAATATCCTCAAAATACTCCCTTAGTCACATACCTAAGGGTCACTATGATGGAGAAAGTGCCTAAAATAAATCACACAAAACACATAACAATATCCACAACCTAGACACATGTGGCGTCAAAGATCGTAACACTTTCCGGCTCCACTAGCCCTATTTCTTAATGGCTTTCTGCTCAACGTATTTTCTCCACATGTTCACCAACTATCGTTAAATCCAATGGCCTAGAATCTAATTTCGTCTTCACACTATCGACATTTTTAAGGCTTATGCATATAACACTTACTAGCAAAGCTCAAAAGAACTTTCCCTAGTGCATTATTCCTCAGCATCGTTGGTCGTTGATTTCCCCAGAACCCAAAGCGCACCCCCGGGACTCTTAAACCTCTCCCTACACTCAAAAATATATCATGGACTACCGCATATGCAAAGGAGTCATATATTACTTCGCTCGTGCTATCACTAAGCCCTCAGCGATAAATATTAATAACAAGTTGAATCTCTCCGCACCACGGCAACCTAATCATACCCTTAATCTCATCACTAAAAATCCTTACGCACCGGGATCTAGTATAACTAGACAACTGTACTCTATGAAGTGTACTTCACAATATATTGTCGCGGCTCAACCCTCTTCCAGGTGATACATCTAAAAAAAATATACATCCGGCATGGAAATAACGAGTATGTTAGGCTTGATATGATCATCCACTATTACGAACCCGTCCGTACCCAAGACAAACCCATACCTCAAATATCACCTGTCACAGGAGGTAGTCCTCTAGAAATACATCATTTCAATGTACCCAAATGTTCTTTTTAGGTGGAACCAAAGAGTACCCCGCTACTCCATGGTAAGAATACACATACTAGTGATATTAACGATACATCCACTAAATCCATTTCTCACACGAATCTAGTACTAATACATTACTGTAACTCGCTTGCATCACACAAAATATACCCCAATCATCTAGGAATGAAACTTGTAGTTTTAGTTGCCCCAAACACTACCGGCTCAATGTTCATTAGACATAACACCCTCATCCTAACAAAACCAAAAACTTCTCCAACAGATTCCCCTACTGGGCATCTAGCTCATGTCCCCTGACTATCCATGGACAAAATCCACCCATGTGTTTCCACTCTTTTGTACATAAGACACCTCTATGTGTCTTTCACCTTTCTCTGGTCCCAACGGTCTTGTCGGTGTTGTCCTTTTCATGGGCCGGGTAGTATGGACCATGATTGCTACTCGAAATGTCCCTTTGGATCCTCTAATATAATAGACTAGTCACTGGCCTTGATGTCCTTAAGTAAACCCACCGTCACTCGTAGAAATTCTATTGATCTTAATCATTAATTTGGGGCCCCTATTGGGTAGTCCTTCATTTGGAACCTTACTATCACTAAAAATCCAATCTTACTCTTCTGATAGATTTTTCAACTCCCTTAGCTCCCATATCGAGAGAGCATTGATACATATGTAAATGTACAATCATCGTAGCCAGATCTCCTATCTATGATGGGACATTCTACTCACAAGTCTATTATTAACTTGCAACCCTACTTGATTCTCTGTATCCCTCTCATGGGTTATGAAGTTTACGAATTTTGTCAACTTTCCTTCCCTTCTGGCCACTGTCCGACCCTTTTGGAAGATTACTGAAATTTTCCTTGTCTCTCAATTTAACCTCTATTGAATGTATTCCTAATAATCTGTCCCCACATGCTTCGTTCTTCACGGTACCTCCCCATGGGTGTGGTAACTAGCTCCCATCACCCCATACTACATATAATAGCAAACTTCCTTGGCCAAAATTTTGACTTAAGTGACACTTAACTCCCCCACATGTGATCCCAATTGAATGTTCTCTACCCACTAGTAAATCACTCTTCCGCACCTCCCTTGAATCCTAACATTTACATCAACTAGAGCATCAAATCAACCAAATCTTGTCATCTCTTATAGATTTATAACTCCCAACAATGAAAATACCTAATTTCTAATGAAACACAAACCCTAACATATTTATTGATTTCCCCTCCTTCAATATGAATAGGTAAATGTAAATTAACAATTGCAAATTAAACCACATGCCTCAATTTGTAGATCAAAGCCTTTGGACGAGAATGTTAGATTCAAAGCAATGATCTCCTCTTGTTCTTGAAGTTATCTCCCAAAATCCCCAACTTGTCTTTTAATGGATCTTCTCGTATTCTCATCCTAATTTTAGTCTTCTAAAATGAATTTAAGTTCCCTCACCCTTTCACACTTAGGGTTAAAAACTCAATTTCCGTTTTTTGGTCTATGGGCCTCCTAAAAAGGGCTCAAACTCTTTATTTGGAGCTCAATAAACGCTAATTAAGTTCTGAGACCCAATATATATATATGCCACTCATTTTGGACTATTTCGACCCTACCAGACTCATCCGTGCTCTTAAAATCGACATCCTAATTAATTTATAACAACTTCCAAATTTAAGACCTCAATACGACATAAAATAATCCAAAACAATTAATCCTCAATTAGCTAAATTAATAAATTCCTCAATTTAAAATTTTCTCAAATCACCAATTTAATTCTCCAGATAAAATAAATTCGTTTTCTCCAAATATTGTATTTAATTAAAGGTCCTTGAATTTACAGGGTGTTATAGTAAGGAGAAAAAAATCCGACCGTCCGATCGAGCTATTTTTTTTATAGAATCTTTGCCTCAACGTCATCTACAACATATTGAAATTTTAGCTAATTTCAATGGTCCGATTATTCCTAATAATTTTTTGACTATTTGTATTGTAATACCCAAAACTTTTATGGGAAATTAAATTCAATAATTAAATGTAATTTGGGAATTTAAGAATTATCATGAATAGTAATTTTTTTTTGGAGTTTTCAAGGATTAGATGATTTTTGATGGGTATTATATTTACTTTTGGGATTAAGTAAATAAGTCAGAGTATTTTAATTTTATGTCGCAACTGGGTAAAGCGATAGAGGATAATATTTTAACGGGAATACCACATTAAGTAATGTGGGTTAAATTAGTGAGTTGCGGTCAAGTGCCTCAGATGGAGATTCTGAGTGCGCGACGAGTCTCAGAATGGTCGAGATAGTCAGAGTAGAGTATCCGAGGGTCGTAATTGAGTTTCGGGAATTTTTGGATTAATAGGGACTTGCAATTGAGTAAACGAGTCATTTTTTGGGTTTAATAGGGATAAACCCTTATTTCACCCAATATAAGGCATGGGAGAGTGGGAGAAGGAAAGAAAAGAGAAGAAAAGATAGAAAAGAAGAAGAGAAGAAAGGAGAAGGGAGAAAGAGGAGAGAAAAATGATTTCCGGGCTAAACTCAACGGGATTCAACTCGGGGTCATCGGATTTCATCCTCCTGGCAAGTTTATACTTGCTTTATTTCAATTTGTGCATTTATTTCATATTATAGCTGGTAAACTATATGATTTTGGGTTAGAACCCATAAAATAAATTTGGGTAATTTGAGTATGAGTTTACATATTGATGTAATGTAAACTCTTAATGATTTCTAGTGTTAAAACCATGTTAATGGAGTGTAAAACTTGAATTGAAATGGAAGAAATGTCAAAACTAGGTTTTTAGGGTCTTAAGATCCAAACCTAAGAGAGATGGTTTAATACCTCAAATTTACGGAAGTATTAGTGGTAAATAAGTGTTAGGATGTTAATAGGGTTATTTGTTGAGACTATAAACCATAAAAATGGAGTTTGGGTTGATATTTGAGTATTTTGGAGATTGAAAAATCGCCCAAACAGTTCCCCTCGAACCGGCCGAATCGATTCGGGTCTAGGACGAATCGATTCGCCTAAGGGGATCTGTAAGGCTTCTTTGGGCCAAATCGATTCAAATTTAGATCGAATCGATTCGCTATTAGGGACCTGCTTGCAAAACACTTTCCGAATCTATTCAGATTGGGAGCCGAATCGATTCGCCCACTCGAATCGATTAGTAATTAGGGCGAATTGATTCGCTTTGGTCAGATTTGCCAGTTTTCTTCCCTTAAGAGTATGGGGAGTTAAATTTCAAATTTTGGCTTTATATGGGGGATCCTAGATATGATATCGGGACTCCTAAATGATGGTTTTCAGGGTAAGTAAACCTTTAGATGAAAGAGAAGACCTTGGATTGGTGTATGCATAATCCGGGAAACGGACCTAGTAAATGTTCAGGACGAACAACATTTGAAAAAGAGAGTTCTGCTACCATCGGGCATATGTATTTACGTGTTTGAATGTATGTGAGTGGAATACATCTGAGTAAATCCCGGGACGCGATTTCTAGAGACTTATATCTTTGGGATTAGATGTGTGAAAGTCTGCAAATGTGAATAACATACAAGTTAATTATCAAGTGAGGGAATACTTTTGGGTTTAGTATCGTGAGCGTGCGAATACTTAAATGCCATTATTGGTGAGAATCTTCGGGATTATTGGTCATTGCTACGTGTGATTGGTAAATATGGTCATTTATGTATACTTATTGAATATATGTATACAATGTGACTATAGTATATATGTTATATGGTACAAATACATATATATATATATGTGTGTGATTAGTATATGTGTATTTTAGAGGCTGGTTTCCAGGGGATTTCCTTTAGTATAGGTTTGGAACATCCAGAGTATATATTTTTCTCTAGTGCGATCCGGGGAGGTTGCGCGATGTGGGTGAATCTCCTGGATTGAGGAGCAGGGAGAGTATAGTCCCCAGTTAATTATCGTCCCGCGTTCGAGTGAGATGTGTGTAACTCCACTTGTATGGGGAACCTGACCGCCTCCATCGTTGTGTATTTTATTTACCATGTACATTAAGAGAGTCTGTCTTGGTACCGAGGTATAGTGAGTAAACCCGTATTTTTGGATCGGCACTATGAGACCGCATCCTCGAGTTATAGCTCGTTGGGATGGTTATTGTACTTGTGTGTATAGTACATTCCTTATGTATGGGAACAAAATATTATATCTCTATGAGAGTAATGAGATAAATTGAATATGAAATGAAAAAGGATTAATTCTCATTCCGAGAGATTATATCCGGAAGTATAGTATCATGTGCATATAAAAGTGAGCATGAAAACGTATATAGATAAATGAGTATATATATATATATATAAATTGAGTATTGAGGGTTTAATGGATCTCAACGATCGACATTGCCAAGTAGCAGTGTATCGGGGGGGTTCCTTGTTTGGATTTCGCTTTGCGAGACACCCCACGCACAAACATGGCCTAGTGTTGAGTCTGGGGAGAAGTTTAAGCCGTATTTCTCGAATTCTGGGTTCTTCTTATATGAGTGTGTATATATATCTTTCGTGTACTGAGGGTTTAATGGATCTCGATGATCGACCTTGCCAAGTAGTAGTGTATCGGGGGGTTCCATGTTTGGATTTCGCTTTGCGAGACACCCCACACACAAACATGGCCTAGTGTTTAGACTGGGGAGAAGTTTAACCCGTAGTTATCTAATTCTGGGTTCTTCTGATATGGGTGTATATATATATATATATATATATATATATATATATATATATATATATATATATATATATATATATATATATATATATATATATCTTTCCTATACTAAGGGTTTAATGGATCTCGATGATCCCTTGCCAAGTAGTAGTGTATCGGGGGGTTCCTTATTTGGATTTCGCTTTGCGAGACACCCCACGCACGAACATGGCATAGCGTTGAGACTAGGGAGAAGTTGAGCCCTTATTTTTAGGATTTTAAGAGTTGGGGGTGATGGATTAGTTAGACAGTGTAGTTTGACTATGATGTTTCGAGGGATGCGCTAGGTGTGCACTATTAGAAGAGAGGTGAGGGGTATCTCATTGGAGTGCGATACCAATTTAAATATGAGATAAAACATATTTTTTTAAAAATAAAGAATTTATGCACTTGTTAAATATTTTTACAACTCGGGCTCTGACCCGTTTCTATATTTTTCCTCTCTTGCTATATATTGTATATATAAATATAGGTGTCCAGACACGGGGACACCTGGATGATGACCCTTTCGAGTTAGACGTCTGCTGCAGTAGCTGTGGATGCATGCAGGTTTGATTTTAAACGCATCTATTCTTGATATCTAAATAGGAAACATTGTAGTTACTTTCGGGTTGAAAGCCCAATTGTACTTATTCATTCTTTTACCGCCTTTTAGTGAGGCATTCGATTTGGTTGTATTATATTTAAACTGAGTGTTCGGTTTTTTTTTATCACTTTCCAGATTCATTTATATAACTGTGTGGATGTTTATATTGTATAGTTGCTTAAAAAGATTAGTTGGATAAAACTTTGACGCTAGCCTAATAGGCTATTTGTAATTAATTTGGTTTTCAACAGTGATGCTAAGAATGAATCATATGCGACGCCGATTTTAATTGGGTACAAGAGTGATGGCCCGGTATTTTATTAGGCTGGTTGTCACATGTATTTTATTAGGACTCAATTTTTTTTAGTATATAAACAGAAAGTGACGATTTTATGTCTTTTAAAACACATTTTAGCCTTCTAAAAAATCAGGAGCTTCCGCTATTTTCATTTTCTTCCATCAATAAATCATAGCCCCAATTTTATTCAATATTCAACCCATGATTTGATGGCTTATTTGGTATTTTCTCGAGTTTTGGATAGAATGATTATTTATTATTTTCGTGAGAGGAATGCAGTGGTATGATCAGTATTTTAAGGCAGAATATTACGAGTATCTTATGATGTGTTAAAGATACGGGATTTACGCAATATGCTCCTTAAATCTCTCGTGAGTAGCCGTTAGTTCCTCATTTATTTGTACTCATATTGTTGATATCATATCATTTATTAGAATCTAAAATATTAATTTGATTGAGATATTGTATTTGTTAATGGGCATGGTGTCATAAAATTTTATATGGCATGGAGAATGGTGACCCGCCAATATTTCAATAGTCTAATGACCAGGATGAGGCTTTATGAAGCTTAGGTGAGGTGAGGTGAGGCCTGGTGACCTATTGATGTGTTATTGAGAAATTAAATTGGTATAATGCTTAGATGAAAAACTAGGGTTTTATTATTTGCATAATATGGACCTTTCTAATGGATTATTAATCTAAACCCAAGGCTCCGATACCAATTTTTAAGGATGGATATACGCGGAATAAAAAATTTCAGCCATGGACCTTTAATTAATTCAACAATATAGAGAGGTTAAACCAAAAACATGGTTTGAAGTACAAACATAGGGTTTACGACGTAAAAACTTTGTGGATATGGTTGCAATCCGATACGAAGAAAAGTCTTTGTTGATGATAAAGTGATTCCTAATTTTGGATCTCAAAAATTTGGATTAACCATCTATAAATCTTGGATCTTCTAGTGCATGCTCCTCCCCAAAGTTAGTTAGGTGTGTCGCCACCCAATTGAGATGAAAACCCTTTCTTATGATTGAGATAAGATTGTTTATCTCTCGCCCTCTTAACGAAAAATGTGAATAGTATTTTCTCTCACCCTTTTGAAGTCCTAATCATGAATAATAATGATTAAGACCCCTTCCTACATGTTTATATATAAGTACAAAAGGTGGCCTTGGTCCAAACTAGGCTACTTTGGAGTTTGGACCTAACTACTTGGGTATATGGACTATACAAAGAACCAAAGACAAATAATTAAATTAGGTTCCAAAAAATTAATCGAAAATCTTGAATTGTAATTAGTTTAATTTATATCCTTTCTCTCCATAATTATTATTAATTCCACAATATAATTTTGACTTCACTTCAATTTAATTATCTGATAAATCACTCGAATATAATGAGATCTTATTTTTAAAGTTGATTATAGTACCTAATACATGTTCTAGTAGTTTGATATAAAATACTAGGATTGCATTGCAACCGTTACGATATGATGTCAACTCCCAATCTACGTTATGAATTTTTAAATAGTGCTAGAATCGGAATACTAATCTCCTCATGATAAACCCAAAGTCGACAAACTAGAATTCCTACTAAGATACATTGACCGATATATATATATATATATATATATTAAACAAATATAAAATAAAATCACAAACTTGATTCCCATTTCAAAAATGAAAAAACAATCATTTATTAATCAATAATGAATTATTTTACAAATTGTTTTAATAATAAACCCCGACAGTCTTGTGAATTGATTTGAGTTGTGTCCACTCACATATATTCTTGATTATGTGATTTTCTATTACGGTTCTTGAGTTGTTTTTACCAGTTTCTAAATTGCACTAAGTGATGTATAATCACATGTTTATGACTCAATAATATTATTGTATTAATGTAATAGAGATGCACAGATTAAACCGTGATAGTAGAACATTACAAACTATTACATTAGAGGTGCATATATTCTGAAAAATAACATGAGATGATTAAAACAAGAGAATCATGTTTTGTAAGTGATTTTATATTAACGCATGAATCTATTGTAGAGTACGTGCACCTTAAGTTGTGAATTCAACTTAAAGCTATTAAAGAAAATATATTAATGATGCAATTACACCACATTGGGTCATTTATGAGTTTGAGAGTTAGATTGCCCTTTTATTTAGTTTTTTTGGGTTAGGTAACTCAAAAAATTGTTAAATCTACTTAATATGGTAGGATGAGGCATTGTTATTATTATTATGGACCAAATTTAGTTAAATCCATACTGCTTGCAGACTTGCTGTAACATTCACTGTTGAACTATTATCTACAGGTCTTAGGCCATTGTTGCCAACGTAGACTTCGATTAAACATTTGAGAAGTATCTCTAGAGAAATTTAATTCACTATTCCTTGGATGTAGAAGTCAAGTAGTGCAATTCATTTACTCTCTTGTGTTTACTTATAATTCAACAGACATTTATATTTATTTTAGTTTATTGCAAGTTAGAAATTATACATGTTGTACTCGTGTACATAAATGGATATCGTATTGTTCAGATTATATATTCCAAAGTTGGATTTAATATATATGGAAGAGATAGGTATTAGAGGAGTCGTATTTTGTCACGATAATTTATTTATATTTTGTTTCATTTTCTTTACTACATTTTATTTACTTTGCTATGCTGGGAATGTTATCAAATGTTTTTTGTTCCGCTGATTTTTATTGTAGTCATGATCAATTTATTTATGGATTTTACGGGGTGTAACATGTTTTTAAACATTCGTGCACTCTTTGTCTTAACTTTCATAAAAGTTTTTGCATTAGGACTCTTTTAAAACACAGGCTTCCTTTTATTTTTCAAAACCACATTTTTTTAATCAAAGGAAGAAAACTACATCACCCTTATTTTTAACCCTAAACCTCTATTAAACGAAACTTCAACCTTATTTTTAGAGGCTTTAAACACCTATTTTCAAGAATGTCATAAGAGCATACATTCTTCTTTTGGCGAGAAGAACGCAACCTGGTGCTCATTTTTTCAGAATAATTATTTTTACGCAAGAATATCAATATTGTTCTCCTTAAATATTATTCAATTTAAATATTGACTAAACATTAAGTACGTGTGTTTTCTTAATACGATTAGCATCTTGATTGGAGAAAGTAACAAACTAACTTCTGAAATTGGTTTTAATACTCGAAATACCCTATTTTAGATTGTTGTGCCTTGTTATTTTGTGTAGTTGGGACAAATTATATATTAATTAAAATATATAATTCGATGATATGTGTTGATTTATAAAATCAAGTAGGTAGTTTATATGATGTAGAATGTATAATTTATTGCTAAAAATTGTTAACACACACATTTTACCTAGTTTTTTTTATTAAATTTGATTAATTATCACTATCATTGAAATATTGAATTTAGACAACTTATTGGCATATTTTGTAGAACTCTTTTATCACATAATATAATTAGTTTATGTAAATGGAATCAGATTTGTATAGTTGCAAAATAAAGAATTATAATATGCGATTAAGAATGTAATAAATGTTGAAATGGTATATTTTGATAAATTTACACCGTTGGGATATGGAATTTACGTACGTAGTTATATGCTCACCGTTGAATTGGTATATTAATTTCTAGGTATGGGACTAGCGAGTAGGCATATTAAATGTTGTTGATAGTTTCTACATATGGGGCTATGGAATGTCCAATTTTACATTTGGGTATTTATTAGGTATGAGACTAGGTAGTATTCCATTACATTATTTTATCTTAGGTATGAGACTATGCGATGATTATGTTTTAGATATTCTTCCTAGGTGAGGGACTAGGTTATACTCATGGTTTTGTCATATCTAGGTAAGAAACTATGGATGGATTATGGTCAGATGCCCGATTTATAGGTGAGTGATAGTTATTATAATGAACGCATGATAAAGAAAAGATAATTAATAGCTAAGATAACAAACGGATATTAGAGAGGGATTTATTGTGCATCATTATAAGTACATGTGTGGGTAGTCGGTCCGTTAGGAGGATTGAGGGACTCATACTTCCTTGTCTACTCTGGAGATTTGTGATGGCGTTACACGTACATGTAGTATTTAGCGTGGGCTCACTATGATGATGATTGTGAAACCTAGACTAATTAGCTATAGTTATGTGTCTTGTGTGGGTAACATTTCGTTATGTGGAGGCTAACTAAAATTTGGCAGACGGACTATATTGATGGATGTGGATTTGATATGTTGAGAAGTTTAGGTGCGTAATGAATATGTGCAGGTCCAATGGAAATGCAAACCAACTATAAAAGTATTGCATCGATAATATGACTAATGTTGAGGAAAAATAATATAATTGAATTCAGTAATGCAATGAGATTTAATTAATTTTGAAATAAACATAATTAGACTTGGGTAGTGGGATGATTTCTAATATATATGGTTAATTTTTATAGTTTTATATTACTCGCATCGTTATTGTTATTGCTCCCATAATTAAAATATTATATTTTGATATTTACCTCTTATGATTCTTATAATTCAATTCAAGGATCCTATTTGAGAAGCGTATCTAGTATTCTTGGAGTGGATATTGTCTAGTCGCTATTGGATAACATTTCAGAATAGTTTGTTTGATAGGTGAATTGTTTTGGACATTAGCGGACATGCAGTTGGAGTTTACCGTTATTGCATAGTTTAGTTTCCATGTCCATTTTTTTTATACATTTTCATCATTGACCCTTAATTGTGTCTCAATTTAGTCCCTCTGCTAACTATTTTGGATACAATTGACTATTTTATCCATTTTTATTTAAAAATAATAAAATGGTGGATACAAAATAGTTTTTTATTCGACAATAATAATATTATTTTTTTTATTATATCCCAATTGTTTTTAATTTAAAAAAAAACTAGAATAATTATTTTAATAGTCAACATAGTTTTTTTATTTATAAAAAAAATTCTTTTTTTAATTTAAATTTAAAATAATTAATCTGATGTCTTAGATTCTAGATTGATTAGTGTCGCTGGCGCCACTTCACATCATTTAATGAATGTGGGCCCAATCCAGCGAATTAACCAATCGCGAATTTAAGACACCGATTTCCCCCCATCTATGTAATATAATTGATAAATACATTTTTCTAGTTATGTGGGTCCGCGGCAGCGACATCAATCAATCGTGAATCTACGACATCAAATTAAATACTTTTAATTAAAATTAAAAAAACTATGTGGACTACTAAATTTATTCTTCCAGTTTAAAAAAAATAAAATAATGGTCATAGAATAAAAATATAAACTATTTTTTATTATCATCTTGGATAAAAAACTATTTTTTATCCCCAAATAATAATAAAATCATTTATTTTTCAAATTTTATAACATCCATTTTTTTATTTTTTAATAAAGAGGGGTAAAATAGTCAATTGTATCCATTATAGTTAACAGATGGACTAATTTGAGACAAAATGAAAGGTTGAGCACAAAATTAAAACAAAAAAAAGACATGGACAAAATGAAAGGTTGAGGATGAACTTGAAACAAAAAAATGACAGGGACGAAATTGAAATAAGTGAAAAGGTAAGGATCCCATGAAGTATTTAACTCTGAAAAATATATAAATATTAGCATTTTTTTAAAAAGCCAGATTTTATAAAAGAAAATATTTTTGTATATCATAAAAATTAACGACTTTAATTATTGTCAGTGGAGTTAAAGTATATGCAAAATTGATAGAACGTCTTTAATTTTGATTGTATGTCAACCATGGTTAACTAACAAAAATTGTTAAGGATGTAAGTCATATATAAAAAAAAAACGTATGAAGATTTCACGGAATGTTGAAAATTAAATGAGATCAAATCCAAGAAGACATTGTTCTTATAGGTTCCAATCATTAAATTTCAAAAAAAATGTCATCATAGTCAAATGGATGCATACAATCATGCCCTTGTACCATTTGCTGAATAAATTATCAGTGTTTTAAAAGACATACATAGGCTCCGTTTAGACGCAATTAGGTTCAGTCTAAGCATGCCTAGGCTTGAAGTTTGGGAGAAATATCTCGCCTTAAGCCCTTTACCTCTTATTCTAGGTAAAAGGCTTAAGGCGCAACTTTTTTAAAAACTAAAACAATCTAATGAAACGATATTTCATTTTATAGACTTTTTTTTAAAACCAGACCAGTATGTCATTCAAAACAATCAAAAAACAAATGGTATCCCAAATCTCTCTGCTTTCGTCCAAAAAAATGCCCATTTTTCCTTTTTCCCCCTTTTTTCTTAGTATTTACAAAAATTGTACATTAGTTTGCATATATTATGACATATTTTAAGGTATTTGGCCTTTTAGTTTTTTTAATAGGCTTGTTATAGTTAGAAATTTTAAAATATATTTAAAAAGGCATGAACGCCTTTTCATGCTTTTTTACTCTTAAAGCTCGCCTAGACTTTTAAGACTTAAGACTTGACCTCCACGTCTCCCACGCCCCATTTTTTTAGAACCTTGTAAATTATATATAACCACACTTGATAAGCACGATCCAAAAACTTTATTCAAATTACGCTAGAAAAACAAAAGTTTCCGAACCACAAATAAAATCTACGTCTTTGGACGATCTTACCTGTCCACTAAATTTTTTTATATTTTATGTTTTACTATTTAGGGTAAACCCTTCTGGATATATTGAAATTGTAAATGTATTGCGTTCAAATTAATGTTCTAGATGGTTGAGCTATGCGGTGAGTGATGATGGACTGACTAATACCATTATTTTTCCGAAATATAAGTTTTATTGTTTTGGTTTCGTTTTAAAACTCAAATTTATTTTTTTGGAATCATCATAAAAAAGTTAATTATTTGAAAAAAATTCGCAAAGCTCTCAATAACTTATTTTATGAACATATAAATTTTGGAAAGTACAAAACAACAGCAATTCAAAAAAGGTTCGGGAAAAAACTCTTTGGGGTGACTGGTAAACATTTTGTTGATTTTTTTCCATGAGAATTATTTTTAGAGAGAAAAAGATGTCAAAACTTTGAAGATGTATTTACATTTTTCTTACAATGTCACATTAATATCTGTCAAGGTACTAAGAAATGCGGGGCGTGATCGAAGAGTCGAGGCCAAGTCTTAAGCCTTAGAAGTCAAGGCAGGCCTTAAACGTAAAAATGCGTGAAAAGGCGTTTAGGCCTTCGGAATATATTTTAATATTTTTTAACCATAAAAAGGCTATTAAAATATTAAAATTATACATATCATAAAAATATGTCTGAATATATGAAAATTAAAATACTATTTGATTATTATGGATGAGATAATGGTTCGGTTTGTAAAAAAAAATCTTTAAAAGGTGATATCGTTTTACTAAAGTATTGTTGTTTTTAGAAAAAAGTGCCCCTTAAGGGTTTTATCAAAAATAAGGTGTAAAAAGCGTAAGGTGTAAAAAGCGTAAGGTCATACATACCAAAAATAAGGTGTAAAAAAAAGTGCCACTAGGCGTTGCTAAAACCTTTGAAAACTGTTTTTAGACGTAAAGTCATACATACAGCCTTATTAGATAGTTTATGGTGTTTTATTACACGCATATTACTTTAGGGACATAACTATAGTCAACGTCATATTCTATGGGTTTATTTATTTTATCGTTACTTTAATTATAACTTGTGAAAAAAAACTGGGGGTGGTCCCTTATGCGTGTGTTTCAAATCAAGTCAATTTTTACCAAAAATTATCCAACTTTTAATATGCACCAAACCAAGTTGTGAAAACCCAATTCTTACTTTAAACAAATTATACTAAGCATGCATCCAGTGATTAAAGCAAGTAAAGTAAAGTAAAGAATACACACAACACCGGATGTATGAGGAAAAAACCCAAAACAAGAAAACAACCTCGGACGGCCCAAGCCAGACAATCACTATTAATAAAGGTTTTACAAAGACATATTAGCCTTACTCAATGACTCGATCCCCATGGGTCTTGATGCTTCTTCTGATCTTCTAGCATTCTTCGATAGTTCCCATGCATAAATTTCATCTTCTACGATACCTCTCCACAACACTCGACTCCACGAATGTCTCGGTGTCCACCGATTGGCTTTGATTCGTCTACGATGTCGACCAAGAAGTCCTTCTCTTTCCTTCACCGTAAAACCTTGATGTTCAATGGTAGAACAAACCTTATTGGTACAGAAAGATCATGTAAAAAGATAAGAATGATAATTCGGATCTTTGCAAACTCTAAGGATGTGTTTATACTTTTTAAACCTTAGAAAACATGTGCAAAACTCGTACTGGATGGTAAAATGTTTTTCCAGATGCACACCTACGAAACTATGATAAAAACACGCTTTAAATTGGATTTAAGCACCGGATCGAAAAACGTATCGTTCGAACGAAAAGGCCATGTCGTTCGCGCGACATAGGTATCGCGCTTGAACAATATCTTATATCGTTTAAGCGAAGCGATGACGTTTGACTTTTTTGACTTTTTGTTTAAAACCTCTCTTCTAAAAGATATCGAAATAAGTAAAACTCTTTTTCTACCTTATCAGAATAAAACGTAATGTAAACCATTTAAAACACTTTAAAATGTTTTTAAAAAAAATTCTTTATAAAAATTATATCCTTATCTTTTATAAAAACAATTCCGAGCACCATTAATTATACGCATTCATACTAGTGTGATCTCGAAATGCAATTGACTTTGAAGACGATTAAACTTGCACGAATTAAACTTCGGCATGATTAATTCTTTTAAGCTTTGCGGAAACGTCTACAATTTTCTTCAATATGTCATAGACCAAGTGGGGTCGTGACAAAATAAAAATCTCCCTATGACATATTACAAACACAATTTTGTTCGTGGAATTAAGTCAAAACAATACAGGGACTCAATTGGAAATTTATGTCCTTACAAATCTCCTCCTTTGACTATTTCAGGACAAAACTAAACCAGTGAAATGCCTAAGCCGATCAGTTAAGACTTATGATGCCTAAATCCCATTCCACAAACCCAAAATCAAAAATACAGGACACGGACAAGTATATGTAGCACCGTTAAGCATGAGCTGCCTGAATGTGATGTAGCTTGAAATCTCGAATCGCTGAAGCATACCTACACACATGAAACAGACAAACAAATACCAAGTGAAGTATGGAGGAACAAATGAAACCAATATATATATCCAAATGATACCAAACAAAAAAAGATACCAATATGAATAAACTCTGAAAAAATCATTTGTTAAACAATTTGTGCTGGAAAATGATACCAATGTGTAATACCAATTTGTAAACAATGCAATCAAAAACATGCTCAATTATCCCCCTACATCACATACATCTCTCCCCTTTTTTACTCTTGAATAGACAATCCGGTGAAAAGATAAACCAGTTAAAATATCTTGCATGAGAATATAAACCAATTTGAATTAATGTGAAATCGTTAGATCATCATGAAACAACCAGCTAAATATGATCAAGAAATGACAAATCACTAGCTAGTAAACCAATGAATCACACAAAAAATATAGCAATTTAATCAGGTGTGATAAACGAACTATATGAAAAAAACCAATTTAGAACCAATAAATCCTGCATATAAACCAGTCAGTCCAGAAAAAAACTTCCAACATTACCAAAAAATATACCAATTTAAACCAGTGGACTGTAAACCAATCAGAAGCCAAAATTAAGGTTGGCGTTCTAATGAGCCAGGAACGTCGCTCAAACGAGATGAGTACATCACTCGAATGAAGTGCAGATGTCGTTCACGCGACATGGAGATGTCGTTTGAAGAACTTCTCGCGACCTGCCAAATTTTCACATTTTCCCAGAAATATTATATATTTTTTCCCAGTGAAAAAATTTCCAGAAAAAATCAGTGGAAGGGCGTGACAGCAGCAAAACATTACTAAAACAGTAGGCTTTTAACACAAAATGCAAAAAAACATAAAAAATAACAATGTGAGTTACATGCAAACATAATACCGATGTGCTCAAACATGGATATAAAGTGAATGGGCATGAAACTACAATAAATAAGTCACAATTCCTACACATCAAAAATATCAAGAAGCTCTAATTGATAGCGATAAATCATCAAACTTTATCATAACCATATGACAATTAAAGGTTGAGCTTAGTGAACTAAGCATACTACATGCACACAAATCCATAATATTGACGATTCTACAAACAATAACGTCAAATTGCAATGTTTCAACATTAGGATTAGTTGTGCAAATCTGTTAAAATTTTAATCCATCCAAACTCCCTCAACAATATCATATTTTCTTTGGAATGAACTAAACTAATTTGTCCCTTTTGTTAGCATATTGCATTTTCTTTTGGGCTCTTTTAAATAGTGGCTTTCATGAAAAGTTAATTTTGAACTCTCACAACCATTTTCCGTGAATCACTCATCATTTTTTTAATTCAAATCCTTATGGTAAACGGTTCTTACATGCACATTTATTCTTAAGTCTACTTACGCATATATGACAAGATTGAGATATAAATGCCTCACCAAATTCAAATATGCAAGAGAAGTCAAACATCCATATAAACTCATGCATGTGTGCAATGTTGGAATATATACAAAGTCGAATCAAAATGCATATCAACTTCGAAACAATCCCATATAAAGAAAGGTTAAGATCATTCTAAGCATTGATAATAATGACCAAATGTTCTAACCACATGAATAATGAAATGAGGGGAGGGAGAGGTTCAAGCACACCAATATACCACATCAAACATGTAAACTCAAAAACATAAACCAAATAAGAAAAAAACTATTTTTGGTTGTTCAAAAATTTTATGAAAAACAAAATCTTTTTGTATTTTTCAAATAAGGCTCAAACAAAAAAGTATAATATAAAGAGATAAAAATGTCATAACATTAGGAAGAATTTATCATGAAGCAAAAGTAGCGTATGACAAACAATATCATGCAAGCAACTATCCATAAGAAATAGCATGTGATGCATCATGTGCAAGCATGTGAGAATCAACAAACCTAGCATTTAGCATCTCCAAAATGGATTTCCTAACCCAAACAGGTGTATACCTAACAAAATTGGTTTTGGGAACCGACGGGACACTACGTTTAAACTTCTTAGGGTCTTTTCTAATATCAAAACAAAAACTACTAAGGTGACCTTTCCTACACAATGCAAACATGTGAAAATAGGACAAGGAATAGGACCTTTAGGTTGACCTTTTTCAATACCCTCGGATGTGGTTGACGCTCTAAAATAAACTATGGTTTTTTCTTTTACATTCGAACCACTAAAACATGATAAGCCTCTACGATCACTACATGAGTCATTTCAATCATTTTTTAACTTCAAATCTTTCGACTTAAGAAAACGATTAGACTCCTCAAACATTCAGGACTGCTTCTTTAAATTTTCAATTACCCCTAGAAGGTTATCTTGCTCCCCCTCATTGTGAGAAAACTTATCCCTAAGGGCCTTTTCTCGTTCCACAAAATCATTAATCGAATTATTTCCTCATCAGCACAAACTTTAGAATTTTTTAAATCCTCTAACTATTTTTATAAAACGAGGACTCTATCATCACTCTCCTTTTTGCCCAATTTTAAAATATTAAAATCTTTAAACAAGGAACTAAGATTCTCACGACAAATATATCTTTGAATTTGAAATGTTTGCAATTATTCAATCCTATTTTTGAAACCGTAATTTTCTTTCTCCAAAACATCAATACGTTTTGCAAACTTTAAATTCAAACGATGTAAATTGTCAAAGCTTAGAGAATTCATCGAGAGAGAACAAACACATGGGATCAAAAAATAAATAAATTATGTTTTCTAGCTCTGATGCCAATCTGGAAAAAAAAGTTGGGGGAGGTCCCTTATGCATGTGTTTCAAATCAAACCATTTTTTACCAAAAATTATCTAACTTTTAATATGCACCAAACCAAGTTGTAAAAATCTAATTCTTACTTTAAACCAATTTTATCTTGATTAATAGTAAACATGCATCTAGTGATTAAAGTATGTAAAGTAAAGTAAAGTAAAGAATACTCACAACACAGGATGTACGAGGAAAAAACCTAAAACGGGAAAACAACCTCGGACGGCCAAAGCGAGACAATCACTATGAACAAAGGTTTTACAAAGACAGATCAGCCGTACTCAATGACTCGATCCCCATGGGTCTTGACGCTCCTTCTGATCTTATACCGTTCTTTAATAGTGCCCACGCAAAAATTCCATCTTCCACGATACTTGTCCATAACACTCGACTCTAGGAATGTCTCGGTGTCCATTGATTGGCTTTAATTCGTCTAACAAGAAGTCCTTCTCTTTTCTTCACCGCAAAACCCTGATGTTCAATGGTAGAACAAACCTTTTTGGTGCAGCAAGATCACGTAAACATATAACAATTATAACTCGGATCTTTACAAACTTTAAGGATGTGTTTATACTTTTTAAACCATAGAAAACATGTGCAAAACTCATACGGGATGGTAAACAATTTTTCCAGATGCACACCTAGGAAACTCTGATGAAAACACGATTTAAATAAGATTTAAGTACCTCCTTGAAAAATGTGTCATTCGAATGACAAGGCCACGTCGTTCATACGACATAGGTATCTCGTTTAAACGAGATCTTATGTCGTTGTAACAACCCTCGCTTTTGAGAACTTATTTTATATCAATTTACTGTGTGAAGTAATTATATAAAATGTTGGATAATGAAGTAAATATTAATTGAATGAATTGAAAGTTAATATTTGCTGGATTGTTGCATATTTATTATATGTGTATGTAAATATCATCATGTTGCATTTTATAGTGTCATATGCTTTTAAATGACAATTATGGTTTAAATGAAATCGAAACTTGAAATAATTTATGAAATTGTCGGATGCCAATTTAAAGGGCGTAGTTAGTCCTGAAATGTGAGAAATAGTCAAAATAAGGGTCATATTGTATTTTTATGTTTCATGCACTTTTGACTGGTTTTAACATAAATGCGTAGTTGTGAGTCATTTTAATGTGGTATTAACCATTTAAGTTGGGAATTAAGGAGAAAGGCACGATTTAAGTCTTGCACCTCATTTCATTTCTTATTTGCGTATTACTAAACCTAAAGAGATAGATAGAAGAAGAGAACTTGTGGAGAAAAAGAGGAAAAAGAGAGATATTGGAGATTCAAGATTGGAGTTCTTGACATCCAAGAAATCTGATATTTCTACTTCAAGGCAAGTTTTCTACTTGCTAATATGTGATTTAATATTAATAAATTGTATTGATTGTTTTGTATTGGAAATAATGGAACAAATATGAAATTTGTGGTGTTTTAGCCCTAATCATAGTTGAAATGGATGATCATGCGGAGTATTGTGGTTGATAATCATGTAGGATGATTTGGGGTAGATTAATGTTGTTGGATGTGTGTAAAAATGGAGTAGAATGAGTTTCGGGGAAAATTAGGGTTCATAACCCGTACCCATTCTTGGCAAAAATTGCAGGGGAGAATCGATTCGGCCCTAGGGCGAATCGATTCGCAAGGGGTCAACCTACAGGTTTGCAAACCCGGATCGATTCGGGTTAAGGCCGAATTGATTCGGCTGAAGCAGAATGCTGGGTTTGTCATCCGAATCAATTCGCTTTTGGGCGAATCGATTCGCTACTTGGGGTTAATCTATTCGGCCCTAGGGCGAATCGATTCAAAATCAGGCTGTTTTGAGTTGTTTTTCTAACTCAATTTTTTCCCTTTTTCTTTAGTCTTAGGACTTAGGAACCTTCTTGTATGAAGTAAATTTCGAGTCCTAGAGTCCTAGATGAGTTAGTTTATTACCCTACATTAGAAATGGGATAAATGGGGCTTATCTCGGGGGTGTATAAATTGAAGTTATGGAATTCTTTTCCTTTAGTTAATTATTAGGAGTCTAGGAGTTTTAAGGTCATATTGGGAAACTTTAGAGGCTCAATTGAGGTATGAGAGTCTTGGTGGTTTGTAATAACTCCATAAAATGTTTGGATAATACGTTGAGAGTTTATTCATTCATTGAGGTTGTAATAATAAAATGAATTACGTATGGCTTCAGATAAAATGTGATGTATTTATCAAAATGGAAATGAAAATGAAACTGGTAAATGGTAATTTACTTAAACACACCTCTCTAAATGCTATTATAAGGGAAGTTCGCGCGTGAGGTGAAGTCCCCTAGCTAATGAATGCAGGGTGAATATATTCCTCGGCCATATGAGCGTTTATTATATGTTTATTCTGCGCTAGTGAGGTAATTTCGGGTGTGGTTATGACTCACTCGCAGGCACGTGGATGCTTCCCAATGTTTTGCCTTGTAAGTGCCCAGGTTGTCTTGGTTGATAGGCCCTGGAAGATGATAGTCATTTAGGGGGGCGCACAGTGGGGAAACCCGGAAGGGCGATCTTAGAATCATTATATGTATATGAATATAACTATTCTTATTAATGTGGGACTTGATTGATGAAAAATGCCATAAAGAGCAAATAATTGTGGTTATGTTTCATAATGAGAAATGGAATAATGAACTCGAACAGTGTAAATGATGGAGAATTTAATTAATTATGTTCATTCATATCCTCTTGCATAACTAAATTAAACTTATGATTAATTAAATTACCTTAGTTGATGCTTTAAAATTTTGTAGGTAGATTATCATCTTTATCAATCTTGATTATCTCTTCATAACTATCATACTCTTTATTCATCTCATGATCATATAAAACTGGACACTGAACCATTCATATTTCTTATTGTGCATGAATCTTGTATCCGCTCAGGTGTTCCGTCGCAAGGACGCCCGTACTGACTTTTCTATTCTGAAGTTTTGGGGAGCCGTGATACTTTGTGGATATTACGGGATATTTTGATGTAGACACCTTCACTTTTGTACTCTTGTTATGATCGGGTCATTTACTCAGGTGTGTTGCCAAAGCTATTATATTTGCATATTGTAATCTATTATGTAACTTACTTAAACTGTTGTAATACGTTGTATTTGCATGTTGACCGACAGCATATTCGCTCCCCTTATTGTATACTTGATGTGGATGTAATATAAGTTCTTTTGGGTTTTCACTTTCTTTTCAAATTGGGTTGTTTAAATTATTTCCTTAATTTAGAAAATAAAATTTTTGGCAACCCGTTTTTTGAAAATATAGGGTGGTTATCCCGTATACTTATTGTATTATTAATGATGCTGAGAATGATCCATCTATGATTCCCATTATTATTGAAGTATTGGATTTGCCACCCCTTATTTTGGTGAGCGGGTTGTCACAGATGGTATCTGAGCATTAGGTTCTAGTGTCTTTAGGATCTATGCGGACTTGTCACGTTCTACCGTAGTGTTCTTTGATAAGGAGCTTAACGTTAGGATTGTTTTATTTCCTATGTTTGCGATCTTTTGCAAATTAGATTGTTTTGTATAGTATTTTAATTCTGTTATTTCTTCATCTCAGATGCCGCCTAAGAGAGGTCGCCCCACTAGGAGGAATAGAGTTGTAGAAGAGGAGGTAGGTCCTCCCCCACCACAACTAGGAACTATAAATACTGCTAAGGTAGCATATATTGTGGCCCAAATGGTCAACGCTACTATGACCGCCATGGTTCAGCAATTACCACAAGACCAATAGCGACGAGCTCAGTAGGTACGAGCTCCTACTGGACCTTCTTCGTGGGAGCGAGTTAGGGAATCCTTTTTAAAGGGCCATCCCCTAAAATTTCAAGGAGGTTTGGACGTCATAGTAGCTAATCAGTGAAAAAAGGATATGCAGCACCATCTACACATGGTGGAGTGTAGTGAGGAAAGAAAACAAATCCTTGCTACTTTTAAACTCGTTGAAGCCGCACTACATTGATGGGAGTCTATGACTACGCCAGAACAGAGAGACATTATGACCATCAATGATTTCTGGGTTTTGTTTGATCGAAAGAACTTCCCTCCCGCAGTTCAAAGGGAGATGAGAAGGAAGCTTCAGGATGTGGTACAAGGTGAGAGATCAGTTATGGAGAATGAAGAGGATTTCATTTGGTTAGCAATTTTTGTGCCTGACGAGGTAACTCCGGAGGAGAGGAGGATATCCAAATTTATTGGAGGTTTGCACTGGAGGATACAGCAACATTTGCTGTGCAATCCAGCCTTACAGACTTTTGGAGATGTGATGAATGCGGCGTTACTCCATTGTCAGGAACATTGGTTCTATGTTCAAGGTAGTAAGAAGGCTTCAGTTATGGGGCAAGCTGGGAAACTAGGAGGTAATGGGATAGGAGGAGGAGCATTTCCCTCGTCCCAATGTTCGAGAAATAAACAAAAAGAAAGGGACCCCCAGCAAGGGGATTTGTCTAAATGACAACGTTTTGGTGGGTTTATTGCTGGTGGCAATAATAATAGGCGTGATCAGGGTGGCCCGCAAAACCAACAAGAAGGTCGGGGTGGTAATAGGGGTAGAGGCCATCCAGGCCAAGGAGTTGGGAAGTTCAGAAATAATCGGGGCCGAAATCAGGAGAATATGATGAATCGATGCTTTCAATGCAGAGTGCCAGGCCATTTCAAGAGGTCATGTCCTCAGTTGATTGGGGGACAGCTTCCTAGTGTTCCACAGTACCCACATACTCAGTTATCGCCACAAGTACCTAATTCGGTTGTCCCTCCACAACAGGTATAGCTACAGTATGGTCGTGTTTACAACATTCAGGATGCTATGATTACTCCGGCCCCGCCAGCACCGCTAGCCATTGAGGGTAAGTTTCTCATTCAGATACGGGTGAGACACACTCGTTTATTTCTAGAAGCTTTTCTTAGACTACAGAATTGATTAAATCTGTGGAGATTACCTTCACTAGTGTTGAGTCTTCTATGGGTGATGGTTCACTCATTCTCTTTATTTGTAAACAAATAGGGATAAATCTTGGTAACTTGTGTTTTGAGGCCGATTTCCTCATCTTGGACATGGTTGGGTATGATGTAATTCTGGGTATGGATTGGCTAGTGAAGTATCATGCGGTAGTTATTTGCTATGGGAAAAGTATAGTTTTTGCCATTTCGGGGCAAGAAATGTTTTTAGTTGTTATGACTCATTCAGAAGGAGGTACTAGAACTTACTTGTATTGAATTGCAGAGGAGACTTCTCGGGATGTAGTTGTTTCCTTAGATTCTATTCTGGTTATTAGAGATTTCCAAGATGTTTTTCGAGAAATACCAGGTTTACCTCCCAGTAGGGAAATTGAGTTTGTAATTAACTTAGCACCGGGAACGAGACCGATTGTGAGAGCTCCATATCGTATGGCTCCTGTTGAGATGAGGGAGTTAAGGGATCAAATTCAGAACTTGCTAGAGCAAGGGTTTGTTAGGAGAAGCACGTCATCATGGGGCGCTCTGGTGTTATTTGTGAAGAAAAGAGACGATTCTCTCCGGTTATGCGTTGACTACAAAGAGTTGAATAAAGTCACCACCCGGAACAAATACCCATTGCCTCGAATTGATGATTTGTTTGATCAACTTAGGGGAGCATAGTACTTCTCTAAAATATATTTGAGGATGGGGTATCACTAGTTGCGGATACGGGAGCAAGGTGTGTCCAAGACTGCGTTCCAAATGAGATTTGGGTCCTATGAATTTTTGGTTAAGCATTTTGGACTAACCAATGCTCCTCCAGTGTTTATGGACCTCATGAATAGGGTATTTCGAGACTTTCTAGACCAGTTTGTCATTGTGTTCATTGATGATATTCTATTATATTCTCAGACATAATTTGACCATGCTACTCATTTGCGGTTGGTCCTACAAAAGTTGAGGGATCACAAATTGTATGCTAAGTTCGAGAAGTGTGGTTTTTGGTTGCAGGATGCACAATTTCTGGGTCATATTGTGATAGCCCAGGGTATTTCGGTGGACCCAAGTAAAGTTGTTGTGGTGAGGGAGTGGGGTCAGCCCACGACACCTACCAAGATTCGTAGTTTTCTAGGTTTGGTGGGCTATTACTGCCGGTTTATCAAGGGTTTCTCTAAAATTGCTAGCCCTTTGATAAATTTAACCCAGAAAGGGGTGAGTTTTGTATGGGATGATTCTTTTCAGTAAGCTTTTGACGATCTCAAGGATAGGTTGACTTCTGCTCCAGTCCTTGCATTACCAAGGCTAGGATTGGAATATTTAATCTTTACCGACGCATCTCTACAAGGATTGGGAGGTGTACTTCAACAAGAGCTACGGGCTATTGCTTATGCTTCTCATAAGCTAAAGCCCCATGAAAATAATTATCCGGTACATGATTTGGAACTTGCCACTGTAGTTTTTGCCTTGAAGATTTGGAGGCATTATCTCCTAGGGGAGAAATTTTGTCTTTTCACGGACCAAAAATCATTGCAATATTTTTTTCACAGAAAGATTTAAATATGAGATAAATTCGGTGGTTAGAGTTTGTGAAAGACTATCAATTCGACATCCATTATCACCCTGGCAAGGTGAATGTGGTGGCGGATGCTTTGAGTAGAAAGCCCGAGGGGGAATTAGCGGAGGAATGGAAAGCCAAATGGAAAGAGCTTAGTTCGGAGGACGCGGTTGTTAGGGCGTTTATATCGGTGTTGACTGTCACTCCTAGTATTGTGGCAAGGGTTGTAGAAGCCCAAGTAAGGGATAAAGGTTGTCAGGACCGTATATGCCAATTATTGACCGAGGGAGCAGAATCTTACTCTATAAGTTCGGAGGGTGGATTACGTTTCCACGGGAGACTCATCATCCCGGACGAAGGGGTTTTAAGATGGGCCGTGTTGCCAAAATCTCATGGGTCTAAATTTTTAGTGCATCCTGGTGGGGACAAGATGTACCAAGACATGCGCCGTCAGTATTGGTGGGTAGGCATGAAACGGGATATTTTCGATTTCGTTTCCTAATGCACTACTTGTCAATTGGTGAAGATAGATCATCAGTGACCGACAGGTTTGTTGCAACCCTTGGAGATTCCGGTATGGAATTGGGAGAGTATATCAATGGACTTCATCATGGGATTGCCCACGTCGCAGAGCGGTCATGATTCCATTTGGGTTATTATTGATCCCTTGACTAAGTCAACACACTTCCTACTCGTACGCACGGATTATAATACTGCTCATTATGCCCGGCTATTTATTGTGGAGGTCGTTAGAATCCATAGGGTGCCGGTAAATATAGTCTTCGACAGAGATAAGATTTTTGTTTCCCATTTTTAGTGAAGTTTCCAACAAGCTATGGGAACCGAATTGAAATTGAGTACTTCTTATCACCCTCAAACACACGGGCAGACAGAAAAAGTTAACCAAATATTTGAGGATATGCTCCGAATGTGTGTGCTTGATTTCAAGGGTGGTTGGGAATAATATCTCCCTTTCGTCGAATTTGCTTATAATAATTTGTACCAATTTACTATTAGGATGGAACCCTATGAAGCACTTTATGGTCGGCCTTATAGATCGCCCACTTGTTGGTTGGAGGTGGAGGATAATAAGTTCCTTGGACCTGAAATGATCCAGGATGCTTCTTTCAAGATTTAACTCATCCGTAATTGCATTCGAATAGCTCAAGATCGCCAAAAGAGTTATGCCGATGCGAATAGAAGGCATATAGAGTTGGAAGTTGGAGACCAAGTCTTGGTGCCTGTATCGCCAATGAAAGGTATAAAGCATTTTGGGAAGAAAGGGAAGCTTGCGCTGCGCTATGTGGGACCTTTTTTCCGTTATTTCCAAGGTAGGTCCAGTGGCGTATCAACTTGCCTTACCGGAACACCTACAATAACTCCATGATGTGTTCCATGTTTCCTCTTTGAAAAAGTATAAGAGGTGTGACGGAGCCCTTTGGCATATTCCTTTGGAAGATATCGATTTGCAACCTGATATTTCGTATGAAGAAGAACCAGTTACAATCTTAGAGCACGGAGATCGTAGATTGAGGTCTCGGGTGGTGCCCTTGGTGCGAATCCAATGGGGTCATCACGATTCCAAGGAATCAACGCGGAAGCGCGAGGATGATATGCGGGAAAAGTATTCGTATCTCTTTATACAAGGTACACTTGAATTTTAAGGGAAAAACTCCCTCATAAGGGAGGAAGTATGTAACAACCCTCTCTTTTGAGAACTTATTTTATATTAGTTTCCTGTGTGAAGTAATTATATAAAATGTTGGATAATGGAGTAAATATTAATTGAATGAGTTGAAAGTTAATAGTTACTAGATTGTTGCATATTTACTGTATGTGTATGTAAATATCATCATGTTGCGTTTTATAGTATCATATGATTTTAAATGACAATTATGGTTTAAATGAAACCGGAACTTGAAATAATTTATAAAATTGTCGGATGCCAATTTAGAGGGCGTAGTTAGTCCTAAAATGTGCAAGATAGTCAAAATAAGTGTCATATTGTATTTTTATGTTTCGGGCACTTTTGACTGGTTTTAATATAAATGCGTACTTATGAGTCATTTTAATGTGGTACTAACCATTTAAGTTGGGAATTAAGGAGAAAGGCACGATTTAAGTCTTTCACCTCATTTCATTTCTTATTTGTGTATTACTAAACCAATAGAGATAGAGAGAAGAAGAGAATTTGTGGAGAAAAAGAGGAAAAAAAGAAAGAGATTTGAGATTGAAGATTGGAGTTCTTTCCATCCAAGAAATCTAAGATTTCTACTTAAAGGCAAGTTTTCTACTTGCTAATATATGATTTAAGAAGAATAAATTGTATTGATTGTTTTCTATTGGAAATAATGGAACAAATATGAAATTTTTGGTGTTTTAGCCCTAATCATAGTTGAAATGGATGATCATGTGGAGTATTGTGGTTGATAATCATGTAGGATGATTTGGGGTAGATTAATGTTGTTGTATGTGTGTAAAAATGGAGTAGAAATGAGTTTGGGGGAAAAACTAGAGTTCATAACCCGTAGCCCATTCTTGGCAAAATCGTAGGGGGGAATCGATTCGGCCCTAGGGTAAATCGATTCTCTAAGGGGTCAACCTACTGGTCTGCAAACCCGAATCGATTCGGGTTAAGGACAAATCGATTCGGCTGAAGCAGAATGTTGGGTTTTCCATTCGAATTGATTCGCTTTTGGATGAATTAATTCGCTGCTTGGGGCGAATCGATTCGGCCCTAGGGTGAATCGATTCGAAATCAAGCTATTTTGAGTTATTTTTCTAACTCAATTTTTACCCTTTTTCTTTAGGATTAAGGCTTAGGAACCTTCTTGTAAGAAGTAAACTTAGAGTCCTATATGAGTTAGTTTATTACCCTACATTAGAAATGGGTTAAATGGGGCTAATTCCAGGGGTGTACAAATTGAAGTTAGGGCATTCTTTTCCTTTAGTTAATTACTACGAGTCTAGAAGTTGTAAGGTCATATTGGGAAACTTTAGAGGCTCAATTGAGGTATGATAGTCTTAGTGGTTTGTAATAACTCCATAAAATATTTGGATAATACATTTAGAGTTTATTCATTCATTGAGTTTGTAATAATAAAATGAATTACGTATGGCTCCGGATAAAATGTGATGTATTTATCAAAATGGAAATGAAAATGAAAGTGGTAAATGATAATTTACTTAAACACACATCTCTAAATTCTATCATAAGGGAAGTTTGCGCGTGAGGTGAAGTCCCCTAGCTAATAAATGCAGGGTGAATATAGTCCTCGGCCATATGAGCGTTTATTATATGTTTATTCTGCGCTAGTGAGGTAATTTTGAGTGTGGTTATGACTCACTCGTAGGCATATAGCCACTTATTGACGTCTTGCATTAGAGGTGCCCAGGTTGTCTTGGTTGATAGGACCTGAAAGATGATAGTCATTTAGGTGCGCGCACAGTGGAGAAACCCGGACGGGCAGTCTTAGAATCGTTATATGTATTTGAATATAACTATTCTTATTCAAGTGGGACTTGATTGATGAAAAATGCCATAAAGAGAAAATAATTGTGGTTATGTTTCATAATGGGAAATGGAACAATGAACTGGAACAGTGTAAATGATGGAGAATTTAATTAATGATGTTCATTCATATCCTCTTGTATAACTAAATTAAACTTATGATTAATTAAATTGCCTTAGTTGATGCTTTAAAATTGTGTAGGTAGATTCTCATCTTTATGAATCATGATTCTCTATTCATAACTATCATACTCTTTATTCATATGGTGATCATATAAAACCGGGCCCTGACCCGTTCGTATTTCTTGTTGTGCATGAATCTTGTTTCCGCTCAGGTGTTCCACCGCAAGGATGCCCGTACTGACTTTTCTATTCCTGAGTTTGGGGGAGCCGTGATACTTTGTGGATATTGCGGGATATTTTGATGTAGACGCCTTCATTTTTGTACTGTAGTTATGATCGGGTCATTTACTCGGGCGTGTGGCCCAAGCTATTGTATTTCCTTATTGTAATGTATTATGTAACTTACTTCAACTGTTGTAATACGTTGTATGTGCCTGTTGACCGACAACATATTCGCTCCCCTTATTGTATAGTTCATGTGGATGTAATATAAGTTCTTTTGGGTTTTCACTTTCTTTTCAAATTGGGTTGTTTAAATTCTTTCCTTAACTTATACAGTAAAAATTTTGGCAACCCATTTTTCTGAAATATAGGGTGGTTATCTCGTATACTTATTGTATTATTGATGAAGCTGAGAATGATCCATCTATGATTCCCATTATTATTGAAGTATCGGGCTGGCCACCCCTTATTTTGGTGACCGGGTAGTCACAGTCGTTTGAGCGACACTGCGACGTTTGACTTTTTTGAGTTTTTGTTTAAAACGTCTCTTCCAAAAGAGATCCAAATAAGTGAGACTCCTTTTCGAGCTTCTCAGAATAAAACTTAGTGTAAACCATTTAAACACTTTAAAACATTTCTATTTATAAAAATTACATCCTTATCTTTTATAAAAACAATTCTGAGCACCATTAATTAGACGCGTTCATACATGTGTGATCTCAGAATGCATTTAACTTTGAACACGATTAAGCTTGCACTAATTAAACTTATGCATGATTAACTCTTTAAATCTTTGCCCTAACATCTTCAATTTTCTTCAATACGTCTGTTGATACCAAAATTAATATGCTGATGTGGACGAATAATATGAAGACACGTGTCAACCTACGTGGCACAGTAGCAGCGAGGAAGATCATTTCCCGACCAGCCATGTTTCTTTCCGAGCAACGAGAATACACCGAGGAACTCTATCACACCGAGGAACTCTATCACACCGAGGAACTCCAACTCACCGAGGTACTCTAATGTTCCGAGGAACTCCTGATCAGCGAACAGCTAGGGCGGTCCGAGCTGCATCTCGATCGTATCATTAATTGCCAGATAATCAACAGCTCAGATATTCATTGAATGTTTATATTCTTGGCACGCACTCTGCATTAAATGTATTACCCTTTCATATGTATGTCATTTAATGTATCGAACCTTTTATGTTATAAATACCATGTATCATCCTCATTCAAGGGGACGGAATTTCTTGAGAGAACTTGTAATCGAGAATTCCACAAACACTCAGCAATAACATAACAATGGACGTAGGCTTTATTCCTAGCCGAACCACTTTAAAAATATTTGTCTTATTTATTTATCTGTGATTGAATAATTAGAGCGATCTAGTTTTTTACATCAACAGATTGGCGCCGTCTGTGGGAAACGACTGTTATTATCGTTTTTCATAAAAATCATTTGTCACCAATGGCAGATAATCCAGAATCCAGTAATCGAAATGTTGGAAATACTGGAAATCTTCCAAATCCATCTGCATCCCCAGATCTGGCTGGAATTATGACGAATCTGGCTCAAGGACAAACCGCCATGCAAGAATCTATGAGGCAACTCATTCAAACTCTTCAGGGCGCTACACCTACCTATTCAGGGCAAAGGAGTGATCATAGGCGATCGCAATCTAGACGTACTGGGTCATACCACAATGAGGAGTCTAATGATTCTTCTTAGCAACCTGGGCGAACTTCATCGATACGGGCTACGGATACAGATCAACGTATCACTCTCTCTCCGGAGAGAACTAGTGCTTTGGAAAGGTTAAGCAGAGTGTCTCCTTTCAGTCGGTTAGGACCAAGGAGGAACATGAGTCCACCTAGGGCTCCATCAAGAAGTTTTCGACCACCACCAGGTTTGAGAGAAGGATCTGCGCAATCACGACCAACCACTCGTCGAGATAAATCTCAGGAAGCTACATCAGAGCAATCAGTTGCTCGGACTAAGCGGCCCGAGGAAGGGAATGAAGCATGGAAAGGTTCCATTCAACGGTTGGAGGATAGACTGGGAGAAATGGCTAAGGCGAGGAACCCCTTACAGAGAACTTTTGTTCAAGGAACACCTTTTGTGCAAGCCATTGTGGATTTCCCTACACCGTCGAAATTCAAAGCACCCGTAGTGACTCCAAAGTACGATGGAAAGACAGATCCCGTACTTCATATAGAACAATACCAAGCTGCTGCAGATATCTAAGTTGTCCCCGACGAGATGAGGTGTAGAGCATTCTCGGGAACTCTTACCGGATCTGCACAGATATGGTACAATAATCTTCCTCGGGGTAAGATTTCAACTTTTGTTCAGTTAGCCGAGCTATTTATTGGCAATTTTTGTTTTGGAGCAAAGCCGGTAAAGCGAGTAGCACACTTGCTAAGTGTTAGACAAAAATCAGGTGAAAGTACTAGAGATTACATAACTCGTTTCAATAACGAAAAGTTGGAAGTCGTAGATTATGAAGAAAAGACAGCAATCACTGCTCTGATGAGTGGTTTGCTGCCTAACAAGCTGTATTACACTTTGGCCAAAGATCCACCTAAAAATATGTCGAAGTTGATGGCAAAGGCGGCCAAAATCATGAATGCCGATGAGGCTATGGCTGCGAAGAAGAATATGGATAAAGAAGTTAAAATGGAGGTCGACAATTCTAAGAAGAAAGATCAGAAAAGTAATGGTGGTGACAAACATTCCAAGAATAACAGGATGAAGTTCGAAGCCCTAAAGAAGTATGATAATTATACTCCATTGAAAGTGGGTATTAATCATGTTTTGGAAGAAATCAGGAATAACGAGGAAATCAATTGGCCAGAGAAACTGAAGACAGATCCCGACCTGAGGAATAAGGCCAAATATTGAGAATTTCACAAAGATCATGGCCATATGACCAAAAATTGTATAGCCCTTCAAAACGAGATTGAAACACTCATCCGAAGAGGAAAATTATCAAAGTACGTAGATCGCAGGAGTGAGAGGAAGAATGATGATAGAACTAGAGAGAGATCTAGATCTCCTCGTCGTGCAGAGGAGAAAAAGAGGAGGGACCATGAAGAGGATCCAGATGATGACCCCGATCTTCCCAAGAAGCCAAGGAAACCCGAACGAGAGGTATTTTCCATACGTTTTGGGTCATTTGATTGTAATGTTATTACAGGAGGAGATGCAGGAGGAGGAGACCTTACTGCAGAAAGAAAAGCTTATCTCGGAGAGGCTCAAGCTTGTTCATACATTCAGCGAATAAACCTGGCCGAGGATGATCGTCCGAGGAAGGTAAACAAAGAGAAGCTAGTGATTGGTTTTTTAAAAAACGACCTGGCAGGTGTTCTCTACCCTCATGATGATCCTCTGGTGATCAAAATGAGGATGAAGGATGTGGTCATTTCAAGGGTGTTAGTAGACAATGGTAGTTCGGCAGACATCATGTACTATTCATGCTTTGATAGCTTGAATTATAATTATCTCAATTAGAACCTTATCACAGACCCCTTCTGGGTTTTGCTGGCGAGAAAGTTTTTCCACTTGGGACGATCAAGTTGGATATACTCATTGGAACTTGGCTTGCTTGTCGAACAGAAAGAATACGCTTTTTTGTGATGGATAAGAATGTGCAGTCCGCCTACAACATCATCATGGGAAGAGTTGGATTGAAGAAGTTCGAAGCAGTTCCATCTACAGTACATCAGTGTTTGAAATTCCCAACGAATTTTGGAGTAGGAATTATGAAAGGTGATCAAAAAGTAGCTCGGGAATGCTATTATTCGTCTGCCGAGCAAGAGGAACTTGAAGAATCAAAGAAAAAGACTACTACTTACCAAGTGGAGGAAGGCACAGAAATTGAAACTCTTGACCCTAGGGATGAATCTCAACTCGTAAAAGGGCAGGTTGTGGAATCTACAGAAATTGTTATCTTGGACGACGAGCATCCTGAACGAATAACTCAGATAGGATCGTCGTTGGATTTTTCAATAAAACAGGAGTTGATAACTTTCTTGAGAAACAGGAAGAATACTTTTGCTTGGAGTCATGAAGACATGCCAGGAATAGATCCAAACTTCTTATGTCATGAACTCAATGTGAATAAGGAGATCAAGCCTGTGAAGCAAAGAAGAAGAGTGTTTAGTCCCGAGAAGAACCAGGCCATACAAGAGGAGGTCGAGAAACTCCAGAAAGCCCAATTCATTGAAGATGTGAAATATCCAGATTGGTTGGCGAATGTGGTGATGGTAAAGAAGAAGAACAACAAATGGAGAATGTGTGTTGATTTTACTGATCTCGACAAGGCATGTCCAAAAGATCATTTTCCATTGCCCAGAATTGATCAACTAGTGGATGCTACCTCGGGACACGAGCTACTCAGCTTCATGGATGCTTATTCTGGCTACAACCAAATCAAAATGAAACCTGAAGACAGGGAAAGTACTTCTTTTATTACCCCAAGGGGAACTTATTGTTATAATGTTATGCCTTTTGGTTTAAAAAATGCAGGTGCAACATATCAGCGGTTGATGAACAAGGTTTTCACCGAACAAATCAGCCATAATATGGAGGTCTATGTCGACGACATGCTCACCAAAAGCAAGAGAGCTGCAGATCATTTGGTTGACTTGAGTCAAACTTTTTATCAACTGGATAAATATCAGATGAAGCATAACCCGACGAAATGTACCTTTGGAGTACGAGAAGGAATGTTCCTCGGATACATCGTCAACCAACGAGGTATTGAGGCAAATCCAGAAAAGATCAAGGCTCTTTTAGGCCTGCGATCCCCGACGACGAAGAAAGAAGTGCAGAGTCTTACCAGACGAGTTGCAGCACTCAACAGATTTGTATCTCGAGCAACTGATAAATGCCTCCCATTCTTCAAAACACTACGAAAAAGTTTTGAGTGGACTGATGAATGTGAGAAAGACTTTCAAGATTTGAAGAAGTATTTGGGAGCCCCACCATTGTTGTCTAGGCCAATAACTGGAGAGAAGCTGTACTTGTATTTGGCAGTATCAGAAAATGCAGTTAGCTCGGCGTTGATCAGATTGGAGAATGGAGTCCAGAAGCTAATTTATTACACAAGCAAGGCCTTCCGAGGTGCGGAAATCAGATACCCAAAGCTGGAAAAATTGGCACTGGCATTAATTGAAGCAAGTAGAAGAATGAGGCCATACTTCCAGGCCCATACCATCATTGTGTATACCGACATGCCGTTAAGACAAGCCCTTCATAAGCCAGAAAAATCAGGAAGATTGATGTACTGGGCAATAGAGCTCGGTGAATATGATATTGTGTATGAACCCAGATCATCGTTGAAAGGGCAAGCCGTGGCAGATTTTATAGCAGAGTTCACATACCCTAATACCCCCGAGGAGCAAAAGGTGCTTGCTGACCTACCTGTGGACGATACAGGGTCAACAGACACAGATCCAAACCAACCAAGGTTGGTAAAAGGACTTGTGGATGTAGAAAAATCATCATATTCAAACCCCGACCAACTCCGGTTGGTAGAGGGGCACGAACAAATGACCGACGAGGAACGAAGGATACCCGGGGATGATGAAAGAAAACAGATGATATTTCACCGAGGAACTCTAACAGATAAGAAATTTGAAGACGAGTTACATACATGGAGATTATATGTAGATGGATCATCTTGCACGGCTGGCTGTGGAGCAGGGATTGTTTTAAACTCTCCAGATGATATTGACATGGAGTATGCCTTGAGATTCTAATTCAAAGCTTCCAATAACGAGGCTGAATATGAGGCTATGATAGCCGATTTTCATTTGGCGAAAGTTATGGAGGCACGTCAAATAATTGTTTTCAGTGATTCTCAATTAATTGTGAATCAAATGATGGGAATATATGCAGTGAAGGGAGAGTTAATGGTGAAGTACCATGCAAAAGCGATGGAGTTATTGAAAGAATTTGATGCTATTCAATTGGTGAGGATACCGAGAATGGAGAATGCTAGAGCAGACGCATTGGCCCGACTAGCGTCAGCTACGCGCACCGAGCTGCGAAGAACAATACCAATTGAAGTACTAGAAAGTCGGAGCATAGAAGAAGATCTGACGGTGAAGATTATTGCCCTTGATTTAGGACCATCTTGGATGGATCCTATGAGAGCATACATTGAAGAAGGAGTGCTACCGGAGGACAAACTAGCTGCCAAGAAATTGAAGTATAAAGTTGCTCGGTATGTGTTAACTAATGGTGTTTTGTATAGACGAGGAATTATGGCAGGTTTGCAGAGATGTGTGCATCCATCAGAAATCAAAGAATTGATTGAATAAATCCATGAAGGATCTTGTGGAGCTCATGTAGTAGGTCGGACTCTTCTGCAAAGGGTGATGACACAGGGATACTACTGGCCGACGATGAGAGCTGATTGTATAGCCTATGCTAAGAAGTGTGACAAGTGCCAACGTTTTTCCTCCATCCGAAGAACTCCACAGGCATTGTTGACACCCATAACATCACCTTGGCCATTTGCCATGTGGGGGATTGATCTGGTGGGACCACTGCCGACGACCCGAGGAAGGTTCAAGTATCTCGTCGTGGCAGTAGACTATTTTACTAAGTGGGTGGAAGCTGAACCACTAATTGACATGACGTACGAGAAGGTGTATCAGTTCATATGGAAGAATATCATTTGTCGGTATGGTCTCCCCCACGCTTTCATCACAGACCACGGAACGCAATTTGATAATGAAGAATTTGCTGCCTATTGTCATCAGTCAAGCGTCTTGAAGTTTCATTCAGCACCAGGCCATCCCCAAAGCAATGGACAGACTGAAGTGACGAACAGAACATTACTAAATGGGTTGAAGAAGAGGTTAAGTGAGGCTAAAGCAAATTGGATTAATGAGCTACAGTCAGTTTTGTGGGCTTACCGAACAACTCCTCGAGCACCAACAGGAGAATCACCACTGTTGATGTAAAAAACTAGATCGCTCTAATTATTCAATCACAGATAAATAAATAAGACAAATATTTTTAAAGTGGTTCGGCTAGGAATAAAGCCTACGTCCACTGTTATGTTATTGCTGAGTGTTTGTGGAATTCTCGATTACAAGTTCTCTCAAGAAATTCCGTCCCCTTGAATGAGGATGATACATGGTATTTATAGCCTTGAGGCTGTACATGAAAGGTTCGATACATTAAATGACATACATATGAAAGGGTAATACATTTAATGCAGAGTGCGTGCCTAGAATATAAACATTCAATGAATATCTGAGCTGTTGATTATCTGGCAATTAATGATACGATCGAGATGCAGCTCGGACCGCCCTAGCTGTTCGCTGATCAGGAGTTCCTCGGAACATTAGAGTACCTCGGTGAGTTGGAGTTCCTCGGTGTGATAGAGTTCCTCGGTGTGATAGAGTTCCTCGGTGTATTCTCGTTGCTCGAAAAGAAACATGGCTGGTCGGGAAATGATCTTCCTCGCTGCTACTGTGCCACGTAGGTTGACACGTGTCTTCATATTATTCGTCCACATCAGCATATTAATTTTGGTATCAACAGAAGCCCCCAATGTTTCATATTTCGAACTTTGAGGAGTATGGAACATTCTTTCTCAGTATATGGCAATATTAAATGTCCTTCCTGGGTTTCAGGAACATTGTATTCAAATTTCCTTCTCATTTCGCAGTTTCCGCCTTTTTTTATAAACGCTTCGATCTTCGTGCAATTTTTGTCCTTTTAGCCGTCGGAAGTTCAGTAGTTTCTTTTTGGTAATCATTTCTTTCGCCGCTTCCCAATGCAAAGTATTTAAACTTCTTTGGTAACCATACCGTCGTCTACGTTTTTCATTCTCTGCATTCAAGCTTTCTATTCTCTTCTTCTCTTGTGCGTTCATCCTTGTTTCCGTTCGTTGTCAACACATCTCCTTTCTTTCTGTAAGATCTTCTTTCTTTCTTCTGTATCTCTTTTATTCAATATGGTTTATATCGTGGAGTCTGTTGAGAAATTCCGTTCTGATTTTTCCATTCCTTCGTGGGTAACTCTAGAGGTTTTTTCTGAGCCTTTAGATTACTTTCGATTGGCTAAGGGACATTGGTTCCCCAGTCTTTTTGTTGCTGAATGCGGTTTTTCATTTCCACCAAACTCATTATGTCTTGAGTTTTGTCAATATTTTGATCTTGTTCCTGCAAAAATAGCCCCCAATTCATGGAGAATAATTAACGGGGTGCACAAATTAAATCTAACTCATGGGACTCGTATTGGGATCCCTGAAATTATGTTTTGTTATAAATGGGCTGTTCTAGATAATATTTATTATTTAAAAACTAGGTATTTGAATAGGGATCTTGTAGTTAATCTCCCTGACTCAAATAGGGAATATTTTGAGCATGGGTTGGTCATAAAAAATTGGCAACATGCGCCTTTATCTGGGAATGAAGTATACAACGGTCCCAGATGCCCCCCATACGGCAATGGGATAGGTTTATTTTTCATTTTATTTTACTTATGAAATTATGCTTTCATCATGTTTGACAAAATGTATGACTGATATCTCGACATGTATTTATTTGCAGTTGATAGCAAAAGAAAAACTCCAAAAGAGTCAGAAGTGAATATCAAGCATTTGAAACTTATTTGGAATTTGCATAAGACCATTGCTGACGATCATATTAGATCTGCTTCATATTTACTACAGTATAAGAGTTACACAACCTCTTATACTGCTCGCCCTGTTGAACCAGCTTCAACACCAGAAAGTTCATCTTCAGATTCTCATATCCCCCTATCTCAGAGAATGGGCAAGAAAAGAGCTCCTCCTGCTCTATTTGGTGAAATTTCTTCTGCTGTTGGAGCCCAGAAAGGCAAAATTGATGTCCCAGAGGGGACTAAAAAAGTAGATGCTGGTTCCTCCAAAGTTGCCGAGAAGCCCCCAGTGGCCCCGAGCAAGAAAAATGATCCTGCTGACGTAATTTCCATTTCTCCGACCAAGACTTCTTCCTTGGTTGATGCTGCTGACCGTCCTTTGAAGAGATTGAGGAAATCATCCTCAGTTAATCTTGCTGGAACTGCATCTTCTCTACCCGCTGGTGGTAGTAGTGTTTCAAAAATCATTCTTCCGAGTTCTTCAACGAGCTCAGTTATACCCGAGGTTCTCGGGGTTGATGAAAAAATTCCTAGGGATACACTGACATCCCTAGCTGCTCGCCATCTTTCTTCAGTAAATTTCTCATACCTTTGGTCTTTCTTTCTTTTTCTTAAATTCTTGTATTTGTGTTGACTTTATTGTTTTTCTTATCTTTCAGCTGGTGAATTGCTTCAATACCATCGTGAAGAAAGATCAAGTTATTAAAGCTTCCAGTTCCTCGTCCGATGTTGATGATGCTTTGTTGGGTTTAGCCCAATCTGTGAAGGAATCTCGCCAACAGTACATCGAGGAGAAAACTGTTTGGGAGAAAAAGTTGGCTGTGGCTGAGGCTGATAAGATGAAGATGGCTGAAACCTCCAAGAATTTGGAGGAGAAAATTAAAGGTTTGGAGGTTAAACATCAGGAATCTGATGATAAATTGAAGAAGGCAGAAGAAGAATTATCTACTCTGCGAGATATCAAGGTTAAGAAAGAGGAATTAGAGGTGAAGCTCTCATCGGAGAAGTCGAGGAGAAAAGTTGCAATCAAGAAACATTTCAGCGTTGGTTGGGAGAAAGGATGGGAGAGAGGGATAGCTGCAATGACATCCCAAGTCCAATATGGGGAGTTGAAATACTTCCATGATGGTTGGGTAGCTGCTCTGCAAGAGCTAAAAGTCCAAGACGATTCTGAGCTATTCCAACGGCATCTCCCTGGTCCTCCTCCACCAATTGTGGAAGAAGAAGAAGATGAACCTGCCTCAGATGAGTCTTCTATGGCTATGGGCGATCAAGTTTCTACCTCTCAACCCTCTGCCACCGAGGACGTTTCTTCCATGCCTCCTCCTCCCGAGAAGATTCCTACCGATCAAGCTGTAGTTACCACCGAGCAACCTAGCTCCTCGTCCCAGCCTCCCGAGAAAGTCTTGGGAGACAAGGAAAAGGTGTGAAGTTGTTCGGTAGAATTTCTGTATTTCCTTGTAATCGAACAATGTAACTTTTTGATGATCTAATAAAATATATCTTTGCTTATCTCTTTTGTTGATAACTTGTTTTTGTTGATTGTTGTCTTTTTCTTGTCATTAGTTTGTTGCTAGAATGGAATTGATCTCTTCTCATGATACCGAGCTGATGCAGCAATGTCATCAATACTATAAGGCTGGTCATACAGATCTTAGTACATCAGAAATTGCTGATATCCTTGGTCATGGTGCTTCAGAGCAGGCTATTGAAGCTTATCAGTACTTGAAAGCTTTACTCGACCGAGCAGTGGCCAACAATGTCGCTTACTATGAGTTGATTGAAGAGCTTCATGGTTCCTTAGAGGATCTTCAAAATCAACACAACGAATCAATGGCTTCGTTGCATAAGGATTATGAAAATAGATACCAGCAGCTTTCTTCAGAAACAGGCCACAAGAAGATCATTGCTGGGTATGACGTTAGGGAGAGGACCCTAAAAGGTGAAGTTGAAGCCTGCAGACAAATTGCCGAGATCCTGGAACAAGAAAATAATAATTTGCAGAAAAAATTAGCTCAATATGAATCTGCTGCTTCATCTTCTACTGCATTAATACCAGTTACTGATGAAGGCTTCTCGTTCTTAGAGGTCGAAAATGCCAAACTAAGGCAAGATTTGGAGGACTTAAGAAGATCTGCCATTTCTGGAACTGCTCGGGGACGAGGAAGAGGTTCTCGGGGGCGAGGAAGAGTCCTCAGCCAAAGTGTTGAAGAGGCTCGCACTCAGTCTACTCTAGAAACTCAAGCATTCCAGTTGAAAGTAAAAGACCGTGCTCTGACTGAAATGTCCAATAAAAATCTGTCTCTGGAAGATCAGCTGGCATCAACGAAATCTGCCTTGCATAACAAGGATCTCTTTGCCAAAAGCCTTCATGAACAATTGGATAGATTAACCTTCCAATTCCATAAACAACCAAGGGAATTCTGGATGGCAGGATATAATGAAGCTCTCGTTCATCTGGATGCTCGCATTGAACATGCTAACAACGAAGGTTACAAGCAAGGATGGTTAAATGCATTAGGTGTGTTAAAGTTGGAGCAAAGGCATTTTTTATGGGACTATCATGCTCCATCATTATTAGACTTGCCTGTACCACCTTTCAAATTGGATATGGCATGGATCCCAGCTCGTTCCATTCCTCGCAGTCTAATTTCAAAATATCTTGGTGATTATAGCCTTCACTCCCAAGTTGAATTATCTCGTCCTGAGCATCTTTTGGATACACCTTCTGTTATGAACGTCAGAATGCTCAGAGATGTTAATTTCATCAATTCTCCCCTTTGCCTAGAAGACCCTCCTGCCGGCGAGGAACCTGTCTGTAAAGCACAGGGCAAAAAACCAATAGAATAGTAATATTCATGTAACAATTTAGTACCTTCTTGTAATTTGTAATTTATTCTAGATTAATGAAAAGATTTTCATTTTCCGTTTGCCAATTTTGTTAGTCTTGTGTTTATCAAGCACACTTATATTTGTACATATGTATCTATGTATCTGTTAAAAAGATAACAATATTATTGTTCAATAAGCAACTTAATAAAAAGTTACAAGTATTAGTAATGTTTCTCGATCACTTAATAATGAAGTAATGAGTAAAATTGTTCAAACTGTTTCCAACCAACCAAGGTGGGTGAATAATGTTTGTCGACCAATTACAGCTGATGGTTTTTTTTTTATCCCCGACCAGCTATACTTGGTTTAATTATAAAATTGCGTCCGACCAACTAAGATCAATAATTTGTCCTCGCCGACCAACTACAGTTATTGGGTTTTTATCCCCGACCAACTATACTTGGTGTATTTTTTGAACATTTTGTTCTTCAAAGAACTCATTGTAATAATATTACCTCCCGACCAACATAAGTTGTAATATGAGAGTATATTTTTATCTTACCAACCGTAGTTGATCATGCTGGTGTACACTTTCTGGCTCCTTAAAGCTTTTGGATCCTTAGAGCATTTTTTGGCTCCTTAGAGCATGTCCTCCTAACCAAAGGAGGTTGGCTACTTATAGCACTTTTGCTCCGTAGAGCTGTCCTCCTAACCAAAGGAGGTTGGCTACTTATAGCACTTTTGCTCCGTAGAGCTGTCCTCCTAACCAAAGGAGGTTGGCTCCTTAGAGCACTTTTGCTCCGTAGAGCTGTCCTCCTAACCAAAGGAGGTTGGCTACTTATAGCACTTTTGCTCCGTAGAGCTGTCCTCCTAACCAAATGAGGTTGGCTCCTTAGAGCACTTTTGTAGTGTATTACACTAGTATTCCCCGAAAAATTTTCAACCAGAAAGAACATGGCAAAACATCCTCGTTTTATTCATAATGAAAGAAATGCTTTACATTTGACATCACTGATAATACTTGCGCAGGTGTTCAGCATTTCATGCGTTCTTAAATTCCCCTCCTTCTAGCGCCAAATCTGTTGATGTAAAAAACTAGATCGCTCTAATTATTCAATCACAGATAAATAAATAAGACAAATATTTTTAAAGTGGTTCGGCTAGGAATAAAGCCTACGTCCACTGTTATGTTATTGCTGAGTGTTTGTGGAATTCTCGATTACAAGTTCTCTCAAGAAATTTCGTCCCCTTGAATGAGGATGATACATGGTATTTATAGCCTTGAGGCTGTACATGAAAGGTTCGATACATTAAATGACATACATATGAAAGGGTAATACATTTAATGCAGAGTGCGTGCCAAGAATATAAACATTCAATGAATATCTGAGCTGTTGATTATCTGGCAATTAATGATACGATCGAGATGCAGCTCGGACCGCCCTAGCTGTTCGCTGATCAGGAGTTCCTCGGAACATTAGAGTACCTCGGTGAGTTGGAGTTCCTCGGTGTGATAGAGTTCCTCGGTGTGATAGAGTTCCTCGGTGTATTCTCGTTGCTCGGAAAGAAACATGGCTGGTCGGGAAATGATCTTCCTCGCTGCTACAGTGCCACGTAGGTTGACACATGTCTTCATATTATTCGTCCACATCAGCATATTAATTTTGGTATCAACAACGTCATAGACCAAGTGGGATCGTGATAAAATACAAATCTCCCTATGACATATTACAAACACAATTTTGTTCACGGAATTAAGTCAAAACAATATAGGGACTCAATTGAAAATTTATGTCCTTACAATTTGCATGTGTGATATGTATGATCGGTGACCTAATTTGCACTAATGACGATGATAATTCTTATAGTTTTTAGGATGCTAAATACATCCTGAATTTTGAGCTTTTACAATATCAACCTGATATTTCGATTTTAATAACTGAGCACATTTTTTTAATGCGGTGCAATAACTATTAAATACCTTACCATCGTATCCGTTTTAAAGTTCAAGCGGAGTTCCATGTTCGGATCTTGTGTGGAATCTTACATGAAAAATCCTCCTACATTAACCAATCATTTGATAACAATTGGTTAAAAAAAAGGGTCAGGGGTGTTGTCTTGTCATGCCATCTACGAGTATATAACCAAATGGACTAAAGTTCAATAAGTTTCTATTTATAAGAAAACTAAAATTTTGACTATATTTCATGGGAAACGTACAACTTTTTACTTGAAGCCCACAATAAATGCACTAATGTATCTATTATCTATTATATTCTCTAAAATGGGATACATGTAATTAATTTTCCTCCCTTCATAGACTGTCCACTGTAACACCCCGAACTTTTATGATTTTTTTAAATATAGGATTAATTGAATCTAATTTGAGAATAAAAGTAAGAATTAATCCGGATTAAAATAAATATTAATTAGTGAGTTGAGGGTTAGTATTTATTGATGTGTATTATGTTGAATATTATTGCGCGAATAAAGTAATATATGATTATGAAATTAGTAAAATTGTGGCGAGTGGAAAAATAAGACAGTTACGAAAGATTAAGTCGGGACGTGCGTGTGAGTCGTGTCAGGACTAATTTAAAGGCATTAGGAAGTAAATTAATTATAAGAATTTCAAATAGTCATTTTATCGAAAGGGTCAAGATAGTCAGAAAAGTCTATCCGGGGGGTTTAGTTTGGGTCCCGGAACAGTTTTAGGCCAAATCGGCATCCCGATAGGGCATTTTGGTAATTTATTTTTTTGTGTAATTAATATGCACGAAAATTAGAGATAGAATGTATTTTCTAGGTGAGTCCAGTGAGGGTTTTTATTCACAAATTTCAAGGGCGAGCCAGAGAGGGTGATGGAGAAATAAACCCAAGGAACTAAGGCCTAGAACCACCACCTCGTAACACCAGGACAACCACCGTTTGGATCGGAGAACGAGAAACACACCCATACCACCTACATCAGTGGATCAAATAATCATAATCAAGGCAAGTGTTTAATATTTGCCACCTTTTAGCAATAATTGTGTTCATGTTAGAATAGGGATTAAACTCGTGATTTAGAATTGAATTGGGTGGATTTATAGAATTTAAATCATTGGTTAGGACTAATTTTGATCAAATATTGAATCCTTATGCAAGTAGAATAGGAATCCTCTTATTTTAATGTAATATGATGAACGAATCTGAGATTAATTTGAAAATTGTGCATGAAATCAAAGAACTAGGGTTTCTTTTAGACTAATTGGGGATTTTAAAATTTATTACTGATTTGTGATGATTTGAGGATGTTAGTATATTAGAAATTGATTATACATGTTGTATTATCAATTATTATAGTTGTATTAGCATTTGGGTAAACTCTGTAGAGGATTGGAGGAATACAAATGGTGAAAATTGAACTTTTTGGAGGTTAGGGCCGAAACTGGTAGAACGCGTTCAGAGGACCTAGGGAAGTCGTTTGAACAACCTCGTTCAAACGAGATTAAGAATGAAAATTCAGAGTTAAGTTCATCTGAAGGTCATTCGAATGACCCCATTCGAACAACCTCGTTCGGACGATAATTTGGGCACTTCTAACGAGATTTCAGAACTGAGAATTTTTTCCCGACTTGGATTTAAATGATACATCTTAGCTAATTCAAGAGGCAGGGATTCTCTACGATAGTGCCAGAGATTAATGGTTAGGGATTTGGGTACACAACTCGAAAAGACTCATATGGTTGAATCATATTACGTAAGGTGCGATAGAGAGAATAAATCGTAAGTTATAGTATATTGAAAGTTTTAGAGAAACAAATATTATATATGAGCCTACGTTCAGGTTGTGTTTATACCAAATTATATTAATGGGTGGTGTGAATACCTATAATATGTTTGATTATGTGTATTGACATACTTTGCTACTTGCTATCACAGGAGGTTTTGAAAATGTTAGAGGGGAGTCTTATCCTAATAAGCCTTCAAGGGGATTTTAGATTTGGCACCTCAGAACATTGCACGTCGATTGGGTTTCCATTTGTGAGAATGATATTATTAAACGTTCATTTGGGGTGCGTAGACTCAAAAGCCTAGGACTATGTTCGCCTCCAATACGTGTGTTTGATTTTATGGTTCGTGGGAGATTTTCGAACTGATTGTCCTGATTTGAGTATGAGATGTACCAGGACTCGATAGAAGCGTATGCATGCACCGAAGCTAAGTTTAGGGGTACCGTATTAGTATATATATTATAGAATGATGATCATAAATATATATACTAGTGACGTTACCTATCGTGTGATATTTGTAGATGATTAGGACAATAAAATCCTAAGTACCTTAAGATGTGAATATTTAACTTTAGGGTGATAACCCTTTAACAAATTAATAAATATTTAAAGAGTTAATGAAAGTAGTCGGGAATGCGAGATACTACTTCGAGATATAGTTAGTGGTGTAAGTATAGAATCTAGTTAAATGAGATTATGACAGCTAGATTGTACTAAATGTACATTAGGCGCGCACAATAGTTGAAAGGTGAGAATCTAATATGAGAGTACGAAAATCTAACATGCACATAATAATTTCTTTTATGCAAATTTTAAATACTTGATAAAATATTTTTACAACTCGGGGTCGGACCTGTCTCTTGCATATTTCCTTCTCTTGTACTATTTATATCAGGTGTCTAGCCAGAGGGATGCCAGGCTTAGAGGTTCAAACTGTTTGACGTGTTGTAGAAGTTTTGGTAGCTGCAGGTCCTTGCGCTTAGATGACTTCATTTTTATTTCATTTAGTTCTCTCTAACCATTTTATTTAGGGCATGTGTCGCCCATCTTCAGTTATTTTATTGTAGAGATTGTACTTCCTTCATTTCCGTATTTAGTATTTAGTTCGATTCTGTATATTGGTTTATAGTTTGAGATTTTGAACTAGAATGTTTTATCCAGTCTTTTTGTTTCACCAGTTGATTCATATCGAGTTTTTATTTGATTAATATGTATGGTAAATGGTTTGTGTCTTAATAATTGGAATGTATTGACAGATTTTTTGGGTATAACTTAAAATGAAAAATGTTTTGACACTAGCTTAATTATTTATTAGGTGATTAATAAGCTTATTTGTTTTCAACAGTGATGCTAAGAATGAACCAACAGAACATTTTGTTTAAATTTAATAAAGGACTGATCACCCGGTATTTGATTAGACGGGGTGTCACCGATGGCATCAAAGCATTAGGTTCTAGAGTCTTTTAGGATCTGTACGGCTTATTATGCTTTCTTATTAGCGCCGTTTGATGTAGAGACCTATTATTAGGATTGTTGCATTATTGATTATGTGTTTACGTCTTCAACTATCTGAGATTTGATGCGTTGAGCAGAAGGCCAGTAAGTAAGGTTGTCGAAGTATGGAAGGCGAAATGGAAGGATTTGGGACACCAGGATGCAGTTCCCCGATCATTTATGTCAGCCATGAACGTTACACCCCAAATTGTGACGAGAGTGGTATAGGCCCAGGCACTCAATACGTTCTGTTAGGATCCTTTTATACAGTTTTTAGCCGAGGGAGATGAGTCTTATTTTGTGGGTTGAGATGGGGGTTTGTTATTTAATGGGCGTCTAGTTTTTCCAGAGAGAGAGTACCTACGACATATAGTGATAACAGAATCGCAAGGATCTCGATTTGCTGTACATGCTGGCGGGGATAAGATATATCAAGATATGAGGCGACAATACTGGTGGAGTGGAATGAAGAAGGACATCGTTGAGTTTTTTTTAAATGTGACACTTGTCAGCTGGTGAGAGTGGACCATCAGAGACTGGGAGGGATCCTACAGCCGTTAGAGATCCCTATGTGGAAATGGGAGATCATTTCTATGGATTTCATCACATCTGTTGATACCAAATTTAGTCTACTGACGTGCATCAATTAAGTGGAGACATGTGTCAATCTACATGGCAATTACAAACATTTCTGAACAACACTATGACTTCAAGGAACTCAACCTCCCCGACCAACTCAGACACTCCGAGAAACAGGCGCTCTCCAAGGAAATTTATTATACCGAGCAACTCACGAAGACCGAGCTACTTAGGCGGTCCGAGCTGCATCTCGTACAAAGCATTAATGTCCGGATAATAAAAAGAGATAATGTGCATTAAATGCTCATTATTATCACACAGACGCATACGCATATTGGACAGCTGTGTATTATTCTTTCATTTATACAACCTCAAGGCTATAAATACATTGTAACCTCCTCATTAGCAGGGGACTCGAAATTTCTTGAGAAACCCATTATCGAGAATTATGCAAACAGTCATCAATAACATAAACAGTGGACGTAGGCCATTCTTTCAAGGCTGAACCACTTTAAAAATCTCTTGTCTTATTTATTTTTATCTATGATTAAATAATTAGAGATAATCTAATTTTTTACATCAATAGATTGGCGCCGTCTGTGGGAAACGACTGAAATTCTCATTTTTCACCAAGAAATTTATCACCAATGGCTGATAATCTGGAATCCAGTAATCGAAACGCTGGAAACCCCCCGAATCCATCCGCTCCTCCAAATGTCCAAGATCTGGCTGGAATTATGGCCAGTTTGGCTCAAGGCCAGATGGCTATGCAAGAGACTATGGGACAACTCATGCAAACTATTCAGGGTGGAGCGCAAACCCATTCAGGACAACGAAGTGTTCAAAGAAATACCCGTTTAGTTTCTTCTCGTATTACGCAAAGCTATTCATATCGCACTGAGAAATCTAATGATTTTTCTTACCAACCAGGTCAAACTTCGTTAGTACGAGACACAGATACTGAACAACACATCACTCTCTCTCCAGAAAGGACTAGTGCATTGGATAGATTAAGTAGGGTCTCTCCTTTTGATCGATTGGGCTCTAGGAAGAATAACAGTCCTCCTAAGGCTGTGTCAAGAAACTTTCGATGAACATCTGATCTAAGAGAGGGTTCTGACCAATCACAACCAGTTGCTCGACAAGATAGATCCCAGGAAGAGACTTCAACACGATCAATTGCTCGAACTAATAAGCCCGAGGAGGGAAAGGATGCATGGAAAGGATCTATTCAAAGGTTGGAGGATAGACTAGGGGAAATGGTTAAGGCCAAGAATCCTCTACAAAGAACTTTTGTCCAAGGGATGCCTTTTATACAAACAATTGTGGATTTTCCCACACCATCGAAGTTCAAAGCACCTGTTGTGACCCCTAAATATGATGGAAAAACTGACGATGTCCTTCATATAGAACAATACCAAGCTGATGTCGACATCAATGTCGTGCCAGACGAGATGAGATGGAGGGCATTTTCAGGAACTCTTACCAGATCTACACAAATATGGTACAATAATCTTCCTCGGGGGAAGATTTCAACTTTTTTTCAACTGGCCAAGCTCTTCATTGGAAACTTCTATTTTAGAGCAAAACCAGTTAAACGAGTGGCACATTTGTTAAGTGTTAGACAAAAAATAGGTGAGAGAACTAGGGATTACATAACTCGTTTCAATAACGAGAAGCTCGAAGTTATTGATTACGAGGAAAAGACAACAATTACTACTTTGATGAGTGGACTGTGGCCCAATAAATTGTACTATAGTTTGTCCAAAGATCCACCCAGAACCATGTCAGAACTAATGGCAAATACGGCAAAGATCATGAATTCCAAAGAGGCTATGGCTGTGAAGAAGAATATGGATACCAAAGATACCAAGGTGGAGGTTGATAAGGATAAAAAGAAAGAACACAAGAACAATGGTGGTGACAAGCAGTCAAAAGCAAAGACATCATGGGAAGTATTGAAGAAATTTGAAAATTATACTCCTTTGAAAGTAGACGTAAACCATGTCCTGGAAGAGATCAAGATCAAAGAGGAACTAAACTTGCCTGAGAAAATGAATTCAGATCCTGACAAGAGGAATAAGGCCAAATATTACAAGTTCTATAAAGACCATGGTCACACGACCAAAAATTGCATAGCTCTCCAGAGTGAAATCGAAGCACTCATCAGACGAGGAAAGCTGACCAAGTATGTTGATCGAAGAAATAAAAGAAAAAGAAGCGACAGAGCAAGATAGAGGTCTAAATCTCCTCGCCGAGCAGAAGAAAACAGGAAAAGATATCATGAAGATAGTCTAGAAGATGACACCGATCTTCCCAAGAGACCAAGACAGCCATAACGTGAGGTATTTTCAATTCGTTTTGGATCATTTGATTGTAACGTTATTACAGGTGGAGATGCAAGAGGTGGGGACCTTACTGTGGAAAGGAAAGCTTACCTCAATGAGGCTCAAGATTGTTCATACATTCAGCGAATAAATCTAGTTGAGGATGATCACCCGAGGAAGGTGAACAAAGAAATATTGGTCATCGGTTTCTCCAAGAATGACCTCGCAGGTGTATAATATCCTCATGATGATCCACTGGTGATCAAAATGAGGATGAAGGAAGTAATAATCTCAAGAGTACTGGTGTATAATCGTAGCTCGATGGATATCATGTTCTACTCATGTTTCGATAGTTTGAATCTAAAGTTGTCTCAGTTGGAACCTTACCACAGGCCCCTCCTCGGGTTTGCTGGCGAGAAAGTCTTTCCACTTGGGACGATCAAGTTGGATATGTTCATCGGTATATGGCCTGCTTGTCGAACAGAAAGAGTACGTTTATTTGTGATGGATAAGAATGTCCAGTCAGCTTACAATATCATCATGGGAAGGGTAGGTTTAAAGAAGTTTGAAGAGGTACCATATACTGTACATCAATGCCTGAAATTTCCAACCAATTTTGGAGTGGGAGTTGTGAAGGGTGACCAAAAAGTTGCTCGGGAATCTTATTACTCATCTGCCGAGAAAGAAGAACTGGAGGAATTTAGGAAAAAGACTACGACCTACCAAGTGGATGAAGATATAGAGATTGTAACATTGGATCCTAGAGACGAATCACATCTCCTGAAAGGTTAGGTGGAGGAAGCTACTGAAAATATCATTTTGGACGACGAGCATCCGAAACGAACAATTCAAATAGGTTCGTCGTTACATGCCTCACTAAAAAAGGAATTGATAATTTTCCTAAAAAGGAGAAAATAAACTTTTGCTTGGAGTCATGAGGATATACCAGGAATAGACCCAAATTTCTTATGTCACAAGCTCAATGTGAATAAGGAGATCAAGCCACTGAAGCAGAGAAGAAGAGTGTTCAGCCTCGAGAAGAACCAAGCTATATAAGAGGAGGTCGAGAAGCTCCAGAATGCTACTTTATTGAAGATGTCAAATATCCAGACTGGTTGGCTAATGTGGTTATGGTGAAGAATAAAAACAACAAGTGGAGGATGTGTGTAGACTTCACCGACCTTAACAAAGCTTGCCCAAAGGATCATTTTCCTTTGCCCCGAATTGACCAATTAGTGGATGCTACCTCGGGACACGAGTTATTGAGCTTCATGGATGCTTATTCTGGTTACAACCAAATTAAAATGAAACCCAAAGACAGGGAGAGTACCTCTTTCATTACCCCTAGGGGAACTTATTGTTATAATGTTATGCCTTTTGGTTTGAAAAATACAGGTGCAACATATCAACGGCTGATGAACAAAGTATTTGCAGAACAAATCAGTTGCAATATAGAACTCTATGTTGATGATATGCTGACGAAGAGCAGGAGAGTTGCTGACCATCTAATTGACTTAGGCCAGACCTTTGATCAACTAGATTAATATCAAATGAAACTGAATCCCACCAAGTGCATATTCGGAGTACGAGAAGGCATGTTCCTCGGGTATATTGTCAACCAATGAGGAATCGAAGCAAACCTAGAGAAGATCAAGGCTCTATTAGGACTACGATCTCCAACGACGAAGAAGGAAGTACAAAGTCTCACTGGGCGAGTTACAGCACTTAATAGATTTGTATCACGAGCAAAAGATAGATGCCTCCCATTCTTCAAAACCCTCCGAAAAACATTTAAATGGAATGACTAATGCGAGAAGTCTTTTCAAGAATTGAAGAAATATCTGGGAGCACCTCTACAGTTATCCAGGCCAGTGATGGGGGAAAGATTGTGCGTGTATTTGGCAGTGTCGGAGAATGCAGTTAGCTCAGCATTGATAAGAATGGAGGATGGAGTGAAAAAACCGATCTATTACACTAGTAAGGCATTCCGAGGAGCAGATATCAGATATCCAAGACTGGAAAAGTTAGCACTAGCATTGATCGAGGCGAGTAGGAGAATGAGGCCATACTTCCAAGCTCATACCATAGTTCTATATACTGATATGCCATTGAGGCAAGCTCTTCATAAACCAGAAAAATCAGGGAGATTGATGTACTAGGAAATAGAACTTGGTGAATATGACATAGTTTATGAGCCTAGATCGTCAATAAAAGGGCAAGCATTAGAAGATTTTATAGCAGAGTTCACGTATCCTGACATGCACGAGGAGCAAAAGCTGAATACCGACCAACCTGTGGATGTTATATGATCATCGAGTTTAAACCCCGATCAACTTACGTTGGTCGACGAACAAGAGAAGTTAGTCGATGAGCAAGAGAAGTTGGTCGGCGAGCAAGAGAAGATGGTCGATGAGCACCAAGAAGTGCTAGAGGAGGATAAAAGCAAGCAACAAATATTCCACCGAGGAACTCTGTCCGATGAAAAATTTGAAGACAAGGTACCTATATGGAATCTATATGTGAATGGATCATCTTGCACTACAGGCGGTGGGGCAGGGATTATTTTAAATAGCCTGGATGAGATCGATGTGGAGTATGCTATGCGCTTCTAATTCAAGGCTTCTAATAATGAGGCTGAATATGAAGCTATGATTGCAGGTCTTAATTTGGCAAAAACCATGGGGGCAGAGAAAGTTATTGTACTCAGTGTCTCGCAGTTGATCGTAAATCAAATACTAGAGTATATGCAGCCAAAGGAGAATTAATGATCAGGTATTATGCAAAAGCAATGGAGATTTTATCAAGTCTAATGGCGGTGCAGATAATTACAATACCAAGACTGGAGAATGCCAGAGAAGATGCCTTAGCTCGTTTAGCATCAGCCACACGCACCGAGATACGAAGAACAATCCCAATAGAAGTCTTGGCTACTCGGAGCATAGATGAAGATCTGATGATGAACTTTATTAACCTTGATTTAGGGACATCTTGGATGGATCCTATCAGGGCATATATTGAAGAAGGGTACTTGCCAACTGATAAACTCGCAGCCAAAAAACTAAAGTTTAAAGTTGCTCGTTATGTATTGACCAATGGTGTTCTATATAGACGAGGATTTATAGCTGGCTTATAGAGATGTGTACATCCCGTCGAGGTGAAAGACTTGATCGAAGAAGTCCATGAAGGGTCTTGTGGAGCCATGTAGCAGGTCAGACACTTCTGCAAAGGATAATGATGCAGGGATACTATTGGCCGACAATGAGGGTTGATTGCATAGCCTATGCCAAAAAATGTGAGAAATGTCAACGCTTCTCCACCATCCGAATAACTCCCCAAGCATTGTTGACACTCATTACTTACCCTTGACCATTTGCCATGTGGGGAATTGACTTGGTCGGGCCACTTCCAATTACCAGAGGAAGGTTTAAATATCTCATCATCGCAGTGGATTACTTTACTAAGTGGGTTGAAGCTGAGCCCCTTATCGATATGACATATGACAGAGTATATTAATTTATATGGAAGAACGTCATTTATAGATATGGTCTTCCTCATGCATTCATCACAAACCATGGAACCCAATTCGACAACGAGGAGTTTGCCGCGTATTATCATCAGTCAAACATATTGAAAACCCACTCTGCACCAGGCCACCCTCAAAGCAATGGACAAACTGAAGTGACAAGCAGAACGCTGCTGAATGGCTTGAAGAAAAGATTAAATGATGAAAAGGAAAATTGGATCAACGAGCTGCATTCTGTACTATGGGCTTATCGTACAACTCCACGAGCAGCCATAGGAGAATTTTCATATATGCTGGCATTTGGAAGTGAAGCTGTTATACCTGTCGAGATGGGTCTCCCAACCCATAGGGTGCTGAATTTCAACTCTCCTATCCGTGACTTGATGAGAAGATTAGATTTGGATATGCTCGAGGAAGTTAGAGAAGAGGCAGCGATCAGAAACGCTGCATACCAGCAGCGAACAGCTCTTTTCTACAATAAGAGAGTAAAGAAATACGACCTGAAAGAAGGAGACTATGTGCTAAAGAAAGTAATTCAAAAGCACAACAAACTGGAAGCTAACTGGCATGGGCCCTACAGAGTAACAGAGGTTGTTCGACCAGGGACGTATAGAATCGAAACCTTAGAAGGAGAGGAGTTTAAGAATGCATGGAACGCAGAACATCTGCGCAAATATTATCAGTAATTTAATCTCTATGTAATGCAGTTTTCTTCGATATGAATAAAGTTTTGGATATTTCGTCCAATTCTCTCCTTTCGTTAAAAAAATTTAGGAGTATTAGTGCTACACACTACGCATCAAGCCCAGAAAGACCAACTATAGTTGGTCGGGCATAAAAAATTTAACAAAAATACCAACTACGTTTGGTTGGTAAGAAAATCCACCAACTATAGTTGGTCGGGAATAAAAAATTTCCCAGAAATACCAACTACGGTTGGTTGGGAAGAAAATCCACCAACTATAGTTGGTCGGGAATAAAAAATTTCCCCAAAATACCAACAACGGTTGATTGGGAAGAAAATCCACCAACTAAGGTTGGTCGGGAATAAAAAAAATTCCCAGAAATACAAACTACGGATGGTTAGGAAGAAAATCCACCAACTAAGGTTAGTCCAAAATAAAAAAATTGCCCAGAAATACAAACTAGGGTTCGTTGGGAAGAAAATCCACCAACTAAGGTTGGTCGGGAATAAAAAAATTGCCAAGAAATACCATCTACGGTTGGTTGGGAAGAAAATCCACCAACTAAGGTTGGTCGGGAATAAAAAAAAATTGCCCATAAATACAAACTACGGTTGGTTGGGAAGAAAATCCACCAACTAAGGTTGGTCGGGAATAAAAAAATTGCCCAGAAATACCAACTACGGTTGGTTGGGAAGAAAATCTACCAGCTAAGGTTGGTCAAGAAAGAAAATCTGCCAACTATGGTTGGTCGGAAACAAAAACCACCAACTTTGGTTGGTTGGAAACAATTGGTTAAACAAAGGAAAGTCATTTCAGGTCTTAAAATTAAAAAGTGATAAATTTTTTATTCTTATGACATTTTAGATTACCACCAAATTTGGTCGAGAAACAAAATATCACCAACTCTGCTTGGTCGACTGATGATTATCATTAATTCAGATAGTCAACAAAAATATCTTTATCTTTTCAACAAATATACATGCACATTCATTAGAAAATTTATTACAAAATATTTCCAAAAATAATGACAATTAAGATTGCAAAGAAAACTAGAAGGTTTTCATTAAGTCCATAACAAAGTACATTAAGAAACGAAATACATATTATATGAGAAGTCATTACATAAAATCCTATTCTATGGGTTTCTTTCCCTCTGCCTTTGAAGCAGGTTCCATTCCGGAAGGAGGATCATCTAAGGCATAGGGGGAGTTTATGAAGTTTATGTCTTTCAACATTCGAATATTCATCACAGAAGGATGAACGAGCAAGTGTTCTGGCCGAGATATCTTAAAATTAGAGTGAAGACTGTAGTCACCGAGATACTTTGAAATCAAGCATCGAGGAATGGCCCGAGCAGGAATCCAGCTCATATCCAGTTTGAAAGGTGGCACTCACAGCTCGAGCAACCCGAGGTCATAGTAATCTCACAAATAGTGACCATGTTCCAACTGCAGCACACCCAAGGCATTCATCCATCCTTGCTTGTAACCCTCATTATTTGAATTTTGGATCCAGTCATCTAGATGGTAAAGGGATTCATTATAACCACCCATCCAGAACTCTCTGGGTTGCTTGTGGAACTGATAGGTTAACATCTCCAGTTTCTCGAGGAGGTTCTTCGTTAAAATTTCTTTACTCTCCAAAGCAGACTTATGTGAAGAGAGCTGCTCGTCCAGATTCAGAATCTTCTTGGACATCTCTGCCAGAGCTTTATTCTTCGCAACCAACTGAAGTGCTTGATTTTCCAGAGAAGATGGAGTTCTTGCCTCTTTAATAGTAAGCCAAGCAGCCCTTGCTCATCCCCGAGAACCTCTTGCTCGTCCCCGAGTAGAAGTAGAAGACCCAGTCTTTTTTAAAGTCTCCAATTTTTCTATCAAATTAGCATTTTTGACCTCTACGAAAGAGAAACCCTCGTCATTGACAGGGACCAAAGCGTTCGAGGAAGATGCTGCAGATTTCAACTGAGATATTTCTCCTCGCAGGTTATTATTTTCCTGCTCTAGCAACTTTGCGATCTGCCTATGCTCTTCAACCTCAGTCTTCAGAGTTCTCTCCTTCATGTTGTGACACCCCGCCTAATTAAATACCGGGCGATCACTCCTTTATTAAATTAAATCAAGGTATACAGTTGGTTCATTCTCAGCATCACTGTCGATAAAAATGAATTTTCCAATTTAACACCCTAAATAATTAAGCTAAGTGTCAAAACCATTTTCATACATACTTTCCAAATTTTAATTTAAAGAAAAAGATTTATTTAATTAAAAACAACATTCTTACAATTTTGAATCACACTACAGTAAGCCAAATAATATAATACATTCGTCAATCGAATGTCAACATATTAAAACTAAAATCACAAGTCCATACTGAATAAATCCCAAAGAAACAATACTGGAAATGACTGAAATATAAATCTCCCAACTACAAATGAAATGATGAAAAGGGGCGACACGTGCCCAATAAATGAGAGTACTAGGAGTGGAGTCAATGACAGAAGCCGTCTACTCAAGTGACCTGCAACTCCCACCTAAGCTGCAGCTCGTTCTTCTCAAGGGATCCTAAGCAAGACGCCCCTGTGGCTGGGCACCTGAAAATATACATATATATATACAAGAGAGAGAGAGAGAAGAAGAAACGGGTCAGAGCCCGAAAGTGTGTTTGATTTTAAAATACGTTTAGCAAGTATTTAAATTGATACAGGCCAATGCAATAACATATTAGTGCGTCGCTCTCTTGAGAAAATACTCACCTCTCTTCTAATGTGCACACCTATCGCACTAACCTTCCCCTTGGTTTGTTCTTATCAATATACCTCACTTGACTTCCTAACAGATTTAATCTATCTAAGATTACTCACAAGATTTACAATTCACGAGTTCATTTTAAAAGAATGTTCCAATTTGTAGCCAAAGTTCTCTATTTTAACTTTATAAAATCAATAAAGTTTTACAGTGACATATTATACTTTCTCAAAACAAGTATTTACAATTTGAGTCAACTACCATGTCCTACTTATCAAATCTCAGTAGGCAGTTTCAAATATCATAATCTCATATATATATTAACTACTCGTATAATATATATATATATATATATAACAGCACCCCGAATAAAACTATGGTGGGTGCATACTTCCACTATCCAGAGCCCCATATCACTCACATTAAGGGGAATACATTCGGAATCACTCTCGAATTGTATTAACATAAATGCACAAACAATATTGAGGCGAAGCATAGATTCCAAGTCTCTAAGAGGGTGGAACATACCGACGTCTCTTAGGACCGTCTGAACTATCACATCGATAGCCTGTACCAAGGATATCTATCTTCTAGGGTACAAGTCAATATCCCCCATAAAGGTCACATCGAGATAAGACTTGTCCCAGCTCGGAAACCTCAGGGATAGCAAGTAGCGTGGGTATGATTTTCACATGTATATAATATATGTACACACAATCATATAAATATACCACTTTAACATATTAATATAGATTCTTCTCATCACCCGTAAATATACCGTTTATCCTTAATTTCACATTTATAGAATTACGCAAAAGGTTTCGTTCCTAACCTTAACTCGAAGGGTTTTCTCACTTATAACCTAACACTCATGGATTATATCTCCCAAAATCTGAAATTCAGTAAGTGACTTTATTAGATTCCAACGTAACTCTCTTACGTACCTCACCCTTTAAATTCATAAATCTACCAACCTAAAGTAAATTACCCATAAATACCATTTTCGTTGAAGATTAAAGGTTCTAACATTTATCCATACACCCTACTGGTCCTCAATGTCTCCCAAATCATTTTATTTAGAATGCCCAAAGATAATTTCACGATAAACTTAAGTTAACTAATTTAACAAGGGAAATAGGAGTCTGCCAGGAGGGGTCGATCGATCGAAGCTTGGGGCTCGATCGATCGATGCTCTAGGCTCGATCGATCGATCAAGCAGGTCTGGGCAAAAATTCTGCAGAATTACAGTTACGGGATTCATCAAAATTCTTCATCAAATTCCATATTTTCCAACACTAATCGACCCATAAATTCTACTACTAACATACTAACATAATTCCAGATGTTTTTAACGTTCAGCATGCGTGTATACATCATTAATCATGGTTAAACAACCCAAAATCTTATCTAAACATCAAGAACCCTAAAGTTTCATAACTATGATTCAATTCAATTTTTCTCCAGAATTTCTTCCTAATATAACATCATAAATTCGTGGGTCATACATCTATATCATCGAAGTTTCCAGCATAAGGTTTTAATCTTCTCTACATACAATTCCCTATCAAAAATTTGGGTTTTCTTTCATGGATTACATTCCTAATTAATCCTAAACTAATATGAACATTGCACTAACGAAATACGCAAGTTAAACACTTGCCTGGGATTTTGGTATGCAGGTTCACGGCTGATTTTGGTATGGCTGTGTTCCTCGTCTCGTGATCTACGCGGTGGTGGTGGTGGCGGTGCAAACCGGTGGCCTTTTGGCCTTGGAGCTCTCTCCTCTCTTCTCCAATGGCCGTCATTTGATTTGTGAATGTTCTAACCCTAAGAGGCTGACCTAATGGCTGATATAGGTTGGCTGAAATTCGTGGGTTTAATTACCCTATTTTGGAAAAAGACCAAAATGCCCTCCCGGGTCACTAATTAGGCCTAAAAACGCCCCGAGGCCCAAACTAACCCCCCGGGTATACTTTTCTGACTATCTTGACCCTTCCGGACGCGTTGGCGCACTCAAAATGACCATACGGACAACTTATAAGATATTCACTTTTTATTTAACAAAATAAGTCCCGACGTGACACGGGCACGTCCTTACTTAAATTTCTGAAATAGTCATTTAATTCACTTATGACATATAATATAACCAATAAAATATATTACTATGCTCATTAGTAATATTCAACAAGTTTCCCATAATTACTAACTCTCGTCACGCTAATAATTAAAACATAATTAATTTCCGGATTTTTATTAAATAAACATACACATTAAATTTAAATAAATCCCCAAATTAATATAGCATAAAAATACGGGGTATTACATACTTCCCCCCCTAATAACGGAATTTCGTCCCGAAATTCGGAAAATACGGCATACCTGGTATAAATAACTGGATATCTCTTGATAGTACGCAAACTAACTACATAGTACGACGCTCAATCACTATAGCCTTTTCCTCACAGCAACATTGTTTTACATTCTCATTAGCGATACTTCACATTGTGATTCCACCCAAAAATATTCGCATTGGTCACGCCTATACGTTATAATTTCCATAATCTCACTATCATTAGGAGGTCGCACCTCACTATCTAACGGTGACTCGGATTTATTCACACTAAATTCCCATTTTGAGAAGATCATACGAACATTTGACCAATCTTGACTGCCTAAAACAGTCGTGGAATTCTACCATAGTTATCGGATATTTTCTCGACCGATCCAAAATTCTGATTATCTACTCTCCTCTACACATACGGAAGGAGAATAGTCGAGGTTCTTCCATAACAAAACCTTAATAAGTACCTCGTACGCGACAAACAGGTACGAGTGCTCCTACAGATCATTCTTGAAATCATCGTACCCAGGTTTCAAAATCTCCTTTACGTGGCTCCACTAATCTTTAATCACCATGCGCTTATTCCATAGCTAAGGGTGATACATCCTACTTGAAACGAAATCTTATCACTGCTGGTTCCTGAAATCCCATACAAAAGGCGGGATTTACCAACCTCATCCTGACCCAGGAATTTATACTGCGCCGGACCATTCCCCGGCGCGATCCTTCCTTTCAAAGGAAGTCTGAGGTATACTAGTTAGTATTGTAAGCCAGTCCAAAGGAATATCAATTACTTCCTCCTCGGAGACTTATTTCACAAGCTCAGGATAAATCTTAGATTTTGTTTTGAGGATGGCAACCCAACCAAGGACTTTACCGATTTGCCAACCTCTTCCAATTTCACGGGTTTTCGATAAATACAAAATTCTTTGGTTGATTCTCCTCTTTCGCCCAAACCTTACCTATGGGCAGTGCATGTAGAGACTACTCACTACGCCTCGCTAAATATCAATCTTCCCTTGAAATGCATCGCATTAAGTGACCCTTAATACCTCCCTTCCTTCCTCGGAGCATTCCTAGAGTTCCGACCCGTGCTTTCCCTCTCCACGAAGCGCACTCCTGGATCTCTTATGCCATCCTAACATCATTACTCGTTATATGCGCAAGTCTCTCTCACACTTGACTAATAACAACTCTGCTCCGGGTGTGCTTCATATTAACTAAACTCTACTCTATCAAGGAATACCAATTCTTTTGAATGGCTTCCCACAGCCTTCCAATCAAGTTAGGGCGTGCTATTCTAATTGCACACTTAAGTATGGATTATCGCCCCTCATGTGACGTTTAATCCATTCTATTACTTCCACTTCGTTATACCAGTCCCACATCCATACTTCACACGTCTATTACCACGTCCCTTTGACTAGGACTATTTTAACTGTAGTTAGCCAAGATGCCCATATTTTTGCAACACTCTGACCGCCCTGGGAGAGTGAACGGTGTGCTACTCGTCTGTAGGACTAACTAAATTCAACGGAATAGAAGTAATAAGGCATTCAAATTCCATGACAATAAAAGAGGAATAATAATTCTCAACCTTCCTCAGATAAGTACAACAATATTTTTCCCATTAGGTATAACAACCAAAATAAATCACTAACGCTCTATTCATCAAAATAAGTTCAGGTCATCTCTTGTATAATATAAAGTTCTTTCCAGATGATCCTTGCTAAAAATCATTCCAACTCCTTATTCACCTTGTATTCTGTACGCGGTTATGACATTTGGTTACTCTCAATCACCCTAGAAATCCAATTTCTTAAATTCTCCTTATCATCGTTCCACCCCTCAACTTGTGGGGATAGCTTTCAATGCTTTCCTACCATAAAAGTACGGCTCCAATGACCTTAAAACAAAATTCAACTTCCAACTTACATACATAATTACTTGATCCCAATTTCGACCAGGGTACTGAACTTATGGAATAGTGAACAAAAGTCCCCATATTTCCAACCTTACGCTAAGTTTCATGCGTGGGATGTCTCGCAAAGCGAAATCCAAACAAGGAACCCCCCCGATACACTACTACTTAGCATTGTCGATTATCGGGATCCGTTAGGTTCTCCGTCCATAGTGTGTACCCCTTTATTTTGTCCCTTGACTAGAAAAGTTGTAATTTTTACTGTAATTATGCTTAACGAATAACGTTTCCCAATTTCACTATCGTCCCGTATTGGTTGATGGTAATTTAATTCTATTAACCTCGGATACATACGATCGGAATTCTCGAAATTCCCTTCCCTAATAATAGGGGTATAACTAATAACTCCCACATCTCTAAAGGATAAATATAACATCGCACTTTTCCTATCACTATGTCCGGAGTGCTAAACATAATACTGAGTCAAATCTTTTCGCTCAAGGGTAAATCCCGATACATACGGAATTATATTGACAAGGTCTACACATACTATGGCATCGAATATCTCGAGCCCGCTAGCTCCTCCGAAGTATCTAGGATAGATAATATAAGTGCAAGTACAACCTTCTTACAGGTAAGGCCTCGCCCAAAACAAACATAAAACAAGTTGCACCAATGCAACTACTCCGATAGCCTCGCAATCAATGTGCACTAACATACTACCCATTTTTATAACATTTTAACAAAAATAATATTATACTCGTGTATCGCATCTCTACAACGAGTAACCTCTATAAAGTATAAAACACTGCTAATATACTCATTCATCCTCCGCGGATAGCACTAAAGAAAAATCCCGCAACACTAGGAAAAAAATATTCACATAATGGTAACATTTATAATTATATGCATTAAGCCCGCCTCACATGCTAATCTAGCAATGAACAAAATATAGTGCCTCTCTCGTGTCACATAAACACGCCTCATCCTCTGAGGATACAACTTACACTTCTACCTTGTCAATCGTCTTGACTGCATAAATGGTTTTCGGACGTAACACGTCTACCCAAACCATAACAAAAATTATTTTAATCGTTGCCTTTTACTAGGCACCGTATTCTTGTCCTTATAAGCGATCTCACCCCGCACAAAATACCTCAGTACATAATCCACTTACCACCTGTCCTACTAACCGGGTTAGGATTTGTCCTTCTCTCGGACTTAGTAAACTCGATTCCTGTTAACCATTCCAGTTGTTCCTTTAACTTTTTAGGCCATAAATATCATGTTACTATCTATAATAGCACGTACTGAATTTACCATCACTTGGTAAGAATTTAACTATCTGAAGCATTTAAATGGTTTTCCCGATGTGTATCCACATTCTTTTGTGGTGCTACACCACCACTGTTCTATTCAGTCTTATTCTCGACTAAATTCTTCGATTCCTTTAACTTCCCCACAAAGAAGTGTTATCATCTATTTTGACAAAATATGACATTGTCAATCTCTGAATCGGTCGTCCATCAGAATTTCCTCCTCGATTATTTTCAAATATTATTACAAGTTGGCCTCCCACTTGGAGTCATTTCCCCCACTTGTATTTACATCCTTCGATACAAAATTCGTTAACGGTTAAGATTCATACTCATGGATGGACCCTTGACATGCCCTTCCTCGATGAGCTCAGAACCACATTTGCCTCATCCTGAACAGTTGAGGAAGGAACATACGGTCAACATTGTACCTAAGGTCCTCCCATAGGCATAGCATTCCACCTCTAAAATTGGTGGTTGACTCCAACCATTATAATTTCGCCCCGAAAGCCAAGAAAATTTTCTCTAAATTTTCACTTTCGGTTTCCCACACTCCGTCCTATACTTAAGCATGTGAATACTTTACCTCATTTGGTAAACACATTCAATTTTCGCGTTTCTAAAATTTCCCACTGACGGTCTCTCCACGTTTTTGTAACACGTTGGGTAAGTTTACCCTCGCACCTCATTTGGCTATAACAGCATTTGAAAATCATTGTTGCACCTTAGTCGCCTTTCTAGTCATGGCTTCTCGTGCCATAATGGAGGTGACCTCGACTATGGTCATCATCCTCAGATATATTTCATAATCCTCAACTGAGCCCTGTCTCCTGATGTACGCTTAACGGTCCTCTTCTGAAACCGTCATCGCTCGGCTCACGCACACATCCAAACGAAATTAGAATTCACTAGAGTATACACTTTATAGCAGGGGAACAAAACCTTGTCAAAGAAATTGACAATCCTAAACATAGGGCTCTATAACAAACAAAGCAACGCTGAAAGCATAGTAAGCCGTACAGATCCTAAGGACACTAGAACCTGATGCTCTGATACCACCTGTGACACCCCGCCTAATTAAATACCGGGCGATCACTCCTTTATTAAATTAAATCAAGGTATACAGTTGGTTCATTCTCAGCATCACTGTCGATAAAAATGAATTTTCCAATTTAACACCCTAAATAATTAAGCTAAGTGTCAAAACCATTTTCATACATACTTTCCAAATTTTAATTTAAAGAAAAAGATTTATTTAATTAAAAACAACATTCTTACAATTTTGAATCACACTACAGTAAGCCAAATAATATAATACATTCGTCAATCGAATGTCAACATATTAAAACTAAAATCACAAGTCCATACTGAATAAATCCCAAAGAAACAATACTGGAAATGACTGAAATATAAATCTCCCAACTACAAATGAAATGATGAAAAGGGGCGACACGTGCCCAATAAATGAGAGTACTAGGAGTGGAGTCAATGACGGAAGCCGTCTACTCAAGTGACCTGCAACTCCCACCTAAGCTGCAGCTCGTTCTTCTCAAGGGATCCTAAGCAAGACGCCCCTGTGGCTGGGCACCTGAAAATATACATATATATATACAAGAGAGAGAGAGAGAAGAAGAAACGGGTCAGAGCCCGAAAGTGTGTTTGATTTTAAAATACGTTTAGCAAGTATTTAAATTGATACAGGCTAATGCAATAACATATTAGTGCGTCGCTCTCTCGAGAAAATACTCACCTCTCTTCTAATGTGCACACCTACCGCACTAACCTTCCCCTTGGTTTGTTCTTATCAATATACCGCACTTGACTTCCTAACAGATTTAATCTATCTAAGATTACTCACAAGATTTACAATTCACGAGTTCATTTTAAAAGAATGTTCCAATTTGTAGCCAAAGTTCTCTATTTTAACTTTATAAAATCAATAAAGTTTTACAGTGACATATTATACTTTCTCAAAACAAGTATTTACAATTTGAGTCAACCACCATGTCCTACTTATCAAATCTCAGTAGGCAGTTTCAAATATCATAATCTCATATATATATTAACTACTCGTATAATATATATATATATAACAGCACCCCGAATAAAACTATGGTGCGTGCATACTTCCACTATCCAGAGCCCCATATCACTCACATTAAGGGGAATACATTCGGAATCACTCTCGAATTGTATTAACATAAATGCACAAACAATATTGAGGCGAAGCATAGATTCCAAGTCTCTAAGAGGGTGGCACATACCGACGTCTCTTAGGACCGTCTGAACTATCACAACGATAGCCTGTACCAAGGATATCTATCTTCTAGGGTACAAGTCAATATCCCCCATAAAGGTCACATCGAGATAAGACTTGTCCCAGCTCGGAAACCTCAGGGATAGCAAGTAGCGTGGGTATGATTTTCACATGCATATAATATATGTACACACAATCATATAAATATACCACTTTAACATATTAATATAGATTCTTCTCATCACCCGTAAATATACCGTTTATCCTTAATTTCACATTTATAGAATTACGCAAAAGGTTTCGTTCCTAACCTTAACTCGAAGGGTTTTCTCACTTATAACCTAACACTCATGGATTATATCTCCCCAAATCTGAAATTCAGTAAGTGACTTTATTAGATTCCAACGTAACTCTCTTACGTACCTCACCCTTTAAATTCATAAATCTACCAACCTAAAGTAAATTACCCATAAATACCATTTTCGTTGAAGATTAAAGGTTCTAACATTTATCCATACACCCTACTGGTCCTCAATGTCTCCCAAATCATTTTATTTAGAATGCCCAAAGATAATTTCACGATAAACTTAAGTTAACTAATTTAACAAGGGAAATAGGAGTCTGCCAGGAGGGGTCGATCGATCGAAGCTTGGGGCTCGATCGATCGAACCTTCGATCGATCGATGCTCTAGGCTCGATCGATCGATCAAGCAGGTCTGGGCAAAAATTCTGCAGAATTGCAGTTACGGGATTCATCAAAATTCTTCATCAAATTCCATATTTTCCAACACTAATCGACCCATAAATTCTACTACTAACATACTAACATAATTCCATATGTTTTTAACGTTCAGCATGCGTGTATACATCATTAATCATGGTTAAACAACCCAAAATCTTATCTAAACATCAAGAACCCTAAAGTTTCATAACTATGATTCAATTCAGTTTTTCTCCAGAATTTCTTCCTAATATAACATCATAAATTCGTGGGTCATACATCTATATCATCGAAGTTTCCAGCATAAGGTTTTAATCTTCTCTACATACAATTCCCTATCAAAAATTTGGGTTTTCTTTCATGGATTACATTCCTAATTAATCCTAAACTAATATGAACATTGCATTAACGAAATACGCAAGTTAAACACTTGCCTGGGATTTTGGTATGCAGGTTCACGGCTGATTTTGGTATGGCTGTGTTCCTCGTCTCGTGATCTACGCGGTGGTGGTGGTGGCGGTGCAAACCGGTGGCCTTTTGGCCTTGGAGCTCTCTCCTCTCTTCTCCAATGGCCGTCATTTGATTTGTGAATGTTCTAACCCTAAGAGGCTGACCTAATGGCTGATATAGGTTGGCTGAAATTCGTGGGTTTAATTACCCTATTTTGGAAAAAGACCAAAATGCCCTCCCGGGTCACTAATTAGGCCTAAAAACGCCCCGAGGCACAAACTAACCCCCCGGGTATACTTTTCTGACTATCTTGACCCTTCTGGACGCGTTGGCGCACTCAAAACGACCATACGGACAACTTATAATATATTCACTTTTTATTTAACAAAATAAGTCCCGACGTGACACGGGCACGTCCTTACTTAAATTTCCAAAATTGTCATTTAATTCACTTATGACATATAATATAACCAATATAATATATTACTATGCTCATTAGTAATATTCAACAAGTTTCCCATAATTACTAACTCTCGTCAAGCTAATAATTAAAACATAATTAATTTCTGGATTTTTATTAAATAAACATACACATTAAATTTAAATAAATCCCCAAATTAATATAGCATAAAAATACAGGGTATTACACATGTCATAGGTAGCAACCAATATATCATATCCTTTATTAGCACTTAGTTGCTGATACTTCTTCTCATATCCCTGCTGCAAAAAGGTTGTAGATTCCTTGTATTATTATTGAAGCTCCTCGATAGTGCTCTGGACGTCTTCAATCATCTCATAATATGCTACATTTTTAGCCACTACCCGATCGAGCAGACACTTTAAATACTGGTAGGCTTTAAATGCTCGCTGAAAAGCATTTGGAATGAGGTTATCAATGATTTGATCTTCAATCATATCTGTATGACCATCTTTGAAGTATTCATTGCATTGTCTCAGCAATTTTGTATCATGAGCTGATAACAATTCCATCCTAGCCATAAACTAGTAAAAGGAAGAGATAGCAAGGATTAATAAGAGTGAAAACAGAGCAAGAAGAAGAGAATCAACAGTATGAACAATCAAAATGTCAAATTTTATTACATCATAAAAGAGAAGTACATAGTTCAGACTTACATTTAACAAAAATAAGCAAAGAGAAAAAGTTCGAACAACGCTACACCTTCTCCTTATCTCCTAAAACTTTCTCGGGAGGCTGGGACGAAGAGGTAGGTTGCTCGGAAGGCATGGTAGGTTGCTCGGAGGGTGTTAGGAGCTGCTCGGCTGAAATGTTGGTTGATTGAAGTTGCTCATGGGAAGTCTGGACAATTGGGGCATGAGAAATATAATCTCCAATCACTATGGAGGATTCCTCAGAAGCAGCTTCGTCTTCTTCTTCTTCCCTGGGAGTAGGAGGGGGGCCAGGAATGTGTCGCTGAAATAGGTCGGAGTTCTCATCGATATTCATCTCTTTCAAAGAAGCCACCCAACCATCCCTGAAATATTTAAGGCTGCCATACTCCATTTGTGATACCATGGCAGCCAAACCCTTATTCCAACCTTTATCCCAGCTAGCGCTGAAGGATTTCTTAACAACCTTTCTCCTTTTTTCTCTCTCCGAGAAGGTCCTTTCCCTAATGATCTCCTCAACACCCTTCAGCTTATTCTCAACTTCTTCCTTCTGACGACCAACTTCACGAACCCTGTTTAACTCTTCCTCATCAAACTTGAGCTTACTTTCAAGCTCTCCAGCATTTCGGAGCTTCTCCTTGAGCTCTTTATTCTTACTTTCCAAGTCTTTTATTTTCTCCTCCAAACTCTTGGAGATTTCAACAGCTTTATCTCTCTCTTGCTCGGTGGCTTTTAGTTGCTTTTCCTTAGCAGTTTTATCCTTGTCATACTTCTGACGAGAATCCTTTAATGATTGTGTTAGACCTATAAGAGCTTCCTCCACACCTGACGAGGACCTTAAAGCTTTAATAGCTTCATCTTTCTTCAGAATAATATTAAAGTATGTTACTTAATGGAAAAAGCAAATAACTGTATGTCAGTACAGGGACATAACAGTAAAAAAATGAAAGATTAGACTAGTAATACTTACTGAGGCAATGTGTTGAGCTGCCAGGGTGGTAACCCTATCCCGAGAAAGACTGTCTTCAATACCTTGGATCTCGGGGATGATCCAAGACTTCACCGAGCTCATGGCAGAGCTCGGAGCAACAAAAGTGGGAACACCACTTCCAGTAGTTAAAGGCTGAGAGATGGATTTAGCCAAATTATCCGAGGAGCTTTTCTTCAACTTCCTCATGGGAGCAGGAACATTCTTCACCAAGGATGTCATCTTGGTCAGTGATATAACTACAACCTCGCTTGGAGGGGAAACAACTGTAATCTTGATTGGAGCCACATGAGGCTTCTCGGCAACCTTCTTAGCAGCAACTGGAGGAGGTGACTCAATTTGTCTTGTCCCTTCTTCTGGGACATTCGGCTTACTTTTCTTTGCCTCTCCAGTAGTAGAGGTAGAATTATTAAGGAGGGCAGGAGCTCAACTTCTCTTCATTTTGTCACTGAGAGGAATATGCGATTCAAGAGAAGAACTTTCAGAAACTGGTGTTGGTTCCATGTTACTTATCACTGGACGAACAGTGAAAGACGAGGTGTAACTCTTGTACTTCAGCAAGTACGAGGCTGATCTGATATGCTCATCAGCGATAGTTTGATGCAAACCCCAGATAAGTTTAATATGCTTTAAATTAACTTTTGTCTCCTTCGGAGACCTTCTTTTTCTGTCAACTGCAAATAAATAAAAATCAAAATATCAGTGACGCATTTTATCAAATATAAAGAAAACATTATTTCAAAAACTAAATAAAATAAAAACAACATATCCCATTGCCATAGGGAGGGCATCTAGGACCTTGATATATGTCATTTTCAGTTAATGGAGAATGTTGCCAATTTTTTATAACAACCCCATGCTCGACGTAATCCCTGTTGGCATCTGGGAGATTGACAACTAAAGCCCTATTTAAAAATCTAGTTTTCAAATAAAAAGTACTATCACTGACAGCCCATCTATAGGAAAATAGAATCTCTAGAATTCCCAAACGGGTTCCATGAATCTGATTTAACCTATGAACTCCATTAACTATTCTCCATGTATTGGGGGCTATTTTTATAGGTACTACATCAAAATATTGACAGAATTCCAAACACAAGGGGTTTGGAAGAAAAGAAAAGCCACATTCGGCTACAAAGAGACTGGGGAACCAATGTCCCTCAGCCAAACGAAAATAATTAGGAGGACTAGAAAGTTCTTCCAAAATGACCCAGGAAGGAATAGAAAAATTAGAACGAAATTTATCAATCCACTCAATAAGGTAAACCATGATGAATAAAGAAAATAAAAGAGAAAGAAGAAGACCTTACAGAAGAAGGGTAGATCAGTTGATAACGAACGATGGAAGGAATGAACGCACAAGATGGAGAAGAAATGGAGAGATCAAAGATATATATTTGAAAAAGTAAGAGACGATAGGATTTTCTGCAATGCTTAAATACCTTACCTTGGGAATGGGTAAAAATAATGATTACAAAGAAAGACGTTTGCGCTACCGGTTGCTAAAAGGACAAAAAAGGCACAGAGACCAAAGCAGTGGGAAAAATTCAAAAAGTCTGATTCTATGAATTCAAAAGGAAAATTAAATACGAGGAAAACACTCCTAAAATTCAGGATAACTATTTAATCCCGCCATATTTCAAGAAGAATGTTCCACACTCCTCAACCTCGAACTGTGAAACATTGGGGTCTTCTGTTGGTACCAAATTTAGTCTGCTGGCGTGGATCAATTAAGTGGAGACACGTGTCAATCTACATGGCACTTACAAACATTTATGAACAACACCTTGACTTCGAGGAACTCAACCTCCCCGATCAACTCAGACACTCCGAGCAACAGGCGCTCTCCGAGGAAATTTACTATACCGAGCAACTCACGAAGACCGAGCTACTTAGGCGGTCCGAGTAGCTCAGGCGGTTCGAGCTACATCTCGTACAAAGCATTAATGTTCGAATAATTAAAAGAGATACTGTGCATTAAATGCTCATTATTATCACACAGACGCATACGCCTATTGGACAACTGTGTATTATTGTTTCATTTGTACAACCTCAAGGCTATAAATACATTATAACCTCCTCATTAGGAGGGGACTCAGAATTTCTTGGTAAACCCATTATCGATAATTCTACAAACAGTCATCAATAACATAAACAGTGAACGTAGGCCATTCTTTCAAGGCTGAACCACTTTAAAAATCTCTTGTCTTATTTATTTTTATCTGTGACTAAATAATTAAAGATAATCTAATTTTTTACATCAACAAGGATACTTACATCACAGAGAGATCACGATTCCATATGGGTGCTTGTGGATCGATTGATCGAGGTAGCTCACTTTTTTCTAGTCCGGACAAACTATGCTATTGGGAAGTACGCTCAGATCTTCATTACCGAGATAATGAGACTCCATGGGGTGCCCCTTGATATTGTGTTTGACTAGGACAAGATTTTTGCGTCCAGATTTTAGGAGAGATTCCAGGAGGTCATTGGTATGGAGTTACGATCGAGTACGGCCAATCACCCGTAGACGGATAGGCAGACAGAGCGAAAACCTCAGATTTTAGAGGATATTTTGGGGATGTGTATCCTTGATTTTGGTTGGGGTTGGGAGTAGTACCTTCCACTGGTGGAGTTTGCTTATAATAACTCCTACCAGTTTACGGTTGGCATGGTCCCATTTTAGGCATTATATGGTATCCCTTATCATTCGTCTTCATGTTGGCTAGATGTGGGGGACAATAAAATACTAGGACCATAGGTAATTCAGGAGACTGTAGTAATAATAGAGATAATTCAAAGTCGTATACGAGTATCTCAGGGAAGGCAGAAAAGCTATGCCAATGACAAGAATTTCTTTAGAGAGTTTGTTGTAGGGGATCAGGTAATATTGCGAGTATCTCCTATGAAGGGGATAATGCAGTTTGGGAAAAAGGGGAAGTTGGTTCTGAGGTACGTAGGGCCATTCCCTACCATTGAGCAGATTGAGCTCGTAGCTTACAGACTTGGGTTACCGGAGCACTTACATAGGATTCATGATGTGTTTCATATTTTATCACTATGGAGATATCTTCAGGATGACGTGGCCCACACTTATATTGATTTATAGGAGATCGACCTACAGCCCGATAGTTCTTATGAGGAGGGGCCAGTTGCTATCTGATTCGACATAAATTCTTCACATTTATCACCTTAATTTCGGTACTTTTATGATCCCATGCTGTGTAAATAGCTTGGATTTGTCTCATATTTATGATACTAACCCTTTTTTCAAGTATTTCGTATTTTTTGTATCTCTTATGTGTTTTACAGGCATTTCATGCATGAAAGATGGAAAAGAGAACTCAAAATAGTGAAAGATACCAAGAATCGGGGAGTTGAAGGGCATTTTTGTAATTTTACAACCTTAGTCTAGAGGTTGGTCCAACTGAAAAGTTGAATATCTTTCAATAACAAGAACACTGGACAAAACGGTACCTCAATCCGAGCTACGGTGAAGAAGTTATGCCCATTTGAAGTTGAGAAGAAATCCAGGAAAATGTTGTCAGACCCAAACCAAACCGAAGCTGAGGAAAAAGAACCGATCCAGTCATTAGTCACGCTCCAGATCCATTACAAAATTAGTCATGTTCCAGATCCGTTACAAAATTAGTCACGCTTTCTAAGTGTGACAAATTTCCAGATACGGAATTTTTATTTTGTGCTATCTTTTAGCCAAAATATTTTATGTTTTGGGAACTCTTCTAAACGACCTCTAGCCTATATATTTATTCATTATGACTCTTTTTATTAAGATTTGATTGATGTAAAAGCTCCATCACAATAAGAACATCTAGGAGAAGGATTTACATATTTTGCACCATTAATTCATGACCTTTCTTGGTTTTTCTTCAATCTTTGATTTCTTCTTGCATGTTCTTGTTCTTCAATCTTGGTAACTTTTATTTCCATCACATTTATTATTATTTCTCTTGTTAGGCTAGATTTTTAATGGTTGGAATGCATGAACTCAACCTGATGTGGTAGTTGCATGTGTATAAAATTAGTCCTCTAAATTTAATGATTTATTACGACCGTATTGCGTAGAAACGCGACAATTGTAGATCTTTGGATCTCGTTTGCTTCAGGGTAACCGGGATGCTTCAGAATGAAATTCGAGTGTCACTATCGTAATACCGATTTACTCGTCCTCTGATTAAGTATGGTGAAGGCTTAAACCTCATACATGTAATGCTTGGGAGAACTAAATTATGGGTCTAATTAATCACTTAAATTTATGATTAGTTTTATACCATCAATACTCTAGGGTTGGGGGATTGTGTCCCTACCTTAATTTTTCTAATTAGTTTTAGTTAACATCTTTATTTTGTACTCTTTCCTTTCTCACTCAATCATCATATTTTATGCTTTATTTTTTGAAGTAATAAATCAATTAAAATCTATCAAACATTCCCTATGGATTCGATACCCTGACTCGCCATTATACTCCGCAAGAGTGTAGTTAAAGTTTAGTTTTTTTTTATATTGTGGTCGAAAGCCGATAACAATGACTAGCGTATTTAAACGAATGCTTGGTTTCCAACTCGATCCAAATGGCACCGTTTCCGGGGAGTGTTTTGTTATAGATTATAATTTATTTACTATTTCATAAGATATTTTTCTTCTTTTTATTGTTTTAACCTGTTTGCAGGGTTGCACTATTGAGCGCCAAGAAACGTTGAATCCTCAACCGCATACCTCCTTATGTGGATTGTCCATTTACTGATCATTTGGTAATCATGTCTTTTCATAGTGAGTTCGGTAATTATAATGGTTTATATGGGAATAGTTCTCAAACATTTTATTTATAAGAACTCGTGCCTCGAGCTATTACCATTGGTGAGGGCCTTCGAATTCTTGAGAATGAAAGGCTTGAGAATATATCGGGAAGAAAATCATTTTCGAGCTTTTTATTTTCAAAAACCATGGCCTCGACCTATTACCATTGGCGAGACCTATCTATGTATTGAGTATGAAGGGCTTGAAAACAAATATCGAGAAAAAATCGTTTTGGGGAGCAAGATTTGGATGCATTATTCGAATCCAATGACGACTTTTCTCCCGAGGTTTTAGAGCCAAGGAATCCTACTTGGGAAGAAAGAATGTTTTTTATAATCAAACAAATGCTTAATTTTCTTTCCACCCAAAGCACGATGAATATCGATATTGGTTTTATTAAGGAAATTCTCGCACTTTGCGATGAGATGCGTTACGATTGGAAAAACAAAGAGGAGGTTGAGACTTATGTGTCACCTCAAATTTTTGAAGAACATCTCATTGAAAGTGATTATTTTCCCCTTGAAATTCAATCTCCAAGTGATGATGAATCACTTGAGATTGAGTTTATCTCATCACCATTCCCGTTCACCGTTATTGAACTATTAGAAGTACTGCTAGATTCCTATGAGTCAGTTGAAAATTCTAAAACATTTACCGCTTTTACCGACAAAGACACTTTACTAGAATTGTTTTATAATATGGACTCTTCCTTTTTGTGTGCCCCTCTCCCCATACTACTTCAAAAATATTTGGGAGGTGATTATATTTTTCTTGGATCTCAATTGTACTTGTCCCTCCTAGCATCCAAACCACCCATCATCCCGTTAAATTTTTTAATTGGTGATGGTTTATTTTTTTCATCTCACACATGCCTTCCATTGTTCAAACGGAATCCCTATATTTCACGAGGCATGCATCCTAGTGAGGGTACACCATTAATCTCTCAAAGTCATATTGTATTTTGGGTGGACCCTCAAATTTTTTGACTTCTAGTGTATAACTTCTTAGAATGAGAAAATCGTAGGTTGTACAATAGTTAGCTTATTTTTTTTTAGTTTAGAGTTTTTGTTATTCTTTTTTCTATGCTTGGTTCTAACATATTTTGTAGATTCAATGGACTCATACTTTTCGAGAATCGCTCCATTTTTTATAATATCTTTCTTTTCCTCTCTTTATGTTGTGTTCTTGATTCGCATTGAGGACAATGAAACATTTAAGTTAGGGGGTGTGGGATATTCTTCCCGTTTATTGTTTAGATTCATTAATTCGATCACATGTTCTTTCCAAGAGTGTTTTTTTTAAGAAAATAAAAAAAATGAAAATTTTTGAAAAAAGCCAAAAATATTTTTCTTCAAACTAAATAAATATTGGAATTTAAAATCTTCAAAAATGTCACAAATATTTTGTCTCAAGTTGTAAAAATTAAATGCATAAAGCCGAAATTGACCAAAGATGAAAATTAACGACTTAACGAATAAGTGTGGAGATTAACAAAACCCGGTTAGATTTCGAGCCTATCGATCTTTTTGAGTTTTTAAATCAATCTGAGTTAATGGTTAACTCATAGTTCTAATTTAGCATTTTACAAAAGTTGTTGATGATCTCTATTTTATTGTTTTGATCGGTTATGGAAAAGGTAATGTTGTCTCGAAATGCGCGTTACAAATCTCTAAATTAAATTAATCTCGAGACGCATATGGTAAATTAATAAGTAATTCGGACAATGAAGTAGGCCATCGTTTGTTACCCAAAAATATTAGCCATAAAAAGATGTGAAAAATTATACCTTTGATAAACCAATTGAGCTGAATAAAATTTATCATTTTCGTTTGGTTACCCGAAAAACCCAAGTTACTCGAAATTGCGAAAATGGAATATTCACTAAAGTCCGAAAAGTGCATCAGAATGGGCAAGAAAAATAATAGAAATGCTCGAAAAAATAGCAAGAAAAGAAAATAAGTGAAAAACAGGAAAAAATAGTGAAAATGAATAGAAAATGAGCAAAAGCTCGAAAAATCACTAAGGGACATCATAAGAAAAATTTTCCAATTCTAAATTTTCCAACCATTTCAATGTTACCCAATACACCTATAGCCCAAAAAAGTCCTAATTGAGTCCAAATTGCGAAATTGGTTATCGCGTGGGGAGTTAAAAACAAAAAGATAATAAAAGAGATTACATGGCGTGAAAACGAGATGATGTTTCCCGTTTCCCTATGATCGTATTCCGATGAAGAGATCTTTTCACCCAACAAAGTACGTCTTTTAATTTGTGTGCGTGACTTTACGTTCATTATATTTACTCTTTTTATCACGCATACCGAGAGAATATCCACATTTCAAGTGATTCATTTGTGAGTGTATCCATGAGAATTGAAATCAAAGAGAATTCTCGAAAAGTAAAATAATGATCAATCGGTGGAAGTTAGCGGTTCGATTTTTGGCTTCGCACATACACAGTATGACTTGAGACTTTTAAATATGATTTTAAGGTGACCATTTTTTGGGGAGTTTAAATTGCACAATTTTTAAGTATTTTAATTTTTCTTTGAGTCAATAACGAATTTTGTGGGTATATTCACTGCAAACCCTCACGAGACACCACTCGTCCTATTAGGGTAACCTAGGGGTTTAAAGGCTTATTGCATATATGCTAAATGCAATCGCTTGCCCGCGAAAAAGGTATTCTATCCTAAAAAAGTTTTTGAATGGTCTTTAACTCATACTCTAATTCTTTTACATTGCTGGGGACGCGCAAAGTTCTAAGTTAGGGGGGTTTGATTCGACATAAATTCTTCACATTTATCCCCTTAATTTCAATATTTTTAGGATCCCGTGCGGTGTAAATAGCTTGGATTTGTCTCATATTTATGATACTAACCCTTTTTGGCAAGTATTTCATATTTTTTGTATCTCTTATGTGTTTTACAGGTATTTCATGCAAGAAAGATGGAAAAGAGAACTCAAAATAGTGAAAGAAACTAAGAATTGGGGAGTTAAAGGGCATTTTTGTAATTTTTCAACCTTAGTCTGTGTAACAACCCGCCCTTTTGGGAACGATCAAACTCCATAATTAAGTATAAATTCAAATTTGGGGAACTTCCCTAAATAGTATTTTTTGGTATTTTCGTGGATTAAATGATTTTCGAAGGATGTTGTGATTATTTTTAGGACTATATAGGTCGAAATATTTTAATTATATGTCGCCATTGAGTAAAGCGACACGAGGTAACATTTTTATTTGGAAAACCCGCATTTATTTATTTTGGGCTTGAATAGTGATTTGTAGTCAAATACCTCGGATGGGAATTTTGACTGCACCATGATTCTCGGAATGGCTGAGATAGTTGAAAAAGAGTGTCCGATTGTCGAAAATGAGTTTCGGGTAATTTTAGAGGTAAAAGTAACTCCTAATTGGGTAAACGAGTCATTTTTGTGTTTTAAGGGGTATAATCTTTTTTTCTTCTTATATAAAGAGGGGGATAGGGAGAAAAGAATAAAGAAAGAAAGAAAAGAGAGAGAGGAAAGAGAAAGTGGAGGAGAAATGGAGATTCGGGCCAAACTTCGCCGGATTCTAACTCGAGGTCGTCGGATTTATTCACGAGGCAAGTGTTTACTTGCTTTATTTATCTTTTTGCATAAATATCTCATACCGTATTTTGGTATAAACAAACCCTAAAGGTTTTGGGGTGGGTTATCGTGGATAAAATGGGTTTTTGGTAGTTAAAACAATTAAACCCCAATAATATTTTAATTTGTGGAACTTAGGTTTTAACCTAAATTAATTGGTGGTTTTGGGTTCTAGGATGTTTAGAACCCTTAATATACGTGTATTTGTAGTTGGTTGAGGTTATAGGACGTTGGGTGAGGCGACAAAAGCTTTGGAGAAGCTTTAATTTACTAAATCGTCTCGGAGAAGATGATGAATAGTAACCCGTGACTTTAGGGGGGCATTTTGGCCAGAAAAAGAATTTATTTAGCTCTCGGAAAAAACACAAGATTTGTATATCTTCTCGATACGATCGCGTGGGCACCGATCGCGCATTTTTCTGATTTTTCTACGATTTGATATGATTTTTACAAGATGGAAGCTCAAGGTTGAAATCATCAACTCGGAAATCAAATCAGGAATTGGAAAAATTATGGCTAGAATTAATTGCGTAGATGTTTGGGATAATTTTTGGGGTAGTTTAGAAACCCCAATAATGAAGTCGAGTTGTTGGATTGAGGATTTGAGGAGATTAGTGTTGAGGACCTAGTGTGACCGGTCGACCACGCCCCTAAGGTCAGTCGACCGCGTCAAGGAGAAAGGGCATACTGCTTTATTTCGTAGGCTTATTTGTAGCCCGCGGTCGACCGGGGGTCCAGGACCGATCGATCGGTGCCCTGTTTTCAGCCCAAGATTTTGGAGATTTGTATGACTTCTCCTCTTTGAGATTAATGTTTAAGGGCCTTCTAAATTAAAGTATTATAGAGGGTTATGTCCTAAGGGACTTGTGGATTTGGATATATATATATATATATATATATATATATATATATATATATATATATATATATTCACTTAGAGTGAATTAGTATAGTTGGAGATATCCAATAAATCATTAACTGATGATTAAGGTAATTATTATTTGTCGAAGTAAGAAAATACTTAGGGTTTAGTATCATTCTTTTATGAAAGCATGATTATGATTCTTTGAGAGAATCCTTGGGATTAATGGTCATCGCTATGTAATTGGCAAATAGGGCCATTATGTATATATATATATATATATATATATATATACTTTAGTCACATAGTATATACATATACCATATATATATATATATATATATATATATATATATATATATATATATATATATATATATGGTATATGTATATACTATGTGACTAAAGTATATATATATATATATATATATGATATGATGTAAATGATTTTGAAAATATAAAAATGAATATTTTCAAAATGGAAAGATAAATGATTTTCAAAATTGATAAATTATGGATTACACACCTCCCTAAATTGCTATCATAAGGGAAGTTGCGCGCGTTGTGGTGAAGCCCCCTGGCTATTGAGCAGGGTGGATATAGTCCCTAGGCCATATGGGCGATTATATATGTTTACTGCACTGTTTAGGTGATTCTGGGTGTGGTCATGACTATCCCGCAGGCATATGGCCGCTTCCCGACGTTGGTAGGTTCCCATGTTGTCTTGTATAGATAGGCCTTGGAAGATGATAGCCATTTAGGGGCGCGTCCAGTGGGGAAACCTGGAGGGACGGTCTTAGATATGTTAAAGCAATTTATGATAATAAATTTTCTTTAAATAGATTTCCCGGATGGAAGAAGGGAAATGGGATAAATGGTTGGCTTCGGTAACACTCCCGGATGGAAGAAGGGATGTGGAAGCATATGATATGATCAAAGCATTTTCATGATAATGAAAATGGCTTTGGGTACATTTCCTGAGTATAAAAAGGGAAATGGGATGATATAAAACGGAAAAGAATTTTTATGATAATAAAATTGGCTTTTAAAGGTATATGATTTGTTAAAGCAATTCATGATAATGAATTGGCTTTTATATTTACATTTCCTGAGTATAAAAAGGGAAATGGGAAATTTTGAGAAAAATAAATGTATTGATAAATACTTGATATATGAACCCTCAGTCCGGGAGATAGATCCGGATGTTTATGGTAAAATGAATATATATGGGTGAATCGTGTACCGAGGGGCCAAATGGATCACGACGATCGACCTTGCCGCATAGTAGTGTATCGGGGGGGTTCCTTGTTCGAATTTCGCTTTGCGAGACACCCCACGCACGAATATGGCAACGTGTTGAGACTAGGGAGAAGTTTAATCCTTAGTGCTTTTATATTATTAATTCTTATAGTATATATATTTATATATATCTTTCTTAACTAAGGGACTGGCGGATCTCGACGATCGACCGTGCCGCGTAGTAGTGTATCGGGGGGGGGGGGGTTCCTTGTTTGGATTTCGCTTTGCGAGACACCCCACGCACGAACATGGCATAGCGTTGAGACTGGGGTGAAGTTTAGCCCTTAGTACTTGGACTATCTAGGGTTGATAGTGGTTGGGTGATAGACTAGTCTAGCAGGGTAGCTTGACTAGGATGTTTAGAGGGATGCAATAGGAGTGCACTATTAGTGGAGAGGTGAGGGGTATCTCATGGGAGTGCGATACCAAATTTAAATATGAGATAAAACCCTTTTCAAAATAATAAGGCATTTATGCACTTGCTATATATTTTCAAAACTTGGGCTCTGACCCGTTTATCTACTTTTCCTTTCTTGCTATATATTATATATTATATAGGTGTCCAGACACAGGGACGCCTGGATGGCACTTCTTTTGAGTCAGACGTCAGCTGCAGCAGCTGTGGATGCGTGCAGGTTTTTGATAGCCACTTCCATTCTTGTATTGTAGATAGGAGGTATTGTGTAATCATTCGGGCGAATGGTCCAACTGCATTGATTTATTCTTTTAGAGCATCATTCGATATGGTTGAATAATTTGAACCGAGAGTTCGGTTATTTTATTTTATTTCATTTTCATTTTAGTTTCATTTACGCAAAACTGTGTGGATGTTTTAATCATTATCGTTAAAAAGAGTAGTTAAGTAAAAATTTTAACGCTCGCCTAATAGGATATTAGTAATTAAATGGATTTTCGGCAGTGATGCTAAGAATTATCCTTATGTGAATCCTGTTTTAATTTGATATAGGAGTGAGCGCCCGGTATCCCATTAGGCGGGTTATTACAGATGGTATCAGAGCATCAAGTTCTAGTGTCCTTAGGAATCTGTGCGGACGTACTACGCTTTCAGCGTTGCTCTCGAGTTGTTATAGAGCCTCAGGATTAGGATTGTTGATCTCTCTTATGAGGTTTCGTTCTCCTATCATAGTAGAAGATTATAGTAATCTTTTGCGCGCTCGTTAGAGATTCGTGTGCGGGGCTTGGATGGCAGCAGTAGGTGAGTCTTAGCTGCAGCAGCTGGTAGAAGTCGGGGATGAGGACCTTAGTATAGGTCACTCTCCTTGTGGTAATGGTTAAGGGTTTATCTTATGGATAGTTTTAACCGTGAGTCCCCGTGGTTCAGCAAGAATGAAAGAAAGGCTGTTTCGGGAATTATTCACATAAGGATCGGTCAGAGGCCGACAGTGGATGAAGAGTATAATGGAAAAGTGAAACTTGTACCTAAGTGAGTTAGGTGAAATGAATAATGAGTCCTTTCCAGGAACGATAGGCTCACTAGAGAATGTGTGTATTCATGGACCCCGTTGGTGGAAATCCACCCTGGAAAATTTGTTGAAAAAAGGAGTTTCCTTTTGCCAAAGGAGTTAAGAGGATTAGTAAGATGATTGTAAGGAGCGGTGTTCGATAGCACTAGACTCGTGTATGTAATTTGAGCTTTGTTTCGGTATCGATAACATAATAATGTAGGTCTATGTGTTTTTCCGCGATAGCGGAATTTTGTTTTCTTTCTCTCGTCATTGAGGCGAGTGTTTATATTGTGTGTATATATATATATCCGGTTTGGGATACTCGTTTTATATGTCTCTACGAGTATGGTAGTATGGTGAGCATATGATGCTGTGGTATTTTCAAAGAAATAGCAGGCTAATGATGGCAAGACTATCGTGTCCGCAGTTCCTGGAGGGAACGGGTTGTTGTTACGGTGTCTCACCTGGATATAGGTTGAGTTCACCTCTATTGTGATGAGTTAATGGAACTTCGATGAGTAGAGGTTTCCTTATCGTGATTTGGGTATATGGCGACCTTATGTATATGATTTAAGGCCGCAGGATTAGTGTTGAGCTGAAGATAAAGCTCATTACTATTTGCGCAAGGACTTAAAAATGAGTGCGAGCGCATGGTGGTATGACTCTTAGTTAGAGATAGGAGTTCAGACCACCTTTTTGTTGGATTAGGGATAGGGATATCCCGGTTGCATGTTGAAATAACGGAACTCCGTAACCAACGAAGTCAAGGGTCAATGTGTGGAGTGGTTCCTTGTTTGGATTTCTCTTTGCGAGACACTCCACACATGACTCTTAACGGCGTCGGCAGTGGAGAGCTATAATGGGATGCGAGGATGTTGATTTTGTGGAAAGGTCTTATAGTGTGGATGAACCACTATAGACTATGAGCCCTGTGATGATGGTATGCTTATCGAAATATTGTGCTATGGAAAAGCACTAAAGTGGTCCTCTCACCACTAGTAGTTGGGTGGAGTAGGACTTAGAGAAATTAATTTGAGGATAACAGTCAGGCCTTAGTGAAAAGGCAAAATTTGATGAATTATGATTTAGGTGTGATGTTCGTAGTGCTTTACAGAAAGTTGGCACTTCGGTTAGTTAGGTTTCCTTTCGTATGGGCGAAAGGATAGAATAATATAAATGCGTTTGTAGGTTAGCGTAAGTAGGATTTAGGACGTCCCGCTGGTGTGACTTAGGTCGCTATATCTCGATGACCGACAACGCGAGGGAGTTGCGTAACGGGAGGGTTCCTTGTTTGGATTTCTCCTTGGCGAGACGTCCCACGCATGAAACTAAGCAAATGTCTGGAGTTGAGAGAGGCCTTGGGCACTAGGGATATATTTAGGAGTATCCTCATCTCGTGTAGGTAGGGTAGAGTATAGAATGTAGCATTTTTTTTTTATGTAAGTTCAATAGAGTTAGTGGCGCCGAGGTTAGGAGAATGGAATTTCGTGGGTTGGAAGGACCCATAGGTGAGTATTACACCAAGGAAAGGAGACCCTTATTGGGAGATAGTGTTACGTGTCAGACGTTCGCAATATTTGTGCAGATGTGCACAAGTTAGAAAGGTGTATGGGAACCTTGGTGAAATGGTTTTATATACTGCCTGAAATAGAATAGGCATAATATATAAAGTTGAAATTCATGCCGAGAGGCATTAGAGATAATGGGTACAATGTGACGTATTAGAGTCACTTTATGATGCGGTAGCCGCATAGTGTATGGTTGAGAACCATTGGGTTAGTATCGTTCCCCTTGAGGTATTAGGATTTGGAGTGATCCTAGGATTGGTGGTGTAGGTCGTATCTGAATTTCGAGGACGAAATTCGGTTGTAAGGGGGGGAGTATATAACAACCCGCCTTTTTGGGGACGATCAAATTCAATAATTAAGTGTAAATTGGAATTTTGGGAATTTCCCTAAATAGTAATTTTTGGGATTTTCGTGGATTAAATGATTTTTGAAGGATGTTGTGATTATTTTTGGGACTATATAGGTCGAATTATTTTAATTATATGTCGTCGTTGAGTAAAGCGACACGAGGTAAGATTTTTAATTGGAAAACACGCATTTATTTATTTTGGGTTGGAATAGTGATTTGCGGTCAAATACCTCGGATGGTAATTTCGACTGCGCCATGATTCTCAGAATGGCCGAGATAGTCGGAAAAGAGTGTCCGATTGTCGAAAATGAGTTTCGGGTAATTTTAGAGGTAAAAGTAACCCGTAATTGGGTAAAAGAGTCGTTTTTGGGTTTTAAGGGGTATAACCATTTTTTCTTCTTATATAAAGAGGGGGATAGGGGGAAAAGAAGAAAGAAAGAAAGAAAGAAAAGAGAGAGAGGAAGGAGAAAGAGGAGGATAAATGGAGATTCGGGCCAAACTCCGCCGGATTCGACTCGAGGTCGTCGGATTTTATCCACGAGGCAAGTGTTTACTTGCTTTATTTATGTTTTTACATAAATATCTCATACCGTAGTTTGATATAAACAAACCCTAAATGTTTTGGGGTGGGTTATCGTGGATAAAATCGGTTTTTGGGAGTTAAAACAATTAAATCCCAATAATATTTCAATTTGTGGAACTTAGGTTTTAACCTAAATTAATTGGTGGTTTTGGGTTCTAGGATGTTTAGAACCCTTAATATACGTGTATTTGTAGTTGGTTGAGGTTGTAGGACATTGGGTGAGGCGACAAAAGCTTGGGAGAAGCTTTAATGTCCGAAATCGTCTCGGAGAAGATGATGAATAGTAACCCATGACTTTAGGGGGCCATTTTGGCGTGGAAAAGAATTGATTTAGCTCTTGGCCAAAACACCAAAGTTGTAGATGTTTTTGATACGGTCACGTGGGCGCTAACCGCGTATTTTTCTGATTTTTCTATGATTTGATATGATTTTTACAAGATGGAAGGTCGAGGTTGAAATCATCAACTCGGAAATCAAATCGGGAATTGGAAAAATTACGGCTATAATTAATAGTGTAGATGTTCGGGATAATTTTTGGGGTAGTTTAGAAACCCCGATAATGAAGTCGGGTTGTTGGATGGAGAATTTGAGGAGATTAGTGTTGAGGACCTGGTGTGACCGGTCGACCGCGTCAAGGAGAAACGGCCTGCTGCTTTGTTTCGTAGGCTTATTTGCAACCCGCGGTCGACCGGGGGTCCAGGACCGATCGACCGGTGCCCTGTTTTCAGCCCAAGATTTTTTAGATTAGTATTCCTCTTTGAGATTAAAGTTTAAGGGCCTTCTAAATTAAAGTATTATAGAGGGTTATGTCCTAAGGGACTTGTGGATTTGGGAATATATATATATATATATATATATATATATATATATTCACTTAGAGTGAATTAGTATAGTTGGAGATATCCAATAATCCTTAAGAGGTGATTAAGGTTATTATTATTTGTCGAAGTAAGAAAATACTTAGGGTTTAGTATCATGCTTATATGAAAGCATGATTATGCTTCTTTGAGAGAATCCTTGGTATTAATGGTCATCGCTATGTAATTGGCAAATAAGGCCATTATATATATATATATATATATATTCTAGGAGGAATATATGGTATATGTATATACTATGTGATATAAGTGTATACATATGGTATATGTATATACTATGTGATATAAGTGTATATATGTATATATATATATATATATATATATATATGATGTAAATGATTTTGAAAATATAAAAATGAATATTTTCAAAATGGAAAGATAAATGATTTTCAAAATTGATAAATTATGGATTACACACCTCCCTAAATCGCTATCATAAGGGGAGTTGCGCGCATTGTGGTGAAGCCCCCTAGCTATTGAGCAGGGTGGATATAGTCCCTAGGTCATATGGGTGATTATATATGTTTACTGTGTTGTTTAGGTGATTCTGGGTGTGGTCATGACTATTCCGCAGGCATATGGCCGCTTACCGACGTTGGTAGGTTCCCATGTTGTCTTGTATAGATAGGCCCTGGAAGATGATAGCCATTTAGGGGCGCGTCCAGTGGGGAAACTCGGAGGGACGGTCTTAGATATGTTAAAGCAATTTATGATAATAAATTGGCTTTAAATACATTTCCCGGATGGAAGAAGGGAAATGGGATAAATGGTTGGCTTCGGTAACAGTCCTGCGTGGAAGAAGGGATATGGAAGCAAATGATATGATCAAAGCATTTTCATGATAATGGAAATGGCTTTGGGTACATTTCCTGAGTATAAAAAAGGAAATGGGATGATATAAAATGGAAAAGCATTTTTATGATAATAAAATTGGCTTTTAAAAGTATATGATTTGTTAAAGCAATTCATGATAATGAATTGGCTTTTATATTTACATTTTTTGAGTATAAAAAGGGAAATGGGAAATTTTGAGAAAAATATAGGTATTGATAAATACTTGATATATGAACCCTCAGTCCGGGAGATAGATCCAAATGTTTATGGTAAAATGAATATATATGGGTGAATCGAGTACCGAGGGTCTAATGGATCCCGAAGATCGACCTTGCCTCGTAGTAGTGTATCGGGGGGGTTCCTTGTTCGAATTTCGCTTCGCGAGACACCCCACGCATGAATATGGCAACGTCTTGAGACTAGGGAGAAGTTTAATCCTTAGTGCTCTTATATTATTAATTCTTATGGTATATACATTTATATATATCTTTCTGTACTGAGGGACTGGCGGATCTCGATCATCGACCATACCGCGTAGTAGTGTATCAGGGGGGGGGGGTTCCTTGTTTGGATTTCGCTTTGCGAGACACCCCACGCACGAACATGGCATAACATTGAGACTGGGGTGAAGTTTATCCCTTAGTACTTGGACTATCTAGGGTTGATAGTGATTGGGTGATAGACTAGTCTAGCAGGGTAGCTTGACTAGGATGTTTAGAGGGATGCACTACGAGTGCACTATTAGCGGAGAGGTGATGGGTATCTCATGGGAGTGCGATACCAAATTTAAATATGAGATAAAACCTTTTTCAAAATAATAAGGCATTTATGCACTTGCTAAATATTTTCAAACCTTGGGCTCTGACCCATTTATCTACTTTTCCTTTCTTGCTATATATTATATATTATATAGGTGTCCAGACACAGGGACGCCTGGATGTCACTTCTTTCGAGTCAGACGTCAGCTGCAGCAGCTATGGATGCATGCAAGTTTTTGATAGCCGCTTCCATTCTTGTATTCTAGATAGGAGGTATTGTGTAATCATTCGGGCCAATGGTCCAACTGCATTTATTTATTCTTTTAGAGCATCATTCGATATGGTTGTATAATTTGAACCGAGTGTTCGGTTATTTTATTTCATTTCATTTTTCTTTCAGTTTCATTTACGCAAAACTTTGTGGATGTTTTAATCATTGTCGTTAAAAAGAGTAGTTAAGTAAAAATTTTAACGCTCGCCTAATAGGATATTAGTAATTTAATGGATTTTTGACAGTGATCCTAAGAATGATCCCTATGTGACTCCTATTTTAATTTGATATAGGAGTGATCGCCCGGTATCCCATTAGACGGGTTATTACAGTCTGGAGGTGGGTCCAACTATAAAGTTGAAGAGATTTCAATTACAAGAACACTGGAAAAAATGGCACCTTAATTCGAGCTACGGTGAACAAGGTACGCCCATTTGAAGTTGAGAAGAAATCCAAGATAAAAGCTGTCAGACCCGAACCGAACGGAAGCTGTGGAAAAAGAATTGATCTGGTCATTAGTCACGCTCCAATTTGTTACAAAATTAGTCACGCTCCAGATCCGTTACAAAATTAGTCACACTTTCTAAGTGTGACAAATTGCCAGATACTGGATTTTTATTTTGTGCTTATCTTTTAGCCAAAATAGTTTTATGTTTTAGGGACTCTTCTAAACGACCTCTAGACTATATATTTAGTCATTATGACTCTTTTTATTAAGATTTGATTGATGGACAATATCCATAACAAGTAGGAACATCTAGGAGAAGGATTTACATATTTTGCACCATTAATTCGAGAGTTTTTCCTGTTTTTCTTCAATCTTTGATTTCTTCTTGCATGTTCTTGTTCTTCAATCTTGGTAACTTTTATTCCCATCACTTTTATTATTATTTCTCATGTTAGGCTAGATTTTTAAAGATTGGGACGCATGAACCCAACCTGATGTGGTAGTTGCATGTGTATAAAATTGGTCCTCTAAATTTAATGATTTATTACGACCGTATTGCATAGAAACGCGACAATTATAGATCTTTGGATCTCGTTTGCTTTAGGGTAAATGGGATGCTTCAGAATGAATTTCGAGTGTCACTATCGCAATACCGATTTACTCGTCCTATGATTAAGTATGTTGCGGTCTTGAACCTCATATACGTAATGCTTGGGAGTACTAAATTATGGGTCTAATTAATCACTTAAATGTACGATTAGTTTTATACCATCAATACTCTAGGGTTGGGGGATTGTGTCCCTGCCTCAATTTTTTTAATTAGTTTTAGTTAACTTCTATATTTTTTACTTTTTGCTTTCTCACTCAATCATCACCTTTTACACTTTATTTTTTGAAGTAATAAATCAATTAAAATCTATCAAACATTCCCTGTGGATTCGAACCCTGACTCGCCGCTATACTCCGCAAGAGTGTAGTTAAAGTTATGGTTTTTTTTGTATTGTGGTCGGAAGCCGATAACAACGACTAGCGTATTTACATGAACGCTCAGTTTCCAACTCGATCACTATCCTAGACCATAGTGAGAGGAAATTAAGGTCAAAGGTAGTTCCATTAGTACGCATTTAGTGGCGGCACCATAATATCGAGGAGTCTACCAAGGATCACGAGGATGAGATGCACGATAAGTATCGAGATTTGTTCTTACCTGGTATGCCTTTTGTTTCTGAATTTCGGGACGAAGTTCCGTTGTTAGGGGGGATGTGTGTAACACCCTGTACTTTTATGATTTTTTTAAATATAGGATTAATTGAATTTAATTTGAGAATTAACTAAGAATTAATACGAATTAAAATAAACATTAACTAAGGAGTTAAGGGTTACTATTTATTGATGTGTATTATGTTGAATATTACTGAGCGAATAAAGTAATATATGATAATGAAATTAGTAAAATTGTCCCCAGTGTAAAAATACAACAGTTATAAAAAAAAAGTCGGGACGTGCGTGTGAGTCGTGTACAGACTAATTTAAAGGAATTAGGAAGTAAATTAATGTTAAGTATTCGGGATAGTCATTTCAAGTGCGCCAACGTGTTCGAAAGGGTAGAGATAGTCAGAAAATTGTACCCGGGGATTTAGTTTGGGTCGGGACAGTTTTCGGCCAAACCGGCACCTCGAGAGGGAGTTTTGGTAATTTCAATTTTTGGGTAATTAATATGCATGAAAATTAGAGATAGAGTACATCTTCTACGTGAGCACGGTTAGTGTTTTTATTCACAAATTACAAAGGAGAGAAACAAAGGGTGAGGGAGAAACAAACCCAATGAACTAAGGCCAAAAACCACCACCTTGCAACACCAGGACCACCACCATGTAGATCGGAGAAGGAGGAACACACCCATACCACCTATATCAGCGGATCAGACCATCATAATCAAGGCAAGTGTATAATACTTGTTTCCTTTTAGCAATAATTTTGTTCATGTTAGAATAGGGATTAAACTCATGATTTAGAATTGAATTAGGTGGATTTAGAGAATTTAAATCATATGTTAGGAATAATTTTTATGAAAGATTGAATCCTTATGCATGTATAATAGGAATCTCTTACTTTTAAAGTAATACGATGAACGAATCTGAGCTTAATTTGAAGATTGTGCATGAAATTAAGGAACTAGAGTTTCTTATAGACTAATTGAGGATTTTAAAATTATTACCGATTTGTGATGATTTGAGGATGTATGGATGTTAGAAAAGAAGTATACATGCTGGGTTATCAATTAGTATAGTTTTATTAGCGTTTGGGTAAACTGTGTAGAGGATTCGAGGTTTAAAAATGGTGAAAAATAAACTTTTCGGAGCTTAGGGCCGAAACTAGTAGAACACATTTGAACGACCTTGGGAAGTCATTCAAACAACCTTGTTCGAACGAGATTAAGAACAAAATTTCAGAGTTCACTTCGTTCGAAGTTCGTTCAAATGGACCCGTTGGAACGACCTCATTCGAACGACAATCTGGGTACTTCTAATGAGATTTCACAACTGAGAGTTTTTTCACGACTTGGATTTAAATGATACTCCTTAGATAATTCAATAGAGAGGGATTTTCTACGATTATTAGTGCTCGAGATTAATGGTGTGGGACTTTGGTACACTACTCGAAAAGATGCACATGGTTGAATCATATTACGTAAGGTGCAATAAAGAGAATAAATCGTAAGCTATAGTATACCGAAAGTTTTAGAGAAACAAATATTATATATTAACCCATGTCCAGGTTGTGTGTATACCAAATTATATTAATGGGTGGTGTGAATACCTATAGTATGTTTGATTATGTGTATTGACATACTTAGCTACTTGCTATCACGGGAGATTTTCAAAATTCTAAACGGCAGTCTTATCCTGATGAGCCTTTAGAGGATTTTAGATTTTGCACCTCCGAACATAGTATGTCGGTTGGATTGCCATTTGTGAGAATGATGGATTTGATTGGTCATTTGGGGTGAGTAGGTATGTGCGTAGCCCCCAAGGCCTATGACTATGTTCTCCTCCAATATGTATGTTTAATTTTATGGTATGTGGGAGATTTCCGAATCGATTGTCATTATTTGAGTACGAGATGTACCAGGACTCGATAGCAGAGTATGCGTGCACCGCAGTTGAGTCTAGGGGTGATGTATTAGTGTGTATATATATATATATACTAGTGATGTTATCTACCGTGTGATATTTGTAGATGATTAAGACGATGAAATCCTAAGTACCTTAAGATATGAATACTTAACTTTAGGTTGATAACCCATAAACAAATTAATAAATGTTGAAAGAGTTAATACAAGTATTCAGGAATACGGGATACTACTTCAAGATATAGTTAGTGGTGTAAGTCTAGAATCTAGTTAAATGAGATTAAGATAGCTAGATTGGACTATATGTACATTAGGCGTGCATACTAGTTGAGATGTGAGAATCTCATGTGAGAGGACGAAAAGCTAACATGCAAATAATAATTAGTTTAATGAAAATTTTAAATACTTGCTAAACTATTTTTATAACTCGGGGTCTGACCCGCCTCTTGATTATTTCCTTCTCTTCTACTATTTATATCAGGTAGACATTCAGACTATTTGGCGTGTTGTAGCAGTTATGGTAGTTGCAGGTCCTCGCGCTTAGATGCCTTCATTTTTATTTCATTCAATTCTCTCTAGCCATTTTATTTAGGGCATGTGTCAACCATCTTCAGTTATTTTATTAGAGAGATTGTAATTCCTTTATTTTCATATTTAGTATTTAGTTGAATTCAGTATATTGTTTTATGGTTTGAGACTTTGAACAAGAATTTTTTATCCAGACTTTTTATTTCATAATTTGCGTCATATCGACTTTTTATTTTATTCATATGTATGGTAAATGGTTTGTGTATTAATAATTGGAATTTATTAACGGATTGTTTGGGTATAACTTAAATGGAAAATGTTTTGACAATAGCTTAATGATTTATTAGGTGATTAATAAGGTTAAATGTTTTCGACAGTGATGTTGAGAATGAACCAACCGAACATTCTGTTTTAAATTTAATAAAGGACTGATCACTCTGTATTTACTTAGGAGGGGTGTCACATACGCATGGAACATGCTCCCTCTGATCTTCTTAATGTAATGTTATGCCTTTCGTCTTTCACCTCACTCTCAATTTTTTTACTGTTTTCCATTCGTACTAACACCACCCTCATTTTTTTCACCCAACGAACTCTTTCACATTTTTCTTGTTTAAATCCTTTTCTATGGCTTTCAAAGTAAACCCATTCATTTTTATGGCTTTCAAACCAAAACAGTTCACATTCGGACTTCTCCATATTTGAAAGTTTGCTTCATTTTTCTCAACTTTTCATTCTTCTTTGGTTTTCAACTACACCTTACACTATATTAATTAAAGAGTTTCCACTTTCCTTTATCATAGCACATGAATATCCCCACCAGGAAATAACTCCATCAATAAACCTGGCCTTTTAGGTGACTCTAGCGTGAGGGATAATTTTCTCTCCACTAAATAGACATAACCGATGTCAATGGAGCCTATGCAGTTTAAAAAATGGAGGTCGAAAAGGGATAAAAGGTGAGTTTGGTGGTGATGGGGTCTATATGGTGTTGGAAGAGCCCGAATTGGAATGAAAAATACGAAGGCCAGAGAGGGGGGAAATGTGGATTTGGTGGTGACGGGGGTCTATGGTGTTGGAAGAGATGGAGTTAGAGCTGCAGTTGATGTCGTTAGTGGTGTTCGAGGACTTGAAGCTTAGGCTTTAAAGGTCGTGGGCCCACAGTTCCATGGTTGGGAGTTGGGAGAGAGGAGACAAGGGGATTATGTTTTTTTTCAAGGGGTGGTTATGAGACGTGGAAAGGGTTGGTTCTTATGTGTGTTGACGCTTCAAAACCCATGACATCATTTCTTCATAACAAGTTACTTATGTTTTGAAGCCTCAAACCATTTTCCCAATTTGTCTCTTCTCATATTATAAAAAATGGCTTTAATAATGAAATATCATCTTCTATGTATGATCAGAGAGGATGTATTTTGAATATATTTTGTGTTGCACATGTAAAGACTCTATTACTATGTTTAATTGATAAGAAATGATTTTTTTTAATTTTTATTTACTCTGAATTATTTTAATATTTCCTAAAAATTGGATTTTATAATGTAATATAAAGTGGTTTAGAAATCAATTTATATTTATTAATATGAAATTGGAAACTATCATAGATGATAACACTTTTTAAAAAAATATACAAGATAAATAAGTCATTTCTCAAAAAAATTAAACATTTTTATAATTATAATATGATGTAATAATAGTTTTCTTGGAGGAAAAAAGTACCATCTCTAAGATAATTTAAATGCATGTTGATGACAAGCGCTAATCAGACAATTTAAATAAATTTTGAGTTTAAGGCATTTTGTAGATTTTAAGTTACTCAACTAAATGCCCGAAGGTTACATATGAACCTTACGTCTCTTTGGAGTACGATTACGAATAAATAACAAATATAATATACATTAAATATAAAACAAATTTGGAGCATGATGACAAATTCAAAACTCATTAGAACAGTAAAAAATGTTTTTTTCAAGCTAATTGCAGTAGGTGACATTTTCATATATGATGATTTTCAAACATATGGTGTTTAATATTTTTTTTTAACCTATCAATATCATTTGTTATAAATCTAAGGCTTCATTCCATTGTATGTATATGTTTCAAGATGAAGTTACTGTAGGTTTGGCTCATTTTCTTATTCAGATTAAAGCATGTACTCTAAAACATATTTGGCTCATTTTCCATCAAGATTAAAGTATATATGAGACACCTCGCTTAATTAAATACCAGGTGATAAGGCCTTTCTTAAATTAAAACAGAATATCTAGTTGGTCTGTTCTTAGCATCACTGTCTAAAACTTCTTCTACATTTACTAAGCACCTATTATTTGAAAAACTGGTGTCAAATTTTATCTTTTTAATTAACATGCAATGATTTAAGACAATTAAACGAATTAAATATCACATTCACCATACTAAATTAATCAACACCACAAATAGTGAAATACTGAATCAAATAAGATATGGTAGGAGTAAACACCCAGGTTTGAAACTCTAATACAATAATGCATATAAAAACTAAATCCACCACTGATTAATAAAAGAAAAGAAATGTCTCTAAAAATAACTATTAATATAGGATGGTAGACATGCCCGACTAAGATAAAATTAAGTATCCATCGAATCTGAAAGAAATGGAGGTGTATACCAAGTGATTCATGCAATTGATCACAGCAACTGCAAATAATTTGAACTCCTAAGCTTAGCGTCCATGTGGTTAGAGACCTAAAATGATTTGCACAAAGAAATAGATTTGGAAAAAAATGGGTCAGAGCTTGAGTGAAAATAGTTTAAAGAAAATGTTTAGCAAGTAATTAAATTGCTTAGAAGCAGATAGTATATACACGTTAGCTTAATGAACTCTCACTTGAGATTCTTACCTCTCAACTAATGTGCACGCCTAACGTACTTATAAATCATTCTAGATACTTCTATCCCGCTAACTAGTTCAAGTTCATTAAGCTTTTAAACTAATAACTCATGATGACCACATGAATTGCCCATACAATAACTATTTCATTTTTATGTCTATTTCGCAATTATGAATTTCTCATTTTTAAGTCAAGTTCCAACATTATTAAATGAATTAGGTATCACAATCATTCTCATCTACTAAACACACGCAGTAGAATTTAATCACAAGTATATATATATATATATGAGAGGGGGTGTTTTACTGTTCCAAAAAATCAACGGTTGAGAGTTAAGTTTTTGGGACAATCTAATGGTTTGGGATTGTGCCACGTAGGATTATACCTGTTGTGACGTGGCAAATGGGATAAAAGCTCTTTACCCCCCCCCCCCCCCCCACCAACCAATTCCCGTCTCCCTCATTTCACATCCCAACACATTTCCTCTATCTCTCTCTCTCTTCGACACATCCCTTAACCCTAGACCCCGCCGCCAGCCTCTGCCGCTGCCCTCTACTACCGGCCTCCACCTCCACCTCCAACCCTTCCTCCTTCAGGTAGTCTCTCATCATCTAACTCGCGCACACACGCACACAGTCACACTCATACAAACCCTAGGCACACAGGCACTCTGCCTCACTCCGCCTGTCCCCCTCCCCGCTCCCTCACGCACACAGGTACACATGTACACACGCAAGGCACTCCGACTTTCCCCCTCCCCGCACCCTCTGCCTTACTCCGCCCCCTCTTCCTCACTCCTCCCAATTTGCCTCACACGCACACACTCAATAACGCACAGATCTAATTTTTTTTTTCGGAGATCTAACATCTTTATTTACAGATCTAATGGAATTTGTTGTTTGAATCTAATGTTTTATTTTCAGATTTAATGATTTTGGAGACTACGAAATCAATTTTTTGTTTGAATCTAATGTTTTTTTGCAGATATAACGTCAATGTTTTTTTTTTGGAGAATACTAAAGATTTGTTGTTTGAATCTAATATTTTTTTTCCAGATTTAATGATTTTGGAGAATACTAAATCAATTTGTTGTTTGAATCTAATGTTTTTTTACAGATATAATGTCAATGATCTATTTTTTTGGAGAATACTAAAGATTTGTTGTTTGAATCTATTATTTTTTTCCAGATTTAATGATTTTGGAGAATACTAAATCAATTTGTTGTTTGAATCTAATGTTTTTTTGCAGATATAATGTCAATGATTTTTTTTTGGAGAATACTAAAGATCTAAGGATTTTTTTTTGGCATATTTAATGTTTTTGGGTAATATGAAATCAAGACCTGAATAACTGATTATACTTTCAAAACCTTAAGAAGGTACACTCTTTTCATTTTTGTTGGGGGTCGATTCATAGATTTTAGGTTTGAGGGGTGTAAAGTATTGAGGCATATTCTGAAATTTCTAAAAAGAGACTATTGACATAAAAGAAAAGGGAGATAAAAGTATAGTTGACGAAACATAGTTAAGAAAAAATTATATTACTATTAAAATTACTATTGAAATTTCATTATTTTTGTAGTTGGTAGTCATGTTTAATTAAAATAGTAAGCTTTCAAGTACTGGCGCCTTCAATTAGTCTGAATGCTCCCAATCCCCTAGGCTTTCAAGTACTAGAGCCTTCAATTCCAGTAATACCTCTAGGAAATCTATTGGGGAATCGTCGACTTTATCACTGGATTCGTGAAAGTTATAATGTGAAAGTTCTTTCAATGCTTTCAATGTAAATTCTACATTGAAAGTTATATGTGAAAGTTCTTTCAATGCTTTCAATGTGAAAGTTTATCACATATGCTTTCAGTAATTCTACATTGGTCTAATTAAGAGTTGACCTTTTAATATTCTTTCAATAAATCTTCTTTTTCTTTTCAAGAATTTCTTATAATTTCTTACCTGTATGTAGATTTGGATACTAACAGTTCTTGGGATTGTGTTTTTTATATGGTTAGTTTACATTCAAAAAGCTCATATAAATTTTATTTTTTTGCAATTTGATTAAGCATATTAGCCCTGGGTTTGAAGCATGTTATGGTAATTCAATTTACTTAGGCATGTTATATCCTACATTAGGCATACATAGGCATGTTATTGTAAGTTATGTTGGCTTATAGTTTTAGCAATGATTTTTCATAGTTCAATTTCTGATAAAGGTGGCCTCAATTACAGAGATTTGAACAATGAAAGGGAATATTTGCTTCTTTTATGTATGATACATATGTTGACATTATTTGGGATGTATGATTAGGTTCTCCGACTTAAAAAAGAACAAAAAACATAAAAGAATTTGGAGGTGTCTCTCTTTTGAGGAAGGATGATTATTAGATATAGACAATTTTAAATTCAGGTAAGTTTACCTTCAAATCTGGTGCGGATATTTGTAGATCCAATTTTCCTATTTTACCTTTTCTCACAATCATACACACCTTTATTTTACCTTTGCTCACAATAATATAGACGAGTCTAATCCTTATTTGGATTATGAAATTTAAGGAAGTTCATTATCATGATTACTTATGCACATATCCAAGCTAGATCAACCTTACATATATATCCATATTTAGTACTTCTGCATTTTCATTTTAGGTTGTTTTCCCATTGGTATATCTGCAGTAATATCTGTCTCGGTGTACACTTCGATTGCCACGCTCAACTTGCTTCATCAATTCCACATTTGTCTCGGCCTTTTTTGAATACTAAGGTATGGCCTTTTTTAGCGTTTATATTCTTATCGGTTACTATTGTATAATTATTGTGTAATTATTGTAATTATTATAGAGGTATCTACTGTTATAATAGATACCTCTACTGTTGTAATTATTCTGGAACATTGAAGCTTTTGTTAGGCGAATTTATTTTTTTCTATATTGTTGGATTCGTCGTTATCCCTTTAGAAGGGTGGATAGTCCAATAAACAATGGAGATTCTGCCCAATTTTTTTAAAACTTTGACACTTTGTTTTTTTAAAACAAACAAATGTTCTCGCTAAATAGTATTTGTTTTCTTTTCTTTTCATTTTGTCATATTTTTTATGATACAGATCAAGTCTTATTTCCCTAAGATTGTCAACTCAGTATAAAAAATAATAAGTGTATATAAAGTTGGGGCCTAAAGTTAGGAAAACATGTAGTTAAGGCCTAAAGTTCTAACGGTTACTAAAGTAGACATGACATTAAGTAAAAATAGTCCAGAATTTTGTTATAAAAAACTAATTATGCCCACAAAGAAACTATTTGGAAATGTATATTGCAAAAAATGTTAACCCCTGTGTTTTTAGTACTATCAAGCAGTTGATCACATAGTAACATGGTAGTTCATTACATAGTAACAGGGTGATGGGTTGGCTACCACATGAACATGCCACTCATAATGATCCCATACTTATTTGCTCATAATTTCCCCTCTTACAGGTTTCTTCAAAAGGTTTGCACTGCCAATACTTAATTATCATATATTCTTATATGTTATTTTCGTTTTTTTTTTGGTTTTTAGCAGGAGCGTTGATAATTGAAGTCACAGCTATCGAGATCTTGAGGTATAAATTAATAAAATGTTTTGATTTGTTCATGTTATTTGATTGGTTGTCAAGAAAATATGTTGTTTTGATTATCACGTATTCTTATATGTTATTCGTACAGTGTAATACCCCGTATTTTTATGCTATATTAATTTGGGGATTTATTAAATTTAATGTGAATTAATTATTTAATATAAATTCGGAAATTAATTATGTTATAATTATTAACGTGATGAGAGTTAGTAATTATGGGAAATTTGTTGGATATTACTAATGAGCAAAGTAATATATAATATTGGTCATATTAAATGTCACGAGTGAATAAAATGACAATTTTGAAAATTTGAGTCGGGACGCGCCCGTGTCGCGCCGGGACTAAATATTGATGAATAAAAGTGAATATATTATAATTCGCTTGTATGGTCATTTTGAGTGCGCCAAAGTGTCCTAAAGGGTCGAGATAGTCAGAAAAGTGTACCCGGGAGTTTAGTTTGGGTCTCGGGGCGTTTTTAGGCTTAATTAGTACCCCGGGAGGGCATTTTGGACATTTTGCATATTTGGGTAATTAAACCCACGAAATTTCAAAGGATATATCAGATGTCTAAGGTTGCCTTCTAGGATTAAAAAAAACAAAGACAAGTGATGGACATAGGAGAGGGAAGGAGAGAGCTTTCAAAGCAATCCAAGGCCCAAAAATCCATCTGTTTGCACCGCCACCACCACCAACGCGTAGATCGCGCGATGGGGGATGCAACCACACCAAATTCGTCATGAAACCAGAACTCTGAAAAATCTCAGACAAGTGTTTATCTTTCTTATTTTCGTTAATGCATCACTCATGTTAGTCTAGGGATGATTAGGATGAGTTTATGGAAGAAAACCCAAATTTGAGATAGGAAATCCCATGTAGTAATGATTTGAATGTTATTCTGGAAACCCCTTCACATGTAGAGGATTAAACCATGAAATTATAATGTTTTAGAAGAAGAAAATTCTAGAAAAGATTGATTAGAACCATGTTAAAGAAATTTTAGGATTCTTGAGATTTTTATGAAGTTTTTGCCTATAAATCCATGATTAGTGACGGAAATTTACATGCTTTACGTAGAAGATACATAAAATGAGATTATCATGTTAGTAGTACAAATTTCTGGGCGATTGGGAATGAAAAGTTTGGATTTGGAGGAGGTTATGTGATATAACCCATAACTGATTAACTGCAGAATTCGCCATACCTATTTGATCGATCGATCGAGCCAAGAGCTTCGATCGATCGAAGGTTCGATCGATCAAGCCCCAGACCTCGATCGATCGACCCCTTCTGGCAGACTCATATTTCCCCTTTTGAAATTAGTTGAATTCAATTTAATGAGAAATAATTCTTGGACACCCTTATTAAAATGCTTTGGGAGATAAAGAAGACCAGTAGGACAAGTGAATAATTTTGGTACCTTTAATGTAAGACAAGAGTTGTATTTTTGGGATATTTACATATAAGGGATGATGAAATTATGTATTAAGGGGAGAGATGTGTAAGATGGTTACGTTGGAAATTAGATGAGTACCTACTGAATTCTACACTTGGGAGGATAAAGTCTGTGAGTGTTACGTAATAAGTTGAAATGATCCCTCAAATCAAAGTAAGAAATGAACGGTTATACGTGAGAACTAAATAATGAGATTGGAGGACAAATGTCATAATTATGTGATTTGAGATGTACCTAAATTGATATGATAATATTAGTATAGTTATATGACTGTGTTTATGCATATACTATCTATGTGTGAAAATCGTGCCCGCGCTACTTGCTATCCCTGAGGTTATCGCGCTGGGACAGTCTTATCTCGATGGGACCTTTATGGGAGATATTGACTTGTACCCTAGAAGATAGATATCCTTCGTACAGGCTATCGAATCGATAGTTCAGACGGTCCTAAGAGACGTGGGGGCATGTGCTATCCTCTTAGAGACTTGGAATCTATGCTTCACCTCAATATTGTTTGTGTATGTGTTAATACAGTTCGAGAGTGATTCCAAGCTTGTATTTCCCTTAGTATGAGGGATTGGATAGCAGAGTATGTGCGTACCATAATTTTTATGTGGGGTACTGTTAGAATATATATATATATTATACGACTATTTAATATATATATGAAATTCTGAAATTTGGAACTGCCTACTGTGCTATGGTAAGTAAGAAATGAATGTTGAATTTAAATTTGGGAATACTTGTGTTGAAAAAGTATAATATGACACTGGGAAGCTTTATTAATAAATAAAGTTTAAATGCGAGCTTTGTTACTAAATGAAATTTTCCTTTTAAAACAATTATATTGTTCAGTTTTAAATATTACGTGTAACCTAAGATAAGTTAAACCATTGGGAAGTTTAGTGCGATATAAGATAAGATAATTCGTTGGGAAGGCTAGTACGATAGGCGTGCACATTAGAAAAGAGGTGAGAATTTCTCAAGAGAGTGCCGCACTAATATGTTGTTTCATTGGCCTGTGAACATTTTAAATACTTGCTAAACGAATTTTAAATCATTTACACTATCGGGCTCTGATCGGTTTCTATTTCTCTTTCTCTCTTTTATATATATGTATATATTACAGGTGCCCAGCCACAGGGGCGTCTTACATAGGATCCTTTGGAAGAACCGCGTTGCAGCTTAGGTGGGAGTTGCAGGCCTCTTGCTTAGACAACTTCATTCATTTGACTCCACTCCTAGCATAATCATTTAGTGGGGCATGTGTCGCCCTTTCCATTATTCAGTTGTTTATTTGGACTTTGTGATTCAGTTATTTCTAGTATTTCCACTCTGGGATTTATTATTTTCTGGATGTTTACTTTAAGTTTTAATGTTGGGATTTAGTTGTTTAATGTTCAAATTATTTGGATTATATGTTCCAGGATTATTGTGGTGTGATTCTTTAATATTTAATTGTTGTAAATAATTAAATCTTTGTTTTTAAAATAAAATTTGGAAAGTAATGTTTAAAAATGGTTTTGACACTTAGCTTAATTAATTAGGGTGTTTAAATTGGAAAATTTATTTTTACGACAGTGATGCTAAGAATGAACCAACTGTTCACCTTGATTTTAATTTAATAAAGGAGTGATCGCCCGGTATTTAATTAGGCGGGGTGTCACATACAGTTGTATTTTTAGTATATTACAGGTGTTTTTTTACATCTATTTTTCTCTTACGTGTTTTTTTATCTTTTTATACAGGGTGTTTTGTGTCAGGGTGTTTTATGACTCACTCATTTCTGTGCAATGTGTTTCATATTGTTGATTCACTCATTGTTATACAAGATGTACCAAGTATCGAGACAACAATACATGTTCTCACAACTATACCACGAACTCGGGACAACTATAGATGTTCTCACAGATCTATCAGGACAGATCTATGGGGACAGATCTACATCTTCTCACAACGCCACCACAAATTCAAATCTAATTCTGAAGATATGCAAGGGATAGTGTTTCCCCAAATTCTGATTTAATTGTTATTTTCAGCTTTTAATTTGTATTCAGATTCATTCAAATTACTTTTGGCACTTTAGTTCTTATTTCCACTCTTAGTTTTTCAGGTGTTGTAATTACACTACTACTCTCATCTGGATGTCATAAATCTGATATGTATGGTGCCTCAGTTTAACATAGAAGTTGATCATGTTTGTTTTGTAAGTTTTTTTAATTACTCTCTTTTGAGAAAATATTTTATCGTTATATTCTCCTGCATTAATTGTAACATACATTTAATGCATAGAAGTTTATCATGTTGCAGCCGTGAAAAGCATGGTTTGAGGGAGATGAGGAAGATGAGAAGAGCGGGTGAGGTTTATGAATTGAAAGCAAGAGGATCAAGGTTTATATATTCCCTACTTGGATTGGTCTTCATTTATTTTTCATTTTTACATTTTGTATTCGTGATATGATGTTATCAAATTATTTTTGATCCATTTCACACTATCTATATTTAAGGTTTCATATAGATGATTTCGGAGTTGCTTGGGAACATTGAAATTCAGTGACTAAAGTATGTTTAATTAAACATATATGGGTTTCAAGATGACACACACACAGATCACACTCACACACAAATGTGTTTTTTGAATTAGGTTTTTAAGTTGGGTGCTTATTTTTAATTTTCTTAGTAATTCGTATTGATGTGTATCTCCCCCCACCCCACCCCACCCCACCCCACATCCTATATAGCTAACGTACAATCTTTTTGGGAACAAACTATTTTTTTCTTTTCATTTCAGGTTTTAATCCAAGACCAATCAAACATGGACTTAATTTTTATGCTATGGGACTTCTATGGGGCTACTATGAAACTTTTATTGGGCTGCTACGTGACTTTTATTGGGCTACTACGGGACTTCTATGGAGCTGCTACGGGGCTAATACAGGGCTTCTATAGTAATAGCTACTACAGGGATGCTATGGGGCTGTCACGGAGCTGCTATGGGGCTTCCATTGATATATATTTATTTTTTCAAGATGTTTGTTTTATTGAAGCTTTTGTTAGGCGAGTTTTTTTTTTTATATTATTGGATTTGTCGTTATCCCTTGAGAAGGGTAAATAGTCCAAAAAACAAAGGAGACTCTGTCCAATTTTTTAAAACTTTGACATTTTATTTTTGAGACACAATGAGAATTTATTTGACGAATATTGTATATTTCAATGAATTTAGATTATTTGAATGTTGTTGGACTATATGTTGTTTGTTAAGCAGGGTGAATAGTTTATAAACAAAGGAGATTATGGCCAATTGTTATAAATTACTCTTTTTTGTCGTTTTACAACTTCGTACTTCGAAAATTTTCACCGTTTTGTAATTATGTGCTTTCGAAATTTTCGCCGTACCTTCAGGCACGGGCATTCCGCTATATATATATATATATATATATATATATATATATATATAGAGAGAGAGAGAGAGAGAGAGAGAAGCAGGCTCCTGTGCACATAAAAGTTTGCACATCATTATTTAAAAATAGTAAAATAAATATTTTTGACATGGTTTTTTTTATATGGGTTCCTTGAAATGTTTAAATATCACATAAAAAAATCAACCCTCAAAACACATGTTTTGCTATTTTAAAAAAATTGGTCCAACTGTCACAGCTTTTAAGCACTTTAAAAACTACGAACATTTGACCAGTTTTTTTAAAATAGAAAATAAAGTTTTTTTGAGTGTATTTTTTGTATATGGTTTCCTTTAAATGTTTAAATATCACACAAAAAAATCAGGTAATTTTTTTTTTGTTGCTATTTTCAAAAAATGATGTGCAAAATTTAGTGTGCACAGGAGTCTCTCTCTCTCTCTCTCTCTCTCTCTCTCTATATATATATATATATATATATATATATATATATATATATATATATATATATACAAGTTGCGGTGTATGCATACTCTGCTATCAAGTACCAGTACATCACGTAACAAATGAAGGAGAAATGGTTTGGTATCACTCTCGAACCATAAATACAAATCACACAACTTGGAGGAGAATATAGTTCCAAGACTATGGGCTACGAATATATCTAAACACCCATATGATCGCCATCTTATTGTACTAACATGCACGCCTTTCCTAGATTCTATATTATGAGGTACAAGTCAAAAATCCCCCACAATGGCTCATAAGGATATGACTTTCTTGATGCGAAAACCTCCCGTGACAGCAAGCAGTGTAGATATTTCATACACAAAAAAATCATACAATATATGTACACACAACCCATATATTTGTATTGTCTGTATAGGTATACATCGAGCTATATTATACATCCCATACGTAGTACATAAATTTCTAGAATATTCCATGTATTTGTAAATTTCAATTATACTTCATATTGTGTTCCTAAATATCTCTCACCACTCGGAATGTGTCCATTATTCTCTAATATAATATCAGTAGGTGGTTCACTTATATCCTAATGGTTCGTTATTTTCCTTGAATTCCCATTACTCGAATTACTCTTCAATTTAGGCTTTCCTCTCAACTAAACCTAATTAAACTTAGCCCTTAAATCCCCCTCATAGGACTGAACCTAAAACAAAACCTTGACCTACTAATATTGTAATATAATAGTCATTATATTCAAAGATTAATTATGCAAGTGAATTATGAATGTTTACCACGAGTTCTAAACAAAAAGATAAACGAATGGCTGCCAACCGAACCGATCCGCCTATGGACTAAAGCAATCTGATATTCTGTTGTTCTCAGTTCTTCTACGCATTTACATTTTTTTCCAAATTTTTCCTTAATCAAAACTCCATGATTCTTCTCCAAACCTCTAACTAATCATCCTAAACATTATACTAAAATGTAAGGGTGATTTCTAACGTACAATAATCATTGAACCATCAATTAACATCAATAAATTTCAAAATTCCAAATTAATTTATTTAAAACCCTAGTTCATAATTTGTTTTTCAATGAATTAACATAGAAAACATATTTCTTCACATATGGATAATCCAAATTCTTCAATTTCGTTATACATACATTGTAAGGACAACATTTTCCAATTGAGTCCATGTATAGTGTTGGCTCAATTCCGGACAAAAACATTTATTCATTGGATAGTATGTAATTGTAATACTCTCAAGCCTATGAAGTGTTTGTTGAAGACGTAGCGACAAAGAGTATAAAGCTTCATCAATATGCCGGTTTGCGTGCCTCGTTTCTACGTTATCAACCATGGTTCCATGCTCCCAAGGTATGAATGCAATATTATATATATAGGAGCTTGGAACTTGTTAATTGGGTGTTAGGTTTTATAAAAACTGCGTTTTGTTTTAAGAAAGAATTAATTAAAACTTTAAATAAATGTTTATAAAGTTTTCTGGGCTAAAAATGAATTTTTCAAACTTTCGGGTGGTTCGTTAGATATGTCGTTCGAATGAGTTTTTTCGTTCGAACCAGATGTCGTTCGAACGAGTTTGCCAACGAGGTTCCAGTATAGGCCTAAGAAATGTCGTTCGATATGTCATTCGAACGAACCTTCTGTTCGAACGAGATATCCAACGAGATTCTAACGAGTTCAATCTGGAACGTCGTTAGAAGTCTCGTTCGAACGAGATGCCAGGCGGGAACATTTTTTGGCAGTTTTTTGGCAGTTTTGCACCCACTTCCCCACTTGTTTTTTAACCAACTTTTTCAGTCTTTAATATGTGCGGGAAGAACATTTTCCACCTTAACTTTTCCTAACTTTTCTTATCTCTTAGAGAGAGTTTGAGAGCAAATTGTTTTAAGGAAAATGTTCATGTTTTGAGTGTTATTTTTCAAGAGAAAATATTTTATCACTCTAGTTTTACACCCATATTGTTTATCCAAGTTCTTATATACATATCAAATTGCTTGGAGTTTGGCACCGGTTTATCTCTTCCGTTTCAAAGAGAAGTTTTGGTTTGCTTCTACATCCATCAAAGAAGAAGACGTTTTGTTGCGATTCTACCCACTTGGAGAAAGGCTTCATGTACGGGTGACGGTGACCATATAAAGTCGTATCGGTGGATTCCGAGACCGCGGTGGTGTTCCAAGGTTATCCGCTAGGAAGAGGTGTCTACAAGAAGAAGCGTCGAGGATTGAGAGGGATCGATTCGTGCATTGTAAGTCTATTTGTCTTGTAATTGTAATTCTGTATCTAGTGGATTTGTGGCTAGGGCCGTCCGAGGTTGTTTCACGTCTTGGGTTTTTCCTCGTACATCGTGGCGTAGTGTGATTGGTTTATTTTATCTTGCATAATTTATTTAGAACGCATGCGTAGGATAATTCTAGATAAAATTCGGTTTAAATTATCACACTCAATTTAATTTGGACTTAAATTAAATATTGGGTAAATGTTGTTTATTCAAGTCATTTGCTAAAATTTGGTTTCGCCTAACTTCGGAATATGGATAATTATGACTTAGGCAAATTCTAGGACTTGGATTAATTAATTGGTTTAAGTGAATATATTAATTGATTAATTTTACTTCACTAGGTGTAATTTTAATTTGTTTAAAGAAAATTAAAATTTGGCATTTGTTTATTTTGTGAACCATCTTACGCTTCCGTATCAGCTTGAATTTTTATAAAAGGAAATTACAATATTTTTAATTGTGTTTAAAATTAATAAAATCCGGGGTTCCAGGTTTTTCAAATTGGTATCAGAGCTTTGATTGAGAAAATCTCCGCACTTTCAAATTGGTATCAGAGACGGAGCGCTAAGTTATCGCGTTAAAGATCCGTTTTTTGGCTTTTTTGTATTTCCTTACCTTTTTAGGTGGTTCAATTTTTTTTATCACTCTCATATTTTTTTTCTCTCAATGGGACGTCTTAATGAAAATTTGTCCAATTTTAATGAAAATAATTTTTTTGATTTTCGCAAAGAATTAAATGGGCTTAACAAATGTAACGAAAATTTAAAGGAATTAAATTTGAGATTTGTAAAAAGAATTAAATTTCTTGAAGATGAAAATTCTTGTTTTAAAGCTCGCATTGAGTCTTTGCAAATCTCCTTATCTCAAAAAGATATTTTTCGTGAAAAGCTCATGGACATACATTCAAATTTTTATATTTTAGAAAAGTCCAAGAAAAAGAGTGAAAATCGTGAAAAGACTCTTAGGGACAAGTTTGCTCATATTGAGGGAGAGCGTGTTAACCTTCTAGGAATTATTGAAAATTTAAAGAAGGAGTCCCATAATTTTGAGGAGTCTAGTTTATTACTTGAGTCCGAAATTTTAAAAATGAAAAATAATTTTCAAGACTCTAGTAGTAGTTCTAATGGTTCTACCCCATCATTCTCAAATTCTTCCATTGCTAAAGCTAAAACCATTGTTTGTTTTAGAGGGTCAACTTTGTCCAAGGTCTTTAAAAAGGGTCACACCTTAGGTAACATTCCTCGTGTTTACACATGCTTGCATTGTGGTAGGAAAGGTCACCTTAGGTCATTTTGTTTTGATCTTAAAAGAAGTCCAAGGAAATCTTTATCTAGCATTTCATTATTTCCTAATCCCCATCATGTTAAATATAAATCTATATGGGTTAGGAAATCATTATTAAATGCGCTAGATACAAGATTTGTTGATTCTCATTTACTATCACATGAAACCTCCCTTGCTAAATTTAAAGGTTGAATGTGTTAGTGTTTTATGCATACTCTAGATTTTTGTGCTTCATATTATATATCATTGCTAGATGTATGCATGTTTAGTCATTTTCTAGTCATTGCCTCATTTCATATCATATGCTAGAAATTATTACTTGTTTATCTTTTTGTATTATATTTCTTTTGTTTGAATTAACTGAATAATATAAAAAGATTTTTGTTTATCAATTGTGTTTTATCTGTTTTATTTGAGATTAGTGAAAAATACAAATGATTTTTGTTTATTCTTTTGAGTATATATCTTTATTTTTGGTTTAAAATGTCAAAAACTCAAAAAGATCCTTTTGTGTGTATTTTTGGTTGACACACTTTATGTGGCATATATTTTTGTTTGAATCCCATCTCTTACGCTCCCACGTGGATAGAACTTTTGGTTTAGATTTTCAATCCTTAAAATGTTCTTTACCATGTTTTATATGGAGTAGTTGGATTTTGTGTTGTTTAAATGGATTCTATTTTTATATGCCTCTATTCACACATGCACGAGCTCTTTTGAAATCTTAATGTCACATGTTATATTTGAGCTTTTTGAGGTGTTATCCTACCAATCTAGTCATCTACATATCTATGACCTAGGAGGACTAGTGCATGTCACAATCCGTTGCACGTGAGCTTTGTGAGATAAAAAATTATATATCTAAATGTGCACAGGGAAGGGCTCCGAAAGGATGAATTAAATTCTTTGCGATAGTAAGCCATCGTTTATTGGATCTAAAAGAAATACGTGATCCAAAGGCCTAAAAACAAAATATTTGGCATTAAAAGGAAAACAATTGCCAAGTCCTATGTTTGTTTGATATATTCATTCAAAAACAAAAGAATATATATGCTTATTGAGGGAGAATTGGATGGTATATCAACGGTTTGCACAATGTCGGTTTATCCTAGTTGTCTTTAATGTCATGACTCTATTTGGTTTGTATAATCATCATCATGCTAGGCTTGTATGCATTGTATATGTTTGTTAATTGAGTTCAATCTTCATATTGTCACATGAGGTTATATTTAAATGTGATGAAGTTTGCAATCAAATGAGAACTCCGTGAATGTTTATTAAGTGTTTGGGTCTAAATTTAATTCTTGCTAGTTCACACCCCTACACTTCCGTTTCCATATGACACATTTTTGCCATACGAGTGTGCAAACTTATTGAATTTTTGTGTCATGTGTGTGTTTATATCTATATATATATGCAAGTGCTTCATTGGTATATTTCTAGTTTATATATATATGATATTTGTTTTGTCTTTGCCTATGCTTTTATTGCCCATATTCTTTCATGTCTTATCACTTTAAGCTTCAACATGCTATTTATTAGTTCTTTATCCTTTGCCTATTCCTGAATAAAAGGGGGAGAAATGGTATCTAATCCTATTATTATCGTATCTTAGTTTGGGGGAGATTTATCTTAGGGGGAGACGTCTTTCTAAGTAGGTCATGTGTTTGATAAAGGGGAGAATTAATTTAGGGGGGGTAATTAATTAAAATTTTGATATTCCCTATGCATTTGATGAGTTTGCTTAAGTGTGCAGGATTTCTTCTAAAGCGGCATTGTTTAATGGCAAAGCGTTTAATCATTTGGTTGAGTCAAGTTTGGGCGGGTTATGTTTTGAGTCTAGTGAGCTTGACGGCCCTTTAGGATTTTTGTTTGGTTTTTGTCCCGGAATAGCCAAAGGGGGAGATTTGTAAGGATACAAATTTCCAATTGAGTCCATGTATAGCGTTGGCTCAATTCCGGACAAAAACATTTATTCATAGGATAGTATGTAATTGTAATACTCTCAAGCCTATGAAGTGTTTGTTGAAGACGTAGCGGCAAAGAGTATAAAGCTTCATCAATATGTCGGTTTGCGTGCCTCGTTTCTACGTCATCAACCATGGTTCCATGCTCCCAAGGTACGAATGCAATATTATATATATAGGAGCTTGGAACTTGTTTATTGGGTATTAGGTTTTATAAAAACTGCGTTTTGTTTTAAGAAAGAATTAATTAAAACTTTAAATAAATGTTTATAAAGTTTTCTGGGCTAAAAATGAATTTTTCAAACTTTCTGGTGGTTCGTTAGATATCTCGTTCGAACGAGTTTTTTCGTTCGAACCAGATGTCGTTCGAACGAGTTTGCCAACGAGGTTCTAGTATAGGCCTAAGAAATGTCGTTCGATATGTCGTTCGAACGAACCTTCTGTTCAAACAAGATATACAACGAGATTCTAACGAGTTCAATCTGGAACGTCGTTAGAAGTCTCGTTCGAACGAGATTTCGTTCTAACGAAATGTTGTTCGAACGAGATGCCAGGCGGGAACAGTTTTTGGCAGTTTTTTGGCAGTTTTGCACCCACTTCCCCACTTGGTTTTTAACCAACTTTTTCAGTCTTTAATATGTGCGGGAAGAACATTTTCCACCTTAACTTTTCCTAACTTTTCTTATCTCTTAGAGAGAGTTTGAGAGAAAATTGTTTTAAGGAAAATGTTCATGTTTTGAGTGCTATTTTTCAAGAGAAAATATTTTATCACTCTAGTTTTACACCCATATTGTTTATCCAAGTTCTTATATACATATCAAATTGCTTGGAGTCTGGCACCGGTTTATCTCTTCCGTTTCAAAGAGAAGTTTTGGTTTGCTTCTACATCCATCAAAGAAGAAGACGTTTTGTTGCGATTCTACCCACTTGGAGAAAGGCTCCATGTACGGGTGGCGGTGACCATATAAAGTCCTATCGGTGAATTCCAAGACCACGGTGGTGTTCCAAGGTTATCCGCTAGGAAGAGGTGTCTACAAGAAGAAGCGTCGAGGCTTGAGAGGGATCGAGTCGTGCGTTGTAACTCTATCTGTCTTGTAATTGTAGTTCCGTATCTAGTGGATTTGTGGCTAGGGCCGTCCGAGGTTGTTTCCCGTCTTGGGTTTTTCCTCGTACATCGCGGCATAGTGTGATTGGTTTATTTTATCTCGCATAATTTATTTAGAACGCATGCGTAGGATAATTCAAGATAAAATTCGGTTTAAATTATCACACTCAATTTAATTTTGACTTAAATTAAATATTTGGTAAATGTTGTTTATTCAAGTCATTTGCTAAAATTTGGTTTCGCCTAACTTCGGAATATGGATAATTATGACTTAGGCAAATTCTAGGACTTGGATTAATTAATTGGTTTAAGTGAATATATAAATTGATTAATTTTACTTCACTTGGTGTAATTTTAATTTGTTTAAAGAAAATTAAAATTTGGCATTTGTTTATTTTGTGAACCATCTTACGCTTCCGCATCAGCTTGAATTTTTATAAAAGGAAATTACAATATTTTTAATTGTGTTTAAAATTAATAAAATCCGGGGTTCGAGGTTTTTCAAATTGGTATTAGAGCTTTGATTGAGAAAAGCTCCGCACTTTCATACATCAAGGAGTTTTTCCTAACATGATTTTTGTCTAAGAACATATTTTAATCCTAAAAATTAACTCAATATCTTCATAATCATGTGAATACTTCTTCTATACTAACATGGATATTATATATGCTAGAAATTTTCAAGTTTAAACACTTGACTTGATATGAAGGTCTAAATCTCCGAATAATTTTGGTATGGTTGGTCTCCTCCCCTTACAATCTGCGTGATGCTGGTGTTTATGGTGCAATTGGTGCAATAATGGTGGTTCTAACCCTTGGGACCTCCTATCTTCTTCTTCCTAATGCCTCTCTATAACTCTATAACTTCTAACCCTCAAAGGCTTCCCTTCTCAGATGATATAAACCTATTAATTTCGTAGGACCCTTTTCTCTAAATATAGAAATGACTAAAATACTCTCTCGGGATGCTGGTTTGGCTCAAAATTGACCCGGGACCCATATTAAACCCACGACTACTCTTTTCTTACTATTTCGACCCTTTCGGAAACTCGAGCGCCCATCGAAATAACCATTTGGATGACTTAAAAATAAATTACTTTTCATTTTCTTAAATTGAGTCCATGAAACGACTGACACACGCGTCCCGACTAAATTACTGTAGCTGACGTATTTTCCACTTGAAACAATTTCAATGCATTCATAATCATATATTACTTTAATCACTAAGTAATATTTAATATAATTCACATCAATAAATATTAACCCTTGTCTCACTAATTAAGACTTATTATCCCGGATTAATTATTCAAATATAATTTAATTAATCCATTTAATTAATCCTAAATTAGTTTACAATTAACCGAATTATAAAACCATTACAAATACGGGGTGTTCATACTCCCCCCTTGTAATAGAATTTCATCCCGAAATTTGGAACAAGAAAATACCTCGTACGAACAAATCTGGTTATCTCTCTTGCATCTCATCCTCGTGCTCCTAAGTAGACTCGTAGGAATTACGATTCCCCCACTGAACACGTACAAGTGACACTACTTTCAACCTTAATCTCCTCTATGTGTGGTCTAAGTTAATGACTGGTCTCTCCTCGCACGAAATATCATATTGTAAGTGAATCTCCTCCAACGCAATATGAGTGTGAACCAACTCATCCCGGAGATACCGCTTCAATGAAGAAATATGGAACACATCATGAATATGGTGTAAGTAATCTTGTAACCCAAGCCTATATGCCACCGGTTCAATCCTCTTGATGATAGGAAATGTCCCTATGTACCTCGGTGCCAACTTCCTTTTCTTCCTAAATCTCATTACTCCCTTTATAAGAGATACTCGTAAAAACTCCTAGTCTCCCACATTAAACTCTCAAAAGAACCTCTTAGAATCAGCGTAGATTTTTTGTATGTCCTGGACTACCCGTATGTGACTCCTAATCATCTAAATCCAGGATGAAGTGTTATGAATCAACTCTGTCCTGAGTAACTTATTATCCCCTACCTCTAGCCAACAAGAAGGAAAATGACAAGTCCTATCGTACAATGTCTCAAATGGATCCATGCCAATAATAAACTTATAGGAGTTATTATACACAAACTGCACCAATGGAAGGTACTGCTCCCAACCTCCCTTAAAATCAAGGACACACATACGTATCATATCCTCCATCATCTGATTCATCCACTTAGTTTGCCTATCCGTCTGCGGGTGATAGGCCGCAATCAATCGTAACTCTATGCCCAAGGACTCCTAGAAGCTCTCCCAAAAGGGAGACACAAAAATCTTGTCTATTTAGGACACAATGTCAAGGGCACCCCATGTAATCTCACCATCTCAGCAATGAATAACTGGGCACACTATACCGTGGTGTAGTCTGTTCGGCCTAACAGAAAGTGGTCTACCTTGGTCAATTGATCCACTATCACCCATACTGAATTGTGACCCCTATGATAAGAAGGCAACCCGGTAATAAAATCCACATAAATGCTCTCCCATTTCCACATAGTAATTACCAATGGTTATAGGAACCCCACTGGATTCTAGTGGTCCACCTTTACTAGCTGAGAGGTGGAACACCTCAAGAAAAACTCGGAAATATCTCTCTTCATGCCACTCCACCAATACTTCCACCTCATATCGTGGTACATCTTATAAACGTCGGGATGTACCATAAAAACAGAGATCCATGAGACTCTGTCATTACTGCGTGTCACAAATCCTCTCCCTCGGGAACAATTAGCCTCCCACTGAAGCGCAAGCCTCCCTCAGAACTCACTGAGTAAGACTCTACTCCCCCAACTAAAAGTTACTGAATCATTTCCTGACAAAATGGGTCCACTTCCTGGCCGTGTACCACCCTCGTTACCATCTTAGGTGTAACAATCATAACTAATATGATCGATCGGTCAACTGCATCCTGGTGTCCCAACTCCTATTTTTCCTTCCACACCCCGATCACCTCACCTACTAGCCTATGGCTTAACGCATCAGCTACTACGTTAGCCTTCCTCGTCTGATACTAAATCTCAAACTAATAGTCTTTCACAAATTCAAGCCACCTGTGCTGACGCATATTAAATTCCTTCTGAGTTAACAAGTACTGTAGTGACTTGTGATCTGTGAATAAGAGAAATTTCTCCCCGAATTGGTAGTGTCTCCAAATTCGAAGAGCACATATTACTGCTGCTAGCTCTAGGTAGTGGGTGGGGTAATTCATCTAGTGAGGCTTAGCTTGCGGGAAGCAAAAGCTATAGCCTAATCTTCCTATTAAAGTACTCCCCCAAGTCCCTGTGGGGACGCATCAGTGTAAACTAGGTACTCCACTCCTGGCCTAGGTAGAGAGAGAACTGGTATTGAAGTAAACTTTTCCTTTAGCTCATTGAAACCCAACTGATAAGCATCATCCAAAACATATGGTACACCTTTGCGAGTCAAATTATTTAATGTACTCGCAATATTTAAAAATCCTCGAATAAATCGTCAATAATATCTTGCTAATTCGAACAAACTACGTACAGATTCAACACGAATATTTTATTTATTCACCCTAAAACCTACGCATTTTAGCCCCCCTCGGGTACCTTAATTTTTATATTTATGCTCGTTAACCATAAAACCTCTGTTTTATATGTTAACATGCTATACGAGGTATAATTGAGCTTTTGTAGGTATTTCGGTTCTTAGTGTGAAGTTCAGTAGTGAAATTTTGTTGATTTTTTCAACTTCGTTGTTAACATGAAATTTCGTTGTTAACATGAAATTTAGTTGATTTTTTCATCATTAGGGTTTTAGTCCCCAACTCTTCGTAGAAGTTTAATCCCTGTGATTTCTCTTCATGTGGCTGCCGACGGTGCATGAATCCGAGTTGTATCGAAGGAGTTATGGCATTTTTAGGATGATTTTGACTTCAAAATCACACTCAAGGGCATTTTATTCAATTCAATTTTTTTGTCCTAATTCCTTCTTTAATGTTGTAACACTCTAAGTTATCTTTGTGTAGCCTCCAACCGTGCCAAATTCTGAGTTATAACGAAGAAATTACGACATTTTTCGTAAAATTGGACAAAGCTGAGAATGGAAGATGTGTAAAGGCAAATCGATTTAGACAAGTCCGAATCGATTCGATTTTCCACATAAGCTACTCCTTTTTCTTCCCCTATATTCGAATCGATTTGGTTTCTACTGAATCGATTCGATCCCCGTTTTCTAGATTTCTTATTTACTAGTTTGCCACTAGGGTTTATATATATAAACATTTCATCTCATTTTGATGAAATATATACTTCATTTTGTAATTAGATTCAAGGATTTTTTGGGAGGTCCTTCACCCTCCTCCCATTTCTCTTGGGTTTTTTCCCATTTTGTATTGTAATATTAGTATTCCTCTGTCTTCCTTATTGTATTTCATTTTTTTATGCTTTATTTCTATTATTGTCTTTACTTTAAATGCCTAGTTAATTGTTTATTATTGTTATTTATTTCTTTCATTAGTTTAATTAGTTGTTAATTATTTTATTTATGTCTAATACCAAGTTAAGTAGGGTTGGCATCATGCGTCGCCCATTAATGGGCGTCAAGCTCTGAATGTTAGTTTTTGAGAAATTTTTTGTTTAAATGAAACCTCGAGTATTAAAATGGGTTTATTATGTGTTTAACTTTCTTGGTCATGCAACCTTAGTGTTTATAGTGATAATTCGATTTTAAGACGCATGTGACCATTTTTTATTAAATATTTTATCTCGCATTTTTGGGTTAAAATCCTTTCATGTGTGATGTTTATAATTAACTAAAAATGCTCGGTTAAATGTTTTCGAATCGAAATTTTAATTATGCATGGTGAGCCCATGGCGGTGACGTGACCTTGACTCTCGTTTTATTAATTCGTGTTTAGCTTTAACTTCTTATTTTTTTCCCTTTTCTTTTAAACCAAAGCATCACCTTTTACACTTTTATTCTTGAAGTAATAAATCGATTAAAATCTCTACAACACTCCTTGTGGATTTCTTACGATACCCGACTTCTTCTATGCTTGTTTCGCAAGTGTAATTTTAGTTTATGTTTTTGTATTGAGGAGGTGAATCGAAAACAACGATAGTGCCCTTACATGAGCACACAGTTCGCGCCCGATCAAAATGGCGTTGTTGACGAGGAGTGTTTTATAGATAGTAGTTATTTTATTATTTCGTAGTATTTCTTTTATTAATATTTTTATTATTTATTTTACCCTTTCTTTTTTACTTGTTCTAGATTGTTTCGAGAAATTGAAATTTTGGTGCTTGTCGCTTTTATTGAATTTCTTATTTTGAAATGTCTCGCTATAAATTTTTAGATAACCTAATTGTTATGAGAATAGTTTTCCATGTTATACTCCCAAAACAATGAGATAATGCCTATAAATTCTTGAAGATGAGCACATTGAGCGTGAAATTCAAGAGTATGTAAGTAATCCCTCATCTCCTTGGGAGGATAATTTGGGAAGCGAGGAATCCGTTAGCTATGAGAAACCCGCATAAGAAGATGAAATATCTTCTTGTTAGTTTGACCATGAGTTAATGATTAAGTAAATTAATGACCAATCCAAGAGTTCCAAGGCTTGGTTTTTAGAAAATAATGCCATGCTCGATGAAATCATTTCTCTACAAAATCGGGTTGAGGTTGAAAATTGAATTTCGCCTATACCCCTTTTTGAGGAAGATTTGATTGACAAGGATGCAAATACTTTCGAATTTCAACCTCTTATTAATTTTCCCGATATATTGAGGTTAAAGGTCCTTCCTTTCCTTTATTCCCTACTATTCTCGAACCGTTAAATTTACCACAAGAATCAGTTGAAAGTATTGAGGACTTTGACACGATTCTTGAACGAGAATGTTATTTTGAGATGCTTCATCTTATGGTCTATTCACTTGCACTAGACCCACCCCCCTTCCAATTGAAAAACCTTGGGAAGGTGATTTTATTTTTTCCGAGATAAATGTGGTCGTATCCCTCGTATTATCCAAATCCTCCATCCTCCGCCCAAAATTTATAATTGGCGATGGTTCACCTTTTCCACAACCCATATACCTTCCATTTTTCAAACGGAATTCATATCTTCCAGGAGGCATGATTTCTTTGAAGTGTCCACCATTGATCTTTCAAAGTCAAAATATATTTTGGGTGGATCCTCAATTATTTATTCTTCTAGTGTATAGTTAGTTAGAAGTCGAAATTATAGGTTGTAAAGAGTTATCTTTTTAATTTTTCTTTCTTTCTTTATTCTTTCTTTTTATTTTAGTCTAGTGTAATTGGTTAAAAATTTTGTTATAACTTTTTTTATGCTCGGTACTAACTTGTTTTGTAGATTCTTTGGACTCATACACAATGGGGATCGCTCAAATTTTCGATAAGATCATTCTTTTCCCATCTTTGTGTTGTGTTCTTGATTTTCATTGAAGACAATGCAAAATTTAAGTTAGGGGGTGTAGGATATTCTATCCATTTCATGTTTAGTCCATGGATTTTATCACATGTTGGTTACAAAGCATGCTTTTTATTAAAAAATTAAAATTTTCAAAAATATTTTCTTTCTTTTATTTTTCCTTTGTTGGGCATTTTGCCTTATTTTCGATGAGAAATTTTAATAAATGCCTGATATTACGAATAACTTCATGAATTAAACTTTATCCCATGAGCACATGCGCTTCCCTTGATAAATTGATTTGGTTTAAGTTTTTTATAACTCGGTAATCTTTTGTTGCATTGTATATACTTACACCGTGTGAGCTTTGGGATTTCCTTCATTTGTGAGTGTTATACACTATTCTTTCCTCTTTGAAAATGTTGAATTCATCGGTAATCTCTCTATTATTTCATTCATCGTTCATTATTTGAGTTTATATCTTGAAATGTGTTACTTGACCATAATTTTCAAAATTATTTTTACTCAAGAAATCCATAAAATTTATGAAATTATCATAGGCAATATTTGTTATATCACCCATATTAGCCTTAACCACGCCTTATATCTTTCCCTAGTCAGCCCCTTTGAGCTTAAATATAGCATTTCATTTCATCACCTAAAATCCCATAACCAACTTCATATTGGAGTTATAAACCATTCATATTACCGAATGTTACTCGGGATTCAATGATGTTATTGTCTTCTGATTACAATTAAGCATGAAAAGAGTGATAAAAGTGAAGAAAAGAAAGAAGTAAAAAAGATAAAAAGAAAAAATGAAAAAGAAAAAGAAAACAAATGAAACAGTTAGAAAAAGAAGAAAAGAGAAAGTTGTAAATGTTGTATAGTGTGTTCAATAATCCTTGTCCCTCTCCTATTGTCATATTTAATGCTTGTTTGGGAACTTGTTTTCTAATTTTGGAATTTCCCGCAATCTACCATTATCCCAAGTTTTATCCCCGAAGACATTGAATCCGTATATATTTCTTTCAGTTCTTACCTTAACCCCAAACCTACATTACAACTCTATACAACTCCTATGTGATTTTCAGTTATTTTAATTCAAAAGTTAAAATAATTTGATAATCTGTGAAAATGAATTTTTCCTCCTTTAATGAGCGGTATCTTTCATTGATATTATAGTTTTTTATTTTCTATATAGTGCTTTTCGTTTATGACATGTGTGCAGTCTAATTTCCATTTACATTTACTCTTTATGCCCGCATGTCCCATGTGTTACCTCCATGTTCATAGTGAATTCATTTGTTGTGTGTAATGCTCGATGAGATTAGATTATATGCATGCTTTAAAACTTATCCAGTTTATTTAAGTTTTTCCCAAATCATACTATGCATGTGCTCGCTCCCCTCCCACTTTTAAGCTTTGAATTCTATGAAGTTCGTTCTATAATTTTAATAATTACGGACTTTTTTTTAATTCGTTTGATATGCTAACAACATGTTTGAAATATTTTTCGTATTGTTGAGTTTGTCACATATTGATTAGGAATACATTATGAGGAAACTTTGATGTTTGTGGGTTTCATCCCAGAAAACCCTCACGAGACGACACTCGTCCACTAGGGTAACTTAGGGGTTTAGCACCTTATTGCATATGCTAAATGAAATCGTTTAGCCACAAAAGTGGCATTTATCCCCTTTGTACATATCTCCTTTTGTGTGGTTTACTTTTTGTTCTTCTTGCTTTGTACTTCATTACTAGGGACTAGCAATGTGTAAGTTCGGGGTGTGATTCGGCACGAATATTGTATTTATTCACCCTTAAACTTATGAATTTTAGCCCCTTTGGGTCCTTAATTCCTATATTTATGCGCGTAAACTATAAAATATTTGTCTTATATGCTAGCATGTTATATGAGGTATAATTTCACTTTTATAAGCATTTCAGTGCTTAGTGTGAAGTTCGGTAGTATTTCGGTGAAACTTCATCAACTTTTTCAGCTTCGGGGGCATTTTAGTAATCTTAGCATTCGGGTTTTAATCCTGAAATCTTCATGGAAGTTGAATCCCTTTGATTTCTATTCACGTTTCCCCCGACAGTGCATGAATCCGAGTTGTATCGAAGGAGTTATGGGATTTTTAGGATGATTTTGACTTCAAAATCACACTCAAGGGCACATTCATGGGCAGTTTAGTCATTTCACAATTTGTTTTCTTGGCCTAATGTCTTCTTGGATGTTGTATCCTTCTGAGTTATCTTTGCGTAGCCTTTGGCTGTGCCTAATTAGGAGTTATAATGAAGAAGTTATGATATTTTACGTAACGTTACCCAAACTTGAGAATGGCAGACCTATAGAGGCAAATCGATTCGGACATGTTCGAATAGAATCAATTTTCCATAGAAGCTACTTTTTTTCTTCCCCTGTTTTTGAATTGATTCGGTTTCTACCGAATCGATTCGGTCCCCTATTTTTCCCGCTTTCTTATTTATTAGTTTTCCACTAGGGTTTATATATATAAACATTTCGTCTCATTTTGATGAGAGATATACTTTATTTTGTAATTAGATTCTAGTATTTGTTGGGATCTCCTTTCACCATCGTCCCATTTCTCTTAGATTTTTGCCCATTTTGTATTGTAAGATTACTATTCCATTGTATTCCTTATTATATTTCCTTTGTTTATGCTTTATTTCCATTATTGCCTTTACTTTAAATGCCTAGTTAATTGTTTATTGTTGTTATTTATTGCTTTCATTAGTTTATTTAGGTGTTATGGTTGGGGTCATGTGTCGGCAATTAATGGGCGTCGAGCTCCAAAAGTTAGTTTTTGGGGAAAATCATGTTTAATCGAAACCTCGCGTATTAAAATAGGTTTATTATTCGTTTAACTTTCTTTGTCACGCAACATTAGTATATATAACAATAATCCGATTTTAAGATGCGTGTGACCATTTTTGAGTAAATATTTTATCTCCAATTTTTGGATTAAAATCCATTCATGTGTGATTTTTGTAATTAACTAAAAATGCTCGGTTATATGTTTTTCAACCGAAATTCTAATTCTGCATGTTTAGCCCATGGCAGGGATGTGACCTTGACTCTCGTTTTATTAATTCCTATTTAGCTTTAACTTATTATTTTTTTCCCTTTTCTTTAAAAAAAAGGATCAACTTTTAGACTTTTATTCTTGAAGAAATAAATCGATTAAAATCTATATGATACTCCCTGTGGATTTCTTACGATACCCAACTTTCTGCTATACGTGTTTCACATGTGCATTTGTAGTTTAGGTTTTTGTATTCAGGCGGCGAACTGAAAACAATGACAGTGCCCTTACACTAGCACATGGTTTGCGCCCGATCATGTACCTCCATCGGTGTTATGGGTTGTCCACATTCCCTCATCGTTGACACTTTACTCTGGTCCACTGATATACCCCTGTCCCAAAAAATATGCCCCCAAAACTTCACCTCACGTAACCAGAACCCATATTTTCTAAATTGTGCATACAACTGATGCTCACGCAGTGTGTGTAATAGCTGGCGTAAATGCTAGGCATGCTCCTCCTAGGTCCGAGAATAAATCATAATGTCATCAATAAAGATAATAACAAACTGATGTAAGAACTCTTTGAACACCCTATTCATCAAGTCGATAAATACCACTGGTGCATTATTTTGTAGGAGCCATATCTGGTCAAGAAGGCAGTTTTTGACACATCCTTCTCCCTAATACGCAACTGATGATACCCGAATCTCAAGTCTATCTTCTAGAAGTAGGAGCTCTTCTCAACTAATCAAATAAGTCATCGACTAGGGGCAATGAATACTTATTTTGTATCATGACTGTATTCAACTCCCAGTAGTCAATACACAATCGCAACAACACATCTCTCTTATTTACAAACATCACGGGAGCACCCCAAGGAAAGGTACTCCTACGGATAAAACACTATCCTAACAGATGCTCGATTTGATCCCGTAACTCCCTCATCTCTTTCGAGTCCATACGATAAGGTGCACATGCTATCGACCGAGTTCCCAGTGTCAAATCTATCACAAACTCTATCTCCCTACTAGGCGGTAGTCCCGATATCTACTGAAACACATCAGCGAACACAATACTCCTACTATAGTATAAATGGGTCTCAAGTCTATCACAAACAATCCTACCTCAAGATTTCCCGATGTCAAGCCTATCACAAACGATTTTAATTGAATCTAGGAGAATCATCACCCCCTTACAGGTATCCTCCTAAATATAGTATAAATGGGTGGACGATACTCCCTCAAAACGAGGCATCGCCACCAAAAACATCTCCTGCCGAGGTATAGTGAACATAATACTCCTACTATTACAGTCAATCATAACCCTATAAGTGACTAGCCAATCCATCCCTATAATTAGGGCTGCAAATCGGGCTGGGTGAGGCGGGCTTGGGGTTGCTCAGGCTCGGCCCGAACTCAGTTGCCCATGCTCAAGCCCGAGCTCGGCCCGAATTATGTTTTCCCACCTAGGCCCGAACTCGGCTCACAAGTATTACGGGCTTCGGGCCCGATTTCGGGCAGGCCCGATTTCAATTTTTTTTGTTAAAAAAGTTTGAATTAATTTTTTTTCCTTGTATTTCCATCATGGACAAAATTACACATTAAAATATAATTGATATTTCATGAAATAAAATATATAATTATGAAATGTATTAAATTAAAACAAGGGAAATAAGAGTGAAAATCTACAAATGCCTATTAAATTTCATACATTTAGCAAAATTTGATCACTACCAAAGGCCTATTATGACTTGAGCAATTATTAAATCAAATACCCGTAATGAGATGAGATTAACAATAAAATCACAAAATTAAAAATCACATGTAATCTAATGTATTGTAACAAATATTTTTTTTTTAAAAAGTACTAAATGAAATAAAAGAACGAAACCTAATTAAACAATGTTAACAAAAATATGTTATATTATATAAATTATTTATTTATTTATTTATAAATATGAAGTTCGGGCTTCGGGCCTAATTCGGGCTTGGCAAAGTTCGGCTCAAGCTCGGCCCGAAATTAATTCGGGCTTGAAATTTTGGCTCAGGCTCGGCTCGGCTCAAACTCAAATAAAGCTCGGCCCGAAAATAGCGGGCCGAACGGGCGGGCTTCGGAGCTCGGGCGCTCATTTTACAGGCCTACCTATAATGGCATCGTATTGGGTCATGTCTAACACAAGCATGTCGGTGGCCAAAAGAAATCTCCCAATCTTTATACCTATACCCCGATAGATAAATAAAATCAATGTCCCATTACCCAATGACGAGTCTATATATGAAATAATATTGTCTGCGGCATCTAACCACCCTACGGACCGTGCAAACTTATTAGATATGAATGAATGTGAATCCCCCGTGTCAAATAAAATGCGTCCAGATATTCCATGTATAAGAAAGTTACCCTCTACGACGGGTGGTTCCAGTGGGACTGTGGCCTGTTGGATGTTATTCACATGCCCACACTACAACTTCCCCTACTGAGGTGGGGCTACTAGAACAATTGGAATTACAGGTAATGTTGGCATCTGTATTGGTGCAAGGAGGGCAGCTAGGAAGATAGAACTCTGAGGCTCCTTACGAGCACCTTGTTGCTGCAGTGGGGCCCTGCCTCTCTCAGGGAAATCCTGAAGTTTGTGGCCAATCTTTCCACAAGTAAAGAACTTACCAACAAAGTTTCCTCCCTTCTAACGCTACTGTCCTCGTCCCTGCTGGTCGTTACCACCCCTCAATTGGCCCTACTATACCAGTTGTTGTCCCTATTGGCCCTATCAAAAACCTCCTTGTCCCAACGTGTAATAACTGGATATGAATCGCTTAATAGGGTCTCTTTGGTGGGAATTCTGCTCACTCTGTCTAAGTTGACTCTGGGCAGATGGTGCCCCGTTGGCACTTCCACCACTAGTCCTGCCGTGGTGTCTGGGTTTTCCTCCCCCGTTGCTCCCCTTAACATGGAAGTGGTGATCTTAATAGTGTAACAAGGATGAATTTAACACCTCTGTGTATGTCCTCAAAGAAAGATTATGTAATACCCCGTATATTTATTGATTTTTTTAATTATGGGATTAATTAAATTAAATGAGAATTAATTGGAAATTAATCTGGATATAAATACAAGTGAGATGTGAGTTGGTATTTGATTATGATGCGTACATATGGTAATATATGAATATTTAAAATATTAAAATTTCCGCGAGACTAAAATACAATAATTTGGGAAATTTAGTTGGGACGCGCGTGTCAGTCACGTCGGTATGAAATTATTTGAATTAAAAAGTTAATTTTATTTCTATCAACCGAATGGTCATTTTGAGTGCGCCAACATGTCCGAAAGGGTCGAAATAGTCAGAAAACATTAGTCGGGGGTTTAGTTTGGGTCCCGGGGCATTTTTGGGCCATATCGGCAACTTAAAAAGGGTATTTTGGTAATTTTAAAAATTAGGGAATTATAACCCACGAAAATTGGAGTTTATATTTATAATTTTAAAGGGTCCACTAAGGCCATTACCATCAAAAGTTTAGAGAGTGGGCTACGGGAGTTTTGAGAGAAGTTGGAGAGAAGTTACAAGAACTAAAACCAAGCCATCTTCAACCTTGGGAGAAAATTTGTAGAGAAAGGAGAGAATCAACCTTCATTCACCAACATCAATTCTGAAGATCAATCTAAGGCAAGTGATTTGATATTTTTAGTGCATTGAATATGTCTTCCATGTTTAGTGTAGGAATTATCTTATATTGAAATTTTTGAAGAAAACCCATGAAATTGTTGGAGAAACTTTGAATTTGGGTTAGGATTTGCATGTAGAATGATGATTGAATAATCTAATATTCGAAGAGTTATATATGATGATTTAATAAACAAATTTATTATGAGTAATTGGGCATAAGAAAATTATGAGTTCATTTTCTTAGGGTTTGGGAAAATATTTGGAGATTTATATAAATTCCTTGATGATTTGTAAGATTTGATTCCCAAAATAGGTTAAGATATGATCTAGGATGATTAGTAATGGTTTAAAAACGTTGTAACATAAATTGGATGGTCTTAGGGTGGATTTAGAAGAGAGAAGAATTGAGAAAAATGGACTTGGGAATTTCTGGGCTGAATCTGCCATCTTATTAGAAGACCTGCCCAGGTCGTTTGAACGACCTCGTTCGAACGAACTTCTAACGATATGACAGTATAACTTCTAACGAGTTGGTAGTTCGTTCTAAGCCTTTCGTTCGAACGAAACTCATTCGAACAACCTCATTCGAACGAGTTTTCTAACGAGTTGACAGAATGGCATTTTGGGCCTGAATTTATATCTAGTATCCCGTAGACTTGTTTAAATGGTGAGATAAACTTCCCTTATTAACTAGTGGGTATAGTTGGGAGATTGGGGTACATTGAAGAGTAAAACTTAGAATCTTGTAGTAAACCGGGTGACAATTGTGGATTGGGAAACGAGTAACTATTTACGACGTGAGAAGAGCTGATAACATAAATACATATAAACCGGGGACTTGTGATTTGTATAACACTAAATGTTAATGTAAGAACTAGAAGTATACTCTAATAAAATATTGAAATATATAAGATGTGTGAATGCTTAGTATATGTAGTTATCTGTGTATAACATACCCGCCGTACTTGCTATCATGGGAGGTTGGCGTTCGTTTAGGGCCATCTAATCTTTGTGTGCCTATGGGGGATCTAGATTGGTACCTCGAGGACATAGGTCAGAGAAGGGAATATTGAGAAGTTAATAAGTTTGTTGATCCTGGGAGCGTAGGTATGTGCGTGACCCATGTGATGTGAACTATGTTCGCCTCCATTGTTTGTGGTTGTTGTTTAATGAAACGATTCCTGAGAGATTCGGAATACGTGGTCCTTATGTATGTTATGTACCGGGATTGGATAGCAGAGTATGTGTGCACCGCAACTTAGTCTCGGGGTGCCAGTATTGTATATTTATGATGAGAATAATATATTGTAATTAGTAGTACTAACATGGGAAACTGTGTAGCAAGTTATAACACTCTGTTAAATAAAAGATGTTGAGAAATGAATTGGATATCGTATAGTAATGTTAGATTTTGGTACCGGACTAGTTTATATATGGGAACAACTAGAATGGGTGCGGGTACGATAGAAGTGCACAATTAGTTGAGAGGTGAGGAAATCATGTGAGTGCATACACTATCATGTACTTTATATTCACTGTTTAATGATATTAAACATTTGCAAATTTTTAAATTATTTTCACAATCGGGCTCTGACCCATTTGCTTTCAAATATATTTTTGTAAAAACCTTTTAGGTGCCCAGCCACAAGGAAACCATGCATAGGAGTTTTATTCAAGTGACATGCTGTAGCTGCTGTGGAAGTTACAGGACCTTGACAGTAGACGCCTCCATTTCTGATCTTGACTCCATTATAAGTTTTTATCATTTGTTGGGCTTGTCGCCCATTCCTTTTATAGACATCTTACTTATTCAGTTATTTTAGACTTTGGGTTGTAATTAACTTTAGTGATGCAAACCTTGTATTTTTTTATTTCGGTATTCGGATTGTTGTGAGGAGTTTTTCCTCCAGACTCATTATTATTGGATGGTTATTTTATTGTGACTACGTTGTGTTGGTTATGTTAACTTTTCATAATTTAATTATTGCATGTTAACCGGATTTAATTAAAATGGACAACTCACTTTTTAAATAATAGGTGACTAGTAATTGTTAAAACGTTTGCGACAGTAATGCTATGAACTGAGCCAACTTGGAATTTTATATTAATTTAATAAAGGAGTAGCTACCTGGTATTTAATTAGTCGGGGTGTCACAGATTACCAAACAGATGATATTGGATCCTCCAAGTTAAGCCATCCATAAACAACTGGATCTTCCTCTCTTCAGTAGGTACCTCCGTTGGAACGAGATTTGTCAACCTCATAAATTCCTCCTCGTACTTGGCAACTGTCTTCTCCTCCTGGGTGAGATCTAAATGTTCTACCTCATCTCAGTCTGGACGACGGGTGGAAAGTATTTGCTGTCAAACTACACCCATAACTCCTATATCGCCACGTTATCTCTCTCATATGCGGTGGTAGTGGACTCCCACCACTACAATTCCACCCCAACCAGCTTAAAAGTAGATAGGATCTTCCTCTGAACATTAGTACACTTGTACATCCTCAAATGCCTCTGGAAGTCCTTTTTCCACTAACTCGCAACCACTACGCCTGAACTCCCATGAAACTCGGGGGGGAGGGGGGGGGGGTGCCTTTTGGAAGGCATCTCTGACTCGCTCCCAAGTAGAAGGGAATGCCTGCGTCTGAAATGGGGACAGAACCGATGTTTAAGGTGGACCCTGTTGTGCCACTATAGCCAATACCAATTAACTTCCTATGCAACTATGGGAGCGACCTTTGCGGAATTTATAGAACTTTGAGGTGGAGTTGGTTGAGGCTCTAACAGCGCCTCTAGAGTGGCCGGGTGGCACGTCAAGGAGGCATCTAAAAGGAGAAAGAATTTTCCATCAGTCCAAATTTCCATAACTCAAAATAGCTAAAACCGTAATTTTGTAATCAAGAATACAATAATACTGATAATAGGGATCTATATCAAAGAAGACTACGCTGAATCGTAATAAGCCACACAGATACTGAAAACACTAGAACCTGGTGCTCTAATACCATCTGTGACACCCCGCTTAATTAAATACCGGGTGATCAGGCCTTTATTAAATTAAAACAGAATATCCAGTTGGTGCATTCTTAGCATCATTATTGAAAACTTCTTCTATATTTACTAACCACCTAGTATTTGAAAACATGGTGTCAAATTTTATCTTTTTAATTAACATGCAACGCTTTAAGACAATTAAACGAATTAAATATCACATTCACCATACTATATTAATCAACACCACAAATAGAGAAATACTGAATCAAATAAGATATGACAGGAGTAAACCCCCCAGTTTGAAACTCTAATACAATAATCCAAATAACAATTAAATCCACAACTGATTAATAAAAGAAAAATAATTTCTCTGAAAACAAATACTAATAGAAGATGTACGACATGCCCGACTAAGATAAAATTAAGGATGCATCGAATCTGAAAGGAATGGAGGCGTCTACTAAGTTAGTTCTATAATCGACCACAACAACTGTTGGAACGGAAATTAATTTGAACTCTTAAGGTTGGCATCCCGGTAGCTAGACACCTAAAATGAGTTTCCCAAAGAAATAGATTTGGGGAAAAACGGGTCAGAGCCCGAGTAAAATAGTTTAAAGAAAATGTTTAACAAGTATTTAAAATGCTTAGAAGCGGATACTATATAAATGTTAGCTTTACGAACTCTTACTTGATATTATCCCCTCTCAACTAATGTGCTCGTCCAACGTACATCTAAACCATTCTAAATACCACTATTAAGCTTCTAAACTAATAACTCATGAGGCCCACCCGTATTTCCCATACAATAACTATTGAAATTTTATGTCTACTTGGCAATTATGAATTTCTCATTTTTAAATCAAGTTCCCATATTTATAAATGAATTAGATATCACAATCTTACTCATCTACTAAACACACGTAGTAGAATTTAATCACAAGTATATATATATATATATATATATATATATATATATATATATATATACTTGTGACTAAATTCTACACACACACACTAACACAGCACCCCTAGGCTGAGCTGTGGTGCATGCATACTCTGTTATCAATTCCTAGTACATCACGTACCAAATGAATGACGAATGGTTTGGTATCTCTCTCGAATAATAAATACAAATCACACATCTTAGAGGCGAATATAGTTCCATACCTATGGGCTATGCACATACCTATGCACCCATATGGCCACCAACTTATCGTCGTAATAGATAAGCCTTTCCTAGGTTCTATATTCTGAGGTACAAGACAAAAATCCCCCCAATGGCTCATCAGGATATGGCTTCCCTGACGCGGAAACCTCCCGTGATAACAAGCAGCGTAGGTATGTCATACACATAAAAATCATACAATAGGTATAAATACAACCCGTATTTTTGTATTATCTGTATAGGTATACTTCGACCTATATTATATATCCCATATGTAGTATATAAATTTTTTGAATATTCCACGTTTTAGTAAATTTTGATTATACTTCTTATCGTACATTCCCGGGTATCTCTCACCACTCGGAGTGTGTCCATTATTCTCTAATATAATGTCAGTAGATGGTTCCCTCATATCCTACTATCTAAGTTATCATTTTCCTCGAATTCTCGTTACTCGAATTACTTTTTAATTTAGGCTTTTTTCTCAATTAAACTAAATTAAACATAGCCCTTAAATCCCCTTCATAGGACCATACCTAAAACCCAAACTTGACCTAGTGTTATTTTAATATAATACTCATTGTATTCAAAGATTAATTCAACAAGTGAATTACAAACATTTCCCACAAGTTCTAAGAAAAAAGAGAAATGAATGGGAGTCGATCAAACCGGTATGCCTCTAGACCGAACCGGTCCGACGTTCCGCAGTTCTCAGTTCTTCTACGTAGTTACATTTTGTCCATGTTTTTCCTTAATAAAAACAACATGATTCTTTGCCAAACCTCCAACAAATCATCCTAAACATTATACTAACATGTAAGGGTGATTTCAAACGTACAAGAATCATTGAACCATTAATTAACATCAATAAATTCCAAAATTCCCAATTTATTTCTTTAAAACCCTAGTTCATCATTTTTTTGGTCAAGAACTCACGTAGAACCCAGATTTCTTCACATGTGGATCATCCTAATTCTTCACTTTCATTCTACATACAACAGGGAGTTTTTTCTAACATGATTTTTATCCAAGAACATATTTTAATCCTAAAAAATTTACTCAATATCTTCATAATCATGTCAATAATTTTCATATACTAATATGGATATTATCTATGATAAAAATTTGCAAGTTTAAGCACTTGCCTTGATATGAAGGTCTGAATCTCTGAATAATTCTAGTACGGCTTGTCTCCACCCCTTCAGATCTATGTGATGGTTATGTTCGTGTTGCAGTTAGTGCAATAATGGTGGTTCTAGCCCTTGGGACCTCCGCTCTTCTTCTTCCTATGGCCTCTCTGAAACTCTATAACTTCTAAACCTCAAAGCCTCTCACATGATATAAACCTATTAATTTCATAGGTCTCTTTTCTCCAAAAATGCAAATGGCCTAAATACCATTCTAGAATGCCGGTTTGGCTCAAAATTAACTCGGGACCCATATTAAACTCTTGAGTACACATTTATGATTATTTTGACCCTTTCGGACACTCTAGAGCACTCGAAATGACAATTTGAATGACTTCAAAATAAATTACTTTTTATTTCCTTAAATTGAGTCCTGACTCAACTGACTCGCGCGTCCCGACTACATTACTATAACTAACATATTTTCCCGTTGCGACAATTTCAATACATGCATAATCATATATTAATTTACTCACTAAGTAATATTTAATATAATTCACAGAAATGAATATTAACCCCTGTCTCGCTAATTAAGATTTATTATCCCAGATTAATTATTCCAATATAATTTAATTAATCCCAATTTAGTTTACAACTAACCCAATTATAAAAATCATTAATAATACGGGTGTTACAATATATTCCTTTATTGTTTCTTTTCCATGTTCATTAATTCAAGTTATTGAATACTTATTTAGAAAGAATGTTGATGTTAATGGTCTATCCACACAAACACTGCATACAAAGTAGTAAAATCACACATTGGATGCAATCCGATTTTTGGTTTCTATTTCGTTATTCTATAATAGTGAAGATGTTTGACTTATTTTAATTTTATATTTTTAATTAGTTGTTGACACCATATATTATTAATTGTAAAAGTGCTACATATACTGTAATTTATTAATCCGATTAATATTATTTGTTGAAAGTACAATCCACATAAAAATTACTTCACGTGTTATTGATTTTTGGATATTAAAAATTTACTCCTTAATTTTTTTAGTGTCAATACTTGTTGTTTTATCAATTTTTAAATAACATTTTGTGCTTATATAGTAGATAATTTTGTTGATATTTCTATAATGAACCAGAAACCTATTCTCCTTCTCCGAATTTATTAACTTTTTACTGAAGTATTCAACGTCTAAATTCTACGGGGTCAAAATAATTCGTAGAACTCGTTCCTCTTCTCCATTATTTGTTCCCAAAATTCTCTTATGTACTTTTTGTTGATAGTTATTTCTCTCTAATTCTCTCTGTAATCTAACAAGTATTAGGATGACAGAAAAGAGAAAGCTTCTCATCGGAACATAGCCATGGACCAACTAAACCACTAATATTACTTTATCACATGACCCAACAACTAATCTTTGTCCTAAAAATCCAAATTAGAAGATAATGGTAATAGATCTAAAAAAATTGTCAAGAGAGATAGGAGACCATTGGTATTCTCAAGCTATCAAACTTTCTTTATCAATGTAGATTATTTGTTAAAAAACTTCAATAGTGTTCCTTAAACTTTCTTTAATATCCTTTATTGATGTATATGATGTATAATAGTAATGTTTGGATTGCTATTTTTTTGTTCTTTGTCTCTTTATTGTATTTGCCTTTAGTTAACAATTAATCTAACCTCCTCTATATAGTTTATACATTTTCCATATTGTAATAAAATGATTTTTTAAAATTAAATATAGGATGAATATAAAACAAAATATTTTAGAGTAAGTGGGTTATTTATAAAAGATTAATCAATAATGTTTTCCATGCCTTTTTTAAGTACCTTCATTAATGTATATGTATAACATTATTTCTCGGATTGTTTAAATTGTTGTTGTTTATATGTTTATATTATTTTCTTTAAGTTAACTATTAATCTAACCTTCTCCATATTGTAATAGAATAATTTTTTCATCAAAATCTAGAATGAAACGAGAAAAAAAACTTTAGAGTAAGTGGTTTTCACCAAGAAAATCAAAAGTTTTATTATTATTGTGGGAACCCATTTATTCTCAGCCCATGAGAGTAGCCGACCAAGCCCAACAGATCTAAAAGGCTGCTCGACTCAAATCATGGAGTTAAGATACGTGTATATATTATCTAAACCTCTTCAGGACTAAGTCAATCCCAAATAATCTCGTGAATATATTCAAGGGATTCATGGTTCATCCCATCATGGACATCGTGGAGTTACTTTGATAACTAAAATTCTACATCTATAAATTTTAACCCCTTGCCCCGGGCATAGGAGCATGTAACCAAGCATATTGAGAGATACTTAATAAAACAGTAGACCTCTCCGTGGACGTAGGAAAGTTTCCGAACCACGTACATAGTTGTGTTGTGTGTGCAATTGTATACTTTCTTGGTTAATTGTGATTGTTCTTCATAAAATTTTTATTGTGATATTTTTTTTATACCACAATTGGCACTGTCCATGGGAATCAATTGTTATTCCTACGAGAACAGTCACTAACTGAAAGCCTGCAATGTCTCACCACAATAGCAACCTCCCTCAAGCCAGAGACGTTCAGGAAGAACCTACCCCTCCTAGGGTAAGGTTTGAAATTTGCCAACCATATCCCAGACTTCGCCAATAAAGGTAGACTTCTGAAGAAGACCACGTAGGTCAATGCATATTTTCAGGTTGTTCGACGCCTACGAGGCTAGACTTAGAGAGTAAGAGGAAGCCACACGTCACCAGGATGAAGAAAATGCTCACCTAAAAAGGCGAACGGAAAGAATGAAGAGAGATATCCACAGAAACAAAAGGAGATACCATGATCGGACTCTTACCCCTCAGGTGAGTAAATCTCACAATCGGGGAAGGATCCCCAGACCCGACCAAGAAAGATCTGAGAGGAACAAGTCAGAGGATAATCGATGAGAACGACTGCTGCAAGCTCGACGCCACAGGAGTCCTAGTCGACAAAATGATGACATTGTCCTCACAACATAGTGTCGAGGTTTGTCACCCACCCACACGATGACACATGTACACTTCATTAATCCATTTATTAATTTCGTATTATCTAACTTTAATGTAGACACATAAGTATTTGGTCAACACATGCATTTAGTAGGTTCATGAATTAGGAGGTTCATGTATATAAGTCTAAGAGGGTATGTTTACATTAAATATAATAGATACATGTCTTTGAGTAGATACATTTAGGGATCCTATATATATCCGTGTAATGTTGGCATTTGACCTGAAGTCATAAAAAACAAAAAATATTGTGTTAGTAAAGAAAAAATTTCTCCGCATATTGAGTGTCATCTCTCAAATATTGACAGTGTTAGTATATTTTATTATCTCTCAAATATTTTTATTTTTTATTTTTGACAATCATGTATTTGGATGAATGGATTTACGGAGGGATTCTCAAGTTGAATGAATACTTTAATTATTTGAATGAAAGCGCTAATGAAAATTCTTTAACCGTCTAGATTTTTTGGGTGTGATGGTTTTAAATATATTAGTAGGTATAATTTGTATGTTTGTTTCACACATTAGTAGTGCACTATATTTCAATTTACAATTTTTCAGCTATATATACTAATATATCGTGATTATTAGGTTTATTAAAGTATATTTTTTATAAATTTATAATGTAATATATATTGTACAAAATATTTAATGTTACAAATTAAGATTTCATAATCTATTTGATGTGCTCATCTTGAATGTTTTAGGGTTATTTTACTTTTGTTTCTATCTACTTTTAAACATAATAGTCTTTTTAATAACTATTTTTTTCTATTGGTTTAGTATTAATTTGTATTTATTTAAAATGATGTTAAAATATTCAGACACATTATCCGTCATCAAAATATCGTTCTATTATGTTAAATATATTTTTAACATGGCTTAACTATATTATCTTTTATTATTAAATCTAAAAAAAAGTTCTTTTACATCTACGCAACACGTGATTTGCAAGCTAGTGTATAGAGAAATTCATATGTATGTTTTTTTTTTTGACGTAGGGTAATCCCGTGCAGCATGCGCACACCTCGAGACTAATCATTCTGTCCCGAACAAGTCTTTTTATAACAGACGTTTAATTCCTGCGATCCATGACCCTAAGACGCCCAAGTTTCGAACTTAGATGCCTGAATTTACAGGTACACATTGGCTCTACCAACTTGGACAATCCTTGGGGTTTCATGTGCATGTCTATGTTTTAATAAACGAAATCTCATAAATGTCAAAAGCAATAAGCTAGTGGTGGATAATAACTAGGTTCCTCACCTGGCACTACTCCAAAGCAATATGGTTCCATTTGTGGTAAAGTCCAAAGCAGAAACAAGTAGCCCACTTACCTCTCTTAATTCATAATATTCATCAACACTTTTTTTTTTCTTTCCCTTTTCCCTCGTCTCCATAATTGCTTCATTCCGTCGGAAAGAAAATCTGTTTCCACAGTTGAAGGATCACTAGCTTTGCTTGAACATGGTCGCGCGCATATCCTACCACGTAATAGCCATATATGCGCTGATATAAGTACATCCACATATGATATGAATTGATCTTATGTGACTTTCAATAGATCATTGTGGGACTACAATAGATATCCTTTAGAGTCAACGAAACACTTGAGCGGCACCCATTTATGGCAAAAATACCAAGTGGGAAAATTATCCCACTTGTGTATTTTTTAGCATGAATCATTTAGGCCATAATGTTACAATTTCATTTTGGATAGGTGGGGTCATTTTAATATGGCACTAGAATATCAAATTGGGAAATTCATGTCAAAAGAAGCTCATAATAGGGGGAACTTGTCCTTTCATTATTATCCATAGGTAAACTGGAGCAACTTTAACAATATTTAGTATGTGATTCTAAGTTAGAGACGGTGATTAAAAAAAAGTTTTTTTTTTTACCGATTAGTCCTTAATTCAATATGTAGTTTAATAGGTTTTAACATAATTTTTTTACTCCATTAAGATTCAAATTTTTTTATTTTATTCCAATAGGTCATGTTTGTTAATATATAGTGAATATTCACTACATGTATAAATATAACCTTTTGAGAGAAAAATATTGCGATAAAACCTATTAGGAAATGTCTTATATAAATATGACCTATTTATCAAGCTCTGAAAATAATATGTTAGAGAGAATTGAGTATTCGCATTGAACAATTCCAATAATACTCTCTTGAAGTGCATAAAAGCCCCACTATGTTAAAATGGTGTAAATAGAGTGATACGGGGAAAAACAAAGCTCCACTTACTCGCATATTATTGCAATCTTTTCTACACGAAAGTACAACTGCATAGTATAGGTTGTCCATGTTTTTGCATTCTATGAAATTGTTGTACTTTTCTTGACATAATATAAAATAGTGTTTTTGGAATATGTTCATGTATAGGATGAATCTATATAATGAGTAGAATAGTTGACACTATTCCATAAGTTGATAACTTAATCAAGGGCTAGGATTGAGCCACCAAGGCACTAAATTAAGGGTGAGATCAAAATTCACAGCATAAGCATTGCAACTCACCACACCTCATTATATACTCTATAATGTATTTACAATTTTAACCCACTAAAACATACTTTCCCCCTCTTTTTACTCTTAAAAATTTACTTGAATTCAAATACAAGGGTTACTTTTGTAATACAACAAAAAAGTGGTATCTCACCACGACACGATCTCACTCCTCCTCTCTCAAATAACCAAATCTCTCTCCTAATTTACACCGACCCATACTTCCTCATCATCATCTTCTTACCCCCTTCCCTTAACCCGCTCCTCTCTCTTTCCTTTCAAACTCCCTTTCTTCTCCAACATGAAAATCTTCTCCATGAGACCCAATAATTGATTCATTTGCATTTTTTGGTGCGTCTCTCTCTATTAAGAACATGTTAGGTTTATTTACTTCTTTCATTGTTTCATTCAATAATTTTTTTTTTTGTGCTTTAATATTATGAATAGTGTAACCAAAAATCGCCTTGTAGTTTTGGGTATATTAACTTTTGGATCTACCTGACTGTTCTAAAGGTATTCTCTTTCAATCGACTATTTATTCTTCTTCTGCCACTTTTAAATTTCGTGTTTAATTAGGGGTTTCAATATCGATTTTGGTTTTGCAAAGTATCATTCTTTTATTCGTGTGTGCAGGTTTAACTGAGGTTCAGCAATGTATGCTTGAGTTTAGGCGGTGATGGGGTTGGATGCTGTTGTTGGTGTTTACATTATACAATGTGGGGTTTTAGTTTTTCCACTTTTGGGTAGGATTTGTCAGGGTTTTCAATGGTTTAAAACACCACATCGTTCGGATTTTAATACTTTGTTCATCTTATTTCATCTTTGTTTTAGTTATGTTTTTTGCACTTCATTAATCATTTCTTTTTTTTTCTTACACATTATTTATACAAGAATCACATAGAAAAACCTACATGTCAATGGAGCTACTGACGTCAATGGAACATTTGTGGGTTTTGTATTGGTGATCTGCGTGTATTATTTTGTAGAGAATGCTGGGGCAAGACATTAATGTTTTGGCTTCAATTTTGAAGATCTAAAGGTATTTTCTACCTCTTCACTCCTTATGTTTACTTTATCCTTTTATGATATTAGGGCTTTTTTAGGGGTTCAATCTAAGGGTTTCATTTTTTAAATGGAATAAATAGAGTTAAAATTGGGGTTTTTAAAGTTCCATTATTTCAGTATAGATTATTACTATTGTTATTAATATGTTAAATATGATCTGTATATGATCTTCATTCATTGTTTTTACATCTTTCTTCTTATTTGTTAAATATGATATGTATATCTATATATTGATTAATAAATAAAATGAATGTGCAAATGAGTTAACTATTTTAATGTTAATTTTGACATTCTAAATATGCCTAATAGGTTATTTGTCTTAGTTTGTAGATATATCGTGTTAGAAATTAGTGATGAACACTTGCCAGAATAAGGTATACCAGTGGTTACCTTGAAAATAAACTGAGAAGGATTGTGTTTATTTTTTTATCTTTTGAGTTCTATATGTTTTCTTTTCCATGACATTGATTTTTGCGACCATTGAAAATGGATTCAAACAACCAAATTAGAGCCCTGTGTGTTTGAAAATGGATCCATACATAAAGAAGAAACAAATGAAAATCACAAAGTGAAAAAAAGAATTTAAAATGCTTTTGCAAACTGAAATAAGAATTTTTTTTTGTTTCATATATCTTTCGAAATTCCATACTCTGAAAGTTTGCGGAATGGTGCACAACTTGACACGTTTTTCTTTTCAAGGAATCGGGAACCACCACCTTGAGTAAAATCATTGCTTAAATAGTGTTGATGTTATAAATTGGTTCTTTATTAAGTTGCTTTACAATTATTAATTTGTATGTTTTGTATCTATTATAATTTTATTAGTCCATGACATTCTCTTAAACGTAAAATAAATTTCTATATTTATGAGATCGTCTTAGGTATTTGGGTTCATTAGTTTGTCATACATCAAAGTCTCAAAGGAATTTAGATTACGTAAACAATTATTATATAGGGACTTTATTAATTTTTATTGTATGTTTATAATAGAGCCTTTATTTTTTGTACTCCGACCACTTTCCTAACTTGAGATGCTTTGGTTGCTTTACAATTTTTTACCTTGTGATTATTGGATTTTTATGGATTCTAATTACCCGATAAGCTATGAAAATTTGCAAATACCTTTTATATGTAATTCAAAATTATCGCTATAAACCTTTCCTAAAAAACACATTGGGGAACCAAGTGCTGTTTAAGTTGATATCCAAACCCTTTAGTGTTCCCCTATTCAGTGTGGCAATCAATTTAGAGTTTTTCATTTTGTGTGGTTATTGACTGAATCATTTTAGTCCTACATCCCCATATTCCCATTTCGTTTTAATCCCCTATTGAAAATGTTTCGGTATTGAATCCACTGTTCAGTTTAATCTGTTTGATGAGTTTAGTTTTTTGGACTAGGTTCGAGAAAATATAAAGATTGTCGTATTTTCTTAACCAGGTTTCCTTTTGGAGTATAAGTAAAGGTATTTTGGGCTTGGACGTTGATTAATACTATTGCTACTGGAGTATAAGTAAAGGTAAAGTGTACAGATTTCATTGCATCTGTACAAATTTCTTATACAATATTTTATATATGAACATATGTATGATACATTACGTATATTTTAATAAAACACAATTAAACTGTACAGATTATAAACAAATTTCATATACAGTCTTTGATACATTACGTATGGTTTAATCTAACAGATTATAAACTTTACAGATTATAAACGTATGTCCGATACATTATGTTATTGCACATGTTGTTATGTCATTTTATGCTATTACCCGTACTTATTTTGGTGCTTACTTTTAGTTTATTTCGCTTTTTCATTTTTATTAATTACATAGCCATGGCGTGTTCATTGTAAATTTTATATGGAATGTCTGTTTATTCACCCTTACTCATAGTATTCGGCGCTAGCAACTTCATGAAGTTAATTGCTCTTGCACAATTTAACCCGTGTCTCACTAAAAATCATTTTTAGTGACATATGAGGGGAAATTTTTAACATTGGTAATCGTTAGGTGTTTTATTGTTAATATTTAGGGCCTAATTATTCATGACAACACCAATATAACATCAAAGTGAGGATGACAAAAGAGTGTAGAGGGGGAATACATTACTGTGATTGAATCTCATAAATTAGGGATGAAAATGCGAAAGGAAAGGACAATGTGTTGTAATTTATTCAACACATTTTTCCATTCTTTTATGTTTTATTTTGTACTATTTGGGATCCAAACCTAGCATGAAACGACAGACTAATTACTTTATCTTTTCACGATTTTTTCTGATTTTTAGGAGGTGGAAAAATAAAGCAGAAAACCTAAGCAACCGAGATTTCCCCTATAAAGGGAAAAATCCAGCAAACATAGAACTGCTCCCATGTATTGTGCTTATTGTTTACATAAGCCTAGGCAAATGCATCGGCGGGATTCATGGAAGGACGAGTATAACTGGAACATGCAACGGACAATGAAACAATTGACATGGAAAGAAACCAATTCTTCAAAAGTGGGCTGCTAAGACCCTTAAGAATTATGAGTACAACGAAGGTAATTATGAAGGTTTTATTATCTATTTTTTTCAGTACAGATTTGGATGGGTTTTTTATTTTTCAGCAGAGATCTGGTTTTTATCTGATTCCAAACATTTCCTGACCACCTCCAAACATTTTCAGATTCGGTTCGAAACATTTCCAGACCATTTTTTAGCGGACATCTAGTACAAATCCACTTCTAAACATTTTCAGAGGAGATCCGGTTCAAATCCGATCGGCACAGATCCACTTCTAAACATTTTTAGGTGATATTTCTAATCGTTGCATTTTTTTAGAATACTTAATAATTTTTATACCTTTTCATTTTAATTAACTGAACTAGTTGGCATAGATCCATTACACAGGTCAACACAGATCTATTAAATAGATCAACACAGATCCATTACACATGAAACTCATTTTATGAGGTAATTCCATTTTTTAATGTTTCACTTTATGAATGAAAATATTTATTGGTTAATCAGTTTGGTATTTATTTTTAGTTAAAAAAGTAATTGTATAACCTTAGGAAACTCTTTAGTTTTTTTATTTATGAAAAAAAGAAGTACTGTCTCAAAGAGTGTTATGTTCCCTGGAATCTCCTAAAAAGTTTTGAAGAGAGAAGAATTTCCCGCAAGTCTAATAAATCCAGATCCGGAAAACTTCATGAAATTATAAGAGTAATAAAGAAGCCCTCCAGTAAGAGATGTTTTTCTTACCTTTTTTTGAATGCGAAAAGTTGTGAGAATTTCAAGTCTGGGTACTATAACAAAGATGTTTTGATCAGGTATCATATAATTTTTGTTTTTATTAATCATGGATTTTGTATCTATTGCATACTTTTAAATTATTTTATCACACATATGAAACACATTGAAACCTTGCTCCACTCCCTCTGTGAATGAGATTTGGCAGAGCATATTCAAGGAAGTTTGTTCTTTTTCTATTTTTTAAATTTTTTATCTAAATCTTCCATTGAAATGAATCAGCCTCTGTGTTTGTATCGGCTTTTATAAAATCAACTTTTAACTCATGTTTTTTAACATTTAAATCTCTCTTTTGTGTTTTGTTTTTGGCTATTTTTAGGATGCCTTTTAACCCATGTATGTTAAATAATGGTTCTTAATTTGTTTTTTGTCGTTACTTTTGGTTCGAATTGTCAAGTTACGTCATATTATTAATTTATTCCTCTTTTTTTTATAGTGTGATCCAACATATCCTTTAGTTGAAGCGATCACTGACTTTACCAAAGATATTAGCCGACAAATGATTCAGTCGACTTCTGCTAGAAGGGATCCTGTTGGATACGGGAAACATACTTAAAACGAAATGTACGTTTAAGACTTTGCATATGTCTATTTCCTTTTTAACTGAGTAATACTCCGATCAACAATGGTATAGGCTCTTAGATTTATTTGTCGCTTATGGTGTTTGCATTTAATTTTATTCGCACCTTAACAACCCCTTCACATTTTTTAGTTTAAAAATAATGTTTATTTTTCAAGATCAATTTTAAGTTATGTTTTTTGTGTGATAAATTACTCATGTTCTTTGGCAAAGATAAAAACTTTTTAATAGGTGGTTTCAGTTTTAAACATAGTTTTTATCTATCATAATCTGATCATGTGGAATTAGATTGATGTCTTCATGATTTATACTGATTCAACTTCACATGTAGATAGGTTAATGTGTGTTTTCTTGAACAATGACTTAAGATAATGTGATTTTAGATCTGCTGAAGAGTGTATGTGGCAGAATATGTGTGTGTTTGAATGTCTGTTCAAATCACCTAACTTGACTCAATCTTTTCGGATGCTATTATAGTCCATTCAATAGTAATAGATCTTATTCAAGTCATGGAAATACAAGTTGAAAATGTTGAATAGAATTCAATAGTAATACATGTTGAAGACTTAAGCTTATACATATATTCAATTATGCCGAACAAGGACTGGACTGTACTGAATAAGGACTGTCTGTAGAATTACATACACAAGTGTCTAAACTCTGTGTCTAAACTTTGTAGAACTATGTTGTAGAACTCTGTCTAATTCTATGCTGTAGAACTATGTCTAAACTCCGTAGAACTATGCTGAACAAGTACTGGACTGTGTCGAGAGTCACATATTCAATTATTTAAGCTTATACACAAGTAAATTGAAAAATATTTTTTATCCTATAATAGGGACTGAATTGTGTAGAATTAGATCCAATTGAACTAATTTTAGTCATTTATATGTTGGATACAATTTGGGGGCGGATATACTACTGACATAGTAGTAGTTTTTTTTACTTAAAAGCTCACACTATGGTGTAATACGATATTCTTTGCTGCAAACATGCTGTTTGGACGATGATACCATGATAATTATTTTATCTGCCTTATTATGAAATTCTTTTTGTTTATTTGTTTGATTGAACAGGTTGCAATGTTATTTGGAATAGGGAAACAACTAAGAAATTAAAATTGTTTTTTCAATCCATGCTGAAGAAAGAGATGGTTTTCTTTTATCTCTTTATTATTTTAAGTTGTCATTAGCTTTATTAGTTTATGATAAGAAATGTATGTTCACTTCGGTTAGTCAAGAGATTTCATTTTTTCTGTACTACAATATTTTGTCAGTCAATTTTTGTGATACAACTGAGTACATATTTATTTCCCATTTTTCTTTACATTACAAATGCTATGGTGAAACGGTGTATTGATGTTTGCTAAAGGTGTTCACGAAATTAAGTTGTTCTTTATATGTTCATATTTCTCGTATTAAAGTGTTGCGGGCATTTCCAGTATTACACACATCTTTAGTCGAGGGAAATTTTCGCCGTGCGTTCACGCACGGGAATTGTACTAGTCATAAAATATTGATCAAGGATGATATATACATATACAAGTAAATTACACTTATAAGACCTTAAACATTACAACTTCTAGTGTTTTGATCCCAAAATGTTTTTTAATATTTAAGCCCCTAAATTATTATGTTTGCACTATTATCTCTCCAGCAATGATTTCACCAACTTTCTCGGGATTAGTGTATGTCACAAGTAAATGAGTTCATAAATGTCTTTTATTACCCCCATAATCCAAATCCTATGCCAAAGTAACTACAAGCCATACCAAAACCATTAATTAAAAAAATATTGATAAAACATGTTATTACTTTGCAAATACTGGATTTTTAGTTACTTTGGAAATAATATGCGAGTGTTTAACAAAAATGAAATTGATCAAAATATCATAAAGCCTGGGGACTTTTCAACTTTCAACTGGATGTTTCAAAATTGCAATGTTTCCCCTTATGTATAAAAATCATTGAAATCAGACTAACTGCTACAACCTTGTTAGGGAACTTTAGGATAGTAGTGACTAAGACTTTTATGTGTGTGTATTTGTGTAAATGTATGTCTTTGTGCATGCGTATATATATATGCAAAATCATATGCATGTATTTGTGTGAATGTATGTTTATGTATAATTTTATTTGTGTGTGTATGAGTGTATGTATCTCTTTATCTGTTCATTGATGTATGTGTGTGTAAGTAATAAGTATATATGGTTGTATGTGTGGATGGATTCTGTTGTATATGCGAGTGTATGTTAATGTATTTGTGTGTATGTATAATTGTTTATGTGTCTATGTGTCTCCTGTATGTGTGTATGTACAGTTTTGAGAAATCAAAAAGTATGTATGTGAGGTGATGGTGCGAAATAGTGGTGTTGGGTAGAGCATAATGTGGAGGTCGGGGTTGGGGGGATAGTCAAATTTTTGTCATGTTCTTTTTTAATAAATATTTTTTCCAATGGGTAAATTTTTTCTTAATTTAGCTTTTACATTTTGCAATTTTTTTGATCGGTCGAAAATTTTAATGTTTATTTTATAATTAATTATGTTTTAATCCACATGTCATTTAGTAATTGGTAATTAAAGGAAATTTAAAGTCCTAGTAATCATCCTAATAAACATTATACTATGTCTGTTGATGGAAATGTAACAACGGCTTAACATTACACGATTTTTATACTTGAAGGTTAAAATTATAATTTTTGAAACATTAAGTCCAAAATTTAAAAGACCCCAAATTATAGGTTTAATTTTGCATTTTACTCCACTAGAAATTTATGTGCTAATATAATAGTCACTATCTGGTTGAAGTTAACTATTTATGGTCAAACATAATTTTTCAAGCATTTCAAGCAAGGTTTTAGGTCTTACTAAAGTTATGTTATTAGCCAAATTTTAATTAGGAAATTGTGACCAAACTAAAGAAGACCAATAAACTACGACATCTCTATAGTCACGATGTAAAGTAACCCCCACCCTCGGGGGAATCTACATGTAGACAAATCTTGATGATAATATCAATATATCTCGTAATTATAGTAAACATACTACAAATAGATAATGACAACTGCTCAATGTCTAAGTCATACTCAAGCGCATGAGCCATAAATAAAATTGTACCTATCCACCGGTAATATCCTTAGTAAAATAAATCTTTCTACGACCTATACTAATGAAGTGGCCTCACTCGCCACAAGTGTAACACCTTCTTTTAATCGAACTATCTAAATAGAGGCCCTACTGACCTTAATTCTATGATCATTTATTCTAAAACTTACCTCGTTGGGCCTACTTTTATTACTCATGACCTCACTGGTCATAATGTCCGCATCTCTGCTGGTCATACTATATCATATTGTATATCCTTATAAACCCCTTGGGTCCACTCCCCCTTTGTCGTTCCTTTTTCAGGTGAGGTCTTACTCCACTCAAGTCGACGATACACAATCTGTAATCATTTGTTCCATCTTTTTCCTTTCTCTTCTCATTCTTAGGAATCTCTATATTTTAGATAGTTATTACGGTATTGCTGATGTCAGAAGGTAACTTCCAACAACTAAGCACAAGTAATGAAGAACAGTTTACTGGATAATATCTACCAAACTTGTCACTTAAGGTTTATGCCATATCCAAAAAGTCTTCTCAAATGAAAATTTCGAATAGTTTTCTTCTCTTCCGAATCAATCCCTCCTGGTGCAAAAAGAGGAAGATAGTTGAATTCTTATTTATGCTAGTTACCACACGGTCATCCATAGGAGGTCTATATAACTTGATTCTTTTTCCATGATGGATGATTAATGGAGTTATTTACCCTCTAACTACACACTAAGAAAATCAGAAATGTATTACATCCAATGGTCCTTGAGTCCCAATCGATAGCGACTTCATGCATGAAACGTCTCACAAGAAAAATTCAAATAAGAACCCTCTCGATAAACTACGATCTCTCAAAGTCAGTCATGTGGAACAGTGGTTTCAAATTCCCTAAACGGTCATCATTGTAGAGAATAATGGTAAGTCTCTAAAGTAATCGAAGAACACAACGCGAAAAGCTAATGAATTCACTTAAGATTCTTAGGACACTAGAACCTGAAATGCCATGATACCAACTGTGCCACTTCATAAAATTTAAACTAGATTGATCAGGTCCAAATTAAACCAAAATAGGATTCCAAACAATTTTATATCATTCTAAGCATAAATGTAAATAGAACTAAAGCGTAAAGTAAATAAATGAAATGTAACATAGGTGAACCCCATCACCTCTAATGCCAAAATGAGTGCAGTAATAGAACCATCAAATCCTACAACAGTCTCATAAAATAACCATACTATTACTGAACTACGAATACTAATTAAATACGACTGAACATAATTTGATTCAAAAAATGAATAAAGATAGAGAGGATGATCATACAAGCTCGAAACATATATCCTAGCTAATCAACAACTACAAGTAAAGAACGATGGGATCATGGATAAGGCTGCAACTGTGGCCTATGTCATAAAAAATGACAAATTAACAACATTAACAACATGCCTATTTAATGTAACCATATAACTGAGTTGGACTATAATATAATTACGCATTTTCCTCTTATCTTTTAGTGTCTTTTAAATCATCCAAACCAAACAATCTTAGATATCATATGCGCTTAATCCCAGACCCAAATGTACCCCATAATTATATATTTTTCGTTACATCTGAATATTTATAAAGGATTGTTCTATTAATATCAAGTTTATATGAAATTAATGAACACATATCTACATGTATATCCAAATAAGTACTATTCATATCAAGTATAATATCACCAATGACCGGAGTACCAAAGAAGTGTCATTTCACGAGCCATTATAGAGCCCCTTGTGATCTATAGGGATACTAAAGATGCACCATCGCACGACCCAGGGTACAGTCTATCTCTGTCTAAGGAAGTACCGAAGAGACACCCTCGAATGGCCCAGGGTAAAGCTTGTCTTGATTTATCGATATACTAAAGAGGCACCATCTCCCAACTTAGGGTACAAACCTAGACTACCAACCGCAATACAATAGTATTCATCATGGAAAGATTTATAAATATATACCACCTATTACATAATCCCCGAGTATGCATATTTGTTATTTTGTACATAAATTAATTAATTCTACGCGTATAAAATTTTTAATCTTAATAAAAAGTCTTAGTTTAATTAAGATCTATTAATTAAGATATTTACTCGAATTAGCACTCTAACCACTGAGCCAAACCACCTGAATGAAGGTTCATTCAAATCTAGGTTTGTTAACCCAACCAAACAAATCTCAGATTAAACTTTTGTAAAACAGAGGAGTCGATCGATCGATGGCATTGACCAACTGATTATGTGAATCGATATACAATGCTAATTATAACCAGCTTCACCTAAACCTCCATTAACGGACATACAAGCTTTCGAAACACCTAATTAACATACCACAATCAAATATACATGTTCCCACATCAAATCTATTACATTATAACAGTTCCATCATTTTGTACATGTACTTAAAAGGAAATTTCATAATTAATATAAAACCTTAGTTTTTTAATCTTTAATCGATTGAATTTAAATATTCTATCAATTCTTACAAAAATATAAGGGCTTTTGTTTGATTTACTAAATAGATTGATAATATAAATTTTTTAGTTCAATCCTAATCCAAGATCTTAAAGAACACTCCAAATTTCCTCTTAGTCTAACATGACTAATAATATAAATTATTTGAATAATTTATGTCAAATATCAAATTAAACAATTTAGGTTCAGAATTTAATACCTAACTATATCATACCACAACACAATTATATAATTATATTAAATGATTTCATCTTTAAATTGAAGTAGATTAAAACACTAATTGAAAAACCCCAATTCTCTTCTTCTCATATGCCCAATTTTCCTTTTTTCTTCGTATAAGAAGATTCCTTTTTCTCTCTCTATGATTCTGCATCAAATGTTTAGAAATGAGTTAGGTTTAACCCAAAACCTATTTTTATAATGTCAATAATGAAATTAGGCTTATAACCTATATGGACCTTACCCCATTAACTCCAAATCTATATCCAAATAGTCTAAAACCTAGGTCGAGTTATATGGTAATCGATATGGTTAAAAACCATTATCATTACTAAAAATTCTCTATGTCCCAAACATCAACCCAAAGTAACAAACACATCTTAATATTTTAATTTGTGTGATTCCAAAAAATCATTATTAAATTATTTATCTAATAATTATTAATTCATTACCATGTATTAAGTCATATTTTAATTTTCATTAAAATACACATAACACAACACATCTAAAGAATATAAATAGTGACATCTCAGGTCCCTATAGGCACATATAATAATAAATAATCAATTTCACTATTTAATTATTGCATTAAAATTATGGGGTATTATGTTGGGCTATCAGTGAATGTCGCAAACTCCCCATAAGGATATCTTCTCTAGTACATAATACCGGGAGGAAACAATCACTAAAGAAAAAAGTCTGTTTACAACGGCTAAAACATGTCATAAAAAGCGACTTACATCACTTTTAATTATAATCAAAAGCATCTTAAAAGCCACTACTATAAAAAAAAATCAAAAAAAGTCTTAAAAAATAGAGCCTTTTAAGATGTGCTATTTATAAGGGTTGCAAAAAAACAAAGGTCTTAAAAATAAAGTTTTTTAAGATGCATTATTTACAAGGGTTGCAAAAACTTCCCCGACTTCCTACCACTTGCTCAAAAGTGTCGTACATATGTTTTTTTATATGATGCTTTACTTGGATGAATATCCATATATTACATTATAAAGTTGTCATATGAAATAAAATCAAGAAAAATGTTCTCAAAATCAATTCTAACTTGTCATATCCATATATACATTCAAAATTTGTCATGTCAGTATATGCAGTCAAAAGTTGTCCTACCAATATCTTCATTTAAAAATTGTCCCACCAAAGTAATAAATTCAGAAAGTTATTATTCCCAATTACATTTTGCATCCAAAATTATTTAAAACTAACAATTTACATCTCAAATAGTGAAAAATGTAACTATTATAAATCAAATATGTCATCGACATTCCATCACAAATGCTCGGTCCATTCTTTCTTTACAAAACTACTTTCCATAAACCTACAAAAGAGTAGAGAAAATAATATAATCACTTGCAACAAGAAACAACTTTATGAAAATCCATATAACCAAAATAACCACGTAATAATAGTTTGATTTAGTATAAGTAAAAATAACAATAAAATTGTTAAACATATAATTTTTTTGTCGGAAAAAATTGTGTGAATTTTAGACACTATTCAATTTAGTCAAACTTCATGCAATATGTTGTGTTTGTATTGGGAATATTTTATAATCAACATCTCCTTCTCCAAAAATAATAAAATAAAATAAAAGGCAATGCCTCCCCTTAACACCGAAATCCAGCAACGACCTCCTAGTAAAGCACTGTACCCAGTGATTAGTTTGACATGTTAAATATTTAATTTTTATGTGAGACTAAATAGTGTGAATTTTAGACAATAATATTAAATATCACACGTGTGAGGAAGAGGGGGATACTTACTATGCTTTGAGGTTCCTTAAAGTGAATTGAATGAAATCAACTCATACGTCATCAATCTCATCCTTTGTGTATATCTCTTTCTTAGATAGAATGCCCATATTAAAAAAATCCAATAGTAAATGATGAGTTTTTAAGACATATAGTAACAGATTATGGAAATAAATATCATTAATTACCTTTGAATAAATAAACTTCGAAGAAATCCCAATTAATTCTTTCATATATTTAATCATATAGTGTCCACATCAATGTTTGTAGGTTGTTTAGGGCACTAAATGACACATGCACTAAGATGTTAGTTATAGGAAGTGAGGTAAGAAATATTACAATATTACTCATATTTATTTATTTTTACATCCTTCCAATGTGGTATTGCGGGTTGTTTATTTCCATCAAGAGCCAATGGAATGAGCCCACCACAAGAGAAGAATTTTATGATTAATTACACTCGACCAAAGTAAAGATGAAATTTTACTCATGAATCGATATAGAACTTAGTTGATTCATCTCTTGGGTGATTGAAAGGGTCCAACCAATAAACATTCATCGAAGAGCAATCAATGACAATCAAAACCCAATGAAAACTACAAAAGAATAAGTATAGCATGTATACATTATGTATGAATAGTTAATAGTCAAAATATTAAAATGTAACAAAATCAATTAATACACACATTTCTTGAAGGTTCTAAGGAAAAATATATATATGATTTCTTCTTGCATAGCCCAATCTTTTAGTGAGAAATTGAAATAGATTCACATTGGAGGTAACACTAATGGATGAAGGATTGATAAATTTAATGTTTTCACAAGAGCTTGGAAACTTATCATATAAGTGCCTACATAAGAAAATAAACAAATGTTATGGAAAAAATAGTGAGTGATTAAAAAGAATTTAATCTCATACTTCATGTATGCAACAATAATTGTGACATGGATGGGTTTCCTCGCACAAAACTCAAATAAGTCATTCTTAAAGACAAATGTCTCGAGATTATCATCTCCAAATATTTCCATAACAAGTGGAATTGTAATCTAATTTTCCTTCATAATTTTTAATCTTTGTGTGAAGGTAATAACCATAACATAACTACCACCACATTTCTTACGTTCTTATTTCGCATCGCCACGATTGTATTTTTTGTCCTATTTTGGATAATAAAAAAATATAACATGAGTTAATTCCGTGTTTCATGCAACATATAATTAATGCTCGAAAATATTTTACCTCAACACCAAATAGTACTAACTCCTTTATCCAAGCAACAAATGAATTGAGTACATATATAATTAGAATCCATTCATCGGGAACTGGTATAGATAGATAGGCCTCTAGGGAAAATACTATTTTGATGGACACGTGAACATTATGTTTGTGATTAGGTCTAAATTCTTCGTATTTATTCCCTTGATTTAGAGTTTTTTTATCACCCAGTGCATTGTAAAACGCGTTGATTTCTTCCATATTATTACTACTAACCATTTCTATGCAATGCATCGAGTTTTGTGTATTTCTCTTACATTTTGAAGGAAATTCATTCAAGAAAAGAAAAGAGAAAACTCAAATTCGAGAGAGAAAGACAAAATGAAAGAGAAGGAAAGTCAAGGGGAAATTTCATAATTTTACACCCATAATTCAAACAGGGACACTTAAAAATAAGTTGAACTTCGTGGGTCCACGAGCGCGTAGGAAGAAATGAAATTCAAATCTGAGTTATGAGTGAAAAGTTATGAAAGTTCAAACTTGGGAAGATGTCATGGAAAAAGAAGGAAAGGAGAAGAAAAAGACTTAGAAAAATTTTCCGCACAGAGTTTCGCATCAGCACTGGAAAACTAAACCGGTTCGGCCCAGTAAAGAACAAAAGAGCGAAACGGTTCGGTAGGAAAAAAATCTAATTTTTTTATTTCAGAAATAGAGTTATGCACAGATGAATTACTTCTTATGACATGAAGTACTTAATTATTTTTTATACCAGACTTTAGGGAGTTCCTTTTTCATAGTTTTAGAGGGTTCTTGTACCCAAGATCCCTAGGGTTTTATTTCCTTCAACAATATTCAAGTTTTATGCAATTAATTCAAGGTGTTCTTCTACAAAGTTTGTGTTCTTCATCTCCAACATTTTTTTGCATGTTTTTTCATATTGTCTGAGATTCAAATTATTGTCTACATGTTTAGGTCTAGTTTCTTCATGTTTATAATTACATGCACCTTAGATAATCTGTTTTTCATTAGGTTAATCACGTCTAGCTATATTTCTAAGGGTTGGGGCGCATGAACCCAAGACGATGTTATTTTACCACGTAGAAAATAGGGTTTAATTAAATTTCTAATTCAAAAATCTATCATTCTATACAGTAAATATACTAGGGCTTGAAGGATTGTAACCTAACCTATATTTCCTTATTCATAAGTTAATTCATTCAGTAGATTTATTTCTTTGCACTTAGTTCAGTTAGTAGTTAATGTGACACCCTGCCTAATAAAATACCGGGTGATTATTCCTATATCCAATTAAAACAGGAATCCCAATTGGTTCATCCTTAGCATCACTATTGAAAACCTTTTTAAAACATACCACCCACCTAGTATTCCAAAAAGTTGGTGTCAAATTTTATCTTTTTATTTAAACAAAACAATAATACGTGGAAACATACTATGAGCCATTCACAACAATTGAATAAATTAATAAACTACTTGTCGAATAAACCATCGACCACAAAAGCAAATACTCCAATAAAAATCATCCAATAACTGAATAAACGAATCTAAAAACTACACTGAAAAGTGTGGGTGACAATCCCTAAGTAAAATTGAAATTGATAGATGATTCCTACTCTAGGAAAGAATGAACGATGTGTCTAATCCAAGTTCCCACTAGCATCCACATGTGCCGCAACTACGTGTCCCTAGAATAGAATATTAAGCCTGGCATCCCTATGGCTGGGCAACTAAAAGGTTTTCAAAATATTTTTATAGAAAGGGTTAGAACCCAAAACATTTTAAAAATATTGAGCAAGTGAATTAACTGCAGTAATTAAAAAAATGCATGAATGCATTTCATATTTAAGTTAGTGTCGCACTCTCTTGAGGACATACTCACCCCTCCACTAATGTGCACACCTATAGGTTGTCTTAACCCCACCTAGTTATACTAACCCTTCCAACTAGTCTTGGTATAAACTCCCCTTGACATACTACTCTAAATCAAGTAGTAGTATTCATGGGTTATAAGTTATCTCTCATATTAACTTAATTAATTCCTTTAAAATAATATCATATAGCCGTGACACGAGTTATAAAAGTAAATACATTACGCTCTGTATTATTACCCGCATATAATATTTAGTACCATTATATGTGTATATTTACTACAACATCCACACATATGTCATAAGTATATCCACCCTTTTGAGTATACGCTCGCTGGGTGATTTCCTCTAAAGTGGTAAAATACCAGGTGTACTCACTTAACCTAGTTACCCTAAGTCGGAATATCTCACGAACTTGGCCAAAAACATATACATTGGAAGCACTCATATTTCCTTCCTAAAAGTGAGATAATCCCCTCACCCATATAACGAACGTTATGACCCGGGGATATACTTTCCCTACTTCTCAAGATAGGGGATTCACCCACATCGCACAACCTCCCTTCATAGAACTAGAGTAAGTAATTTAATTAAATATCTATCCACTGATATTTATAAGCACACAATATATATATATATATATATACCATCACACACCGTATATTTATAATATAAAGCCCGTCTCTATCGTGTACTAAAATTTCATAACACTAGCCTGTATATCCTGAGTCAATGGTCTGAATCTAATTTAATTAATTAGTTTCACTTTATTTAAATAATTTAAAGCAGCGTCGCTTAACTAAATTACCCGAACATTTCCCTCGATCCGAAATTTACTACTTAAGGCTCTCTTTCCCCAAAATATAACCATTAAGTGTGTCCCGATTAACACACTCTAAATCCCAGTTAAATTCCCTTATAATTGTTAGGGGAAAAGGTTCCATATTTATTTCTCATCTATTAAATATTTTGGAAGGAAATCTAACCCAAAATTTTAAACCATATAAATCCCAAGCCAAACTGCTGAAAATCCTGAAGGGTCGATAGATCGACTCTAAATGTCGATCGATCGATAGAACAGGTGATTCTGTTCTCCGCTCTTCTGTTTCACCATTAACGAATTCCAAGCTTTTAAATCTCTAAATTTCCATCCTTGATTTTTCATTACATCATATATTCACATCTAAAACAGATCATGATGATCATTTAACCATTCTAACATAATTGATTCCCAGGAAATATCATCAATTCCAAATGCGAGTCTTTACGTTTTGATCAAAGTCATTAACCCAAAATCGATTTCTCAATCCCAATCAATTCATATCCAATACTGGTATTATATTATAGTTCTGAATTTCAAATCAACACTGAATTCATCTATAACCTCAATTGAACTTTTAAATCACACAACATGTTCAATTTCAAAAAAAATCAATTTCATGCAATAACCCACCCAAAAACGGATTTCGGTTTACACCCACCATAATATTAATTTATTATCATCTATTTATAATCATATCAAGTTAACAACTTGCCTTTTTGGGTTCGTAGAGTCTGATTCATTGAGATAGAAAAAGGGTTAATGAAGAACACCCAATTTGATCCTTGTTTGTCTTAAAAAACATCCCCAATTTCTCTCCATTTGCTCCCTCTAGCTTTCTCTCCAACTCTAAGGTTTAGGTTTGTGTTTTTCTTCCATTCAACACTATTAGATTTAGGATTAATGAAATAATCCCATTTTTAGTCATATGGGCCTAATTAGCATGGCCCAAATCCCCCCGTGTGGGCCCGGCTATGCCCCGAGACTCGATTACTATGCCTGGGTACTCTTTTTTGACTATCTCGACCCTTTTGGAAACAACCGTACACTCAGAATTCTCATTCGAAATACTTTATAACATTTTTTAATTTCAACCCCAAAAATGCGACTCAATAATAATTCGAATAATTGAACCTAAGGTCGCCAAACATAAATAATTCGTTCCACTCAAATAAATTCTCCAAATCATAAAGTTAAGTTTCTCCAATTTAAATAGTTTTATTTCTCTAAAATATAATTAAATACTAAATCCTCAAGATTACATGGTGTTACATACTCCCCCCCTTACAAAGGAATTTCGTCCTCGAAATTAAGATATGACTCTAAGATCGCTACATCTACCTCTCTTACTTCTAATTATGAGCTACTCAAATATGGATTTTTATTAAATAGGGCGCCCATACACCCTGTACCCGTGCTTAACCACACAAAAGTTACCCGACTATGCTAGCCGTAACCCGTAATATAACTTCTAACCCATAGTCATATCACATACATGAATAATAATCAGGGTACCCAACCCATGTACTAATGACCAAACATCTCCCCACTCCCAACGATGCGCTAAGTTTCATACGTGGGACGTCTCACAAAGCGAAAACCAAACAAGGAACCCCCGCTACACTACTACCTAACATTATAGGTTATTGAGATCCATTAGGCCCGCAGTCCACAACACGCACCCCTAAATACATGTCTTTTAACCCAAAAGTATACACTCCCACTCTTATGCTACAAGAGACAACATAAAATACCGCTCCCTTGCTATCACTAGTTCTTGTGCAAAATAAACCCCGAATTATCTCTCCCTGCTCGAAAATAAATCTAACCACGCTGACTCACTTCAGTAACCATCCCTACTTACCGGGATAAATTATAATAACACAAGACATTGTTATGTGTATATCATACCTCACAATATAACGTACACACACACACACACACACACACACACACACACACACATATATATATATATATATATATATATATATATATATATATATATATATATATATATATATATATATATATATATATATATATATATATATATGCTAGACCCCCTATCATGTTACACCTAGTAGAAGTCACTCATACCCTGGTGCCATGAACACCAAAACTTACTATTACTATCCACAATAGTTCAAATCCATCGCTATCCATCTAATACTGGGAAACTCATCTACCCTAATCCCATAATCTTCAAAAGTAGTGACTGTGACACCCCGACTAATTAAATACTGGGTAGCTACTCCTTTATTAAATTAATTCAAAATGCCAAGTTGGCTCAGTTAATAGCATCACTGTTGAAAAGTAAGTGCCAAATTTTATTTAAAGTCTGATTAACATGCAACAAGTGTAATAAAGAATAATAACACCATTCACCATAATGAAGTAAATAGAATAACCATCACATAACGTAAATAAAGTCTGGAGGAAAACTCCTCACTACAATCCCACAACTGAAATAAATAAACCGAATACTAAAACAATACATGCCAAAGTCTGAAAACTGTAATGGAAAGATGTCTCTAATAGAAATGGGCAACATGCCCTACAACTGATAGATAAAGACTCTGGAATCCAAGTGATAGAAGCGTCTACAAGCAAATCCTTGTAGCTTCCACAAACAGCTACAGCTCGTCACCTGACTGAGTATCCTATGCATGGTGTCCTTGTGGCTGGGCACCTAAAATGGTTTTACAAGAAAAGTAGATTTGAAAGAAAACGGGTCAGAGCCCGAATGTGGAGTTATATTTTAAAAACTTGCAAGTGCTTTAAAAACATTTAAAACATTAAATGCAAAGTACATGTTAGGACGTACACTCACATGATATTCTCACCTCTCGTCTAACTGTGTACTCCTAACGTAAGTACCCATCTATAACGACACAAACCACTAGCTAAGTGACATCGTATATAGCTAGGCTGCCATAGGTCCTACCCTTATTACTTGGTTCTATTAACATTATAACTCTCGTAATTAAATAGGGGTTTAACGTAACTCAGATGCTCAATATGCAATATATATCACTATCAGTTAACTCGTTATATTTCTCAAAACAATACCGTAATTATATTCACAACATTAACATGAAGGTTCCCATTAATTAAGTGTATATTATTCACATCATAAATATACAATATAAGCACCCCGAGAACTAAGCTGCGGTGCACACATACTCTGCTATCCATCCCGGTACATCACGTACATAAGGATTACATATTCCGAATCTCTCAGAAATAGTTCACAGATAACAACATCACAAATAATGGAGGCGAACACAGTCACATCACATGGGTCACGCACATACCTACGCTCCCATGATCAACGGACTTATTAATATCCCAACAAGTCTTTCTATGACCTATGTTCATCCAGGTAACCAGTCTAAATCCGGGCAACACAAGGATTAGAGGGCCCTAAGCGAACGCAAACCTCCCGTGATAGCAAGTATGGTAGGTATGTCATACACACAATTTATATACCAATACTAAGTAAACACGCATCTTAGTAATCAACGTAGTTTAATCGTAGTACTATTCTCATTCTAGTACCAATATATAATTTACACACTTTATACGATTCCGGTTTATAATCATACGCGCCATAATCTATTCTCACGTCGTAGTAGACACTCACGTCTCAACCCAAACCGTCAATTTAATTTAACTCTCGTATATGATTTCCTTCTCATAAATACCCAAAAGTCCCAATTCTATCATTACATCATCATCAGAATCTTACCTATATCCTCGAACAAGTTTACGGGACTCCAAAAATAAAAACAGTCCAAAAAGGCCCAGACTGTCAACTCGTTAGAAGTCTCGTTTGAACGAGACTGTTTGAACGAGATTCCACTGTCAACTCGTTAGAAGTCTCGTTCGAACGAGACTGTTCGAACGAGATTCCAGTTCGTTCGATTCGTTCGAACGAACTGTACCTTCTAACGATATCTCGTTCTAACGAGATTATCGAACGAAGTTCCCTTTCGTTAGAAGCGACTGGTCAATTCGTTAGAAGCTCGTTCGAACGAGTTCGTTCGAACGACCTGGGGAGGGGCTTCTAACGACCTGCCAGTCTCATCCCAGATTTTTCTAAATCTCGTTTTTCACCATTTTTACTCCTCAAATCTCTTCTAAACTTTGTCCCAACAATACTTTAAGGTCTCTAATCAATCCTAATCATATCAAGGTTATAAACTAATGTAATTTACGGAGTTAATTCTTCCCAATCATCATTAAGCCATCAAATCTCATCACTTTCCCCCAATATTTCAAGAACACAAACCCTAAAATTTTGAATCATGAATTTACCCAATTTAAATCCGTTATAAATTTCATCCAATCATAAATATCATCAGTATGAACATCTACCTATCATTCTACATGCAAATCCTCCTCAAAATTTCAAGTTCTAAGTTTCAAAATACATGGGTTTTCATTATCTTTCAAGAACAATTGATACTCTTCAATTTTCTAACATGGAAGGAACATTCTACGAATTTAAATATAATTAAAACACTTGCCTTGATTGTCTCTGAGTTTGGTGTAGGTTTGATGAAGCTTTTCTGCAGAATTTCTTCTCTCTCCAAGCTTCTTCTCCAATGGTGGCTATGGTGGCCAGGGTTTTCTTTGGGAAAGTTGGAAACCTAAATGATAACCTCCATAGCTTAATGGGTTAATATGGGTTGGTTAGTGGGTTTAGTGGGTTAAATCCACATCAGATTAAGACTCCTAATTTTCGTCATTATTAATTCCTCAAAATACAAAATTACCAAAATACCCTTTAAGTTGCCGGTATGGCCTAAAAATACCCCGGAATCCAAACTAAACCCCCGACTAGTGTTTTCTGGCTATCTCGACCCTTACGGACGCGTTGGCGCACTCAAAATGACCATACGGTTTATAGATTTTAAATTCACTTATATAATCAAAAAATATACAATGACGCGACGGTCACACGCGTCTCAACAAAATTTTTAAAATGCCGTATATCAATCTCACGACAAATTTTTCATAATCCAATATTCATATAAAACATGTATGCACATAATAAAATACCAACTCGCATCTCGTTAGTATTTTTAACCCGAATTAATTTCCAATTAATACGCATTTAATTAATTAATCCCAAAAATAAATATAGCCAAAAGTACGGGGTATTACAGTGACCCCTCATAAAATTCTTACCATCTCTCCGTGTACGCCCCCACTCTCTTATGGTTAATAGCAAAGAACTCTGCTACCCCACAAAAATTTATATACGTAATATGGTTGATATAGCCAGTGCACCAACTAATTTTGACTTACTTGTGAACTCTAGTGAAAACAAATTTTATATTATGACACCCTCACTGTCACTCCAAACATAACCCATACCCATAGGATAAAAATATGATTACCTCCATACTCTAGCTGCAATGGCTGATCCTCGGGTTTTTGTTTAAAATTTTCTGGTCTCAACTGGCCCAGAAACTGCTATAACGGTTGTACATCCAGAACCTTATCCTGTAGTTGCCCCTGCCTCATTTAGGGAAATCTTTCTTCATGTGCCCCGTTTCCCCACAAACAAAACACTTCTTAATAAATTCACCCTGCCATTGATCCCTTCCTTGTTGGCCTTGCCGGAAGTCTTGGCCATCCTGTCAATGGCCTCCAGATCTAGATTGCTTGGCCTGATTTTCCTGTCGGGAATCATTCCCTTGATGTCCCCTTGTCTTCTAATGGGATACCCTACTGGCATTGTCCCCTCCTGCCTTGTCCAGATGACTAGGTTTAACTACCCTCTTACGTCCCCTCATGTGGAAGCTATTCTCCTGGAAGTGTAGGAGTGCTGCATTAATGGCGTTTGTATAAGCTATTAATGCAGGATTATGGATAAAATGTTTGCTGATCCTCTAGCATAACCCATCCATGAACCTTACTTTGTTTCTTTCTTTATTTTTTACCTCACCCAGTACAAAATTTTCCAAACGAGTGAACTCTTCCTCATACTCGGCCACTGAACGGTCCCCCTGAGTCGCCTCACTGAATTTCCTCCTCATATTGGCCTAAACTACTGGTGGAAAATACTTGCAGTTGAACCTCACCCAAAACTAAACAATAGTCAATGTGTCCCTTTCTTCAATGGTGGTGATCAACTCCCACCACTGTAGCACTACCCCCACTAACCTAAAAGTGGCTAACATTTGCTTCTGTACCTCACTGAAGTCAACCAAGTGCAAGTGACGCTGCATGTCTTTTTTCCACTGACACGCTAGCACCACATCTGAACTCACCTGAAACTCTGGTGGATAGCCTTTCTCAAAGGCCTCTCGTACTCCCTGCCACTCTGACGGCCTTAGGTGGGCCTGAATATCTGGTGCCACGAACGACTGTGGTTGATTACATGGAAATTATCTCGCCATTGCGATCATCCTCGTGTTAACTTCTGTGCCACTAATCCAGTCACCTATGAATCCGAAATGATCTTTAGCAGTTGTTGTGGTAACTCTGGCACCTGATGAGCCTCTCTAGTCTCATCTCCCCCCGCTGCCCTAGCGTTTCTCTCTCTCTCTCTCTCTCTCTCTCTCTCTCTCTCTCTCTCTCTCTCTCCTGGGCGACATTTGAAATGAGAATCGAATCACATGAGTTCACCATCATATATAAAGTAATTAGCAAAAGAATGTAAATATGCATACGTATAAGAATACAACAATCCTATGATAGGGCTCTATATCAAAGAACGCTGAAATGAAACGTGAAAATCCACACATATCCTAAGGACACTAGAACGTGATGCTCTGATACCACCTGTGACACCATGCCTAATAAAATACCGGGTGATCAGTCCTATATGAAATTAAAATAGGAATCCCAGTTGGTTCATCCTTAGCATCACTATCGAAAACCTTTTTAAAACATACTAACCACCTAGTATTGCAAAAATCCAGTGCCAAATTTTATCCTTTTATTTAAACGAAGCAATAACATGCGGAAACATACTATGAGCCATTCACAACAACTGAATCAAATCAACTGAATAAATAAGTAAACTAATTGCCGAATAAACCATTGGCCCCAAAAGTAAATAGTCCCATAACTACACTGTAAAGTCTGAGTGACAAGACCTAAGTAAAACTAAAACTGATAGATGATTCCTACTCTAGGAAAGAATGAACGATGCGTCTAATCTAAGCCCCTTCTAGCATCCACATGTGCCGGAACTACGTGCCCCTATAATAGAATATCATGCCTGGCATCCCTGTGGCTGGACAACTAAAAGGTTTTAAAAATAGTTTTATAGCAAGGGTTAGAACCCAAAACATTTTAAAAATATTTAGCAAGTGAATTAGTTGCAGTAATTAAAAAATGCATGAATGCGCTTCATATTTAAGTTAGTGTCGCACTCTCTTGAGGACATACTCACCCCTCCACTAATGTGCACTCCTATCGGTTACCTTAACGCCACATAGTTATACTATCCTTTCCAATTAGTCCTGGTATAAACTCTCCTTGCCATACTACTCTAAATCTAGTACTATTATTCATGGGTTATAAGTTATCTCTCACATTAACTTAATTAATTCCTTTAAAATAATATCATATAACAGTGACACAAGTTATATGAGTAAATACATTACGCGCTGTATTATTAACCGCATATAATATTTAGTACAATTATATAAGTAAATTTACTACAAAATCCACACATATGTCATATGTATATCCATCCTTTCGAGTATACCCTCACCGGATGATTTCCTCTGTAGTGCTATCATACAAGGTGTACTCACTTGACCTAGTTACCCCAAGTCAGAATCTCTCATGAACTTGGTCAAAAACATAAACGTTGGAGGCGGTCATATATCCTTCCTAAAAGTGAGCTAATCCCCTCACCCATATAACGGACGCTATGACCTGGGGCTATATTCTCCCTACTCCTCAAGCTAGGGGATTCACCCACATCGCGCAGCCTCCCTTGATAGCACTAGAGTACATAATTTAATTAAATATCTATCCACTGGTATTTATAAGCACCCAATATATATATATATATACCATTACACACCATATATATAATTTAAATCCCGGATCTATCGTGTATTGAAATTTCGTAACACTAACCTGCATATTCCCGAGTCTATGGTCCGACTCTAATTTAATTAATTAGTTTCACTTTAATTGATTAAATTAAGTCAACATTGCTTAACTAAGTTACTCGGACATTTCCCTCGTTCCGAACATTACTACTTAAGGCTCTCTTTCCCAAAAATATAACCACTAAGTGTCTCCCGATTAACACACTCCAAATCCCAATTAAATTTCCTTATAATTGTTAGGGAAAAAGGTTCCATATTTAGTTCTCATCTATTAAATATATTTGAAGGAAATCTAATGAAAAATTCTAACCCATATAAATACCAAGCCAAACTTCCAGAAATCTTGAAGGGTCGATCGATCGACTCTAAGCGTCGATCGATCGATCGGACAGGTGATTGTCTTCTCCGCTCTTCTGTTTCACCATTGACGAATTCCAAGCTTTTAAATCTCTAAATTTCCAACCTTAATTTATCATTGCATCATATATTGACATCTAAAATATATCATGATCATCCTCTAATCATTTTAACATAACTGATTCCTAGGAAATATCATCAATTCCAAAAGCGGGTTTTTACATTTTCATCAAATTCATGAACCCAAATTTGATTTGTCAATCCCAATCAATTAATATCTAATACTAGTATTTTGTTATAGTCCTAAATTTCAAATCAACACTGAATGCTTCTATCACCTCAATTGAACTATTAAATCACATAATATGTTCAATTTCATAAAAACCCAATTTCATGCAATAACCCACCCAAAAATGGATTTCGATTTATGCCCACCATAATATGTATTGATTATCATCTATTTATCACCACAACAAGTTAACCACTTGCTTTTTTGGGTTCATAGAGTCTGATCCATTGAGGTAGATAAAGGGTTGATGAAGAACACCCAATTTGTTCCTTGTTTGTCTCCAAAAAGATCCCCAATTTCTCTCCAATTGCTCCCTCTAGCTTTCTCTCCAACTCTTAGGTTTAGGTTTGTGTTTTCTACCGTTCAACACTCTTAGATTTAGGTTTACTAATCTAATCCCCTTTTTAGTCATATGGGCCTAATTAACATGGACCAAATCCCCCCGTGTCGCCGACTATGCTAAAAAATGCCCCGAGACCCGATTACTATCCCCGGGTACTCTTTTATGAGTATCTCGATCCTTTTGGAAACAACTGTATGCTCAGAATTTTCATCTGAAATACTTTATAACATTCTCTAATTTTGACCTAAAAAATGCGAGTCAACAATAATTCGAATAATTAAGCCTAAGGTCACCAAATGTAAATAATTCGTCCCACTCAAATATATTGTCCAAATCATAAAATTATGTTTCTCCAATTTAAGTAGTTTTATTTCTACCAAAAATAATTAAATACTAAATCCTCAAAATTACGGAGGTTACAGTCAATTTGCAGTCACTTATGGTTAATAGATTTTCCATTCTCCCTAATCACCTTTTCTATTTCTTTTTGAGAGTTAATTTTCTGGTTAGTCACCTATTCCGCGTCATTATGATTCATCATCCTAGTTCCCTGTGGAGACGATCCCTACTTACTGGGTTCTTACTAACGCAATAGGCTTGCACTTGAGCCTATATCAACATGCACTCTAGATACACATGTGTGGTCACGTCATGTTTTTGGCGCCATTGTCGCAGAATTAGGTATACTTTAGGTTAGTTAATTCAATCCCAAATTTGATTCCAAAAAAAAAATTGAAAAAGCCAAAAAAAATTGAAAAAAATTAGAAATCCAAAAAGAAATCATCTCTTAAAAACCCCCTTTGATACAAAATCAAGAACAAACTCCTCAGAATACTTCAATAAGAATTCACGAAAATCCCATCGTCGAGTATAATTCCAAAATCGCCCATACCACTCGCACTACCGAATTCAGGGCTCCACCTCCTACCCCTGCAAACTCCATTACTACTCACACGACGAGTCACACGTCGAGAACATTGAGTGAGGATTCTGAGTCCATTGGAGAGAGATCCATATCAAATATCGCTAATTCAAGTACGGGTGAGGGAAACCTACCTATCGTCCCATGAAGGAACTCCTATTTCCTGAGTGAACTATCAACCCTGGTTGCATTTTCCTCCCATATAATTTTAGTTAGTTACACTTTCGCTATGGGATGATTCAAATTCTTCCAACTTTTCATGGTATGGATTCGGAGAAACCATATCTCCATATCCGAGAGTTCGAAGAGGCGTACAAAACCTTTAGTGATCAAGATTTCACGCAAGATGTCGTTTGCCTAAAATAATTTCTTTTTTCCTTAAAGGATAAGGATAAGACATGGCTTTGGTCTTTACCCCCGAACTCGATCATATCATGGAAGGATATGTGATCCAAATTTCTTTCAAAGTTCTTTCCACCACATAAAACCAACTCTGTCAAGGGTCAAATTCAATCCTTTCTAAAACGAGATAATGAGCCATTTGACAAGTGTTGGGAACCATTACAAGAGTTGGTTAACGCTTGCCCCCATCTGGATTTGAGAAACATCAACTTATCTCTTTCTTCCATCACGGGCTTACAATAACGTCTAAACAACTTGTTGAAACAATGTGGGAAAGACCATTTTAGGAATTATATACGAGTGACAGCGAGGCTCATCTTAAGAATCTCACCGAGAATACTCAAGCATGGGACATCTCATATCCTAATGCCCAAAACTGACCTCGCCAAGTGTCTAATACTCTTATTGTGTCCGATCTATACCAATTGAATCAAGATACCTGGTAGATCGTCGACTTGATCAATTTGAGAAAAGCATGAGAGACTCACTCGAGGTACGATTGAAAGAAGATACCGAATCCTCCCGTGATGTGAAAGAAAAGGTGTGCGCTACTTGTGAGGCAGGATATTCAACTAAGGCATGTCCGACGATACCTGCCTACAAAGCCATGCATATCGAGAAAGTGGAAGCAATATGAGGGTTTAAGGGAAATTTTAACGCACCTCACAGGAATTAATACAACCCATCATGGAGGAACCATCCTGGTTTCAATTATGGGGAGTAACACACTGCGATGAATCCTACGTCACATGTTGCCCTACCTCCATTCCCTCCTTAATTTCAGCAAGCCCCACTGATGCAGCACCACCTTCGGGCCCATACATTACCCCATCGAGGAGGTCTCTTGAGGATAATTTAAATCAGTTTATCCAGTCTCAAAATGCAACCAACGCTAAATACGATCATTTGTTCACAATAATGCAGACAAGCATATCTAGGTTGCAAACTTCATTGAATGTCCAAGAGAAGGAAAAATTTCCATATCAAGGGCAAAGACCTCCCCAAGGTCAAGCAAATTCTAGCTCTACATCTTCTGATCAACAAGAGCAATGCCAAGATGTCACCAATATACGTAGTGGGAGAGTTATTGATTTATCACCTCCCCCACATGATGAGCTAAAAGACAAGGTGGTTTTGACCAGCATGAAAGAGGCTGACGCTACCCCCTTGAATGTGAGTGAAAGTGACGATGCATGTGAGCCCAAAATTAAAGTGAAGCTGCCCAACGCTGCTCCGTTCCCTCAATGGTTGGCCTCACCACAAAAGGGATCCTCGTGTACCAAAGTGTTAGACGTTCTTGAGCAAGTGAAGCTTAATTTTCAATTCCTGGATGCCATCCAACAAATTCCCGCCTATGCCAAGGTCATTAAAGATCATTTAACTGTTAAAAGATGACTGAAGGTGAAGAAGAACATCTTCTTAGCACAAAATGTGAGCTCCGTCCAGCTTAACGACCTTCCACCAAAATTTGAATATCCGGGTGCACTCACGATCTCATGTTTTATTAGAGAATGGTGAATTGAGAGAGCCTTATTTGACTTAGGTGCTAGTGTTAATATACTTCCCTAATCCATTTAAAGGAAACTTGAGTTGGGTGACCTTAAGCCCACACGAATCACTCTCCAATTAGTTGATCAAATAGTGAAGGTGCCTCGAGGGATTGTTTAAGGATGTGATAGTCCAAGTGGACATTTTTTACTTCCCGATAGACTTTGTCATTTGGGACACGAAGACCTCCATCCATTCTAGCAACCATGCTCCCATCATTCTAGGCCGCCCATTATTAGTTACGGCTAATGCGTTAATCAATATACGAACTGGGAAAATGTAACTCACTTTTTGGAACATGAACCTCGAGACAAACATCTTTATTGTTGTTACCCAAATGGGTAACAAAGATGAAATCGATATGGTCAACCTCATAGACGAGGTAGTAGAAGATCACATCTAGAGAACCATGTGTGGGGATGCGTTAGAAGCATTCCTAGTGAGAGGTGAGGAAAATGAGATCTGATACACCCAGTATGAGCAAGAGGTAGAGGAATTGAAAGCCATATTAGATGAGGGAACGTCGTTAGAAGAGTCGAGAGACGTCCATTGGGTTTCTAGATTCAAGGAACTACCCCCTAAAGAGTCATGCTTGACACCTTTGGAAGAGAAACTTCCTACCCTTGAATGAAAGAAACTACCCTGAAATGTGAAATATGCTTTTCTAAGAGAGGATGAGACATTTCCTGTTGTTGTATCCTCTAGCCTAGATAAAGATCAAAAGGGTAAGTTGATGAAAATTTTGAGGAAGCATATAAGTGATTTTGGTTGGTCAATATCCGATTTGAAGGGTATAAGTCATCTGATTTGTACCCAATAAATTCACCTTGAAGAGGATGTGAAACCCTCAAGGGAAATGCAAAGGTGATTGAACCCAACCATTAAAGAAGTGGTTAGAGAGGAAATTATAAAGCTATTAATTGATGGCATTATCTACCATGTCTCAGATAGTAAATGGGTGAGACCAATTCAAGTCGTCCCGAAGAAGTCGGGAACGACAGTGGTCGAAAATGCTAAGGGAGAATTAATTTCTCAACGCACCACCCCCAGGTGGCGTGTTTGTATTGATTACCAGAAACTCAATGTAAGGACGAGAAAATATCACTTTACCTTACCTTTTATCGACCAAACGCTCGAACACGTAGAGGTCCACCCATATTATTATTTCCTTGTTGGTTATTTTGGTTATAACCAAATTAAGGTAGATATACTTGATCAGGAGAAGATGACTTTTATATGTCCATTTGGCACATTTGCCTACAAATGTATGACTTTTGGATTATGCAATGCGACTACAACCTTTAAACGGTGCGTGTTAAGTCACTTTAGCGACATGGTAGAAAGAGGACTAGAGGTTTTCATGGACGATTTCAGTGTTTTGGCCCCTCTTTCGACCAATGTTTAGATAACCTCAAAAAAGTTTTATCCCGGTGTGTGGAGAAGAACTTAGTCCTTAATTGGAAAATATGCCACTTCATGGTTATTGAGGGCATAGTTCTAGGCACTTAGTTTCATCTAAAGGAATAGAAGTTGATCGAGCAAATATATATGTCATAGCCGAACTTCCCCAACCTAAATCACTAAAGGTCGTGCGCTCCTTCTTGGCCATCCAGGTTTTTATAGACAGTTTATCAAGGATTTTAGAGCCATTGCTAGACCATTGAGTAACCTCCTTATGAAAGATGCCCCCTTTGAGTGGAATGATGCATGCCAAGAAGCTTTTGATAAACTAAAAAGCATACTAATTTTTGCTCCCATTATGCAATCTCTAGATTGGTCTCTTCCATTCGAGCTTATGTGTGATGCTAGTGATTATGCGATTGTATTTTAGGGCAAAGATAATATAAGAAAGCCTATGTAATCTATTACGCTAGTCGGACGTTAACCGGGCCATAACTTAACTACTCCACCACGGAGAAAGAGTTGCTGGAGATTATTTTTTCTTTTGAAAAATTCCACTCATATATTGTTGGTTCGCCCATCATTTGTTTTACCGACCACGTGGCCCCAAAATATATCCTTACTAAGAAGGATGCTAAGTCGTGCCTTATAAGCTGGATCATACTCCTTTAAGAGTTCAATCTCTGTATAAAAGATAAGAAATGGGTAGAAAATGTCGTTACTGACCATTTGTCACGACTCTCGTCTGCCATTCCTAGTGACACTATACCCATCGACGAGTATTTTCTAGATGAGCAGATTTTTTCCACTTCTTCCTTACCTTGGTTTGCAAACATCGTGAACTATCTTGTCACGAGAGCCGTTCTTACCTAATGGACACTATAAGAGAAGAAGAAATTCATCACTTGGTCCCGAATATTCTTCTATGATGACCCATTCATATTTAAATATTGCGGGGACCAGCTCATCCAAAGATGTGTACCAGATGATGAAATTCAAGATGTGATCCAGTTTTATCATACAGAAGCTTGTGGAGGCCACTTATCCAAGAATAAGATGACCGCTAAAATTATACAAAGCGGCCTCTATTGGCCAACAATATTCTGGGATGTGAATGCCTATTACAAAACATGTGATAGATGTCAATGAATGGACGCTATTATTCACCGAGACATGATGCCTCTAACCCCTATACTTATCATTGAATTATTTGATTAATGGGGTACTGACTTCATGGGACCTTTCCCTCCCTCCTTCTTCTTATACATCCTCATCACGGTAGACTACGTCTCTAAATGGGTGTAGGCAGTAGCTACCTGTACAAATGACAACAATGTGGTGATTTAGATCCAACAGGAACACATATTTTCTCGCTTCGGTGCTCCGAAGGCGATTATAAGTGATAACGGCACACACTTTTTCAATAAGCCATTTGAAAAGTTAATGAGAAAGTATGGGGTCATCCAAAATGTAGGAACAACTTATCACCCTCAAACAAATGGGTAAGCCAAACTAGCAAATCGTGAGATCAAAACCATCCTCAATAAGACCATCGATCCTACCCAAAAAGATTGGTCACTTCGATTAAACGATACGCTATGGGCTTACCGTACTTCCTACAAGAACCCCCTCCGGTTGTCCCTAGTTAATTTTGTCTATGTAAAGCCTTGACATCTCCCTGTGGAGATAGAGCACAAAGCGTATTGGGCCATGAAGGGGTTAAATTACAATCTCGATAAAGTCGACAAAACGTGCAATCTTCAGTTAAACGAGTTGGAATAGTTGCGCAATGAAGTGTATTAGAATGCCAAAATTTCTAAGGAACGCATGAAACTCGCACATGATAAGATGATATGACATAAAGAGTTTCACCTGGGAAAAAATTTCTCCCCTACAACTCTCGACTGTACTTATTTCCCAACAAGTTGCATTCAAGGTGGACGGGCCCATTCATTGTTCGAAAAGTATTCTCCTAAGGTGCTGTAGAGTTAGAAGATTAAAAAAGAGGAACTACTTTCAAAGTGAATGGACAACGACTTAAATCACGCTATAAGGTTTGCATCAAAGAAGCTAACACCATGTATTTGTTGGACCCCATTTGTGAGGACTGATTGAGAAAGTACGAGAAGGTCGTCGCACCCCCGATGCGTATGGGGTGACTCTTGTGTATATTAATAGTGCGTAGGTTAGGGTCACTCAGTAGAAGTCCATAGGGTATGAGACGAGTCAGGATAGGAGGACAAATTCACATTTCGAGAGAGTTACATGAGAGGTGAGGTGAGTTTTCAGGGGTTTTATAAGCTAGGTTGAGTGGATGAGTGCTTTGGAAATTTTTTGAAAAATTGCATTTTCGGAGTTCCAGCACATAGTTTTTCTTCGGATTTCCAAGTTGAGGAGCACACTGGAAATCTGAACCAGTTAGCCCTTTTATAATATCAGGGAAGAACTAGTTCGACTGGGGTTCGAATACAAAAATAATATTTTGCACTGAACCGGTTTGCCCAGAACAGATGCAGATTTCGGTGAGTTCCAAGGTGCCAATTCCCCATACATCTCCCCTTTCCCATACACCCCCTTTTATTTTCCCTCCAAATCCATTCCCCCCACCTTTTACCTCTAAATTCTTCCCTCCAATCCCACCCATCCCCACCTACAAATACACACCCCAATCCCACCATTCCTCTCACACCTTCCATACTTCTTTCCACTCTCCTTCTTCCCCAATCACCCATTCACATGGCTAATGAAGAATTAGCCATCAAATAGGACTGCACCAAAATGCTGCATGACGACGACCATGGTGACCACTTACTTCAAGAGAGATAATGGGTCAAGGAATTATTTTCAATCTCCCACACCGTACACATCCAGCATGCCATTAATTGGGATGGACTGCCCTAACTTGTGAATGCCATCTTCTGGCGCCAAAGGTAGCATCAATTCCTAGCCAATCCTGACGACGAGGTTTGGATGAATAATGTCCGCTCCTTTTATGGAACTCTCATCCATGTATCAAAAAATATGTACCAAGTATATGTGGACGAGGTACCAATACCATTATCTCTCTCCATAGTTGCCTAAATAATGAGCGCCGATAATGTCCTGAATCCACCAAATTTTGACTATACCACCTATGGAAACCCCATCCCAAAACATGAATGCATAGAACGCATAACACCCAATCACATTTGGGATCGTGAAACTTTCACGGTAGGAAAATTTGATGAGACCACCCACTTCGCCTAACTTATCACTTGTGGGTCTATCCTCAAAACCTCTAACAATTCCGCAATCCGCATTTGCCATGGAAATTTCCTCTACCACGTTCTTGGAAATCTGAGTACCATTAATATCTCTCGAATTTTTTACTCAGAAATTATCACTGTCGTAATGGACCATAAGGTAAACATAGATATACATTATGCCCAATTCGTAACATCACTTTTGAGGACCGTCGGGTTCAACCAACCCCATCGCAACCCCGTCTCCCCAATCCTATTGGATCAGAATCCATCACAAGCAGCGTGCATCAAATGGAGGTATTGCACCCACCACCACCTATTGTAAAAGGTGTAAATGGGGGGAAATGAGGATGAAGCGTACAATGAGGAGGAGGACTCCGACTATGAGCTGGATGGAGAGGGCTTCAATAGGCGTGTGGGCCCACTTGAGGCGCTATTTGATGGGTTCGTGACAGATTACCGTTGCGATACCTCTATGATGATCCGCCTCCACAAAGAAATGTACCGCTTGCAAGTAGGCCCAAATGTCTCTCTCCCCACTTATATTTAGATCCATATGGCCCCAATGATCCTGGCCCATCCAACCCGCCCCCATAGTAGTTTGATGTTTATGTTGGTTGTTTTTTGTTACTTGTGCTATTTATCCTTTCTTTTCTTTGTACGTGGTCCTTGTTAATGAAATGTTGCATTTTACTCTTTCTCTATTTTTTTATGCAATCTTTTCTTATTGTTTGGATTTTAGTCCTTATTGCATGAGAACATTGAAAAATTCTAAGTTAGGGGGGGATATACGTGCGTTTTAAAAAATTTCACAAAAGTTCAAAAGACCCCAAATTTCCAAAAAAAATAAAAAGTTTCAAAAAATCCAAAAATATTTGTCTTCAAAGTAAATAAAGATTGGAATTCAAAATTTTCAAAAATATCACCAAATTTTTGTTTAAAGTCTCAAATTTGTAAATTTCAAATCGCACACAGCCGAAATTGACCAAAGATGGAAATTGAGCAAAAATTGACGACTTAACGAATAAGTGTGGAGATTAATAAAACCCGGTGAGATTTCTAGCCTATCAATTTTTCTGAGTTTTTAAATCAATCCGAGTTAATGATTAACTCAAAATTCAATTCAGTGTTTTTTTAAGTAGTTGTAATCTCAAATTTATTATTTAGATCTGTAACGGGAATAATGTGTGATGTTTCTTTGAAAATCGCGCTAACATATCTCTAAACTAACATTCATCTCGAGATGCATATGGTAAATTGATTAGTGATTTGGATAAATGAAGTTAGTCCATCGTTTGTTACCTAAAAAGATTAGCCAGAAAAATTTGTGAAAATTACCCTTTTGATAGCCATTTTGAGGCGAAGAATTTTTTTCTCCTTTCGTTTGGTAACCCGAAAAAACCATTCAGCCCGAAATTGAGAAAAATAGAAAAAAAATCTAAAATTAAGTCCAATTTTTGCGATAAAAAGGGGTAAGAAAAAGAAAAAAAAATGCTCAACAGAAATAGCAAGAAAATATTAGGAAAAGAATAAAATGAGCAAAAGCCCAGAAAAGCACTAACGAACTTCCAAAGGTCATTTTTCAATTCCGAAAATTCCTAACCATTCCCATTTTACCCAATGCACCTTAAAAACCCAAAAAAGTCCTAACCGAATCTGAATTTCAAAATTAATTACCGCGTGGAGATCTAGTACATGATAAGATAATAAAAAAGATTAACCGGTGTGTACAGGATGCTATGTTACCACCTTCCTAATGACCGTAACCCGATGATGAGATCCTTTCATCGTAAAAATTTCGTCTTTTCAATTTTGTATGCGCAAATTTATGTTCCATTATATCTACTCTTTATATCATGCACACCGAGTGAAATAGCTACATTCTGAGTGATTCATTTGTGATATCATCCCGTGAGTATTTGAATCAAAATGAATTTTCAGGAGAGTAATATAGTGATCAATCGGTGAAAATTTGCAGTTAAATTTTTGGCTTCGCACACACATACACACACGGGGCAAATTGAGACTTGAGAATACAAATTTATGGTGACTATTTTTAGAAAAGTTTGAATTGTAGAATTTTTAGGTATTTTGAATTTTCTTTGAGTCATAAATGAATTTTATGGATATATTCACTACAAACCCTCACGAGACATAACTCGTCCTACTAGGGTAACCTAGGGGCTTATCGGCCTATTGCATACGCTAAATGAAATCTCTTGCCCGCAAAAGTGGTAATCTATCACTATCATGAGTTGGTTAAGTTTCTGAACATACTTCAATTCCTATACATTGCTTGGGACGATGAAATTTCTAAGTTAGAGGGGTTGATTAGGTCTAAATTCTTTGAATTTATTCCCTTAATTTAGAGGTTTTTATCACCTCGTGCATTTTAAAATGTGTTAATTTCTTCCATATTATTGATAATATGCTTTTCTATGCAGTGCATCGAGTTTTGTGTATTTCTCTTACATTTCGAAGGAAATTCGTTCAAGAGAAGAAAAGAGAAAACCCAAATTCAAGAGATAAAGACAAAATGCAAGAGAAGGAAAGTCAAGGGGCAATTTTGTAATTTTACACCCAAAATTCGGACGTGGACACCCGAGAATAAGTTGAAGTTCGTCGGTCCATGAGCACATAGGAAGAAACGACATTCAAATCTGAGTTATGAGTGAAATGTTATGAGTGTTCAAATTTGGGAAGAGGTCATGGCAAAAGAAGTAAAGGAGAAGAAAAATATTTAGAAAAAATTTTTAGCTCGGAGTTTCGCAACAACAATGGAAAACCGAACTAGTTCGGCCCAGTAAAGAACAAAACAACGAACCGATTCGGCGGATGAAAATTGTAATTTTTTATTTCAAAAATAGAGTTGTGCATGGATTAATTACTGAATATAACATGATGTACTTAATTATTTTCGATATCAGACTTTAGGGAGTTATTTTTTTCATAGTTTTTGAGGGTCTTGTAACCAAGATCCTTAGGGTTTTATTTCCTTCAACAATATTCAAGTTTTATGAAATTAATTCAAGGTTTTCTTCTACAAAGTTTGTGTTCTTCAACTCCAATCTTCAAGGTTAATGTTTCTTCGCATGTTATTTGATATTGTCTGAGATTCCAATTATTATTTACATGTTTAGGTATAGTTTCTTCATGTTTATAATTACATTAACCTTATATAATATGTTCTTCATTAGGTTAATCATGTCTAGCTAAATTTCTAAGGGTTGGGGTGAATGAACCCAACGCGATGTAATTTACCCATGTAGAAAATAGGGTTTGAATTGAGTTTTAAGTGAATCGTGTTATGTAGTACGCACAAAAATTGTAGATCTTTTAACCTCGTTTGCCCTAGGTAACCGGGATGTTTAAGGATGCAATATGCGTGTAGCTATTTAGCGCCGCTTTAATTCTAACTTTGATTATGTATGGTGCGGAATCGTATCCTCATATATATAATTCTTAGGATTTATAAAGTCTGGGTTCAATTAAATTTCTATTTCAAAAATCTATCATTATATACGGTAAATATACTAGGGTTTGGGGGATTGTAGACGACTTATCATTCCTTATTCATAAGTTAATTCATTCAGTAGATTTATTTCTTTGCACTTAGTTTAGTTAGTCGTTAATTTTCATTCACTTATAGTTAATAGATTTTCCATTCTCCCTAATCACCTTTTCTATTTCTTTTCGAGCCTGTGGAGCGGATCCCTACTTACTGGTTTATTACTAACAATGACATGTTTGCACTTGAGCCTATATCAACACGGACTCTAGATACACATTTGTGGTCGCGTCAGATTACCAAGATTACTGTTGTGAATTTTCTCATTTAAACCTTCCTTCTCAAACACCAACCCTTCTGCAGCAAATATTCGTTTACGTTTCAATAGACAATCTAAACATTGTTCCCTACACAATCAAATTTTATAATAGTCAAAATTAGAAAAAAAACACTATATAACAATAAGATTACTTTTCTCATATATGTATATTTGCAACATAAAAAAGTATTGAGTCACCAGTGATACATTTCCAATATTAGATGTAGAACTTGACCATGTTGTTTGAGTATTTCCATCAACTTTGAGCTATGATAATATATGATAGAATGATAAAAAGGACACATTATCAGAACCAAATTATTTTACTCAAATAAATATTTGAAATGTAAAAGTTTGAGCCATGATTATACCTTTCCAATATTAGATGTGGATTTCTTGATTCAATTGTTTCGTTTTTATGAGCTTTGAGCTATGATCATGAATGATAAAAAAAATATTTTTTTATAACTTAAAGTTTTTTTAACATAAAATATTTAGGTAAAAAAATGAGTTGTGGTCAATAACTTCACAATATTAGATGTGTGACATGGCCCTGGTGTTGGAATCTTATCATTTACACTAGCTTTAGTCTATGATAATCAATGATAGAAAATAAAAGTTATAATAACCAGAGTATTGTGTTCAAAACAATTTATACATAAAAGATTGAGCCATGGAGGATACCTTTTCAATATTAAATTTGCGGTGCAACCTTGTTGTCTACTTCTTTGGACCCCCATAAACTTGGAGCTATGAGTAGAACAAAAATTAGACAAAACATTTACAGATGTAAATTTTTTTTATAAACAAGATAAAAAAATTCTATTTTTTTCAATTACCTTTGAATGAAGTGATGCACTTGCATCTGCATTTGAAGCAATCTCATCTGATGAGGAAGTTTTTTTTTCTCCAACTCTTTCAACCTTTGCTCCAGTTCTTTTTTTTTTATTTTGCGCTGCTCTTTATATTTTTCTCTAATTCATTTGTATATTTTTTTTATCCACAGCTAGGGAGTTTAAAATATGTTGTCGGGGTAACCCCAAAGCCTAAACCTCTAACCCGACGAGAGTTCTCGGGAGTACCCAATGCTAATGTAAGCATGTCGAAACTTCCTTAAATAATTTATTGCATGATTTTTTAAGAGTGCATTACAAGAGTGCTCGGGAGTACCCAACGCCATTGTAAGGATGTCGAAACTTCCTTCAATAAATAGGATTACATCCTCAGCTTGCTCTTGTAATGCAATCAGAAAAAATCATACAATAAATCCAAGTTAGTCATGAAAACATAGTAAATATTTATGGGTTTACATGTGCAAACTCACTATTTGTTCATCCTCTACTTTTGTGTCATCATCTAGATAATGATAACCCTTATTCTCACGAGCTTTCACCCATAAGAAACTTCTATCTTCTTTAAAGGAAGAAACCATTTATTTTTTCTATAAATAAAAATCACCTAAAAAACTATGTTAATTCTAATTTCTTGCTACGTCTTATTGTATTAAGAAATAATTAATTTCATTTACTAAAACACACTAGCTCCTCAATAAGACCAACATATCCTTTTTTGCTTAAGAGATGGTTAAACTTGCACTTCCCTCTCCTTTCTCTGTGAATCTTGCTTATTCTCTATAATTACAAACCCAAAAGGTTAACCACTGGATTCAACTCAATGTGAAATAATAGTGTGTTATCATTACTCAACATCCTTAAAAGTTTAATTAAATGCGACCAATAAGTTTATCTAAATTTTCAATAAAACGTTTACTATGATTTGGTGGAAATATACAAGAAGTATTGATATGAGATGGTATGGACAGTAAACATACAATTAGTGGGATATGCATAGGTTTCTTTCTCTTTTTTCTCCTCATATTTGTCATGATATTATAGAAACTAAAACTCGCAAAGTGGGTTACTCAAATGAGATGGTGTGGACATCAAAGGCTAAAGGAAATTTCACAGCGTGCTCATCTTAGAATCTTGTGAGGGGGAACTCTAATAAAACTTGGTCTTCATCCTATGCTTGGCCTATTCTTCACATATAAAACAGACGAGAGATCAATTTCATTATTTTTCACATCTTACTAACTATCAAAACAACACATAAAGTTAATAAATCATCAAAATTGCATAAAAACTAACAAATGAGTAATGTTACAGAAATTATTATCCGTAAAACGAACCCTCCCTAATTATCAATCAAATGGATCCATTGGTTATCAAAGGCAGAATCACAATTGTATAAAACATTGGGGACAAGGTTTTTATTCAAAGAATCATAACAACTGTTGATGTCTAAAAATGGACTAACTCCAATTTTATAATCACATATAAAAATAAGAGAACTAACTCAAACTACACACAAAAAAGACAAGAATTTTAGAGTGGTTCAACTATTAAATAGCATACGTCCACTATTGTTGCTATTCAATAGGGTTTACAATAGCTTAGTATGGTGTGCATATGAGTGATTCATGTTGTCCTTTGAGATAAGGGAATATTTTGCATTTATAGGGGTGTGAAACCCTAAAGATGGAGATCCTTTATATTACTTAGAGATTAAATCTATGTAAAATAAATAAAACTCTTGGAATTTAGTACTGGTTAGCATCCTTTCCGAGAAATAATTGATGTTCCTATTAGTTGGGCTTTTGGGGTAGGTCGGCATTCCAACCGACTAAGTGTTTATGAAGCCGATCACATAGGCTGGTCAGCCACATTGGATGATATATATGCATTCATGATTGATCCACATGGTAGTATAATTTTTACATACCACAAAAGCCCCTAATTCTCCATCCTTGATCCTTGCATGAAATTGGGAGTATTTTTCCCAAAAAGTTACTCGGTCTGCTTAAGCGTTTGTTCGGCAGCCGACCTCTCATACTTGTAAAAATTTGTGCTGGCCCTGCTTAATGATGGGATTTTTGTAAATAATTCAAACTTTTTGAATCGCCAAAGGACACAGTCATCTTTTGATGCTTCATAAAATGTGTAGTTGATGGTAGTTATGCGGTTCATCCAGTTAATCATTCATTTCCCATTTCTCGAGGCAACCTATAAATAGGTACGAAGTTTCCCTCTATCTTTCTACCTCAAATCTTATGAACTTTATCTATCTCTTTATTTTCAAGTTTTTCTTTGTGCTATTATTTCCTTCTTCAGTTCCTTCCATCGTCTTTGATTCCCTGTAAGCCTTATTTTCCCTTTCCTCTGTTATACCTTCATTTCCTCTTTTTCACCATGGTTCACATCGTTGATGAGAACTCGTTATTTGAGTTTAGAGAAAAAAGGGAAACCCATATTGGGTAGACGTAGATATACCGAGAGGTCCCATTGACATTTATTCCCTTTTTAATGGTCATTGGATCCCAACCTTGCTTTAGCTGAGTGTGGTATCACCTTTCCAACAAATCCCCTTTTTCTTTAATTTTTCTAATATTTTGATGTTGTTCCTTATAGAATAGCCCCTAACACTTGGAGGATTATGAATGGGGTTAATAAATTAATCAAAATTTATGGTACCCACATTGGGGGTTTGGAATTGATATTCTGTTATAAGTGGGTCACTGTCAGAGAGAGTACTTACTACTTGAATGCCGGGAAAACTAATAGGGCTTTAGTAGTAAATTCACTTGACTTTAATAATGATTATTGGGAATATTGTATTGTTTCCAAGAGCTGGCAATATGTTCCTCTCCCAACTGGGGTGGCTTACACTTGTTTACCGATATCCCCAATCAGGATGTGGCATAAGTTATCACTCTTTTAATTATTTTTCCTCTTTTGATTTACATTTCTAATATATGCCGATTAAATTTTATGTTTCTTTTTTATGTAGAGGAAAGTAAGAAAATGTCACCCAAGGAAGGGGAAATCAACCTCAACAATCTCAAGTTTTTGTAGGATTGAACCAGAGGTTTGGAGAAGAACATCCTAGGGTTGCATCATTATTTCTATAATTTAAAATTTCCACCACATCTTTTGTTGCCCGACCTACAGTTACTCTTCTCCCAATTGCTATCAACCTTGAAAAGGATCATGTGCTAACTTCTTCAGCCACTAAGTCTAATGGCACTGAAGTTATTCCAGGTGGGACTTCTTCCTCATTTGAGTCTTTAGAAGTTTATGGAATTCCTTTTTATCCTTATTTAGAGATGACTAAGAGGAATATGCCTAACATTATGGGTCCTTTATCTTCTACCCCTAAGAAAGTTGTTAATACTTGCAAGAAGATAGTTGAAAAGAAGTCTAAGGCCAGTTATATGTTGCCTATTCATGTTGGTGATACTTAGGTTGTGGAGAAACCATTGAAGAGGATACATAGGGGTTTGCTAGATCCTTCAAAATAGGTATAGAAGACATCAGTCGAGCAACAAGCCTTAGCTATAAAAAAGCTCATCGACCAATAAGAGTATGTGAGAAATATTCAGACCGCCCTTAACATTAGGTCAGCCTATGTTGACATTAACCCTGGGTTGGCTAAGGGTTTGATTAAGTCTGAAACACTCCCTGCTGATAGAGCTGCATCAGTCCTCATGTCTAGGTCCAGGATGACTAAAAAATCTTACTAGAACTTAGCATTGGTAAACTTCTTCCACTTGTTTGTCTATTTCTTTATGATAATGAATTCCTTCTGATATATAATCTTTTGCCCTTATTTGTAGTTCCCGATTGATTTTAACCATATAATGGAGAAGGATGACCTAATGCATTCTTATACTGGGGAAGTTGAAGAGTCCTTTGAAGGTCTAAATATTTATTTGGTAGAGTTCTGATGAGCTTTGGAGACAAAGCAAGATTATTAGGAAGAAGAGTTAAAAAAATGCCAATAATAGGGCTAATATTACTGAAGGCTGGACAAAATCTGTCAAGGAAAGGGATGAATTTATAGAGGAAAAGTTGACAGATGCTAAAGGCAATGACAAAGCTACTGAGGAGAAACTGTCAGATGCCATAACTAGGGAAAAACTACTAAGGGTAAAGTGGTTGGTTTGAAGGATAAAGGCAAATATTCTTTTAATAAAGGATGGGAGAAATCTATCAGTACTTCCTCTACCCAGGTTGAGTATGCCAAGAAGTAGTTCTTCAAGGAAGGCTATACTGTGGCTTTGAAGGTGGTCAACACGGAAGAAAGCTCTGAACTCTTAATAAGACATGACCATAGCACTCCTCCTAACTTGGATGAGGAGTTTGATGATGAAGAATGGTCAGGAATTTTTTTTATTATACCTATTAAGTCTTTAGTGGTGCCCAACACCAATGCCGAGCAACCATCTACTGGCCAAGACCAGTCTAACTCTAACAAGATTACCTTTTTTTTTTATTTTTCTTTCTTGAAAATATCCTCTTTTGTACTTCAATTATCAATTAATTAAAGAGAAATATTGTATCTTTAATTGTTGTCTATACCTCAGAATGATTTTTAGTTTTTGTTAAACTGTGTTTCATTACTTCTTGTGTTGTTTGATCCTTTGTATTTCAATAAAATCATGTATTTGAAATTTTCTGGTTTGATGCTAGGAAGAAGGTTGTAATTTCTACTAAATCTGACCTGCTCAGACGAAGTAAAATTCTCATAGAAGCTGGTCATGTTCCATGTCTGAAGAAGACTTAAATGGGTTTCTCAGCCCAGACGTATATGACCAAGTGAAGGAGTGATATATCCATGTCCATTGCTTTTTAGATAGAGATATTGCTAATAATGTCATATATTATAAAATGATTGAGCACTTACAAGATGATCATAAACTGTCCATTACTTTACTCCATTCTGATTATGAGGCCAAGTACAAAGAATTAAGTGACGGCTGGGGTTTTGACAAGAAGCTAAAGAACATTACTTCTGCTTTGAACACGAAGGACATTTCCTTAAAGGAGGATTTATGGAATGCTAGGTCCATTGTTGAAATGTTATAGAAAGACAATTGTGGCTTGAGGGATGAACTGGAAAGCTTGAAGAGATAAACTGCTATTAGTCTTGATGAAGGATCTTCCTTTTTGGAGAATGAAAATACAAGACTAGTGGAAGAAATGAAGGCCTTGTAGAAGAAGAAAATTAAAACTAGGCAAACCTCTAGGTAAATGTTAGTTATTCAACCAACGATTGAGGAAGACAGAACTAAAAAGACCCTTGTTGACCCAGCTACCCATTGAAAGAAAAAGAAAATGTCATCGCCTGCTCAGTCAAAAGCCTAATGTTCTTAAGAAACTTCAAAATCAGGTGGAGAGGATAACATTTCAATTTCATAAACAACCTAGGTAAGTCTAGATGAAGGGCTATAATGAGGCCTTATCTAGCGTGAATGATGATCTTGCTCAGAGCAATCGTAAGGGCTACAAATGGGGTTTGACCAACTAGCTAACGTTTCTAAAGTATGATGAGAACATTAACTAGTGGCATTGGAATGACCCAAGTTTTTTGGACCGTGATAATCTTCCATTTATGTTGGACATAACATGTGTTCCTCTAGATGCCATTCCCCAATGCTTGATAACTAAGTATCTACGGGATTATGGTCTCCACGATGATCATGAAATAGTATGACCTCCTCATTTACTTGATAGGACAAGTAACAATAATAGGAAAATGCTGAGAGACTTGAACTCAATAAATTCTCCCCGTACATTAGATGATCCTCTTGTTGGGATGGACTAGGCCCAAAGAAAATGTCCAAGGGAATAAATTTATATTTTTCTTCTACTCCTCTTTGCTTATTTATTTCCATTGTAATACATTATGATCACGATTAGTTAATTCGCTCATATATTAAATAACCTGCTCAAATATTTAATATCCGATTCATGTTAGAATCATGTATACAACCTTAGATTCGACAAATGCACTCATATAAAGTTGTAAATAACTTTATTGTACTAAGTTGCAACATTAGTTATCAGTGGAGACCAAGTGTATTAGGAATGTATAACTATTGCAGTATTTTAACCTAGCTGGTTGAAACCTCTAATTAAGAAGTTTTACTAACTTCTTGTTTGTGACTTGCCGAGGAAAAATCATACATGAAGTTTGAACTTTTTTGAAGTTGGAAAAGTTTAAGCCATGCTATTTGGTGAATAACTTTTTGAGAAGTTTTCTGAAGTTGAAAAGGTTTGTAAAAGTTTGAACCATTCCCTTCTCAGTAAGGAACTTTTTTTGAGAAATTTTTTGAAGATGGAAAAGTTTGAACCATGCTTTTCTAGGTGATGAACGTTTTTGAGAACTTTTATGAAGTTGAAAGATTTGGAAAATTTTGAATTATCCCAACCATGCCCTTCTCGTGGAGGAACTTTGTTGAGAACTTTTCTGAAGTTGGAAAAGTTTAAACCATGCCACTCTCGGTGAGGAACTTTTTAGAAAATTTGAATTAAAATTTCTTATAAATTTGCTCATGAATTAAAATTGCTCATAATAACTAGGTGTAGACTGATGATTCTGAAATCTAGCACCACCAGATAAGTGATGATGAGCTCAAACAGTAATAACAATGGCAGCCATAGAGATGTATGTGTGTATGTGTCTAAGTGTATAGAAGGGGATGAGTATAAGAGGAACAAGATAATTATGTATAGTGGTTAATCCAATTAGGCCTACATCCAATATGAGTGTGTGATCCACTAAGTATGGGCACTAATGGCCTTGGATACAATGCACATAAGCTCACTTTCTCTCTCCACTTTGTGTACAAGCAGAGTTTTTACTAGGTCTCGGGGGTGTAGTGTACCCCCCAAGCATGCATGGTGCATGTGAGTGATGATCTAGCTAATCCCCTGTTGACACCTGTAGATGCCACCTGTGCTTAATGATGACATAATATTCCCTCACGTGAGAGGGTGATATTGTTATAACGGTCTTCCACGTGGCATGTGATTCCCACGATCACTGTTCCATGCATCTTCCAAATCATGCGCTGCGATGATGTCTCCCTCGGCCTATGATACGAGGATGAGGGTAAAAATCCTGCTGGCAGTGAGCCTAGCCTAATGCAGGCCTCGTACTGTCATACCCTCGTAGGATCATCCGAACCTTTATGAGGGGTCAGCCCTTTAAAGGGTCGTCTGGTCCTGATGGGGGGTCGGCCCCTTGAAGGGTCATTTTGACCTGATAAGGGGTTAACCCCTTGAAGGGTCGTCTGGTCCTGATGAGGGGTCGGACCCTTTAAGGTCGTCTGGTCCTGATGAGGGGTCGGCACCTTAAAAGGTCATCTGGGTCTGATGTGGGGGTCGGCCCCTTGAAGGGTCGTCTGGGCCAATTGAGGGGTCGGCCCCTTGAAGGGTCATCTGGACCTGATAAGGGGTCGGCCCCTTGGAGGGTCGTCTGGGCTTGATAAGGGGTCGACCCATTGAAGGGACAAGAGACCATCTTGGGCTCGCCTATGTTGGATGCTTACCTCGCCCTTACCAAGGGTATATATGGGTATATCAATCACCCCCAGCCCTTATCCATAGATGTTGTTGAGATAGCTGAGGGATAGTGTTTCTTTTGAGATGAGTGTATGGACAGTTAGATGAATGACACCTGTCGAGATGATGTGACACTTAGGAAGATATCCATTATCGTTCTAGTTTCCTAGGCGTGGCGGCTGCACACTTTGCTTGGGACTTTATGCCCTAATGATACCCTCCTCATGGGCTGTGTTCTGCCTTTGTTAATGGGCCCACTCATTAGCAAGGTATTTAAATAATTTTTGAAATCACTTCCTTTCTTCTTCTTCTTCGTGCCCTAACTCTCTCTCTCTCTAGGTTCTCAATAGCTTCCATAGCCATTTCTGCAACCTTTCTGTGCCAAGCTTCATTTAGCCTTTGCTTTCATCTTTAGGTACTCTTCTTTTCCATAAATTTCATTTTTAATCTTGTTTTTCATTTCATGCATTGGGGTTGACGCCCCCTTGTAGTGTTTCTAGGGTTTTCCTTGTGTTTTTCTGTCCCTTCTCCGGCGAGTCGAGTTTTTCCTTTTCTTGAATGTTCTTGATCAAAACCTTTTCCTTCTTTAGTTTTAATCCAAAAGTTCGACTTAGTCAACTGCCAACTTATTTATAGTTGGCTTAGCCAAATTCTCCTAAGTGTAGGTTCTTCCCCTTAATGTTTAGGAGGCTTTATGATTTAGCCGAGGAATTCCCCTCCCTAAGAGAGAAGTTCTTTGTAAAGATTAGACGGGTAGAGGAAGAGGAGGAGAGAAGATGAGGGGCCGACCCTAATTGGGTACGACCCATTTTTCCCATCCTATTAGCCACAATAGTACCATATGAGTTCGTCGCGTCGTCTTGTCGTCCAGGCGAGAGTCATTCATACGAAGGAGAGATGGATGAGAGAGCATCATCGCCAATAGGCGCTGGGCCTTCTGGGAGGAGAGAGACATCTGATATAATCCCAAGCCGAGGGTTCAAGGGGGTGGTCCCTTCCGAGGTTGTTCCTCTGATAACTTTATCCCCTCATGCCTTCCAGATGGCCTTTCCTCATGGACATCTGACTGTCGATAAGGCCGAGGGAGAGGGAACTGAGGATGAAGGTGAGGACTCAGACGCTGACCAAGTTAACACCTACCACACCTCGGCTTACGTTTCCACTACCAGGGATCGTGACCTCCTGCTGTGGAGGCATACATTTGGTGTGCCCCTCAACATAAGTATGAGGGTCCCCTTTAAGTCTGAGAAAGTCTTTGAGGGTGACGAGGGAGAGATTTCAGTATATGAACATATGTTTAAGGTCAGTGTTAGGATCCCTCTGCACCCTTCTATAGTCAATATATTGTCAGCCCTCGACGTTGCCCCTTCTCAACTTCCTCCTAACTCCTGGACGACGATCCTTGTCTATGTCTCCTTGTGGAAGAATACCTTCACTGACGAGACTTCAGCCGATGTGTTTTTGGCCTGTTATAATATCATTTACTCATCCAAATAGCCTGGGTACTATCATCTAGGGGCGAGGAGGTCTGATAAAAAACTTCTCCGAGTGGCACAAACCTCTAACCACGACTGGAAGAAGATATTTTTCTTTATATCTGGGGAATGGGAATTTCTTATCGAGGCTCAGCCTTTAGACGATGGTCCGAGAGTTCCAAGGATATGGTCTAACCCCTCTATGAAGGCTAGGTTAGACCCCAGACTTAGTTTGGATGAAAAGGACACAGTCGAGTATTTGAGAGAACGAGGGAAAGAGGGTGAACTTGTAATGTTTGAAGATTTCATGACCCCTCGGTTCCTCAAAGAAGCTGGTCTGAGGGTCGTCCCCTTGACAGAGCTATGTGAGTTATTATTATTTTTTGCTCAATCTTTGATTTTTTCCAAGTGTTTCATCTTTGCCTATGTATTTTTTTGATGTGTCGTCTCCTTTTCAGGTCATCTTGTAGGTATATCTGACCATCTTTGGGAAATGACTGCCCCGAGCTTGTTGTTTAGTATGGGCAAGAAGAAAGGTAAGGAGCCTCAGCAGGCTCCGAGGAAGTCAAAGGCCATGGGGCCGACACCTATTGAACCGTGTGCCGACATCCCCAAAAGAAAAGAGCCAGAAGTACCTACTGACCCTCGGCCGAATTCAAGGATGAATGCGAGGGTGGAGTCGTCTGAGGGGACTGGCTCCTCCTCCAGCATGGGGACCTTCTAGTCCCAAAATATAGCATTTTTTATGGCTGAGCCGTCTTCCCTGATTGCCCATCTGAGGGCGACCAAGGCTTCTATGTTCTCTGCCCCCTCAGGTGCTGACTATGAATTCTTGTCCAAGATGCCCCCGGCGAAGGTGTATGGCTATGGTCTGCACACTCTGGCCCAGGTATTTGTTCTTACTTCATTTCCTTAGTTGAATTTTTACTAACTGTTTCCTTGGCCCCTTAACATGTGTCTTTTTCTGTGCAGTTTGTTTGCGCCTTCACATCAGCTACCAAGTGGATGGCTAAGAACCAACATAAATTTCATGAAGCCGAGAGGGCCATTCAGCATGAGGCTGACCTGCAGACCGAGCTCAAGACTGCAAGGGCCGAATTGGAGAGTGTGAGGACCGAACATGCAAGGGTCCTGGACGAGCTGATGAAGCAGCATGATGCAGACCTGAAGGCCAAGGACTTGCTTATTAAAGATAAGGAAGAGGCCTTGATCAACCTAGGGGTTCAATTTAAGACTGAGCTTGAGGGGGCAGTAAAGAAAGATGAGGTCGATGCTGTGGAGGCCTACAAACTCTCAGACGAGTTTCAAGGCTTTGGTTTTGAGTACTTGGAGAGGGGAATTAGGACGTCCTGTTGGTGGGTCGTCCTTAAGTTCGCTGATGCAGTATCGTCTGTCTGCCCCTCTCTTGAGGTAGTTCAACTGGATGATCCCCTTATTGTCGAGGCCCTGTCCCATGTGGAGTCCCAAGTGCACGTCGAGGGTACTGGAACGTCTGAGGATCGAGCCGTCTTGGTCATAGAATAAACCCCCATAATTAACGTTGAAACATTACCCTCCGACGTTGCACAATAGGGTGGCTGTTTGTAGCCCATACCCTCTTCATGTAACCAATATTTTTGTACTCTATTTTTGTTGAACAAGCCTTTATAACACTTTGTTTATAATATCATGTCTCTTGTTGTCTTCTATACTTGTCGCTTGAATGATTTGTATTGTGATGTTTTTAAATTGACAATATCACTAACCCCTCCCTCATCTTTCTTAAGGGTGAATGAGGGGTTTTCCCCACCATTTTCCCTCATCATAGCCGAGGGTGGTTTCCACCAACTTAATGATGTTTTATATTTTAAGTCCCCCTCTTCTTTCTTGAGGGTGAATGAGTGGTCATCCCACCATTGACCCTCATCATAGCCTAGGGGGATTTCCCACCTATTGAATGGTGTTTTAAATTTTCAAGTCCCCCCTCGTCTTTCTTGAGGGTAAATGAGGGGTCGTCCCCATCATTTACCTCATCATAGACGAGGGTTGTTTTTCACCAACCAAATGGTTTTTCAAGTCCCCCCTCGTCTTTCTTGAGGGTGAATGAGAGGTCGTCCCCACCATTGACACTCATCATAGCCAAGGGTGGTTTCCCATCAACTGAATGGAGTTTTAAATTTTAAGTTCCCCCCATCTTTCTTGAAGGTAAATGAGGGGTCCACCAGACCATTTTCCCTTATTATAGTCGAGGGTGGTTTTTCACCAACCTAATGGTTTTTCAAGTCCCCCCTCGTCTTTCTTGAGGGTGAATGAGGGGTCGTCCCCACCATTGACCCTCATCATAGCCGAGGGTGGTTTCCCACCAACTGAATGGTGTTTTAAATTTTAAGTCCCCCCTCGTCTTTCTTGAGGGTAAATGAGGGGTCGTCCCCACCATTGACCCTCATCATAGCCGAGGGTGGTTTCCCACCAACTGAATGGTGTTATAAATTTTAAGTACCCCCTCGTCTTTCTTGAGGGTAAATGAGGGGCCATCCCCACCATTTACCCCCATCATAGCCGAGGGTGGTTTTTCACCAACCTAATGGTTTTTCAAGTCCCCCTCGTCTTTCTTGAGGGTGAATGACGGGTTGTCCCCACCAATGACCCTCATCATAACCGAGGGAGGTTTCCCACCTACTGAATGGTGTTTTAAATTTTCAAGTCCCCCTCATCTTTCTTGAGGTTAAATGAGGGATCGTCCCCACCATTTGCCCTCATCATAGCCGAGGGTGGTTTTTCACCAACCTAATGGTTTTCCAAGTCCCCCCTCATCTTTCTTGAGGGTGAATGAGAGGTCGTCCCCACCATTGACCCTCATCATAGCCGAGGGTTGTTTCCCACCAACTTAATAGTGTTTTAAATTTTTAAGTCGCCCCTCGTCTTTCATGAGAGTAATTGAGGGGTCGTCCAGACCATTTTCCCTCATTATAGCCGATGGTGGTTTTTCACCAACCTAATGGTTTTTCAAGTCACCCCTCGTCTTTCTTGAGGGTGAATGAGGGGTCGTCCCCACCATTGACCCTCATCATAGCCGAGGGTGGTTGCCCACCAACTGAATGGTGTTTTAAATTTTTAAGTCCCCCCTCGTCTTTCTTGAGGGTAAATGAGGGGTCGTCCAGACCATTTACCTTCATTATAACCGAGGGTGGTTTTTCACCAACCTAATGGTTTTTCAGGTCCCCCCTCTTCTTTCTTAAGGAAGAATGAGGGGTTGTCCCCACCATTGAACCTCATCATAGCCGAGGGTGGTTCTAACGAGTATCACCCCAATCACACTAGGATTAATCAAACACATAATGAGGGATCAATGTGACATTCTCATTAACATTCCAAGCATTCTGTTAGAGCAACACATTCATTAAAATTATGGTCCGATAGGAATTTAAAAAATTATTTATAGTATATCTTTAAATGATCTGCATTCCAGGGGTTGGAAAAGGGTTCCCCTTCTAGGTTTTCTATTCTATAGGTTCTAGGAACCACTTCATCGATGACCCTATATGGGCCATGCCAATTTGGGTGGAGCTTGTTGGGCTTCTGCCAAGTCTTTTTGAGGACTAAGTCCCCCACTGCAATTGGCATCTACTTCACCCTCTGGTTGTAAAACCTTGCAGTCCTCTGCTGGTAGGCGGCTTGCCTTATCTTGGCATCTTGCCTTATCTTGGCGTCTTCCCTCCTTTCCTCAATCAGGTCTAAGTCAAGTCTCCTCTCTTATATATTTCTCTGGGGGTCATACATTTGGAACCTGTGAGCAGGAAACCCAATATCGGTGGGGATGACAGCTTCTGAGCCATAAGCTAGCATGAACGGGGTTTCTCCGGTAGAGGTCTCTACCGTCGTCCTGTAGGCCCACAGTACATCATATAACTCCGCAACACATCTTCATTTTGCCTGCCCAAGTCTCTTCTTGATCCCATCTAGGATTGTCCTATTTATAACTTTCGTTTTCCCATTGGCCTCAGGTCGACCTGGGGTAGAGAAGAATTGTTTAATACTCACCCTTTCACAGTACATCTCTAGAGATGTATTCTTGAATTGAGTCCCGTTATCTGAGATGAGGGTGTTGGGGAGACCATATATTCATATAATATTTTTCCAGAGGAATTGGAAGGTCTTCTACTTGGTAATCGTGACCATCGGCTCTGCCTCCACCCATTTTGAAAAATATTCAATTGCCACAATGAGGAACTGATAGTTATTGATGTCCCTAGGCAAGGGGCCTACTAGATCGATCCCCCACACTGCAAATGGCCATGGGGATGTAATGGAGGTAAGAGGCTGATGGGGCTGGTGAGGGATGGGGACAAATCTTTGACATTTATCACAATTTTTTACAGATGTCGTGGCATCTTTCCCCAAGGTCGTCCACCAGTACCCTTGGGTGACCACCCTTTTCGCTAAAGATCTGCCTCTAATGTGGCTTGAATATGACCCCTCATGCACGTCTTACAAAATGCGTGGGACTTCAGATGGGTGAACACATCTAAGTAAGGGGAGCAAAAAAACCTTTTTGTACAAGGTGTCTCCGATGACAGTGAATTTCGTAGCCCTGTATCTTAATTTCTTCCTTTCTTGCCTTGTTTCTGGCATCTCCCCCTCTTTAATGTATCTGATCAGAGGGTCCATCCATGAAGCTTCCTTAGAAATGTTTAAGCAAGTGCCAAGTGTTCCCTCAGCATCTTCAATAGTTGGTCGAAGCAAAATTTCAACTGGGACTGTCCTCCTGAGATCTATCCTAGTTGCCGAGGCCAACCTAGAAAGTGAATCAACTCGGCCATTATCGAGCCTAGGTATCCTCTTCAATTTCACTTCTCTGAATCTCTTCAGTAATGACCTCACCTTATTAAGGTACTTGGTCATCCTCTCATCCTTGGCCTCGTAGGCTCCTAGTATCTGGTTCACTACTAACCTTGAATCACTGTGGACCAAGATCTGATCGACACTAAGAGACATGACCAAGGAGAGGCTTGCTATCAAGGCCTCATATTCGAACTCGTTGTTGAATGATTTGAAGTTGAACCTCAGGGCGAACTCAATGTCTGTGCCATCGGGTGCTGATACTATCAGCCCAGCTCCACTTCCGTTGTCGCAGGAGGACCCGTCAACGAAGAGGCTCCACACAGTCTGTTCTTCTGAGAAACTTCCCTCAGTGAGGGACCCCTGTCTAAAGAGATATTTTCCCTCTTCATTTTCGTCCACTTTCCCTCTAGCGGTGCTTATCTCAACCTTATCTGCAGGTGTGTCGGTGAGTCCGCCTTATAAGTTATCTGTCTTCCCGAGGCTCTCATCTTTGGCTTCATCATCTTACCAAGTAAATTCGGCCATGAAATCTGCCAATGCTTTCCCCTTAATGGCCATCCTAGGTTGATACACAATGTAAAACTACCCCAGCTCTATAACCCAAGCCATTAACCTACCTGGTTTTTCTGGCTTGTGTAGGACCTGCCTAAGAGGAGAGTCAGTGAGGATGACCATTGTATGGGACTGGATGTATGGCTTCATCTTTCTTGATGCATGTATCAAGGCATAGACTAACTTTTCCATCCTTAGGTATCTTTGCTCTGCCCCCTGAAGTGCATTACTATTGAAATACACTGGCTTCTGTACTCGGTCCTCTTCTCTCACAATGGTTGCACTGATAGCTGATTCTGAGATGGCTAAGTACACGTGTAGATGTTCACCCTTTACTAGTCATGACAATAGTAAGGGAGACCCTAGGTATGACTTTAGCTTCCTGAAAGCCTCATCACACTCCTCACTCCATTCGAAGGCCTTTTTGAGAATTTTGAAGAATGGTAAACACTTGTCTGTGGCTCTTGACACAAACCTATTCAAAGTAGCCACTCACTCCGTGAGCCTCTGAACGTCTTTAATGGTCTTGGGGGTCTTCATCTATATAAGGGCCTTTATCTTTTCAGGGTTAGCCTCGATGCCTCTTTGGTTAACAATGAACCCCAAGAGCTTCCCTACTCCGACCCCGAAGACACACTTGGTCGGGTTGAGCTTCATTTGGTACGTGTCCATTGTATTAAGGGTCCTATCGAGGTCACCCACATGATTCTCTGCCTTCAAACTCTTAGTCATCATGTCATCTACATAGACCTCCATAGACTTCCCAATTTGGTCTTCAAATATTTTATTTACAAGGCGTTAGTAAGTTGACCCCGTATTTTTTAGGCCAAAGGGCATGACCCTATAACAGTATGTCGCCTTGTCCGTAACGAAGGCTGCCGATGGATCGTAGACAGCATTTAATCATCTGATGGATCGTAGATGGCACAACTTCAAACCCCTTGAGGGCTACCCGCCCCAGTATAATTTTGTAGGACGAAAAGACATGGTCATCCATCACAAAGAAGTTGACCTTCTTAGTAAGCCATCTCGGCCACTCGTCCTCCATCCTGACATCGACCTCATACACTCCAAGGGGATGATCCTTTTCCCCACTGAACCCAATCAATGGGTGACGGTATGGGATGAGTCTAGCATGGATGAGACCTAAGGCTTTGAAGTATGGCTAAATCATCACATCTGCAGAGCTACCCCCATCTACTAAGATCCTCGTCACCTCGCATCCGTTCACCCTTGTAGTGATGACGAGGGGCTCATAATGTGGGGAGAAGAGGCCTTTGAAGTCCATTCTTGAGAACCCCACTATCAGAGTATCCATATCGACCTTCTTCCTCTTTTCTGACTTTGCCTCAACAGAGGTTGAGTGTACAACTTTTTTCACTGCCTTAGCTTCAACTATATGGGCCTTCCTGTCGGCGACCTCTGACCCTCCTACTGCTAGGCCCACGGAGATCATTCCCACACCAAACGAGATCATATTAAGTCTATTGAAAGGGCCATGGACATCTCTCGAAGGGAGGTTAGGGTCATCCTCATAACCTGAAGGGTTGTCCTCTCTTTATGGAGGACCTTCTCTACATGCATCACCTCTCTTCTTTCTGGGGTCGTCCCCTCGGCCCTTCTTGAAGGCACTCTTATCAACGTACTTCCTTACCTTCCCTTCTTTTAACATTTTTTCAATCTCATCTTTCAGATAAAAGCATTTTTCTGTCATGTGGTCGTGGTTTTGGTGAAATTCACACCACAGGTTTTTGTTCCTCTTATTGGGGGTTGCCCTCTACTTCTCAGGCCCCTTCAGGGACCGGTCACTCTTTATCTCAATGATAATATGTTCACAGGTGACCGTTAGAGGGGTGTAATCAGCGAACTTGTCATCCATAGACCTCTTCTTCCCCTCTTTGTTCTTCTTATGGTACTTACCCCCGCTAGTTCCTCCTTTTTCATCTTCGTATTTTGCGGCCATCTCCACTTCGGCTTTCATCACCTTTCCTGCCATCGACAGCAATTTAGCCTTTGTCCTAGGAGGGTCTTCAGCAAGCTTCCATAGCATCTTCCCCTTTTGGAGTCCTCTAATCAGGGTTGTCATAGCTATGCTCTCCTCATAGTCTTCCACCTCTAACTTTTCTTTGTTGAATCTGGCTATGTAGTCTCTTAGACTCTCGTTTTTCCCTGTTTAACATAGAGCAGGTGCGTGGTCTTCTTCTGTGGCCTCACCCCAAAGAAAAAGTTGTGGATAAACCGGTTTTGCCATCTTGTTAAAGCTTTCAATGGAGTTTTTTGGAAGATACATGTACCAGACATGTGAAGCCCTAGTCAGATGTGACACCCCGCCTAATTAAATATCGGGCGATCACTCCTTTATTAAATTGAAATCAAGGTGAACAGTTGGGTCATTCTTAGCATCACTGTCGTGAAAATAAATTTCCAATTTAAACACCCTAATTAATTAAGCTAAGTGTCAAAACCATTTTTCAACATTCCTTTCAAATTATATTTTCAAAACAAAGAGTTAATTATTTACAACAATTCAATGTTAGAGAAACACACCACAATAATCCTGGAACATATAATACAAATAATTTAAACATTCAACAAATAATCCCAGCATTTAAAGCTTAAAGTAAATTATACATGCCGAATAAATCCCAAAGTAACAGAACTAGAAATAAATGAAATACAAATGTCCCAATAAAACAGATAAATAGAGGAAAGGGCGACACATGCCCCAATAACTGAGAATGATATAAGTGGAATCAAGTAAATGAAATCGTCTAATCAAGTGACCTGCGACTCCCACCTAAGCTGCAACACGTTCCTTCCAAGGGATCCTAAGCAAGACGCCCCTGTGGATGGGCACCTGTAATATATACATATATATACAAGAGAGAAAGAGGAATAGAAACGGGTCAGAGCCCGATAGTGTATATGATTTAAAAATTCATTTAGCAAGTATTTAAATTGATACAGGCCAATGTAACAACATATTAGTATGAAACTCTCTTGAGAAATTCTCACCTCTCTTCTAATGTGCACTCCTATCGCAGTAACCTTCCCAATGGTTTATCTCATCATATATCACACTATCTTTCCCCAAGGATTTAACTTATCTTAGGTGACTCTCAAGATTTAAGATTTAACAACATCATGGTTTAAAAGGAAAATTTCATTTAGTACAAAACGCTCATTTTAACTTTATTGATTCATAAAGTTTTTCAATATCATACTATACTTTTCAAAAAAATTATTTCCAATTTGAGTCATTATACATGTCTCACTTACCATAACACAGTAGGCAGTTTTCCAAATTTCAGAAGTTCATGTATATATTAAATACTCGTATAATATATATATTCTAACAGCACCCCACATAAAAAATTATGGTGCGAGCATACTCTGCTATCCAATCCCCGTATCAATCGTACTAAAGGGAATACAAGTTCGGAATCACTCTCGAACTGTATAAATACATACACAAACAATATTGAGGCGAAGCATAGTTTCCAAGTCCAAGAGGTCAGTACATACCCTCACGTCTCTTAGGATCGTGACTACCGATTCGATAGCCTGTACCTAGGATTTCTATCTTCTAGGGTATGAGTCAATATCCCCCCATAAGGCACACGAGATAAGATCGTCCCAGCGCGGTAACCTCAGGGATAACAAGTAGCGCGGGCATGTTTTTCACACATAGATAGCATATGCATACACAATCATATAACTATACTAATATTACCATATCAATATTGGGTATATTCTCAAATCCCATATTTACGACATTATTTCTCATATCTTATTATTTGTTATCACATGAAACAGTTCGTTTTTAACCTTGATTCGGTATTATTCCAACTTACCACATAACTCTCATGGTTTTATCCTCTCACCTATAAAAATTCAGTAGGTATTCATCTATTCTCTTTCGTAACTATTTTACGTAATCTTCTCACTTTAAATACGTAGTTTTATCGTTTCTTATATATGAAATCTACCAAGGATACAACTCTCGTCTAACCTTAAAGGTCCCAAAACTTATTCATATACCCTACTGGTCCTCTTTATGCCTTACTGGTCCTCTTTATCTCTCAAAACACATTTATAAGGGTGTCCATGAATTATTCCTCATTAAAGTGAATTTCAACTAATTAAGAAGGGAAAACATGAGTCTTCCAGGAGGGGTCGATCGATCGATGTCTGGGGTTCGAACCTTCGATCGATCGAAGCTCTGGGCTCGATCGATCGATCAAGCAGGAGTGCGAAATCTGCAGTTTTGCAGTTACGGGTTTCATCTTCTAACCTCAAAAAATTCCATATTTTTCATACCCAAACGACCCAGAATTCACACTACTAATATCATATCATCATATTAAGAATTCCCTACGTAAAGCATGTGGGTTTCTATCGCTAATCATGGATTAACAGCCCCAAAATCTTATATAAATAACAAGAACCCTAGAAATCTCTTAAACATGGTTCTAACAATTATTTTCCAGAAATTCCTTCTTATAAACATCGTAATTCGTGGTTTAATTCTCTACATGACAAAGGGTTTCCAGAATTTTCATTCAAACCATAACTACATGAAATTTCCTAACTCAAATCGGGTTTTTCTTCCATATAAATCATTCTAATCATTCCTAAACCAATATGAAAGATGCATCAACGAAATAAGCAAGATAAACACTTGCCTGGGATTTTCAGAAGTCTGGTTTGGTGCTGAAATTGGTGTGGTTGCGTTCCCCGTCTCGCGATCTACGCTTTGGCGGTAGCCGCGGTGCAAACGGGTGAGTTTTGAGCCTTGGAATGCCTTGAGAGATCTCTCCTCTCCTCTCCAATGGCCATTCTAGTGTATTGAGTTACCTAAACATCTGATATAACCCCTTTAATTTTCGTGGGTTTAATTACCCAAAAATACAAAATGACTAAAATGCCCTCCCGGGGTACTAATTAGGCCTAAAAACGCCCCGAAACCCAAATCAAACCCCCGGGAATACTTTTCTGACTATCTCGACCCTTTCGGACGCATTGGAGCACTCAAAACGACCATACGAACAACTTATAAAATATTTACTTTTATTTATCAATATTTAGTCCCGACGCGACACGGGCGCGTCCTTACTCAAATTTCGAAAATTGTCATTTTATTCACTCGTGACATTTAATATGACCACTATTATATATTACTTTGCTCATTAGTAATATTCAACAAATTTTCCCATAATTACTAACTCTCAACACGTTAATAATTATAACATAATTAATTTCTGGATTTTTATTAAATAATTAATTCACAATAAATTTAATAAATCCCCAAATTAATATAGCATAAAAATACGGGGTATTACATACTCCCCCCCTAATAACGGAATTTCGTCCCGAAATTCGGAAAATAAGGCATACCTGGTAAGAACAAATCTGGATATCTCTCGCGCAGATCGGCCTCGCACTCCCAAGTGGATTCCTCAACGTTATGATGCTCCCACTGGACCCGTACAAGTGGAACTATCTTCGACCTCAATCTCCTCTCACTATAGTCTAGGATAGCCACCGGTGTCTCCTCGTAAGAGCTGTCAAGCTGTAAGTCTATCTCATCTATCGCAATGTGAGTATGGGCCATATCATCCCGAAGATATCGTCTCAACGACGAGATGTGGAATACATCGTGAATGTGTTGTAAATGCTCTGGTAGTCCCAATCTGTATGTTACCGGCCCAATCCTCTCGATAATGGGAAATGGTCCCACGTACCTCGGGGCCAATTTCCCTTTCTTCCTGAAGCTCATCACTCCTTTCGTAGGAGATACACGTAGTAACACTTGGTCCCCCACATTATACTCCTGGAAGAACCTTTTCGCATTGGCGTAGATCTTCTACCTGTCCTGGGCCACTCGAATGCGACTCCTGATCATCTCAATCCCCACGGAGGTTTCCTGAATTACCTCTGGTCCTAGAAACTTGTTATCCCCCACCTCGAGCCAACAAGCTGGGGAACGACAAGTCCTGTCATACAAGGCTTCAAATGGAGCCATACCAATCGTGAACTGATAAGAGTTATTATAAGCAAACTCTACCAGTGGAATATGTGGTTCCCAACCACCTCCAAAATCAAGAACACACATGCATAGCATATCCTCTAACATTTGATTAGTACGCTCTGTCTGTCCATCTGTCTGTGGGTGATAGGCTGAACTCAACCTCAACTCAGTACCCATAGACTCCTGAAAGCTTTCCCAAAAATGGGACACGAAAATCTTGTCTCTATCTGACACAATATTCAGGGGCACCCCATGTAATCTGACAACCTCAGCAATGAATAACTGAGCATACTGACCTGTGGTATAATATGTCCGCACCGGCAGAAAATGAGCCACCTTGGTCAAACGGTCTACAATCACCCAGATAGAGTTGTGGCCCGCTGTGATGTAGGTAACCCTGTAATAAAATCTATGGAAATACTCTCCCACTTCCAAGCGGGTACTTCCAATGGCTGAAGCAATCCTGACGATTTCTAATGGTCCACCTTCACCAGCTGGCAGGTAGAACACTTGGACACGAACTCAGCAATGTCCTTCTTCATCCCACTCCACCAGTATTGCCTCCTCATATCCTGGTACATCTTATCTCCTCCAGGATGTACCGTAAATCGGGACCCGTGAGATTGGGTCATCACTGCATGACGCAATTCTGCCCCTTCTAGAACCACTTACCTCCCATTAGACCTCAAACTCCCATCAGAACTAACAGAATAGGACTCAGCACCCTCGGTTAAAAGTCATACAATCTGCTCCTGGAAAAATGGGTCTGTGGTTTGGGCCTGTATTACCCTCGTAACAATCTCGGGTGTGACTGTTATAACAGATATGAAGGAATGGGCTACTGCGTCCTGGTGACCCAACTCCTTCCACTTCACTTTCGAGATGTCTGCTACCTCATTTACCGGTCTACGGCTCAACGCATCAGCAACTACGTTGGCTTTCCCCGGATAATACTGTATGTCGAACTGATAGTCCTTCACAAACTCTAACCATCTGCGCTGACGCATATTCAGCTCTTGCTGAGTGAACAGGTACTGCAGTGACTTGTGGTCCGTGAACAAATGTAACTTCTCCTCCAATAAATAGTGTCTCCATATCCGCAGTGCAAAAATGACCGCTTCTAACTCCAGGTCGTGGGTGGGGTAATTCTTCTCATGCGGCTTAAGCTTGCGGGAGGCAAAAGATATAGCCTTCTCTTCCTGCTAAAGTACTCCCCCAAGTCCCCGTAAAGATGCATCGGTGTAAACCAGGTAATCCACACCCGACTTTGGTAAAGCAAGGACTAGCGCTGAAGTAAGCTTGTCTTTTAGCTCGTCAAAAGCCAACTTACAAGCGTCATCCTAAACATATGGTACCCCCTTGCGAGTCAGATTCGTCAATGGACCCGCTATTTTGGAGGATCCCCGAATGAATCTCCTGTAGTAACCGGCTAACCCCAAGAAACTACGCACTTTCGTCGGTGTCGTGGGCTATACCCAATCCCTCTCCGCTGACACTTTACTGGGGTCAACTGCTATCCCCTGCTCAGAAACAACATGCCCCAAGAACTGTACCTCTCGCAACCAGAATCCACACTTCTAGTACTTAGCATACAACTGATGCTCTCGTAAAGTCTGAAGAACCTACCTTAAGTGCTCGGCATGCTCCTCCTCGGAGTGTGAATATATCAAAATGTCATCTATGAAGACGATGACAAACTGATCTAAGAACTCTCTGAATACTCGGTTCATTAAGTCCATGAACACGGATGGAGCATTTATGAGACGAAATGGCATCACTATGAACTCGTAAGACCCATATCTTGTCAAGAAGGCAGTCTTTTAAACATCCTGCTGTCTAATACGTAGCTGATGGTACCCCGACCTCAGATCTATCTTCGAAAAGAAAGTTGCTCCCCTCAGCTAGTCGAACAGATCATCGATTCAAGGTAACGGATACTTATTCCGTATCGTGACCTTGTTCAACTCCCGGTAGTCCACACATAACCTCAGTAATCCATCTCTCTTCTTCACAAACAAGACTGGAGTGCCCCAAGGTGAGATACTCCTGTGAATGAAGCCCTGACCTAACAGCTGCTCTATCTGATCTCGTAACTCTCACATCTCTGCTGGAGCTATACGGTATGGAGTGCGTTCTATCGGTGTAGTATCCGGTAATAAGTCTATGACAAAGTCTATCTCTCGACTGGGGGGTAGGCCTGGTATCTCCTGAAACACATCGGAATACTCACGAACAACTGGAATCGAGTCTAACGGAATCAAAACCTCCTTAGAGGTATCCTCCTCTATATAATACAAATGAGCGGTCGAGCCTCCCTCTGGGTGAGGCATCTCCACTACAAATATCTCTTGCCTCGCAATGGAAAAAACAATGCTCCCACCAAAGCAATCAATCATGGATCTATAAGCTGCGAGCCAATCCATACCGATAATAACATCGTGGTCATGCATATCTAAGACTAACATGTCTGCAGGTAATACCAAACTACCAATCTCTACCCCCACTCCCCGGCATATAAAGAAGATAAGCCACCCACTCCCCAGTGGTGAGTCTACACATGTCATTGTTCTCTCTGCTGTGGCTAACAACCCTAAGGCCTTGGCAAAATGCGTAGCTATAAAACAATGCGTCGCCCCAGTATCAAACAAAACCCGACCCATAGTACCATGGATAGGAAACATACCCTCAATAGTGGGTGGTGCCTGTGGTGCTGCCTGGTGGACGTTATAGACACATTCGTACTATAACTGCCCCTACTGCACTAGAGTTGCTGGAATGGATGGTAGGGCTGGCACCTGGGCTGGAGCTGGGAGGGCCGGTGGAAAAAGTGGTCTCTGCGGTTCATTACGGGCACCCTGCTGCTGTGGGGCCCTATCTCCTTCCGGACAATCCTATCGCCTATGGTCGTTCTTACTACACCCAAAACATCGGCCTCCGAAGTTACTCCCCCTCTGACCGTGCTGCTGTCGGTGTCGGCCTTGCCGACCTTGCTGACTTGGGATTTTTTTCCTCTCTAGGCAATTCTGACAACTATGGTCTTTCCTGCCACATTGGAAACTCTTCTCTCGAAACTGCTTCACTTCACCTTGTTGTTGATTAGTCTCGCTTTTTCCCTGGTCTTGCTGGCCTCGAGGGGAAATTTGCGAAAAAACCCTGTCAGGGTGAGGACAATCTCTCCACTTGTGACCCGGCTGTACACATTTATAGCAGAGTTTCGAAATTCTTCGCTGGTCGGATGGTAGTTTATCCCAAGTCTGATTCGGACAAAATTGACATTTGTGACCGTCCATTCCACAATCGAAACACCTCTTTGTGATTCCATTCGAAATCTGACTTCGTTGGCCCTGATACTTTTGGCCCTTTACATAAATTTTGTTACTTTCAGAAATGACTCGGTCTTGAGTGGTTTGTTGTCGCAATTTCGGTGCCTTCGCACAATTGTCAACTTTAGTCACATGCCTTTGGTTAACCTCTCTAGGTCTTTTGCATCCTTTAAGCTATGTGCTGCGTTCTTGGTACTATAAAACTGCAGTGGTAACTGCTTGTGCCACAATGCCCGCGATTTCGGTGATTGGCACCATTTTTTAAGACACCTGAGGCGTGATTTTTCCTTGCTCATTAACTTCCCCAATAATATCAGCTTGTTCTTCCTGATGGTCCATCTGAAAGTTTTAAAAATTACGTCAGAATAAGTTTAACATTCGTATCGATAAGTCGTAGAAGCACAAATTTCCAACGCATAAAGACGAATACAGCATTCCTAATGTTAGGGCTCTATTGCAAAAACGTTAAGGTGAAAGAGAAAATAATCCTATGGACACTAGAACCTGATGCTCTAATACCACCTGTGACACCCTGCCTAATTAAATACCGGGCGATCACTCCTTTATTAAATTATAATCAAGGTGAACAGTTGGGTCATTCTTAGCATCACTGTCGTGAAAATAAATTTCCAATTTAAACACCCTAATTAGTTAAGCTAAGTGTCAAAACCATTTTTCAACATTGCTTTCAAATTTTATTTTAAAAACAAAGAGTTAATTATTTACAACTATTCAATGTTAGAGAAACACACCACAATAATCCTGGAACATATAATCCAAATAATTTAAACATTCAACAACTAAATCCTAGCATTTAAAACTTAAAGTAAATTATACATGCCGAATAAATCCCAAAGTAACAGTACTAGAAACAACTGAAATACAAATGTCCCAATAAAACAGATAAATAGAGGAAAGGGCGACACATGCCCCAATAACTGAGAATGATAGAAGTGGAATCAAGTAAATGAAATCGTCTAATCAAGTGGCCTGCAACTCCCACCTAAGCTGCAGCACGTTCCTTCCAAGGGATCCTAAGCAAGATGCCCCTGTGGATGGGCACCTGTAATATATACATATATATACAAGAGAGAAAGAGGAATAGAAACGGGTCTGAGCCCGATAGTGTATATGATTTAAAAATTCATTTAGCAAGTATTTAAATTGATACAGGCCAATGCAACAACATATTAGTACGACACTCTCTTGAGAAATTCTCACCTCTCTTCTAATGTGCACTCCTATCGCAGTAACCTTCCCAATGGTTTATCTCATCATATATCACACTATCTTTCCCCAAGCATTTAACTTATCTTAGGTGACTCTCAGGATTTAAGATTTAACAACATCATGGTTTAAAAGGAAAATTTCATTTAGTACAAAACGCTCATTTTAACTTTATTGATTCATAAAGTTTTTCAATATCATACTATACTTTTCAAAACAAGTATTTCCAATTTGAGTCATTATACATGTCTCACTTACCATAACACAGTAGGCACTTTCCCAAATTTCAGAAGTTCATATATATATTAAATACGCGTATAATATATATATTCTAACAGCACCCCACATAAAAAATTATGGTGCGGGTATACTCTGCTTTCCAATCCCCATATCAATCGTACTAAAGGGAATACAAGTTCGTAATCACTCTCGAACTTTATAAATACATACACAAACAATATTGAGGCGAAGCATAGTTTCCAAGTCCAAGAGTTCAGTACATACCCTCACGTCTCTTAGGATCGTTACTACCGATTCGATAGCCTGTACCTAGGATTTCTATCTTCTAGGGTACGAGTCAATATCCCCCATAAGGCACATGAGATAAGATCGTCCCAGCGCGGTAACCTCAGGGATAGCAAGTAGCGCGGGCATGTTTTTCACACATAGATAGCATATGCATACACAATCATATAACTATACTAATATTACCATATCAATATTGGGTATATTCTCAAATCCCATACTTACGACATTATTTCTCATATCTCATTATTTGTTATCACATGTAACTGTTCGTTTTTAACCTTGATTCGATATTATTCCAACTTACCACATAACTCTCATGGTTTTATCCTCCCATCTATAAAAATTCAGTAGGTATTCATCTATTCTCTTTCGTAACTATTTTACGTAATCTTCTCACTTTAAATACGTAATTTTATCGTTTCTTATATATGAAATCTCCCAAGGATACAACTCTCGTCTAACCTTAAAGGTCCCAAAACTTATTCATATACCCTACCGGTCCTCTTTATCTCTCAAAACACATTTATAAGGGTGTCCATGAATTATTCCTCATTAAAGTGAATTTCAACTAATTAAGAAGGGAAAACATGAGTCTGCCAGGAGGGGTCGATCGATCGAGGTCTGGGGCTCGATCAATCGAACCTTCGATCGATCGATCGATCAAGCAGGTATGCGAAATCTGCAGTTTTGCAGTTACGGGTTTCATCTTCTAACCTCCACAAATTCCATATTTTTCATACCCAAACGACCCATAATTCATACTACTAATATCATATCATCATATTAAGAATTCCCTACGTAAAGCATGTGGGTTTCTATCACTAGTCATGGATTAACAGTCCCGAAATCTTATATAAATAACAAGAACCCTAGAATTCTCTTAAACATGGTTCTAACAATTAATTTCCAGAAATTCCTTCTTATAAACATCGTAATTCGTGGTTTAATTCTCTACATGACAAAGGGTTTCCAGAATTTTCATTCAAACCATAACTACATGAAATTTCCTAACTCAAATCGGGTTTTTCTTCCATATAAATCATCCTAATCATTCCTAAACCAATATGAAAGATGAATCAACGAAATAAGAAAGACAAACACTTGCCTAGGATTTTCAGAAGTCTGGTTTGGTGCCAAAATTGGTGTGGTTGCTTTCCCCGTCTCGCGATCTACGCTTTGGCAGTAGCGGCGGTGCAAACGGCTGAGTTTTGAGCCTTGGAATGACTTGAGAGCTCTCTCCTCTCCTCTCCACTCCAATGGCCGTTATAGTGTTTTGAGTTATCTAACCCTAGGAGATAACCTAAACATCTGATATAACCCCTTTAATTTTCGTGGGTTTAATTAGCGAAAAATTCAAAATGACTAAAATGCCCTCCCGGGGTACTAATTAGGCCTAAAAATGGCCCGAGACCCAAATCAAACCCCCGGGTATACTTTTTGGACTATCTCAACCCTTACGGATGCGTTGGCGCACTCAAAATGACCATACGAACAACTTATAAAATATTTACTTTTATTTATCAATATTTAATCCCGACGCGACACGGGCGCCCCGACTCAAATTTCTAAAATTGTCATTTTATTCACTCGTGACATTTAAAATGACCACTATTATATATTACTTTGCTCATTAGTAATATTCAAAAAATTTCCCATAATTACTAACTCTCATCACGTTAATAATTATAACATAATTAATTTTCGAATTTTTATTAAATAATTAATTCACATTAAATTTAATAAATCCCCAAATTAATATAACATAAAAATACGGGGTATTACCTCAGAGTGCCAAAAAAGGCACAACACCTCATCTCATCTGAGATAGATTATATGTTTGCCGCCGATTGATACATCTCAATATGATGGATAGGGTTTGTACTCCCATCACATATTGGGGTGACTACATGTGGCTTAAACTTTGATGGCGTAGTGAAGTTGACTATCTTCACCACAAAGGGTGAGCCTACGGAGTATCCTCTCTGAAGAGGGTCCTGGATCTTCATTATATCATCAATATTATCCTCTAATCGTTGGATCGAGTCATTTTAGGGCCTCGTAGGGTCGGCCTAGCCGATGTTATCCCCTGCCACCTCTTTGAGGTGGACGGAGGGTTCTGTTGCAACAGGCCTGTGTCCACTGTTTACTTCCCCTTGACCATTTTCTCATCCTTGGGGTCGGCCATCTGCCGCCTCCCTTCTGGGCCTCGCAGCACTCCTTGATCTTGATCATTTTTCCCGCAGGTCATTTACTGGGCCCATCCTCTCAAAGGTTGACCCCCTGCTCAAGCGATCAAAAGCAGAGCCTCTCGGGTGATCGTCAGGATTTTACCTTCCACACTTCCCTCTGCTCTCTTCGAGAGGTCGCACAGTATTGTTGGAGACCTCATACGGCTCCCATCACTCTATAGAGGCCTCTTTTCCCTCCAGATCATCATACCTATCCTCGGGGCAAGGGTTTCCCTGCCTCCCTAGGCATAGACGCCTGGGGTCAGCAACATCCCTCTGTCGCTATGAGGGTGGCAAGTCTTTGCGTGGTGCCTGGGGTGGTTCCCTCATCTCATGCTGCCCTGGAGCCGCTACCGGAGTAATCATCTCTGGTGAGACCCCTGGTGGTCTTAGTATGTTCTGGCTTAGAGCTGTGAACTGCTCTGACATGATCCGTTGGCTTACTGCCACAGACTTCAAGGCTGCCGCTACATTAGCCATCTCAGACTGAGGTGGTGACTGATTGGAACTGGGTCCTACTATGCTATCCGGTGGAGGAAGTGGTGGTGGTGGAATCTCTGGTGCCATGTGCTTGAGCTATGAAGAGCTGAACTGAAGAAGATTGGTAAGCTTGAGAACCTTAATGGTTCTCTATCAATGGTGAAACAACTCCACAGGGGGAGAACTGGTTCACCACCAGAGTGCCCGGTGAGGTCAAGATGTACAAAGGAAGAGATGTCTTCTCGTTCGCACAGACGGTGCCAAACTGATGATGCTGGAATCTAGCACCACTAGATAAGTGATGATGAGCTAAAACAATAATAACAATGGCAGCCATAGAGATGTATGTTTGTATGTGTGTAAGTGTATAGAAGGGGATGAGTATAAGAGGAACAAGATAATGATGTATAGTGGTTCAGCAAATTAGGCCTACATCCACTGTGAGTGTGTGATCCACTAAGTATGAGCACTAATGGACTTGGATACAATGCACATAAGCTCACTTTCTCTATCTACTATGTGTACAAGAAGAGTTTTTACTAGGGTTACAATTATCGATCCCCTTATTGGGTTGTAGGTGATAAGTATATATAGGTCTTGGGGGTGTAGTGTACCCCCCAAGCATGCATGGTGCATGTGAGTGGTGATCTAGACAATCCCCTGTTGACACCTGTAGATGCCACATGTGCTTAATGATGACATAATATTCCTTCACGTGAGAGGGTGATATTGTTATAATGATCTTCCACGTGCCATGTGAGTGCCACGAACATTGTTCCACACGTCTTCCAAATCACGCGCTGTGATGATGTCACCCTCGGCCTATGATACGAGGTCGAGGGCAAAGTTCTTGTTGGAAGTGAGCCTGGCCTAATGCAGGCCTCGTACTGTCGTACCCTCATAGGGTCATTTGGACCTTGATGAGGGGTCAGCCCCTTAAAGGGTCGTCTGGGCCTGATGAGGTATTGGCCCCTTGAAGGGTCATCTGGGCCTGATGAGGGATCGTTCCCTTGAAGGTTCGTATGATCCTAATGAGTGGTCGGCCCGTTGAAGGGTGATCTGGTCCTGATGAGGGTTTTACCCCTTAAAGGGTCGTTTGGGCCCAATGAGGGGGTCGGCCCCTTGAAGGGTCGTCTAGGCCTGATGAGGGGTCAGCCCCTTAAAGGGTCGTCTGGACCTTATGAGGGGTCGGCCCCTTGGAGGGTCGTCTGGGCCTGATAAGTGGTCGACCCCAAGAAGGGTCAAGAGACCGTCTTAGGCTCGTCTGTGTTGGAGGGTGCCCTCGGCCTAGCCGAGGGTATATATGGGTATATCATAGACCATCATACTCCGAAAAAGAAAACATAAAAAGGATTTAGAATATAGAAAAACTGAGATTTCATTAACTTGAATAAGCAATTTCATTTAAGATAGGATTTTCAAACTCAATTTACTAATAATACTTTCACACATGATCTGCATTCCACGGATTTTTAAATTCTTCCCCTTCCAAAGTCTCCAATCAAGAGGTTCCGGGTTGGATAATTGTCGACATACTATATGGACCATGCTAATTAGGCTCTAGTTTATTGTTCTTCTAGATTACTTTTTTAAGTACCAGGTTTCCTTGCTTTAGGTTGGTTGGCTTGACCATTCGATTATAAAACCTTGTAGTTCTTTGTTGATAGCCACCATCCGGATAGAAACATCTTCCCAGACCTCTTCTACCATGCCCAGACCTAGTCACCTCATAAGGCCACTCTTGGGTGAATCAAAGTTCAATAACTTATGAGCGGATTTCCACTGGAACTATTGTCTGATTGCCAAAACCTAATATGTATGGAGTTTCTCCGACTGATTTTCTAGGATTAGTCATGTATACCCAAAGGACATTGTAGAGATCATTAATCTAGTTGCCTTTATCATTATCCGACCTTTTCTTCAACCCGTCTAGCAATGTTTTGTTGGTGATCTCTATTTGGACGTTGCATTGCGGATGACCACGTGATAAATGAAGTTTCTGGATGTCTGATCGAATACAATACTCTTCAAATTATTAGTTATCAAAGTGAGTTCCATGGTCGTTGATAAAGGCATAAGGCATACCATATCTGCAAATGATCTTCTTCCATATGAACTGGAGCACACTCTGATATGGCATATCAACTAGGGTTTCAGCCTCCACCCACTTGGTAAAATAATTAACAACTACAACCAGGTACTTGAATCTTACTTTGGTGGTTGGAAATGGTCCGACAGAGTCAATTACCCATATAGAAAAAGGCCATGGATAAGTGATGGGTGTTAGGATTGCTCATCGTCTTCTGTGTATGGTGGAAAAATTCTGGCATTTATCGCACTTCTTATTGAAAGGAATCCAATTTGCTTTCATCGTCGGCCAGTAGTAACCTTGCATTGTTATTTGTTGCCTTAGAGATCTCAGAGTTATGTGTGATCCACATGAGACTTCATACATCTCTTTGATCAAATCATTCACTTCATTTGGATGAATACAACTAAGTAATGAAACAATGTATGCTCGAATGTATAGGACGCCTTTCTTTAGTGCATAACTGGCTACTTTGTACCCCATCTTCATGGTTTCCTTTTGGTTGCATGGTAGTCTTCCTAGCTCGATTTATTCTCTAATTGGGTCCATCTATGAAGGACCTAACTCTACAGACATGATGTTGATTTCCATCCTCTCAATGCTTTTGTGGGCAAGAATCTCTGGTGGGATGTAATACCCCGTATTTTTATGCTTTCTTAATTTGGGGATTTATTAAATTTAATGTGAATTAATTATTTAATATAAATGTGGAAATTAATTATTTTATAATTATTAACGTGATGTGAGTTAGTAATTATAGAAAACTTGTTGAATATTACTAATGAGCAAAGTAATATATAACATTGGTTCTATTAAATGTCACGAGTGAATAGAATGACAATTTTGGAAATTTAAGTCGGGACGCGCCTGTGTCGCGTTGGGAATAAATGTTGATTTATAAAAGTGAAATATTTTTAAGTTATCCGTATGGTCATTTTGAGTGAGCCAACGTGTCCGGAAGGGTCGAGATAGTCAGAAAAGTGTACCCGGGGGTTTAGTTTGGGTCTCGGGGCGTTTTAGGCCTAATTAGTACCCCGGGAGGGCATTTTGGACATTTCACATTTTTGGGTAATTAAACCCACGAAAATTAAAGGGGTTATATCAGATGTCTAGGTTATCATCTAGGGTTAGAAAATTCAAAACTCTAGAATGGCCATTGGAGAAGAGAGGAGAGAGTTCTCAAGGTAATCCAAGGCTCAAAACCCATCCGTTTGCACCGCCGCCACCGCCAACGCGTAGATCGCGAGACGGGGAACGTAACCACACCAAATTCGACACCAAAATCAGAACGTCAAAAATCCCAGGCAAGTGTTTATCTTGCTTATTTTTGTTGATGCATCACTCATGTTAGTCTAGGGATGATTAGGGTGAGTTTTATGGAAGAAAACCTAAAATTTGAGATAGGAAATCGCATGTAGTGATGAATTAATTGTTATTCTGGAAACCCTTAACATGTAGAGGATTAAACCACAAAATTTTGATGTTTTAGGAGAAGAAAATTTTGGAAAAGATTTGTTAGAACCATGTTTAAGAGATTTCTAGGGTTATCGATATTTACATGAATTTTGGGTTGTTAATCCATGTTTAGTGACGGAAATTTACATGCTTTACGTAGGAAATACATAATATGATGAGATAATGTTAGTAGTACAAATTCTGGGATGAATGGGAATGAAAAATATGGAATTGGTTGAGGTTAGAGGATGAAACCCGTAACTGCAAAACTGCAGAAATTGCATACCTACTTGATCGATCGATTGAGCCCTAGACCTCGATCGATCGACCCCTCCTGGCAGACTCTTATTTCCCTTTTTAAATTAGTTAAATTCAAATTGATGTGAAATAATTCTTGGACATCCTTAATAAAAATGTTTTGGGAGATGTGGAAGACCAGTAGGACATATGAATAATCTTGGGGCCTTTAATGTGAGACGAGAATTGTATTTTTGGGATAATTACATAAGGAACGATGAAATCTTGTATTAACGGGAGAGATTACGTAAAAATGATTACGACAAAAAATAGATGAATTCCTACTGAATTTATACTTGGGAGAATAGATTCCATGAGTGTTACATAGTAAGTTGGGATAATACCTCGAATTAAAGTTAAAGACGAATCGTTAAACGTGATAACTAATAATGAGATATGAGGATAAATGTCGTAACTATGGGATTTGAGATATACCTAATATGGATATGGTAATATTAGTATAGTTATATGATTGTGTATACATATGCTATCTATGTGTGAAAAACGTACCCACGCTACTTGTTATTCCTGAGGTTACCGCGCTGAGACGACCTTATCTCATGTGCCTTATGGTGGATATTGACTCGTACCCTTGGAGATAGATATCCTTGGTACATGCTATCAAAATGATAGTTCAGACGGTCCTAAGATACGCGGGTATGTGCTTTCCTCTTAGAGACTTGGAATCTATGCTTCGCCTCAATATTGTTTGTGTATGTGTTATTACAATTCGAGAGTGATTCCTAATTTGTATTTCCCTTAGTACGAGTGATACGGGGATTGGATAGTAGAGTATGCCCGCACCATAGTTTTTATGTGGGGTGCTGTTATAATATATATATTATACGATTAGTTAATTTATATATGAAATTCTAGAATTTGGAAATTGCCTACTGTGATATGGTAAGTAGGACATGGTTGATGACTCAAATTGTAAATACTTGTGTTGAGAAAGTATAATATGACACTGGAAAACTTTATTAATTAATAAAGTTAAAACGAGAATTTTGGATACTAACTGAAGTCTTATTTTTTTTTAAACAATTGTATTGTGCAGTCTGAAATCTTGCGAGTAACCTAAGATAAGTGAAGTCATTGGGGAAGATTAGTGACATATATGATAAGATAAACCGTTAGGAAGGTTAGTGCAATAGGTGTGCCCACTAGAAGAGATGTGAGAATTTCTCAAGAGAGTTTCGCACTAATATGTTGTTGCATTGGCCTGTAATCAATTTAAATACTTGCTAAACGAATTTTTAAATAATATACACTATCGAGCTCTGACCCGTTTCTTTTTTTTCTTTCTCTCTTGTACATATATATGTATGTATTACAGGTGCCCATCCACAGGGGCGTCTTGCATAGGATCCTTTGGATGGAACGCAGTGTAGATATTGTGGGAGTTGTAGGCCATTGTTTAGACGACCTCATTGTTGACACTACTTCTAGTTCAGCTTTATCCAGTGGGGCATGTGTCGCCCTTTTCCCATTATTTAGTTGATATTGTCAGAGATTGTAATTCTTTTAATTTCAGTATCTTTATTTCGGGATTGTTACTGTCAGGATGTTTTCCTTAGTATTTTAATGTTGGGATTTATTATTGTTGGATAAACTCTTGAATGTTCATTTTATTCTTCTACTCATTGTGTGACTCTTTAGATGTTAATGGTTTAAGGTTTTATAATCGGATTTAATAAAAGGAGAATAAAGGTTTAAATGGTTTTGACACTTAGCTTAATTAATTAGGGTGTTTAAATTGGAAAAGTTTTATTTTTCGACAGTGATGTTGAGAATGAACCAACTGTTCACCTTGAATTAATTTAATAAAGGAGTGATCGCCCGATATTTAATTAGGCGGGGTGTCACATGGGATTGTTCGCCTGAGTTAAGTTGGAGTTTTTGAATCAATCCAAGTAAGATCATATATCGAGCATTCTCAAGTCTGGGAATCCTCACTATTTTGACTAAAGTGATTAGAGAGAGAACTTCCACTCCTGTTTGGTGGTATTTCATTAGGGTTTCTCCTTTGGCACCATAAATCTGTTACATTTGATTAACAATAAATTGGGAACCACCGTATATCAATTCTTAGTTAGCGCCCAGTGATGAATCTAATTCCACTCATGTGATCAGTGATTCATATTCGGCCTCATTATTAAAATCCTTCAATTGGAATCTCAGAGCATATTCCATATCCAATTTATTGAGAGTGTTAATGATGACTACTCCACTTCTAGTAGCATATAAGGACCCATCTACAAATAACTGCCAAGTTCGAATGTCATCAAAGTAATCCTCTTCTACCAGTACTCCATGATTGGACATCTTCTATCTTTGTTGTAATTTATCTTGAGCAACCGAAGACTCAGGTTGATAGGCCCTGATCTCTATTTTCTTTTGAGATAAGCACTCTTTCGTAGAAGTCTGCTCGACTGGTATACATAGATTATGCTAGTCCTATGCATATGTCAATTTAGTAATAATGTTTGCCACTACTTGGCCTTTTATCACAACTCTATGTTTGTAAACAATTTCATACTCTACGAATTCCACTTCCCAAGACATTAACCTTTCATATTTTTTGAGTTTGTACCGTGCTTTTCGCAAAGGCAAATATGTGTAGACAATAATAGTGTGGGCTTGGAAGTATGGCCTCATCCTCCTAGATGCTTCAGTAAGACCCGAGGCTAGATTATCCAAGCATGGATATCTAATTTTAGTGCCTCGAAATTATTTTCTAGTATAATATACTGGCCTCCAATCTCAATTATCAAGTCTGATGAAATCCCAACTAATACCAAATTCTGAAATAATCAAGTACGAATATAGTTTTTCTTCTAAAACTGATCAAGAAAGGAGTGGGGGAGAATTCAAATACTTCTTCATCTTTAAGAAGTCCTTTTCACATTCTTCATTCCACTCATAGGTCTTTCAAAAAACCTTGAAGAATAGAAACACTTATCAGTTGCTCGGGAGACAAAGCGATTCAATGCAACTACTATACCTATCAGCTTTTGAAATTCTTAAATAAAGGCTTTAATCTTATCAGGATTGGCTTCTATTCCTCTTTGATTAAAAATGTATCCTAGGAAAATCCCTTCATGTTTTTTGAAGATGCATTTGGTTGGGTTGAGCTTCATCTCGTGCTTCTCCAATTGATCAACGGTTTGAGCCAAGTCTGCTACGTGGTCGACAACATGTTTGGTCTTGGTGAGCATGTCATCTACATAGACCTCCATGTTTTGGCCGATATAATCCTCAAAAACCTTATTCACTAGTCTTTCATAAGTACCTCTAGCATTTTTCAACTAAACAAGGATGACATTATAAAAATAAATTCCTTGACTATTAATAAAGGAAGTACTTTTCTTGTCTCCAGTCTTCATCTTAATCTGGTTATAACCAGAATAAGCGTCTATAAAACTGAGTAACTCATGTCATGCTGTAGCATTGACCAATTAATCAATCCTTGGTAAAGCAAAATGATCTTTTGGACATGCTTTATTAAGATCTGTAAAATCTACACACATACGCCACATGTCATTTTTCTTTTTGATCATCACCACATTAGCTAACAAATTAGGGTACTTGACATCTATAATGAATTGTTCTCATTGTAGTTTATTTTCTTCCTCCTGGAGTGTTGTATTCTTCTAGAGATTGATGACTCTTTGCCTTTTCTTAATCGACTTAGAATCAGGATAAATATCGAGCTCATGGCATATGAAGTTCGAATCAATTCCTGGCATATCTTCGTGGCTAGAAGAGAAACCATTTTCCCTTTGTTTAAGAAACATGATTAATTCTTGTTTGAGAGAAGGTGATTACTTGGAACCGATCTGGGTGGTTCTTTCTAGTTTCTCATCGTCTAACACAAAAGCTTTTGATTCTTTCATAACTTGTCCCTTTACCAGCTGTTCTTCTTCTTGAGCATCTAGAGTATCAATGTGGAAAGTGGTGGTGCTCTTTAGTTGCCTCTCTTGTTAGTTGGTTGATGTGTAATAATATTATATGTAATCTTTCTGACTGTCATCTACTATGCCAACTCCATAATTCATTGGAAACTTCATGCATTTATGTACTGTAGATGTCACAACCTTTAACTGCTTGATTCCCACTCTTCCCAGGATGGTATTGTAAGCTGAGAAGACATTTTTATCTAATTCAAAGAGGAAAATTCTTTCTCTCTTGCTCTTCGACCATGTGACGACTAAGACTTCCATCTTGATAGTCCCTAATGGGCATACCTTCTCTTCTACAAATTCGATGGCATGTCTATGATATGGTTTTAGCATGATAATCTTCAGCCATAGGTTGTCGAAGAAGTTGTAGAACATTACATCATGTGAGCTACCATTATCAACCAATATCCTTTTGAATCTTCCTTGATGAACTCTACATATGATAACTAACGGATCATCAAAAGGATAAAGAACCCCACTCTGATCATTCTTGGAAAACCTAATTACTAGTTTGTCTCGATTCTCACTGGATTCAACCTATATAAATTTATTTGATAGTTGGGTAGGATTTGACTTCATTCAGGTAAGATTTCCTTTCTTTTATGGAATCTCCTCCTCTAGCGTCACTACTTGCAATGAAATGGTGCCCAAAGGATATTATGATGACCTCTACCTTTGGCTCATCAGGCTTCTTCGACATGTTTGATCTTCTTCAAAATCATCATTTCTTGATCTTTTGTTGTAATCCCTTTCTCTGAATGGGGATTCAAATATCTTTTGATCATTTATGTTGCCATTCTGCTCAACAAACTTTCTTAACTTTCCACGATGAATAAGACTTTCAATCTCATTATTTAGCACGATGCAACTATTACTGTTGTGCCCATGATCTTTGTGGAAGTCACAATACTTGTACTTATCCCTCTTTTTGGAGGTATCTTCAACTTTCCAGGCCAATTCAAGTCTTTGTTCCCTTTAATATCTTCCAGGATATGGTGAACACCCTTGTTGAGCACGGTATATTCGTCATAATTCTTGATCTAATCCAACTTCTTATCTTTCGGATCCTTTTTGAAAGAATTAGAATTATTTTTCTTCCCTTTTCCATTGGACTCATGAGTTTCCTAGGATGCCATAGCTTCCTCGACATTCATTATTTTTCAAGCTTTAGCCATTAGTTCTATCATAGTTTTGGGTGGATTCTTCTCTAAATCATAGTAAAGATCTTTGGTGACCAACCCACTCATAAGTGCTGCGATGGATATTTTCTCCTCTTAATCTACCACTTCTAGCTTTTCATTATGAAAATGAGTAATAGATTGTGTCGTGCTTTCTCCTAGATTTTTTCGCACAATCAAGAGATGAATAACACTCATGGTCATCTTAGCCCCAAAACAAAAGTTATCAATGAATAACTCAGCTAACTGATGAAAACAAGAGATTTTATCTCTAGGAACATTGTTATACAAGATTTGAGCTAGTTATGTGATGGAACTGGTCAAAGATCTGCTTCTCATCTCATTAGTCATTGAGTAGATGTCGACATCATCTTAATATTTCTCTATGTGCAAGTTTGGATCATTTTTCCCATTATATTTGGTCATAACCACCGGTTATTTGAACTTTGATGGTGTGGGGTATTCCGTAATTGCTTAGATGAAAGGTGTTCCTTTGATGAGACTCATTTGCAATGTATACTTTGTTTTGGCCATTTTTCCTAGGCGATCTTCCAACCATTGCATGAATCCTTCTAGGACTCTTCTTCTTGTTTAGACTTAACCGAGGTAGATTTTGCGACTTTGTTGTGTCTATGTGCTGAAATCTCCTCCTAAGAGGTCTTCTCGATAGGCACGGAGCCCCTCAGACTGGCCCTAGATCTTGTGGAACCTTCTCAATATTCATGATGATGATCCCGGTCCCTATGATGTACTCTAGTTAATCGAGGGTCTAGCTGATCAAAAGAAAACTCCATTCTTAGCCTTTCCAAGACACCTGGTATTTCTTTGGAAAAAGATCCACCATCATAATAGACAGTTGGCCGGAATGAAGAAGTTTCTCCAGGATGATATGACCTATCGTGAGAAGAATGAGAATGATAACTTCTTTCATACGCAACTAATTAACAGTCTTGTGCATGGCTTCATGACCTTTAGCAAGGTTGAGAAGAATTTCGTATACATCTTTTGCATTAGGAGGAGCAGATGGAATGATGGTGTTGCCTTCATTACAATTATTATTTTCAGGATCATTCATTTCTTTAGAGATAAAAAAACGAAGCAAATGGTAGATAATGATGGTAGGCAAACATGTCCATAGACGACAAAAATCTGTTGATGTCTAAAAATGGACTAACTCTAATTTTATAATCACAAATAAAAATAAGAGAAGTAACTCAAACCACATAAACAAGAGATAAGGACTTTAGAGTGACTCAGCTATAAAATATCCTACTTCCACTTTTGTTGTTATTCAGTAGGGTTTACAATATCTCAGTATGGTTTTCATATGAGTGATTCGAGTTATCCCTTAAGCTAATGTATTAGTTTGTATTTATAGCAGTGTAAAATCCTAAACATGGAGAGCCTTTATATTGCCAGGCATTTACATCTATGTATAATAAATAAAACTCTTGGAATTCAGTGCTGGTTCACATCCCTTTAAAGAAACTATTAATGTTCTTGTTGGTTGTCCTTCTGGAGTTGGTCAATATTCAGGCTAACTAAGTGTTTATGAAGCCGATCACACAGGCTGGTCGGCCATGTTGGATGATAGGTGTCCATTCATCATTGGTCCACGTGGTAGTATAATGTTTTACATACAAAAACAACCAAGGCAAAATAGTCATCCATTTTAAAATGACGACAACTACCTGTTCGACCATATTTAACTCTAAAGAATTGTTGTATTCTTACAAAAACAAGTATTCAGTTATGAATTTTTTTTATAGTTGTTTTACTAGTGACATAACCTTCAAGCTTAAATTTTTTGTTACTGAATAACAACCCCATCCAAAAAAAAATACACAAGACATGTGATATACAGAGAAGTCTTTTCCTTTTTAATATTGGGTAATGCATAAGATATACGCAATCGATAGTCTGTCACAAATTACTTTCTTTTTTCAAACCTAGAAAACAATAAAAAAGATAAATTTAACCCCATGTCCAAGTATGCTATCTATGTTTTTCAGTTAATTCATATAACCTTTGTAATTACATGTCACTTATAGTTGTTCCTCATTATTCTCAACTTTGAATAACAATAGTGGGTATATTTGACAACATGATTAGGTATTATGTAAACAAATTTAATCATGTAACTACTATTAACATTTAATTATGTATTATTGTATTATGCATTGATATAACCTCTATAATTACATGTCACTTATCGTTTCTTCTCGTTACTCTGAACTTCGAATAACAAGAGCAAGTAGATTAGACAACATGTTACTTATAACTACATGTCACTTATAATTGCTCATCATATAACCTTATAACACTTATGGTAGTCCCTTTCCATGGATGAACTTTGAATAAAAAGAGTAGGTAGATTAGACAACATGAGGAGGTCAATAAAATTAAATAGTGAATAAGGCACGAATATAAAAATATTTATTCACTATTAAACTAGTTAAGCTTAAAGTTAGAGAGGATACCTGGTGCTTATGCCTTGTGTGACACTGAATTTGCTACAATGGTCCTTCCATGAGAAAACAAAGGTCTAAATTTTACTTTGTTCATAATAAAAGCCAATGGAAAGCACCTAGTTACTACTCTTCTACAAGATCTACCCAATGAATTTGTTCCACATTGGAAAACAACTATGTCGAGGTGGTAAAGCTCCATAACCTTTTGGATGATTGGTCGAAATAGACCATGAAATCTCTCATCATCCATCCCGTCATTTAATGGAACATTTAGGGCATAATATTTTTCCTGAGCTACCCTAATGTCTTTAATATGCCCCGTAGCAGAGAAAAAGTCTCCAAACTTATGGAAAGAGATGGTTATGACTCTATTAGTGGTTAAAAATACCTCCTTAACACCATCCCCTAGTGAATGTCAATATTCACATATAATACATGACTATGAACTTTGAGGAGCTCAAGAATACCGAGAACAATATCATTAATATAACAAAAGCCAAAGGCCGCCCCAGACTTCTTTGCATCATGCAAGCCACCAGCCCAGTTGATGGCAATATCAGGCTTCTTAGCATGTTTAAAGATTTGATTTTTTTATAACTATAACCTCCTTGTTTATATACAAATAAAAAATAAAACTCGTAGATGAACCTTGAATGACAGGAGCAGGTAGATTAGACAACATGCAGAGGTAAATAAACTTAAAATAGTGAATAAGGCACGAATAAAAAATATTTATTGATTATTAAACTGAAAATATCTTCAGTATTATACTAAAATTTAATTAGATAACTACAATAAACTTTTAATGGTTAATTATATTTCATTATAAATCTGTTTTCGAAATAATATGAAGTGAATTATTAAAACAACAATATTTTGTCTCAACAACTTTTAATTGATTATCGTATTATTGTATTATGCATTCATTTATTTTATATTATTGTAATACGCATTCATATAACCTCTATAATTACATGTCACTCATAGTTTCATATTTTATAAGAGCATTTACTTATTTTTCTCTTTCTCTTGGTTTATGATAGAGGTTGAACCTCTTTAAGTACACTGCTTCAGAATTAGATACTAAGAAGGTGAGTTTCCTTAGTTTTGGCAAATGTGGTATGTGTTCAAAGTATGTTCCTTCATTATTTATAAATTTTATTTAGCTTTTGTAAGTTTTCATATTTTAGCTTTTTTGTCCGTGCTAATTTATAATCGCTATTTTAGAATGTATCTTGGAAGATGAGGATGGTTGGATTTTAAAAATATTTTACCTTTTTTTCCTTATTTATAAGTGATGAACTTTTACTGTAATGGGGAATGTTTTTAGGCCTTATTGTACACACTATAGCCTTATTGTAATGTGGTAAGGAATAGAATTATTTTTTCCTTACATCAAATGAGTATGGGTGATTATGAAACTACTTTAATTCCAAATACTTATTTTCTATTTTTTTGTTCAAGTCTTAATTAATCAATGTTTCTATAAGAACTAGGTTGTGTATATGAATGTATCATGTTGAAAAGGGAATGAATATTTAATTGTATCAACTTACACCTCTACTATATCAGCAAGTAGATTGGTTTAGGTTGGGTTTATTATCGGTTTAGACCTTTACTAAAGCAATGTAATTTTAAGTAAAAAAACTTCTTATTTTACCTCCCCAAAAATTAGATTAGCTTCTCAATAATCAACTCCTCTCTATTTACTCTTTATTCTAATAGTTCATTTATATGTAACTCTTTACTCTAATCAAACATGCATGATATTCAAATTTCTTGAACAGGAGCACATACAAGAGGCCAAGCAAAATGTGTAACATTTCGAGAACGTATGTACAATGAGATCGATACCATCAATTCATCCTGCGCGACATCATTGAAATCAATTTTCCATCCACATGTGGCGAAAACAACCATACGGAAATAGATGCCACTAGTCCTCCTATTTTTTACAACGTTTATTTCATGAATCTAGTGGATAACAAAGGCCTCCTACACACCGACTAACAACTCTCCACAAGCGGTTATACAAACTCTCAGGTCACCACTTACAGCACTAGACCGGGTACATTCTATGCAGATTTTTTCAGTACCATGCTTAAGATGGGGAACATATGTCCCCTTACTATAACAAGTGGTCAGATTAAACCAATTGCCATAAAATCAACTAATGCAGTGGAGATGAAAATAATTGTTTTGTCATGATAAATGTTTGTTGTAGATTTAATTTGGCAATTACGTGATGTAAAATGATAAATATATCACATAAAATGTTGCACTTGCCTTTACTTGGCTAGTTTCTTTTAGACTAAGTTTGGTTTGAATAATGTTTTGTTGTGTGTGAAGTCAAGAGCATGGTTTCAAGTGTTTTCATTTATAACAGTTCTAAAAAATGGACCTACTTAAAAAGTGATGATATTTCTTCCTTAAAGTTTTTTTTCCGTGTCTATATATTGTAGGTTTCCAGAATATCAAAGATCATAGTGTAGCTTGGTTTGATATGCGATATAAATAGTAGTGATTTATATACCTTAGAATGTTCTGAAAGCTTTTCATTAATGAAGGAATCCCAACTTGATTAATTAATGAATGGAGCATACTTCTTTGGTGGACATTTAAGAATCACATATCTATCTTCAAATCATCAAATCCATGAAGTGAAGAGTTGGGATTTAAACTTCCTCCAACTCTTAGCCATCTTCGATAACGCTTGACCTTTTCTCCTCGGATCGATATCAAACTTGACCTAAAGATAAATAAATTAAACCCCAGTTAAAATACAATTAAATATAAATAAAATACATATGTGTCAAATATGAACAATTGATAATTAATCGATATTTACCTATATTTCACTCCATAACTTCTTGTTATATGTATCTTACACCTCATGACATATTCTATTTTATTGGAACAATGGACTAAATAACAATCCATAATAACTCGCAAATTATGTTTTATCGACATCTGCTTGGCCTTTTTCGCTGAACAATACCCTTACTCGTTCTTCAGTAGTTTGAATTTTTATAAATTGTTTGAGCTTTGCTGGACCTCTACCCTTATGATTGTCATAATTTTCTTCAATATATTCATTTTCAGAAATCACATTATGAGCATTATTTGAGTCCGGGTGACGTTGATTTTCTTCGCTTCTCGGATCCATATCAGAACCAAAGTCCTGAATTAGAAAAAAAAAGGTAAGATATTTTGATTCATTTTATTTTCTTTAGGAATTCCTTTTCACATTTAGAGAATCACATGCATCAACTTAATTAATAGGTAATTCATTCAAAGAATAGGCGTATAAGAAAAAAATAGATGGAAATTTAGTTACTAGTATGAACTTAGAAATCAAAATAAAATATAGTAGATTGGAAACGAAATATAATGAATTGAAATAAACAATAAGAAATTGATTCAATTCCAATTTAATGTCCGAACACAATAAACACTAAACCAAATAAGAAATATGTTCCCTAGTAACATCCAATCAAATAGAAGACTTGCAATTCACATAAAATGATAAATATTTAAGAAGATGATATTTGATTGTTAATCTAAGTCCCCTCACATTCTTCATGTGTATAGTTTAATGAATTTTCATCAATAGCGTCAAAATATTCAACATTGAGCAATAAAGTAGTTTGCATATCATTTCCACCGTAATTGACCAATGCATCACCATTTCCCTCATCATAATATTCCCTTTGAGGAGCTAATAGTGCAATTGACCATTTAGTATCCAATTGCTCAGGTAGATAAAAGACTTGCTTGGCCTGAGAAGCCAAGATAAAAAAGTCGGATTTATGACCAACTTTACCAAGTTACTGAATCCAAGTCCGTCTATCCCGATGCTCTTTTTGTTCTCAACCCAATCGCACTTAAATATTGGAATCTTAAATGCAAAATAGTCTAGCATCAATATATATTTAATGACATCATAAAAAACCATATCTCTATTAACGTGTTTACTATCCTTTATGTTATCTACTTACATCATTTTGACCACTAGTCTCACTCAACTATTATGGTTAACTCGAATATCATCATGATACTTCGTTTGATAACAACATTTTTTAATGACATAACCATGATATTTTATTACATCTTGATGTGGTCCTTGAGCCAACGAATTTAAATTGTCCAAGACATTTGTATTTGGGACATGTTTCTCAACTTCAACCTGGTATTTTAAGAAGATTAGTAAAAAATAATTTTGACAACAAGATGCATGCACACTTTTAGAATGCATACCATTTCACGTAACCATTGAATAAAGGTTCAGTTATGCCCCTCTTCTAACAACTTTTTATTTTTCGCTTTACGAAAGTCCATTTTGGTCAAATAATGTTCATGCTCCTTACATCAAGTTATGAATGAGTAATGTTTCATATAGAGGAAAGTAAAATCGTATGGAGTATGTATTATTTCAATATAATTACTCGATATAAGGTAGAGCATCATTAGTGTCATGAAACACATGGAGATGTACATGATTCAATAGCAAATGATCGACTTCAATGATATAAACACCACCCAAAGGTCTATCATCTTCTACATCAGGAGGAAATTCGATTGCGTCTAATCCAGATAGGAACACTTAACAAAACTCAATTTCTTCTTCGGCTATATAACATTTGGCAATTCACCCTTCTCGACGATTTTTGTTTCTCACATAATCTTTTAAAACTTTTATATATCTGGAAATCACTAAGGATAAGACTACAATCATTATGTATATTTGATTATAATGGGAAAAATTTAACATACTCACCTATCAATCTAGTATATCCATAAAAAAACTGAATAACAAAGTTTGACCTCTCTCACAAGATGCACCCTTAGATGTATCATGATGTCAAAGAATGACGGTGAAAAGTATATCTCTAGCAAGAACATTGTGAACACAAGATCCCACTGGATTTATTTTAATTTCTCCACATCCACTACTTCATCACAAAGAGCATGGAAAATGAAGCATACTATAATAAGTAGATGTCTCACATGCTTTGGCAATACACCTAGTATAATAACATGACGCAATTATTGCATTAGAATGCGATGGTCTTGGGATTTGGGGTTGTATAATTTTAAATCTTCCATAGAGATAAGAGTTTTGAAATTCTAATAGTATCCATATGGGACCTTAAGATCACGTAAAGTTTCACACATCATTATTTTTCCTTTTAAGATAATGTGTAACATGTTGGCGACAAGTAAGTCCCTTTCTCGTTAACTTGTGGTGCTAACTCCTTCCTTAAACCCATCTTGACGAGGTCATTACGACTCTTCACACCATCTTTTATTTTTTCCCATAATGTTTAGTAAATTGCCAATTATACTCTGACAAACATTCTTTTAAATATGCATTACATCCAAGTTATGTCATACGGGAAGATGTTTCTAATACTCAAGCTCCAAAAATATTGTCTTCTTCTTCCAACATGTAGCATCTTCGTTTTGTACCCTTACATTATTCTTTATCTTCTTCAATGTCAATTTCTTCCTAGTAACATGTTTCTATCCCGAAGAAACCCTAATCCCCTCAAACTTCACTAATATTTATTCCCCACTTAAAGGTTTAGGTTGCGACCCAACCTTTTTCTCGCCATTAAAGGATTTTTTTTTTAAATTTCAAAACGGATGGTTCAGTGGAAGATATCTTTTATTCCCCATATAAATGCACTTAGAACAATTTTTCAAAATCTGAGAATATATCTCTTGATTACAAATTGGAAAAGAATTATATCCATTTTGTAGTAGAACCTAAAAAATTCCCATATGCAATGAAATCATTAATTTTCCACAACAAAATAGCCCTTAGTGTAAGATATTCTTATCGGTATGCATCATAATCCCTCATTCCTTCCTCTCATAAAGTTTTCAGATCCTCAATTAACGGTGCCAAGTAAAAATCAATGTCATTTCCAGGTTGTTTAGGGCCTGATATCAACAATGTTAATTGAGTATACTTTCTTGTCATGCATAACTCTGATGAAAGGTTGTAAGTATTCAACATAAATAAACCAATAACTAGACTTAGTGCTAAGGGAATTATGTGGATTAATTCCATTTGTTAAGATAGCTAATCGAACGTTCCTTGATTCCTTTGCAAACTCAGGAGACTTCTCATCTATTAGATTCTACTATGGTGAATCTGCTGGATGACACAATCAACCATCAATTTGTAACACCTCGCTTAAAATAGTAACGGGTGGCCAGCCCTATACTACATTAAATCAGGAGTTTCAGATGGTCCAGTCTCAACATCAATTTTCGGTACTATATAATATAGGACTAACTACCTGATATCATATAAGCGAGATGTTAAAATAAATTAAAACATGCTACAACTAACAAACCAACACCATAAAACTACTAACAAATAAGAGAAAGATGCAAGAAGAACTATGAGAAAGGAAATGCTCGAATAAAATTAAAGAAATAACTACAACTGAATATACCATAAGGAGATAAACCTGAATAAGATGTCGGGTCACACCCAATACAATAGCTGAAATGGAAATAAATGTAAACATATATAAACATCCCTTGGGTACAAACCCGATATACAACATGGATCCTACCTAAAATTTTGAAAGTAGGAGGCGACTACCAGATACATCCCGCAACAGTCCGCACCTGTCACAGCTCCCTAGACTCTGGATAGAAGGTCATCCGGCATCCATATGGTAGGATACCTATAGTAATATATATATATAAGCAGGAAAGAAAAGTAAACGGGTTAGAGCCCGAGTTGTGAAAATATTTAGCAACTGTGTTAACCGTGCATAATAAATATTGGTGCACATATTTCATACTTAAAATGGGATCACACTCTCGTGGAGCCCCAACTCACCTCTCATCTAAAGGCGTGCACCTATTCGCGTCCTCAATTTTATTAGTTAAATTACCCCCATTTTATTAGGACCACCTAACTTATCATAGGCCTAGCCTATACCCACGAGATCTACCTTCCTAACTTAACCCAAGAATCCACCCCTTTTTTCTATACACAATTAAGTATTTATTTTCAATCATATGTGACTTATTAGGCTTAGTGGATTCCGGTTTATACTTAAACCAATTATAATTTAATAAGTTACCCAATATGTATTTGGGTTGAAATATATAATTTAATTTCTAATTAATAAGCAGGCAAACTTATTATTGACACGACTTCCCTCCAGTTTCAATGCTGCGCTGCGTTTCGTGCGTGGGGTGTCTCGCTAAGCGAAATCCAAACAAGGAACCACCCCGTTACACTACTCCTTGTCAACGTCGATCCTGGAGATCCATTATGCCAAACATAAATATCGACAGAACTTCTCTCTACTCTCAACAATGTACTACATTTCGTGCGTGGGGTGTCTCGCAAAGCGAAATCCAAACAAGGAACCACCCCGTTACACTACTCTTTGACAATGTCGATCATAGAGATCCATAATGCCGTACATACCATAATTGGTAGAACTTTTCTCCAATCTCAACACTGCACTGCGTTTCATGCGTGGGGTGTCTCACAATGCGAAATCCAAACAAGGAACCACCCCGTTACAATACTCCTGGACAATGTCGATCCTAGAGATCCATAATGCCATGTATACAATATTATACTACTACTACAAATAACATCACCAATAATATCCTTGGGATGATGTAACCGAAATATTCCTTAAATGCGATACATCAACCCCAATCAATCTAGTACACCATAATCATCCAAGATGTACTCTACAAAGATTCTATATCCTTTCATCTATAGGATATATAAATATATATATATAGGCATTTCATTCTAACCATATATATATACACACCATCTTCCAATCCCATGACCATGTATTCATACCATATACGATGTACAAAGGCCATGCACAAATAAATACCCGGCTATATATAGCGCCGATAAACTGCATCAATGCTATCATCTTCCCAGTGCCCGGCTCACGTAGCAATACTGGGGCCACCATGGTGGGACTAAACGACACCCATCCCGTGGTAAACTCAGGCACATGATGTCTCGGGAAGCGGTCATAGCTCCTAATCAGCAATGAGACGAAACATATCCACCACGTCTCATCCCAAAAATAAATATATATATCATATAATAACACACAGGGCGACTATGACCTGGGGAATATCCACACCCTGCTTTTCTAGCTAGGATGATCACCCTCTACGCGCGCAACTTCCCAATGATAGCATGAGCGGGGTATGGTTAACCACATAAGTATATATATCATTCACATGCACAATATATATACATCCATATGATCCAATCATATGATCAAATATTAAACCATCATGCAAGGTTTAAATATCCATACCATGTATGTCCATAACATAAATATATCCATATATTCATATCTATGTACATATATATACATATATTCACATATCCTTATATACAACTAATTCTCGTTCATAAGTATGAAATATATAAACTCTGCTATAAGTATACATAATCCTCGATGTATAAGCCGTCACCACAATTTCCTTTAAATTTTACCTCGATATGTGAATACAATCCCTCACTTGAAACATATTCAATCACTTTTCCTATGATGAATAGTCTCCCAAACATCATATGTATATATATACTTGTATATACTACATTAAGGTTATCACCCAAATTTTTTTATAGGAAACCATTACTACACATACCATCAATATCGAGAGCAAATCAATACCTCAATACAAATTTTGACTAAAGGTATACACCTAAGCAAAAGTCTACAAACCTCAACTTATTGCACTTTGTCTCAAGTATTGGAATCCCATGTGATTATTTCCACCTAATGATGTGTAAACTATCCTAACTAGAATTATACTACCGTCAATTCTAGTTGATAGTACAATCCTCAAGCCGTTCCCAATTTTACCTATGGTTCAATTTATTTCATGAACCCTTACCCCTATCGGGTTACCTATTGTTCCTTAATTTAAACATTTCTAATGATACGAGACCCCTCTCTCTCTAAGAGTTATCAACCTCACATCATATTTATAACTTTTTATCTCTAATTGGTATTCCCAACCTCTATGAGATTTCCCCACAATCACCATATGCAACTCCAATACATACACGAATAGATTTCTCCCAAATTACCCTAAGGAGTCCTCAAAATCCTAATATGTGGGAAACCCCTTATATGTCTCCAAGAACATATCTCTTACATCATAAGAGAAGACACCCAAATCAATAAACCCAACCAAAAAGGGTTTGAATTCACTCAATAGAAAATTCCTCAAAATGCTCTGTTTTCGAATCGATTCGGCCTATCCGAATCGATTCGGCGCAACAGCGAATCGATTCGTCCCGTTCGAATCAATTCGATCCAAGGGACCTGAGATTCTGCAACCCTCCGAATCGATTCACTAGGGGCAAATCGATTCGTTCCTAAAGACCTGAGACTTCTGCAACCTGACGAATCGATTCGGTAGGGGCGAATCGATTCGGCCAGTTCAGAAAGCCACAAAAATGGTTGTTTTTCTATAACCCAAAATTCCCTAAAATTCGATTTAAACAACTTCCAACCCTTAATCTTCAATCCCAAAAAAATTTCCAACATCAAAACACATCCTAAATTTAACCTCATCAATTTATATCCCTTAAACCCAATTTAAATCTTTAATTTCAAGATTTGAACCAAAGTTTAGGTTTTGATGTTTATACCCAAAAACCATTTCTTTAACCCAAAAATTATGAAATAAAATACACAAATGACTTATTTAGCAAGATTAAACACTTACCTCAGATTTGTAGAGGTTGAATCGTCCTCGATGTCGCGATTAGGCCGGAAATCTCCAAGCTTTTCTCCCTCTCTCCTTTCCTTTCTTCTTCTTTCTCTTTTCTTTATCTTTCTATCTTTTCTCAAATGAGAAGGCTTCATCCATAAACCTTAAATCCTTTAAAACAATAAACCCAATTTTAAATGTTAATGCACACTTTAAATGACTCGTTTACTCCAATTCGAGTCAATTGACTTAAAAATATTCCGGATCCGAAATAAAACTCAATGACAGTCATTTTGACTATCTCGACCCTTCCGGGATCAATGGTGCCCTCAAAATCCTCGTCCGGAATACTTAACAACGTCCTATATTTTTGGACTTAAATTCCCAAATTTAAAATTCTCCGATTTAATTTAAATTTTATTTTCCCAAAATTTAATTTCTCAGTCTCAAAAATCATGGGGTGTTACAATCTTCCCCCTTACAAGAATTTTGCCCGCGAAATTTAAGACATGCCTAGGACCTCAATCTCATCAAGTTATTACATCAATCCTCAAGATCACTATGCCGATCCTTTCTACTTCTCACGTCGAACCATATATATTTTTAAAACAAATAACTTCCCCGGGGCACACATACACCCCGTACCCGAGTTCTACTCGTAGAATTATAATCTAGCTCCATTAGCCTCACTCGAATATAACTATCACCATTTTAATCTATAATAACATACAAAATATATATATAAGTTTAAAAATTCCCAATGGTTAAACTCCCCTCAATTCCTGACGCTAGCCACCTTCGTGCGGGGGAGGTCTCGCAAGCGAAATCCAAACAAGGAACCATCCCAATACACTACTGTGTAGCTAGGTCGGGGATTGAGGTTAGTTGAACCAGGGTTTAGGTTTTATAAAAGATTTTCATATTTTAAATACTGCCCGAAGGCCTACGTAACATTTAATAATATAAATAAATTTCGCGTCTTTCGACACGCCAAACAAACATCTTATGTTTAGGACACAAGGTCTCAACAAATACAACACTATAACAAATACCTAGTTCTCAAAACTAGCACATCTATGAGATAAATTATCCGCTCAACATACACCTAGTAAACTTTGAATCTCACAAATCTAAAACTTCTTTACATTACGTTAACGCCTTTCCACAATATAAGTCTCCCCTCTTAGGCGCACTATAATCACATGCCCTACCTGCCCATAAGGCAAAAGTCTTATAGTCACTATTCAACGAACCTCGACATTCCTCATCTCCGGAATTCAGTATTATAACTCTCGATGTTCCTGGTATCGCACAAAGTATGACTTAAACCCAAAGAAAGGTATTCTACCTTATACTTCCATAATCTAATGGTTTCAGCTCATCCAAGAATCTCAATTCAGGACCCTCTACTTCTTCCAGGACAATCATTACTCCTAAACCTATTTCTCCGCAAGAGAAACATCTTCCCCAAAATCCTTCCTAACCATTTTGAAGGATAAAACACGATGGCGACTATCGAAAATTCCCTCAGTCCTACACCACAAAACCGAGTCTCCAAATTCTTACTCCCTCTTCCAAGAAGGCGATAACCCTGATATTGGAACAACTCCACCCACCTTACATCGGTAAAAGTCACCAATACAAGGTTTCCTAACAAATGTTGAAGATTTTCTCAGTCTAAACCTCCCAAGGACTACACTATATACTCCTCCTTAGACTTACTTTACTAAGTCCAAGGTTCGCCATTCGAGTAAATTCCCCTTTTTATTCAACCACCTATAGAACACCCTGAACCACTGTTAGAGTTCTCTAATCTGGTCCTGTCATGGACGACATAATCTAGGCGACGTCTGAAATGAGAGAAAATGTTATCAGAACGTCGATCAAGTGAATATATCTCACAGAAGAAAATAAGCGCAGTGAACGCAACAACCTTAACAATAGGGCTCTATATCAAGAACGTTAGTGGGAGAATGCAGAAAACTCGCACAGATCCTAAGGACTCTAGAACCTGATTCTCTGATACCATGTATAACACCCCGCTTAAAATAATAACGGGTGGCCAGCCCTATACTACATTAAATCAGGAGTTTCAGATGGTCCAGTCTGAACATCAACTGCCGGTACTATATAATATAGGACTTACTACCCAATATCATATAAGCGAGATGTTAAAATAAATTAAAACATGCTACAACTAACAAACCAACACCATAAAACTACTAACAAATAAGAGAAAGATGCAAGAAGAACTATGAGAAAGGAAATGCTCGAATAAAATTAAAGAAATAACTGCAACAGAATATACCACAAGGAGATAAACCCGAATAAGCTGTCGGGTCATAGCCAATACAATAGCTGAAATGGAAATAAATGTAAACATATATAAACATCACTTGGGTACAAACTCGATATACAACATGGATCCTACCTAGAATTTTGAAAGTAGGAGGCGACTACCAGATACATCACGCAACAGTCCGCACCTATCACGGCTCCCTAGACTCTTGATAGAAGATCATCCGGCATCCATGCGATAGGATACCTGTAGTAATATATATATATAGCCAGGTAAGAAAAGTAAATGGGTCAGAGCCCGAGTTGTGAAAATATTTAGCAAGTGTGTTAACCATGCATAATAAATATCGGTGCACATATTTCATAATTAAAATGGGATTGCACTCTCGTGGAGCCCCAACTCACCTCTCATCTAAAGGCGCGCACCTATTCGCGTCCTCAATTTTATTAGTTAAATTACCCCCATTTTATTAGGACAACCTAACTTATCATAGGCCTAGCCTATACCCACGAGATCTACCTTCCTAACTTAACCCGAGAATCCACTCCTTTTTCAAAACACAATTAAGTATTTATTTTCAATCATATGTGCCTTATTAGGCTTAGTGGGTTCCGATTTATACTTTAGCCAATTATAATTTAATAAGTTACCCAATATGCATTTGGGTTGAAATATATGATTTAATTTCTAATTAATAAGTAGGCAAAATTATTATTGACACAACTTCCCTCGAGTTTCAACGTTGTGCTGCGTTTCGTGCGTGGGGTTGTGACGCCCCGCCTCATTAAACATCGGGTGATCAGGCCTTTATTAAATTAAAACAGGTTTCTCAAATGGTTCATTCTTAGCATCACTGTCGAAAACTTTTTAATTACAAATCACCTAAGTAAAATTAGACCGGTGCCAAATTTTATCTTTCTTAAAACAGGTAAATCAACCATGCGGAAAAATAGTAAAACAACCACCATGTACTAAAACCCAATCAACAAAGTATAAGTACAAAAGAATAAGAGTAATGCCGAATAAACCATCGGCTAAAAATACCAAACAACCATAGAACAAGAACAAACCACTAATATGAAACTAAACATCTGAGACTAATACCGGACCACAAGTCCATACATAGAATAGTGTGAGAGCCTTTACTAGATCTGAATGAGATATATCGTCTACTCAAAATCCTGTAAGCATCCACTGTGCTACAGCTTCGAGTCCCTGGAATGAAATCATCATACATGGCGTCCCTGTGGCTGGACACCTAAAAGGTTTTGAAAATATTTTATAGCAAAAGTTAGTACTCAAAACATTTTGAAAATATTTAGCAAGCGTTTATCACAATATAAAATGCAGTTATTGATTACACATGTTAGGTTCTCGTACACTCTCTTGAGTTTACCCACCCCTCATCTTTTGTTCACACCTAACGTTCTACACTTAGTTTATCTAAGCATACCTCCCAACCTAATTAAAAACAATGTAGCCGACTGAACTTATTTGTACCTAAGTTCCAGTACCGCCCATACAGTACAACCGTTTCACCAACATCTCGCGTATGTTAATTAATTCTCAAGTAACATTTCCTCTATGTTATTTTTCAAGACTTTTCATTTCGTGTCACTACTAAAATGACTACCATTCTCACAATTGTTGTCTTCCCACTTGTGTAATTAAGTTTCACTACTTAAATTACTAATTAGATATTCTCTATCTAACATTTCACTTCGTCATTCAGTTCACTACTTAACTTACCAGTTCAGTATGTATCTTAGAATACATAATATACATCAATCTACTAATACACAGAAGTAGAATATCATCAAGTATATATTTCACACACAATATATACTAAATATCAATCATTATTATTTTGCCCTTTTTATACACGTAAAGGACTCTTGGTTCAGAATGATTCATCGACCCCAAGTAAGAATTGGTTTGGGATTATACATCGACCCCAATTATTTATATACACAAATAAAGATCTCTTGGTTCGGAATGATTCATCGACCCCAAGTGAGAGTTGGTTCGGAATTATCAATCGACCCCAACTATTTTAAAAATATATATATACACATATCCTGGTTCGAGACTCTTTCATCGCGACACCACTTCATGGTTCGGTTCGGCATTTCTCATCGACCCCAAACACATAATAACTTTATGTTAGTTCGGAATGTCTCATCGACCCTAAGATAATTAATTTAGGTATAAATATCTCGACTTAAAAGATCACATAATTCAGTAGGTACATGCCCGACCTATTAATTATATACGTACGTAATATTTTAATCTCATATATTTACCGTACAATATTCGCTTGACGATTTATCTCATCAGTCGCATTTATTTTAGTATTCACACAACTCTAAGGGTCCTAGTTGCCCCTTATATATAATTTCAATAGTTATTGCTTACCCTACTGGTCTATTACTTAAATTGAATTTACTTCGCCTCGTAACTCAATTTTCGAAGTCCCCGATACTCTAATAAATCGGATTGTTCTCGTCGGTCCGTAATCCAAGCCCTACACCGAATTGCCTTTTTGGATCTCAACAATATACCTACTGGTCTTATTCTCACTCCCATATAAGTATATTATAAACCCTAGGATACTCATTCATTCCTGAAAATCAACGAAGACTTAAACACAAAAATTCAGGAAAAAGAACTTGCGTCGATCGATCGACTGCTGGGTTCGATCGATCGACCTAGTCGATCGATCGATATTTCGAGATCGATCGATCGATCGAACAGGGAAGCAGTTTGTCTTCTTCGTTAAACTTTTCTTCCATTAACAAATCTCCAAACTTCATTATAGTCCACCAAACATCGGCCCAATGATCCTAACATGTTTTTACATATCCTAGGACAATTTCTATCGTGTCAAATACATCAAAACTCCAATTCCTTTCAAGAAAAAGTGAATTAAACCCAGAATTTCTTGAAACCCTAGTTATGGTGTTCTTCCCATATTTTCTTACAAAATCCAGATTTTATTCCGAAAAATCATCATGTATAATCTGAATATTAATCCTCTACATAAGTTAAATCATTCTACATGCGATTCCTATCCCAACATGTATAAATATCATCCTTCTCCAATCAAGATATTGATTTAAACAAGACTATTCAAAAATCCTACACATGGGTATTATAACTTTATAATTTTTTTGCAATAAACAACTTGCCTTATGATCAGTAGGGTCTAATTTCGTGGTTGTTGTCGATGATTGATAATCTTCCTCCTTCAATCCTTCTTCCCCAACAAGTTGATAGTTAAAATCTCCTTGAATCCTTCCCAATTCTTCCTTTTTCCTTGAGAATAGTTTCTCTCTTATCTCTAATGGTTATGGTGTGTTATCATGGGTTTTCTAACCCTAACCCCTCTATCATACGGCTGATATAAAGCTCTTAATTTCGTAGGTCTCCATACCCTCTCATGTTAAAAGACCAAAATGCCACCGAACATTCTCGGTTTAGTCCAAAATTACCCCGGGACTCAACTAGTAACCCCGGGTATACTATTTTGACTAATTTGACCCTTCCGGACTCATCTGGGACCTCTAAATTATTATTTGAGTCACTTAAAAAATATTACTCGTTCTCACCCCAACACGTTCTACATGCATTAAGTAACTATTTACCACTCGCACTAAGTAAATATAATGAGGTAATATAAACCAATATCTATCTCTCGATTAATATTCCAAAATTACAATTTTAAATAAAACTCTATAAATTACTACTCTTACATAATTTAAATTAAGCCGTATTTTCTCATTTAATTCTCTAATTTAATTAAATAGAATATTTGGAATATTCAGAATTACGGGGTATAACAAACTTCCCCCCTTACAAAGGAATTTCGTCCTCGAAATTAGGATAAGGCTGGTATTAAGACTAAGGACCTTAAACGTCATTGCATCCTCTAATACCCAAAATCAAATCATATGATCCTAACGGTCGCCCCAAGTACATGTCTTTCTTCATTATAAACTCTTATTACATGTTACCCATGCCGCCTATATCATAATTAATTCTCACTTAATTTACCATCTTGATGTATAACTCTCTATATATAGCATCCATGTGTCTACTATCACTCATGAGTAGAATATTATAATGTATATATTTTGCACACAATATATACTATAAGGAAATCGGTCCGGTAAAATCATCGGCCCCAATAATCCTATCATTTACATTGGTCCGGAAATCCCTCGACCCCAAGGTAAATGTAATGCATATGTTGGTTCAGACCTTCCGTCGATACAAATATTTATCATCGGTTTGGTTCGAAAACATCATTGACCCCAAATCGATCCCTCATGTATTAGTTCGGAACATCATCAACCCCAATACAGAATTTAAGCACACTTATCATCGCACATAAGTAGAAAAAAAATCAATAGTTATATATCTTACACATAACATATACTATAAACACTTATTTTATAATCACCCCCCTTCTGTAACACTTTTGGGGTTATTGGCTTGGAATCCCTCCTCGATCACCAATGGTGATTAATTATATTGTCTCACAATCACATCTCGAGCACCAATGTATGCATGTATATCTCATCACACATGAGTAGATAGTTTGTGAGCCATATATTACACATTTCATATATCCTAAAATGTCATACTCCAATAGAATGTACTCATATCACGCGTTAAGGACTAAAAGTTCGAAATATCTCCTCGAACCACCACTCAAAGTACACATGTCCTCGAACCACCACTCAAAGTACACATATGTTCATAATAGGTATCCAAGAACCTAAACTTTATGTGCAGATCATATAGGCACTCACACTACCTATAAATATTCTCATATAGGTATGCATTCAGCCTACGAATTTATCAGTGGGCTTCTCCAAAATTCCACTATCGTAAGGGCGTATTATCCTCCTTTCTCACTAACATTGAGTCATAGGAAACACAACATACTCAAAATAATACTTAATCTATTTTCCTCCCTGACCATCTCTCACAGGGTGGAATTTTAGGATTTTTTCCTGATTCACAATCATGTAGAGCGGCACCGTGCACTCTCCCTTTTCAACTACATACTAATCAATCCCGGTCACCCCATTTCGCTACCCCAACGAAATGTTGGCTTAATTATGATGTTCACAACCCATCAATAATTTATACGTCTATCTCCTTATTCCATCATTGGAAATTTAGGTTCACTACCACATTTCGGTTGCTCATTTCGAGTCCATCTCGCTCTATTAACTAGAGGTGTGTCTGGAGACAATCTCACTATGTCTCTCCTCAACATCGCTTCCCACTTATCAACATTTTAGTAACGCGTAAGTCACTCTCAACACTCAGTTGAGTAACACCTTGTATCACTTCTTCACAATAGTTAGGCCTCCCAATTCAAGAGATAACTTTTGAATGGCTTCCCAGCGACTTTCATCCCATAGGGTGTGCTGGATCTCTCAGCACATATAATCTTGGATCATCGTCTATCTCCCATGACGTTCAACCCATTTCATCGATATGACTTGTCTCCTAATTTCCCCACCGTCGTACAAAAAATTTCCGCATCCCTCTATCTCGGATGTCTAAGGAATCCAATTGATTAGGGCGCCCATACACCCTTTTCTCCGTGTACATTTGCAAAAGCATTGCAAGCGTCGTACCCGTAACATGTTTTTCCTCAACTCTATCCTTGTGTACATGATGTGACTACAATCTTGCGGGTATCCTCCATCCCTTGTAGACAAAGTCAAATCCTTGCCCACAAAGTCCCACTTATCCCTTCGTGGGGATGTAAGCCTTTTGTTGTTCCTCCACAACACTACCGGCTTCACTGATGCCCTAGCATCTATCAACGTCTCTTCTCCTAACGTGCATAAATATTCAGTCGTATTCCCTTTCGCAACTGAACTTAAACAAGGGACTTCTCCCCATGTATTCGTACTGAGCATTATCAGAACAACACATAGTCAAGATGCCCAAGTTCGATTCCTCGACAATATGTGCAACCATACTCCAATATTTCTAAAGGAGTCAAGTGGCACCGCGCTTATACTATCACTAAGTCCTTAGCACTAATTACAACAGAGAGCTCGATCTCTCTGCTTAGCGGTCATACTACATACCTTGACTCACATCATTTAGGTTCCCACACACCGAAATAAATTACTATGAGATGTTCATAATCTCCAAAGTCTTTCACATATTGATGAATAATGACAACTCGACCCTTTTTCAGGTGAGGCATCATCATATACCCCATTCACTCGAGGCTAAGACCCATATACTTCCTTGTCCACAGCTCTGGTGGTTCAGATGGTTTTCGGACATAACACGCTTGTCCTATCTGGAATGCAAAACTTATTGGAGTTATTATTTCCTCAAATAACTTCAAGCTAAAATAAAACGCGTGGCCCTAGAATCCACACTAGACATGTTTTCAAAAATCCCTGACTCTAGGCCATACTGACCGGTTTGGGTATCCCTCCTCTCGGACTTGGTAGTCTCGATTTTGAACACTATCATCTTGGTTCCCTTTGTTCTGCTGACCAAGAGAAACGCACTATGGGACTTAATGACCCCGACTTAGAATCTAATCATTAATGGGTTTCCACTTATGGCTTGCACCAGCCCCATTACATTCAGTCTTACTCTTTGACTAAATCCTTAAACTCCCTTAGCTCCACCCACCTAGGAGCATTTACCTCAACCTTGTAAGAAGTACCATATTGTCTTCATATACATAAGTCGTCCAAGAAGAGTTTTACAAAATTTGCGAATTACAACTCGAGAGTCCATTCTCTCAAGGGATCTTTTTCCCTTATACCTATCTCATCGGTACAAGTTCACTTCAATGGATAAATTTATCTCTCATGATTGGCCTCTACCAGACTTTCACGTGAGGGGTTCAGATATTCCCATTCACTTTGCTTCTGAATCATCATTGGAGAACTTTACGGTTAAACTATATGTAAGGTTCCTCTATTTGTATACAGACCCTCGGTCCAAATGTAGTGACTGGTATCCCCGCCACGTTGCCTCAAAAATTTACTCAAATTTTCTCTTCTGAGTATTTCTACTCCATCCGTAATGCCAAAACCGCTGGACATACTACTTCTACTGGTTAACATGCACAGTCGCCGTTTTATCACATTTTTACGGCTCGTTCTCATCAAAATTTCTTCAGACCTACTCCCACTATCACTGCATTGGGCGGTCTAGATTAGCATCCCTCTTTGCCATCGCGATACTTGGAAAATGCCTGCTATGCCTCAACAGCACTTGAAGCATCTACTTCCATTACACAGTAGGAGTGACCTCAATAACGGTCATCTCTCCTATGATTACCATATTTGAACACTCCAGACTTCATGTTGAACTCCTCCCTCATGCAGTCCTTCCAACGCCAATGCTGGTTCTACCTCCATGTTCGACGTACCATGCCCAATCGAACTCGTATATATAAAACTACATCTACTAAATAGCAGGAGAACGTAAACTACGTACGTAGAGGAGTATAACAATCCTAAGATAGGGCTCTATATCAATTAAACGATACGCTGAAAATGTAGTAAGTCGTACAAATCCTATGGACACTAGAACCTGATGCTCTGATACCATCTGTGACACCACGCCTAATTAAACATCGAGTGATCAAGCCTTTATTAAATTAAAACAGGTTTCTCAAATGGTTCATTCCTAGCATCACTGTCGAAAACTTTTTAATTACTAATCACCTAGGTAAAATTAGATCGGTGACAAATTTTATCTTTCTTAAAACATGTAAATCAACCATGCGAAAAAATAGTAAAACAACCACCATGTACTAAAACCCAATCAACAAAGTATAAGTACAAAACAATAATAGTAATGCCGAATAAACCATCGGCTAAAAATACCAAACAACCATAGAACAAGAACAAACCACTAATCTTAAACTAAACATCTGAGACTGATACCGGACCACAAGTCCATACATAGAATAGTGTGAGATCCTGTACTAGATCTGAATGAGAGATATCGTCTAGTCAAAATCCTGTAAGCATCCACTGTGCTACAGCTTCGAGTCCCTGGAATGAAATCATCATACATGGCATCCCTGTGGCTGGACACCTAAAAGGTTTTGAAAATATTTTATATCAAGAGTTAGTACTCAAAACATTTTGAAAATATTTAGCAAGCGTTTATCATAATATAAAATGCGGTTATTGATTACACATGTTAGGTTCTCGTACACTCTCTTGAGTTTACTCACCCCTCATCTTTTGTGCACACCTAACGTTCTACACTTAGTTTATCTAGACATACCTCCCAAGCTAATTAAAACAAAAGTAGCCGACTGAACTTATTTGTACCTAAGTTCTAGTACGGCCCATACAGTACAACTGTTTCACCAACATCTCGCGTATGTTAATTAATTCTCAAGTAACATTTCCTCTATGTTATTTTTCAAGACTTTTCATTTAGTGTCACTACTAAAATTACTACCATTCTCACAATTGTTGTCTTCCCACTTGTGTAATTAAGTTTCACTACTTAAATTACTAATTAGATATTCTCTATCTAACATTTCACTTCGTCATTCAGTGTCACTACATAACTTACCAGTTCAGTATGTATCTTAGAATACATAATATACATCAATCTACTAATACACAGAAGTAGAATATCATCAAGTATATATTTCACACATAATATATACTAAATATCAATAATTATTATTTTGCCCTTTTTATACACGTAAAGGACTCTTGGTTCGGAATGATTCATCGACCCCAAGTAAGAATTGGTTCGGAATGATACATCGACCCCAATTATTTATATACACAAATAAAGATCTCTTGGTTCGGAATGATTCATCGACCCCAAGTGAGAGTTGGCTCGGAATTATCCATCGACCCCAACTATTTTAAAAATATATATATATACATATCCTGGTTCGGGACTCTTTCATCGCGACACCAGTTTATGGTTTGGTTCGGCATTTCTCATCGACCCCAAACATATAATAACTTTATATTAGTTCGGAATGTCTCATCGACCCTAACATAATTAATTTAGGTATAAGTATCTCGACCTAAAAGATCACATAATTCAGTAGGTACACGCCTGACCTATTAATTATATACGTACGTAATATTTTAATCTCATATATTTACCGTATAATATTCGCTTTACGATTTATCTCATCAGTCGCATTTATTTGAGTATTCACACAACTCTAAGGGTCCTACTTACCCCTTATATAGTTATTACTTACCCTACTGGTCTATTACTTAAATAGAATTTACTTCGCCTCGTAACTCAATTTCCGAAGTCCCCGATACTCTACTAAATCGGATTGTTCTCGTCTGTCCGTAATCCAAGCCCTGCACCCAATTTCCTTTTCGGACCTCAACAATATACCTACTGGTCTTATTCTCACTCCCATATAAGTATATTATAAACCCTAGGATACTCATTCATCCCCAAACATCAACGAAGACTTAAACACGAAAATTGAGGAAAAACAGCTTGCGTCGATCGATCGACTGCTGGGTTCGATCGATCGACCTAGTCGATCGATCGATAGTTCGAGATCGATCGATCGATCGAACAGGGACAGACGCAGTTCGTCTTCTTCGTTAAACTTTTATTCCATTAACAAATCTCCAAACATCATTATGGTCCACCAAACTTCGACCCAATGATCCTAACATGTTTCCCCATATCCTAGGATAATTTCTATCGTGTCAAATACATCAAAACTCCAATTACTTTCAAGAAAAAGTGAATTAAACCCAGAATTTCTTGAAACCCTAGTTATGGTGTTCTTCCCATATTTTCATACAAAATCCATATTTTATTCCGAAAAATCATCATGTCTAATCGGAATATTAATCCTCAACATAAGTTAAATCATTCTACATGTGATTCCTATCCCAACATATATAAATATCATCCTTCTCCAATCAAGATATTGATTTAAACAAGACTATTCAAAAACCCTACACATGGGTATTATAACTTTATAATTTTTTTGCAATAAACAACTTGCCTTATGATCAGTAGGGTCTGATTTCGTGGTTGTTGTTGATGATTGATGATCTTCCTCCTTCAATCCTTCTTCCCCAACAAGTTGATAGTGAAAATGTCCTTTGAATTTTTCCCAATTCTTCCTTTTGCCTTGAGAATGGTTTCTCTCTTATCTCAAATGACTATGGTCTGTTTTCATGGGTTTTCTAACCCTAACCCCTCTATCATACGGCTGATATAAAGCTCTCAATTTCGTAGGTCTCCATACCCTCTCATGTTAAAAGACCAAAATGCCCCCAAACAGTTTCGGTTTAGTCCAAAATTACCCCGGTACTCAACTAGTAACCCCGGGTATACTATTTTGACTAATTTGACCCTTCCAGACTCATCTGTGACCTCTAAATTATTATTTGAGTCACTTAAAAAATATTACTCGTTCTCACCCCAACACGGTCTACACGCGTCAAGTAACTGTTTACCACTCGCACTAAGTAAATATAATGAGACAATATAAACCGATATCTATCTCTCGATTAATATTCCAAAATTACAATTTTAATCAAAACTCTATAAATTACTACTCTTAAGTAATTTAAATTAAGTCGTATTTTCTCATTTAATTCTCCAATTTAATTAAATAGAATATTTGGAATATTCAGAAATACTGGGAATAACAGGGGTGTCTCGCAAAGCGAAATCCAAACAAGGAACCACCCTGTTACACTACTCCTTATCAACGTCGATCCTGGAGATCCATTATGCCACACATAAATATCGACAGAGCTTCTCTCTACTCTCAACTATGTACTACATTTCGTGCGTGGGGTGTCTCGCAAAGCGAAATCCAAACAAGGAACCACCCCGTTACACTACTCTTTGACAATGTCGATCATAGAGATCCATAATACCGTACATACCATAATTGGCAGAACTTTTGTCCGATCTCAACACTGCATTGCGTTTCATGCGTGGGGTGTCTCGCAAAGCGAAATCCAAACAAGGAACCACCCCGTTACACTACTCCTGGACAATGTCGATCCTAGAGATCCATAATGCCATGTATACAATATTATACTACTACTACAACTAACATCACCAATAATATACTTGGGATGATGTAACAGAAATATTCCTTAAATGCGATACATCAACCCCCATCAATCTAGTACACCATAATCATCCAAGATGTACTCTACAAAGATTCTATATCCTTTCATCTATAGTATATATAAATATATATATAGGCATTTCATTCTAACCATATATATATACACACCATCATCCAATCCCATGACCATGTATACATACCATATATGATGTACAAAGGCCATGCACAAATAAATACCCGGCTATATATATCGCCGATAAACTGCATCAATGCTATCATCTTCCCAGTGCTCGGCTCATGTAGAAATACTGGGGCCACCATGGTGGGACTAAACGACACCCATCTAGTGGTAAACTCATGCACATGACGTCCCGGTAAGCGGTCATAGCTCCTAACCGGCAATGAGACAAAACATACCCACCACGTCTCATCCCAAAAATAAATAAATAAATAAATAAATAAATATATATATATATATATATATATATATATATATATATATATATATATATATATATATATATATATATATATATATATCATATAATAACACACAGGACAACTATGACCTGCGGAATATCCACACCCTGCTTTTCTAGCCAGGATGCTCTCCCTCTACGCGCGCAACTTCCCAATGATAGCATGAGCGGGTATGCTTAACCACATAAGTATATATATCATTCACATGCACAATATATATACATCCATATGATCCAATCATATGATCAAATATTAAACCATCATGTAAGGTTTAAATATCCATACCATGTATGTCCATAACATAAATATATCCATATATTCATATCTATATAGATATATATACATATATTCACATATCCTTATATACAACTAATTCTCGTTCATACGTATAAAATATATAAACTCGGCTATAAGTATACATAATCCTCGATGTACAAGCCGTCACCACAATTTCCTTTAAATTTTACCTCGATATGTGAATACCATCTCTCACTTGAAACATATTCAATCATTTTTCCTATGATGAATAGTCTCCCAAACATTATATGTATATATATACTTATATATACTACATTAAGGTTATCACCCAAAATTTTGTGTAGGAAACCATTACTACACATACCATCAATATCGACAGCAAATCAGTACCTCAATACAAATTTTGACTAAAGGTATACACCTAACCAAAAGTCTACAAACCTCAACTTATTCCAATTTGTCTCAAGTATTAGAATCCCATGTGATTATTTACACCTAATGATGTGTAAACTATCCTAACTAGAATTATACTACCGTCGATTCTAGTTGATAGTACGATCCCCAAGCCGTTCCTAATTTTACCTATGGTTCAATTTATTTCATGTACCCTTACCCCTATCGGGTTACCTATTCTTCCTTAATTTAAACATTTCTAATGATATGAGACCCCTCACTCTCTAAGAGTTATCAACCTCACATCATATTTATACCTTTTATCTCTAATTGGTGTTCCCAACCTCTATAAGCTTTCCCCACAATCACCATATGCAACTCCAATACATACACGAATACATTTCTCCCAAATTACCCTAAGGAGTCCTCAAAATCCTAATATGTGGGAAACACCTTATATTTCTCCAAGAACATATCTCTTACATCTTAAGAGAAGACCCCCAAATCAATAAACCCAACCAAAAAGGGTTTGAATTCACTAAAGAGAAAATTCCTCAAAATGCTCTGTTTCCGAATCGATTCGGCCTATCCGAATCGATTCGGCCCAACAGCGAATCGATTCATCCCATCTGAATCGATTCGGTCCAAGGGACCTGAGACTTCTGCAACCTGGAGAATCGATTCGGTAGGGGCGAATCGATTCGGCCAGTTCAGAAAGCCACGAAAATGGCTATTTTTCTCTAACCCAAAATTCCCTAAAATTTGATTTATACAACTTCCAACCCTTAATCTTAAATCCCAACAAAATTTCCAAAATCAAAACACATCCTAAATTTAACCTCATCAATTTATATCCCTTAAACCCAATCAAAATCTTCAATTTCAAGATTTGAACCAAAGTTTAGGTTTTGATGTTTATACCCAAAAACCATTTCTTTCACCCACAAATTATGAAATAAAATACACAAATGACTTATTTATCAAGATTAAACACTTTCCTCAGATTTGTAGACGTTGGATCGTCCTCGATGTCGCGATTAGGCCGGAAATCTCCAAGCTTTTCTCCCTCTCTCCTTTCCTTTCTTCTTCTTTCTCTTTTCTTTCTGTTTCTCTCTTTTTCTCAAATGAGAAGGCTTCATCCGTAATCCTTAAATCCTTTAAAACAATAAACCCAATTTTAAATGTTAATACACACTTTAAATGACTCGTTTACTCCAATTCGAGTCAACTGACTTAAAAATATTCCGGAGCCGAAATAAAACTCAATGACAGTCATTTTGACTATCTCGATCCTTCCGGATCAATGGTACCCTCAAAATCCTCATCCTGAATACTTTACAACGTCCTATATTTTTGGACTTAAATTCCCAAATTTAAAATTCTCCGATTTAATTTAAATTTTATTTTCCCAAAATTTAATTTCTCAGTCTAAAAAATCATGGGGTGTTACACAATTTCTCTTCCATTAGAATACCTCGTCAAATTTGTAAGGGAAACTTTTCAATCGGTTTAATTTGTATTATTGGCTTCATTATGGACAAAACTAATTGAGTCATTGGATCGATGGTTGTGGTATCCTTTCAAGCCTAGTACAAGTTTAAGTTGAAGATGTAGCAGCCTATCATTGTGAAGGGTACATCCTTATCGATTTTTGTGCCAATTTTATACGCACCAACATTTTAATTCCAAAGTCTATAAAGGTATGAAAGCATTTAATATCTATCGAGACTTTGATAATTTTTATTAGGTCTTAGTATTTTTGTAAAATATTTTTTTTGAATTCATACTATCTAAATATTTTGTTCTCGAACACCTTTCCCTAGAAAAATCTTAAGTAATTAAAAAAAATATGAAACTGGCGGCCATGCGTTCGTGTCAAAAATATCTATCTCTCCAAGATCGTTTAAACGAGATACTAAAGTCGTTCGAACGACCTCTCAAACGACATAATTTTTTAAACTCTGTTTTCTCGTTCGAAAGTCGTTCGAATTACTTTGAAATGTCGTTCGAACAACCTGACAGTTTTTGGGCAGTTTTTTACGATTTTTATCCCACTTCCCACTACATTTTAACCACCTTTTAAACTAGTTCGAGAGGTGACTTTTCTTCAGACTTTTGTGAGTTTTTCGAAGACACTTTAAGAAAACAATCAAAAAATCAAAAGTCCCATTCTGTGTTCATAATCTGTATGGATTGAATTTCTCACAAAACAAAAAATGTACACCCATTATTTATCTTAAATACAAGTTCCTATATATACATCTTTTCTTGGAGATCTTTTGGCACCGGGTTCCATCTCTACCACAAAAAGGAGATTGTGTTTGTCGTAGCGTACTCATACGGTGAAAGGCACCGTAAGTGTGTTGACGGTAGTCAGGCCCCATTGTTGGATTCCAAGACTTAGGTGGACTCCGGAATTGTCGACTAGGAGGAGGTTGAAGAGCGAAGGACCGTCAAGGCTTGAAATAAGTTCTCTTGTCGAGTATTTTGTAAAAATACCATATGTAGTGGACTTGTACGCCACGCCGTCCTAGATTTTTCCCGTTGTGGGTTTTCCTCCTACATCGCGCCTTATGTTTGTATGCTTATTTTTATCGTACTAATTTTCACTTAAAAGCATGTTAAGTTAATTGAAATAAAAATTGGGTAAATTGGTGATAAGTTTAATTTGGTTAATTTTAGTTTAATTTAATTCAAGTTGGGATAATTAATTTGGAAAATACATGCTTTAGTTTGTTTGTCATAATTTTAGCTTGAATTGAATTAATTTTGTTTAATTGAGATTAAAAGAAAATTTTTAATATTTGGTTTGTGTTGTTTGTCTTAATTTTAATTTTGGATAAATTAAAATTTGTGTGATTTAATTGTTAGACTTTAAATAAACTTTAAGTGTGAAAGATTTGGTTAACCATCCATCATTTAGAATGTAAAATTGAGGGTATTTCACCCTTTCAAAATCTTTTGATGTTTGTGTTGTTTGTCTTAATTTTAATTTTGAATAGATTAAAATTTGTGTGATTTAATTGTTAGACTTTAAAGAAACTTTAAGTGTGAAATATTTGGTTAACCATCCATCATTTAGAATGTAAAATTGAGGGTATTTCACCCTTTCAAAATCTTTTGATGTTTGTGTATATTAAAACCACCTTTTGAATTTTCGGATAGGTAGAAAGTACCATAGTACTTTTGCAAGTACACCCTTTCCCTCCCCATCAATCACATTCGTATTGACTTTATATCTTGGTTTTCCACGAGCAAGATATGGTATTGCATTCAAATAATCTATTCTATAAAGCATGGAATCATTAGGATAAGCATGTATTTACTGATACTCCATCCCAAATGCAAACATACTACGATGTGCCTCCCTAGTAGATAAAGGAAATTCATTATCATCTTGGAGCATATCAATAAATAACTTAAGAACACTCGATAAGCTCTTGTCTGACCGGCCACTCTTAGCTTTTATGTTGAATAGTTTAACTATTTCTGTCAACTTAGTATAATTTCTACAACCTCTATACAAGGTCTTCTATACATCTCCAAGAAAACTATGAAAATATTTATGATTTTCGATGAGGTCTTCATTTAAAACTTGGACCATATATATTATGTTTGCAACATCATCAATATTAATTCCATGGTATTCATCGATAGGCTCGTCATAATCCACACGTGACGACTCTCCATTATTTTCTTCCCCACGCCAATCCCACGGAGTGTATCTTGGATGAATTCCATTATTGCATAAATGATACCTTATATAATCTGCACTCATCTTGAATATGTTATTGCACTTCGTGAATGGGCATCTAATTGAACTAGGATCATCCCCACCATCTTCATCAAATCTTATAAATATTCCATCCCCATCCATATATTCTTTGGATAATCTATGCTTTGGCATCCATTACTTATCCATTCCTAACAATAGTCTTCGACCCTTGGGTAACAAAACGTAAATTCTTAAACAATCAGTTAGACAATGTGTGTGTGTGTATATCTCGGTACTGAGATAATACTAATACTAATATATATTTACTACTATTATATCAATATATATAACATATCATTACTTTTATATATGTGTGTACGTGTATGTGTGTGTGTATATATATATATATATATACATATATTATAGGAGGTGAGTTCTTGAAATGATATTAATATCAAGGGAGGCATAATCCCTTATCAAGATGGTGATTGAGGCCTCAGAACAATCATCAACAATAATAAATAGAAGTTCCAAGTCAACACATTCAATGTATAAAAACTCATGTATTAAATATGTTCTTACAACATAAATGCTACAATAAAACAATCAACGAGGGGGATCCCACAGTTGACTTGGTTGGAGGTAGTAGGAACAAGCACAGTTAGTGCAATAAAGGCAAGGCAGTAACCTTAAACATAGGTGGATGATAAATGACGGCGTTAATGGAGTAAATGAGGTTGGTCATACAATAAATGTTTTCACAACAAAATCTCTTGTTTAGGAGTATTTTGGTAGTAGTTCTCGGCTGGAAAAGTGCGATCCCGGAATAGTATAAGTTTGGGGGTATTTATTGGAGAGCTAGATGATTTGAGCGACCTTACTATATTAAATGAGTCTGACCCCTTTTAATGTCAACACTCCTATACATTTAATGCCAAATATATTGCATTAAATGACCTAGATATGATATTTTAGTAGGAACACTGTTTGGACTCCCATAGATGTGATAACATTATATTCGACATGATGTGTCAGATATGGACTTACCATCCTAGGAATAGTTTCACTTGACTGCTATTTTATCGAGTTCCAGCATGTCGTACATGCGGACGTGAAAGAGTTGGTAATCAGTAACCTACAAAGGATTTGCTTTCATATCTCTCAAAAAGGTAGTTCATCGAATTGATGTTTGTTCGGCTGATGATTGTTGGAGAAACTTGTGATCTGTCTGTAAACACCAAAGGTTAACTTTTTGAATAACCATTTAAGACCAAGGTACCCTCAAGTGGGTTCCTAGAGATGTTATCTTGAGGGACTACTAAGCCATGTTATATAAACCAAGATTTTACCTAAGTACCCTACAAGGGTTGGTCTCTTCCCATGCTGCCTTGCACCCAATCCTCCAAATCAAATCCCTAGGAGATACCTAGAAATGAGGATGTTCGATTGAGCACGAAAGCTCTCCCATGTCCTACCAGACATGGTCCCTCGAGGGTACCGAGCAACCTCTCAATATTACAATGTGAACTTTATATTTTACAAAGAAAGCTAAATACAAGTACATCAAATATCCCATTACAAGTTTTGTTTTCCAAGTTTATCAACTGGGCCTGATCTTTGTGGGAGATCCTTCGAGCATCTTCAGTCTTATGTGAATGACCATCTTTAGAGGAAACCCTTCGAGAAGCTTCAGTCTTATACAAATGACCATCCTTAATATTTCCTGTGAAGTGTTGGCATAACTTAATTAACTTTAAGCCTAGACCTCCCTTTACATATATCTATATAATAAGTTACAAATTTTATGCATGTCATAAGATGGAACTATGATGTCACAAGATGAATTGATTTTACACTCCCTATTTTATCCGTCAAACATTTGAGTTCCCCTTCTTTTTTTCACGTCCAAATTTATTTCACACTTTTCATCAAAATTCAAAATGAAGGGTAAAATAACAATTGACCCATTTTGGTATCTTTATCATTTATCACCCACTTTAACCACATACCTCTCTCCATCATTTCTCACATACGCTGTCCCTATCTGAGGTTTCCCCTCTCTATCCTCCTGGTAGCAATGGTTTTAATACCTATTAGGTAAACTCTCTCATTTGTGTCTTTAGACTTTTAGGCATTGATTTCAAATTTGGGGGTTAGGGTTTTGATATTAAAAAATTATGTTATTTTGACATCGTTCCTTGATTTATGTATTGCAAATGTTAGAATTTTAGTGTTTCATTATGTTTTTACACCAAATTTTTATTCATCGACACCATCAAGTATATTCCTTATCACCATTTACATTTTCCCTTTCTCCGATCTGTAATATTTTGTTTTTTTGTAAATCTTAATTGGTATATATTCGAATGCAACATATTATGAATTTTTGGGTTAAGTAGGTTGAAGGTATATTCAAATCTATTGTCTTTTGTTTTTCATTTTTAGTTGTTGGGAGTTTAGTAAGTTCAAGTATGAATTTTAGGGGTTAATTAGGTTGAAGGTATATATTGATTTTTTCGCTTCTTTGTGGATTCATTACAATTAGTAGCTTACATTGAAACTTTTTCTGTGATTAATATTGATGTTTTGATATTTGGGGATTGCAGAACGAAGTTTTTAAGTTTGCAAGAGATTTTGGTTTTTATGAAATAGCACATTTAGTTTCTTTGATTCTATTTCTTTTTTGTATCTCAAAATTTCACTGTGATAGTTACTCAAATCAAAATTTGTATGCGTTTCAATGTATTTTCCTTTAATTTAGATTTACTTCTCACTTCTTTCGGTTTCTTCTTAGATTCTTATGATTTTTTTGTAGATGACAATATTAGTTTTTTTCCTATCAATAGTGTTTTTTGACATCTCTGCACAAAGTTGCATCTCTCTTAATTTTTAATGAGTTATCCATATTTCAGCGAATCAAATTAGGTCATGTTAAAGTCTCGTTAGAGTGTATTTTTCATAAAAACACCCTCCCTGTAAGGAAAGAAATACAGGGCATTGTAGCATATATATAGTACTATAAATCTTTATCTTCTTTTTTCTTTCTTAACTGTAGCTATCTATATGTATATCTATTATATACTATATATTAAAGCCTTGATGTATAATGTTTTTTTTTTCATTTGAGTTTATTTTCTTCCCTATTTTCAATAGTACATGGACACCAATCTTAAGGATGTCATTCGGACCATTCATTAAAGTGGAGATAAAACTCCTCCCACAACCATAAAAAACTTGATGTATCAACTTTGTCAACATGATGCTTTCTGCCATACGCTCTGACATTCTATTTGAGATTGCTTATAAGTGTTCAGAGTCGTGGGATATAACACTTAGTTAAATATATCTATGTTATCACATTTATATACTCACACTTATAGACTAACTATATAAGTTTATAACGAATTTGTGTTTATATTGTTTTAGACCGTATACATACCCACTTCCTCACAAAAAAATGATACTGAAATGTTCCTAATATATCTAATATGAGTGTTTTGGTAAATTTGGTTGTCTTATTTAAGAAACAGAGCGTGTTCAAAAAGTAAATGAGTTGAACTAAATAGTCTTATATTTTGAAGAATCAAGTAATTAGTCCCACTATGAGTATGTATACATTCCAAAATGGTTTCTTATTTTCAAACACAACTAATGCTTAACTCATCTACTTTCTGAACCAAATATTACGGTTCATTATAAACTTAACCAAAAATAAAATCATAACCAAAGTGAGGTATGTTTGAAAGTTACCTATTGGAGGCTGCATTTGCTTATTTTGAACGAGGTTTGTTTTATGATTTTCCCTATTAGTTTCCTTTTCCATTTACACTTTAGTCACGAGAATTTGAAGCCTTCCCATGTGAATGAGTAGTGCTTTCAACATATATATGGGAAAAGTTGGTCAGCTAAGAAAAGTGAAGCAATTAAGCAATGATATAGAGGATACAAGGAAATTTAAGTTCTCAATCAGTGAGCTCTACACCAAAGATCTCCATTTCCTCATGTAGCTCATTCAGTTAAAATCCATACTCTATAATAATACTTACCTATATATGAACCAAAACCTTTATTTTTGGAGTATGTTAATTAATTATTTATTTTGGTTGGGGTTTAGAATGCAGCTACAAAGTTAACTGGTTTGCATTTTATTACCACCACCCTGATGCAATGGTTCTTAGATGGTTAGGATATATCTAAACTTCTCATCTACACATTCCATAGCGTCTAAGATTTGTTCTATTTGCAAACTTCTCTATTGTTGGCATGAATCTTAGCCTGATGGAGAACTTAGTGGGATTCTACCAAGTAATCACGTGCTCCAATTTTTGTATTTTTTTATTTCAAGTTTTATATTCTATGGTAATTATTTTGAACATACGATTCTCTAACTTAACGTCCAGATTAAAAATTGAGTATGACTCTTGTATCCTGCTTACGGGAAGTTGTGCTTGACAAGATTCGATATTCAAGAGACATAAAACTCAATATTGAAGTTATTCTCATGGGTGTTGCTGTCTGTACCGTTATTGACGTGAGTGTCAATGCTAGAGGTTTTATTGCTCTCTTTATAGAAATATGTTTGCAATTTTGGGACAACTGATAAGCACTATAAGTACCGCAATGTTGATAATTTGGTTTCCTCTTTATAGATCTATATGTCTCATTGAAATATGTATCACATTATTGGCACTTATCTGTAGAGTTAAATGTTTTTTTCCAGTTTTTTGACTGAGCATTTCATAAATGGACCCTTGATTTTTTGAATTTGGATGGTGAGGTACTTTCTCTCACGTTTTATTTAGGGCTGGCAATTTTTGACACGATAACCCGTTTACGGTAATAACCCAAAAAAGACCCGAACATGACATGATTAGCTTGTATAGATTTAAGAGTACCCAAAACTCATACTCAAATCAAAATAAATACGACCCGAAAATGACACGACTAACCCGAATTGCCACCCCTAGTTTTATTAGTCTTTACATTCTTAATTAAACTCCTGATAACATATGATGATATTTGGTAGTTTTTTATTATTAGTTTTTTATTTCTTCAACTATCTGTCAAGGTACACATATTACAAGCCCATATTTGGACCTATACTACTGGATTTCAGTCCAAAATATGCAGCTCTTAATTGAACACTTCTATGTTGCTCTAATTCCAGGTCTTCTATGGTGTCTTTTGACATATTTTGTGAACCTTTTATTATTTACTTATATTAAGTTAATTACAGCTCATGATTGTTTGATGATCGTTTTGCGTATTGCTAAGTTGAAATGATATTTCTAATAAAATTATTCCAACAATTTTATTAGCAATGTAAAATATATTTTAACTACAAATACTTAATTCTTGGGGTAATTAATGTTGAGGACCTAACTAACAAACTATACTAGAAAATCTAGGTACATGACTTTGTGGATAAACTATGAACTATAATAAAAAAAAGGATTGATTCTTATTTTGGGATGATCTTTATTTTTGGAACAATGAATCTTATTTACATACCTAACAATTAATTAATGTTAGTGCTAGTATTGGCCGCATTGAATTGAATGTATGCATACTCGATTTTCTATCTGGAAAACACCGCCTTATCTTTGTTACATCATGTGGGTTTCAACTATTGTATTCATTAAAGACTTGAGACTATGATTTAATTTATTTTGTTGCAAAGTAACTTTTCTTCCAAACTAGGTAGGAGCTGGTCTCAAATTGGATATTATTGTCGCTGATATTTATATAATTATTTCTTTTTTCCCTCTTTCGGGATCATTTTTGTACGCACACAATCTGTATGAGGTTCAACATGTATTAGTTCATTTAATATATATAACCATCTAAATGGAACAATAGTTAACCGTTAACATTATGCATGGGCTTTAATCTAAGACATGAGCCTTCTTGGATGCTAAAAGTGGAGGGCATTCTTTAATATACGTTACCTTTAGAATGGATCTTATAGCTTTAATCTCTCGCTCTTCACTTCTTTGTTTGTTATTTTCATTTCAGAAACCGTTTGAGTTTTTTTTTGTTAATGGACATCTACCACAATCGATTTTTAACTGTGAGGCTTCCTTTGTTTCACCAGAGCAATGTTGTTAGATCAAATGTGTGTGTGTGTGTGTATATATATATTGATTTATTTATTTTTAATGTGTTTTTCATGTAATAATTGAATATAAATTGACTCTAATAGCGTGAGAGTTACCTATTGCAGGTACAATGAAAGTAAATATAGATGGAGGATGTAATAGTATCATGGGATGAGGCATCTACGGAGGCGTGGTTAGGAAGGATCAAGGAGCTTGGGTGGTCGGATTCTATGACAATATGAAGAGTAAAGTGAATATTCTCCAAGATTAACTAGAAGTGATCTATCATATATTAAAACTCATAAAAGAAAGAGGCTAGTCTGGAGCCACAGTTAAGACAGATTCAACCTTGGGGGTGAAATTTATTTCTAAGAAAAATGAAGAAAATCACCCATTGTGTGATCTAATTGAATATTGCATTGACCTATCTCCGGACACTGGTGCTAGGGTGGCTCACACATTAAAAAGGGGGAACAATTGTGCCGACAAAATGGCTAAACTGGGCAAGTTGCAAGAGATGAATTATGTTGAAGTAGAAGAGTGACCAAGTGACATAAGGATTAGTGGCTCTGAGGTATAATTTTCATGTATGCTCTGTTTCTCTATTTGTTGTTAGGGGGCGTGTTTGTGTTGGAATGGTTTTTTTTAGTATCTACATTCAGTAATGTATTGTATTGTTCATATATTACGCACTAATTTGTCCACAACATATGCACACCACCACATATGAAACCCTCTATCACGTATCTATTGATCACACCTTTTTGGGTGGTGGAAAATCACAAATATGAACTCGAGGTTTTCTTACCCTTACACTTTGTATATGTTTTGGTATTTTGAAATTTTGACATTTACTTTTAACTATTTGATCGTTTGAAATTGGCATTTTTTTTATTTTCCTTTTCATTGTAGTTCTCTATTAATCATCTCACAGAAGATTCTACAGTCATGGCCTTATTTTAATATTTATTTTCAACACAAGCAGATGGTCCATTTGACAATGGAGGTGGTCATGTTGATCCTAACAAAGCCTCAGATCCCGGACTCATACATGACATGGATATGAAAGATGATGTGGGCTTTGTTTGCCCCATCGGCAATAATGAGACTACCATCAGCTGGATGAGTACGGTCAATGCCCATGTCGTCATCATAAAACCAACCACTTACTATCTAACTCCATTCGGGCTTCCATCTCTATTCACCAATTGAACAAGTGCATGAAAATATCAAGAACATTGACTAATGTGGGCCAGGTGAAATCTGTCTATGTGGCACATGTTGAACATACACTAGGCATAGTTGTGAGAGTGCAGCCATCAATTTTGTTCTTTAAATATACTAAAAAGAAGTTAAATTTCAAGGTAACCTTATGATCCCTACTAAGAGTACATGGAAGACATTCATTTGGGAATATGTTTTGGAAATATGGGGTGCATTTAGTTAGGATACCATTGGTTGTTCAAACCTATGATTCAAGATTTTTATTCTCAAGCTTGATTACTTATGTTTTCTACATGTATTTAGCTCCATTCCTTTAGACCATACTGATTTAAAAAAATTTAAACTAATAAATTAAATAATAATTATTTATTGGGGTTATTAGGAATTACTGTAGACCTTCATAACTATATTTTTTTTTAGATCTCTAACTATTTATACTTTTGGTTTGCAGATCCAACTCTTGGAGGCGTAAATTAATCAAGTATAGTTTGTGTTCAGTGGTAGATGATATTTCCATTTATTACTTTATCTTTTGAATGGTAGATAACTTTGATAATATTGTAATACCCTGTTTCATATTGAAAATTAACTTTATTATTTACAAATGGTTTGAGACAAATGGATTAAGTATGTTGAAATTCATGAAAATGTTATGTTCTAGAATTATTGATTTGGGGAGTGATCAATCATTTTATTTTTGCAAAATGATATTATTGGGGACTTGTCGAGTTGTACATATCAATCATGTTCTACACTATGTACATATCAATCATTTTCTAAAGTACTAAAAGTGTCAAGTATGTAGTGAGTTTGAGAAGTTAGAAATTTAACTCTAAAATCAGTAATACTTTCCATAGGTTTTATTGAACAACTATGTTAAATATAAAATAACAAGTTTCAGTAGTGTTATTGGAAACTATGTAATAAACAACTTTGTTAAATCAAGTAAAGTTTAACGCTTATTAAAGTGCTTGATGAAAAATATAGGCATTATTTGTTTGACTTTAGATGAAATATTTCTTATTGTCTATCAGATTTGATATTAAATCAATTGGACAAAATAACGTAATTGGTTTTCTTCTAATGTTACTGTTGATCGCATTGAAACACCATGATAAGAATAAGATTGATTTTGTTATATTCAATTAATTTGTTTGTTGAGGTTAGTAAGTGTTGCTTGGATTGACTTTGTTAAGGATTGTCAAGATTTCTATGTTTTTTTCGTATCATCTCAGCTATTCTTCATTTCTATTAAATTATATAATATTACTTTAATACATTATACAATATTACTTTAATTGATTATGGAGAACAAGAGAAATAGAAGCTAATGAGAGCGCTGATATATCAGTACATGGGTTCACTAATTTTCATGCTTGATACTATGATTATTTTAATTTCAATTTAAATAATATAACATACGAATAAGAACGCATACATTTATATAATTTGGAGTATTTTTTAATTTCTTAAACATGGTGGATATACAAAGAGAATTCTAACCAATTTTTCTGAATTATTTACAATTATTTTTGTTGTAAAAAAAATTTTAAACTAAATTATACACGATTCAATACATTATTACACCCCTGATTCTTTAAGGCATCCATCGCACCCGTGCTCACATAGTATCCCCATACCAGTGCCTTATTTGTGATGAAGTCTGGGTGTTGTCATGAGGTGAGATTTATACGGTTTTAGAACTGAACGATTTGAGTGGGTGTGGTGATGAGGTGAGATTTAGATGGGAGTCTTCTTCAGAACTAATTAAGGTTCTTCTAATTAAACCGTTGTATAATGAACCAAGAAAAAATCATTTAGGTCGCTTGATTAAAAATGAGATACGAAACCGAATTGATGAAATCATTTACAATGCCCCACTTACAAGTGATGCAAATTTATTTTTTCTAATGCACATGTGATAGCGAATGCAATTCGTCAATTTCTAATACCAAAACCAAATGAGAAGAAATAGGTAATCTGACATAGATTAGAGTGATAATACGCAAATATCGCGTATTTCATCTGTCGAACCTACACATTTTAATCTCCTTGGGTGCCTTAATCTCTATATTTAAGCCTGTTAACCAGAAAACCTTTGTTTATACTATTAACATGCTATATGTGGTATAATTGGGCTTTTGTAGGTAATTAGGTACCAAGTATGGGATTCGGATGCATTTCGCGCAATTTATGTACGCAACCGCACGTTCAAAGGAAATTCGGTCATTTCATAGCTTGGGCACCTGGCCCGACATCTACATGGAAGTTGTATCCCTCCTCGCTAGCTTCGCGTGGCCGCGAACGGTGCAAGATTTCTAGTTCGTATGACAAAGTTAAGGTGATTTGAGCGGAGAAGAATTACATGGCAAAACAGGGGAAACTGCAGGCTGCTCTGCTTGATCGATCGATCAAGACTGGGGGTCGATCGATTGACCCTTTATATTTTTCCCATGATTTTATCAGTCGATCGATCGACCACAGGGGTCGATTGATCGATCCCCTATTTTTTCCTGCATATATTTTCTTTCCAATTTCTTTCTTCTGTTCTTTTATTCTAACTTACTACTTAAGCCAATTTTTATTGTAATAAGGGAGATACTCTCATATTCTGATATATATAGTTTAGTTAGGGTTTGGTTTGTAGAGTTCATTCTCTCTTCTTCTTGGATTGACAACCCATGGGTTTTGTAAGATTGAACTATTCACTTCCATTTCCATTAATATAGTTTGTTATTGACCTTTCCTTTCTTTGTAATTTAGTTTCCATGCTTTTTAACTAGTTTACTTGCTTTAATTATTTCTTTCCTAATTTAATTAACATAATTTAGTTTAATTCACCATGCACCCTTAGATAAATAGGGTCGGGATTTCATTTTCGCCATTTCGGACCCCGAGCTCCGAAAATTAGGTTTTGTGTAAAATTGCGTTTAATTGAACCTGCGTGAATTAAAGTCGGATTATTATGCATTTAAATTTCTATGTCATGCATCGTTAGTGGTTATAGCGATAATTCGAGTTTAATAAACGTCCGACCAATTTTTTGTTATGTGTTTATTCTCGCAACTTTGGCTTAAATTCCTTATTGTGTGAAGTTTATGTGTAATCGATAATGCTCGATTAAATTTCTTTCGAGACGAAATATTGATAAGTAGTTGTTTCGATCCGTATGGTTGGATGATATCCCGATCCTCGCTTTTACTTTATTTAGACTTAACTTCTCTTTTCTTTCATTTACATTTATACATCACCCTTTTAAACTTTTATTCTTGAATTAATAATTCATTACGATCTATCGAACATTCCCTGTGGATTCGATACCCGACTTAACGCTATACTTGTATCGCAAGTGCAGTCGTAATTTAGGTTTTTGTATTGAGGAGGTGAAACGAAAACAACGATAAGAGTTTTGATGCGACGATACTTTTCACCTTTAATCAAAATGGCGCCATTTCTGGGGAATGTTTGTTAGAGATTGTAATTGTCTTATTTGTTCATAATATTCTTTCATTTGTATTTGTATTCTTTCTTTTAACCATTTTTTGCAGGACTTCTATATTTGAGCGCCTAGAAACGCTTGAATTATCCCGCGCGCACATTGCTTTGTGGATTTTGCTATCTCGAGCCTTTCTTTGGGGTAGCATGTCTTATTCCAATCATTTCGGTAATCATTATGATAATTCTCAAAATCCTCGTACTCCTATGACTTTTGGTCAACACTTAGAATCCCAAAAAATTACAAAATCAAAAATTACTTTCGGCGAGTATTACAAAAGTCAAGCTGTGGAGTGCGTGTATTTTGATGATGATGATAGTGATTTTAGGCATTTACCTCCTTATAATAGGAGTTTTGAAACGAATTTCAATAGTTTTCAAAACTCCTATAATAATGAGTTTCACTTTAGTGCCGATAATGATTTTCAAACCCCTCATTTTCAAGCATCCGCACCTCGGCCTATGACTTTCGGCGACGGTTTGCTTATGCTTGAGAACGAGAGGTATGAAGAACGTTATCGGGAAGAACATTGTTGTTGGGAGAAAGACTTGGATTTATTATTCGAATCCGACAACGATTTCTCTTTCGAGACTCTTAAAGTCGAGGAATGGTTTGAACCAAATGAGGACTTTGTGCATACTTTGTATCAAACCATTCGTCACTTGGCCCATCTTGTAATTGAGAATGAAAGCAAGGATGAAATGGATGTAGTATCTATTTGTAATGAGATGATTTCTTCTTTGGATCCCAAAGAAGAAAGTTTCATTGAAAATGATCCTATCTCCTTTGAAATTCCAATTTTGAGCGATGATAATTCATCTCTTGAGTTTGAATTTCTTTCCTCCCCATTTTCATTCCCCGTTATCACACCGTCACAAGTACCCGATTAATCGGTACCGAACTTTAAAACGTTAAACCCTTTCACCGACGAGGAGTACTTGCTCGATTTTCTTTCCATGAAGGCATCTTTGCCCTCATGTGCGCCACCTCCCATTCCGATTGCTAAATATTTGGGAGAAAATTCAGTTTTTTTGGGTCCCCTAGTGTATTCGTCAACCATCCTATCCAAATCCCCCATCCTCCCGCCCAAAGTTTCAATTGGGGATGGTTCACTTTTACCGCCTTACACATGCCTTCCGTCGTTCGAACGAAATTCCTATTTTCCGGGAGGCATGCATGTTCGGGAGGGTCCACCGTTGATCCGTCAAATTCAAATTGTGTTTTGGATTGACCCTCAAAAGTTTCAACTTTTATTATGTAGTTAATTACGCATCCTAAGTGTAGGTTGATTATACTAACTTCTGCATTTTTATTTTGTCTTAATTTTGTCTAGTGTAATTAGTTAATATCTTTTTATTTCTTTTTGTATGCTTGGTTCTAACTCTTTTGTAGGTTCAACGCACTTGAATTTGCGGAGACTATGCATCCTGGCACACATTTCTTAAGAAAATTATCAAAAAAAGCCCCAAAACATCTTTCCATTATTTTTCACACACGCATCCTCACGAATTTGCATTTCTTTTTCTTTTTTTCTTTTATTTTTCATTTTTTGTCGTGAACATACGTGTGTGTTGCTCGTTGTAGATATGTTTAAATTTTTGGTTAGCATAGGCCTATTTGTGTGTATATTTTTAGCCTATGTCTATTTAATGTTATTTATATTTATATTTATATTTTAATATTTTTATTTAATATTTTTATATATATATATATACGTATATGTACTATATATATATTTATATTTTATTTAAACCCCCTAATTATCCCATAATTCCATTTCCCCCCACTTTTAAAACAGCAAAGCAGTGTGCCTAAACCTGCTTGCTCGATCGATCGAAGGCCCTGGCTCGATTGATCGATCGAGCAGTATTAGGCTGGCAGCTGCTACTTTTTTTCCCCTTTCTCCTTATTCTCTTTTCTCCTCTCTAAACTATTTTGTGCCCTAGTTTTTTTTCCCTCAACACATTTATTCATTTTCAACCCTTTTTCTACAATTACACGGTATGATTCTTCCTAATTTATTATCTTTTTGTACATTTGGGTTGATTGTTGTCCTAAATTCCATGTTTTATACAATTTTTTGGACATTTATTGTATGTGTTGGTGTTTCCCCTGATTTTTGTTGTTCCAACCGTTTTTCTTGTGATTCTTGATAAATATCCACTCATGAACACTTGTATATTGCTGCATTGTTGTTTTGTTCATGAGTGGGGCGATTTGGTTGGTTCACAACGGTATTTTTCAACCTTGACGCACATTGCGCAGGCCAAGTGTTCGCTAAAATGCCCCAAACAGTTTTCAATCCCATTTTGGCGCACACTTGGGTGATTTTCATTCCTTGTCACATTCCAACATTTTTTATCACAATATTGCATTTTGTTACCTCGGTTTTGCACATTTGCACCTCCATTTCAACTTGTACACTAACTAACCATTAATTGTGCTTACAATCTTTTTTGTATTGTTTAAGTCTTGTTTTGTAGGTTGAAATGGCACAGTTAAAGAAATACAAATATACTAGGTGCTTCCCCGTCGGGGGCGTTGAGGGGTTCCGCTGCGATCAGGAGCGGGATTGGTTCCGCGCCCACTTTCACACATCCGAGAGTCCACTTGGGTATCATTTTGCGTTGACCATTGAGCATATACCGAGGGAGGCACATGTTTTTTTTCGTCGTCAGGGATGGGAGCCCTTTCTCGCTACCAACGGGCACATCAATGAAGAGCTAGTCCGGATATTTTATGCGACATTGGTAGAGGTAAAGGGGGATGGGCCGACTACTTACGAAGGTCCGTGGGGTGAGGATACCTTTCAGCATTTCTGATTTGGCTGACTACATGGGTGTGCCAAACCCCGGGGACTCGGTCAGTTTTATGGATGGGAACATCTTCGACCGTAGGACATTGATAGAGGCCCTTGCACCGGGGGAGGCATGGAAAAATGGTTCTTTTCGCTTGGCTGCAATGGAGGACTTACCGAGATTAATGCATTACATTAATGTCCACTCTTTTATGGTGACGAACAACCGGTCAGAGGTTCGTCATAAGCACGCTGCATTGATCTACGCGTTGATTAATGGTTTGGGCAATATCAGCTTGCCCAGTATCTTTCTGGATAGGATGTGCACGACGGCTAAGGAGATTTCCTGGAGGTTTTCCCTTCCCTTTATTGCCCTCATTACGAGGATATGTTTATCGTACTGTTGCCCTGATTTTGACGCTGACCACAGGCACGATCCACTCGGGCGTCTCTCCAAGGATAATATTTCAAAGATTCTAAAGCACGAGTGGGGGCAACCGGGCAGCAAAAGACAGAGGGCGGAGGTGGCTGATGAGCCAAACGATGAGGAGGACGAGATTCGGGAGATGGAGATGGGTGAGGGTTCTCACGCGCCACACACTGATTATGATGCCCGCTTTGAGGCATTCCAGGCCGTGCAGGACCAGCGCTGGGAGGAGACCCAGCTAAGGTGGGCTACATGGGAGTCCCGCCTGGACCAGCAACATGCCCAACAGGAGCAGTTTTCGATCGAGTAGCGGCAGGAGTGGGCCCTGTAGAGGCAGGCTAGGGCGCAACACAGACAGGAGTATAGGATGGTGCAGCAGATGATGAGAGATCTTTATTTGCAGCGACATGATTCCGACACAGAGCTACCTCCTCATTTTCAGGACCCTTCTGATCCTAGTGGTTCTGGTCTCTAGGATGCTGTTGTACTGGGTCGTTTTTGGCATTTTTGGATCGGATATTATATTGTACTTTTTATTTTTATTTTTATTTGTATTTCTTTTATTTCACTAGTTGTAATGTATTAAGTGATTTTGTATGGAACTTATGAAATGAGAAATGAAAATGTAGTTTGTGGTTGTTTATTGGATTTTGATGTGTGTGACCTTCCATTTTATAAAATCAAAAAATTCACCATCAATTTATCTAGTATTTGCACTTTAGCCCCTCTATATTATTGTGACTTGTGACATAGATTCTCTTAACTTAATACATTGGTACATATCCTTCCTATGCTTTGTACTAACTTGTTTTGCAGCTTCATTTGGACTTGTACTTATGGAGATCGCTCCAAATTTGGGTAATATCATTCTTTTCCTATCTTTGTGTTGGGTTATTTAATGGACACATTGGGGACAACACAACATTTAAGTTAGGGGGTGTAGGATATTCTATCCATTTTTCTGATTAGTCCTTGAATTTGATTACAATTTAGTTACAAATCATGTTTTTGTTAAAAAATTTAAAAAAAATCAAAAATATTTTCTTTCTTTCTTCTCCTTTATTCGGCATTTTTCCATTGTTTCCGATGATAAATTTTAATCATTGCCCGATCAAATAGACAATTCAACGATGCATGTTCTCGATTTTAGAAGTTATTAGACTTTAGTCCTAAATCATTAATATTATGAATAACTTCATGAATTAAACTTTAATCCGTGAGAACATGCACCATTCTTGTTATATTGATTTGGTTTAAGATTTTTATAACTCGGTATGCTTTTCTTGCATTGTATATACTTACACCGAGTGAGATTAGAGACTTATCTTCATTTGTGAGTGTATAAACTTTTCTTTCCTCTTTGAAAACGTTACAGTCGTTGGTAATCTCTTTATTCTTTCATTGACCGTTCATTAATTGAGTTCATACTTGAAATGTGTTACTTGAGCATGATTTCCATATGTTGTTTGACTCGAGAATTGCGTATACTTTTTGAAATGATCATAGGCCATATTTTTATATCACCCATATGACCTTGACCTCACCCTTTATATGTTCCCTAGTCAACCCGCTTGAGCCTAAATACTAGCCTTTCTTTTCATTACCCAAAATCCCATAACCAACTGCAAATTGGAGTTTTATACCATACATATTACCTTTCTATACCTTTTTTTGGAATGTTGCTTGGCATTAAATGTTATTATTGTGTTGTGGTTGCAATTTGAGCATTAAAAGAGTAGGAAGTGAAAAGAAAAAGAGTGAAAAAGAGAAAGTTAAAAATAAAAGAAAACAAAAGAAAAAAAAAGTGAGAAAAAGAAAAAAATAAAAAGAAAGATAAAGTTGTTTATAGTGTTTGTATGTGATTCAATAATCCTTGTTGCTCTCTCGATTGTTATATCTAATGCTCGTTTGGAAATCATTTATCCCGAGTTTTCATCCCAAACACTTTGAATCCGTATATACATCCCTTTTATTTCGTACCTTAACCTAGCCTACATTACAACCATATTAAAGTCCTATGTGACCTTAGGTTGATGTAATTCAAATGTATAAATAGTGTTGATAATCTGTGAAAATGCATTTCGCCTCTTTTATATGTGCGGTATCCTTTCATTGAGATTGCAATTTTTATTTCCTATATAGCGTTCTTCATTTGCGACATGTACGCGGCCTAGTTTCCATTTACATTTACTCTTTATGCCCGCCTGTCCCGTGTGTTACCTCCCTGTTTCAAGTGATTTCATTTGATGAGTGTAATGCCCGTGAGGATTGACTTTTATGCATGCTTTGATATTTAGTATCCGAGTTATTTAAGTTTTTCGCCAAATCATACTTTGCATATGCTCACTCCCCTCCCACATGTTAGAGTTTCAATTCATTGAGGTGCATTCGATAATGTTAATAACTACGGACTTCTCACGCGAATTCGTTTGCTATGCTAATAACATGTTGAAATCTTGTTTGCATTGATGAGTTTGTCGTACTTGATTGGGCATATTTTGAGGAAACTTTATGATTTTTGTGGGTACCATCACTGGAAACCCTCACGAGACGACACTCGTCCACTAGGGTAACGTAGGAGTTTAACGGCTTATTGCATACACTAAATGCAATCGAATCGCCCGCGAAAGTGGCTTTATGCTTTTATACCATATTTTTGTACGTTTCCTGCTTTTGGTGCTTGATATTCTTATTGAATCCTATTTCATTGCTAGGGACTAGCAATGTGAAAGTTAGGGGGTGTGATAATATGCAAATATCGCGTATTTCATCCGTCGAACCTATGCATTTTAGCCTCCTCGGGTGCCTTAATCTCTATATTTAAGACCGTTAACCATACAACCTCTGTTTATACTGTTAACATGCTATATGAGGTATAATTGGGCCTTTATAGGTATTTAGGTACCAAGTATGGGATTCGGATGCATTCCGTGCAATTTTTGTATGCAACCGCACGATCAAGGGAAATCTGGTCATTTCACAGCTTGGGCACCTGGCCCGACATCACACGGAAGTTGTAGCCCTCCTCGCTAGCTCCGTGTGTCCGTGAACGGTGCACGATTCTGAGTCAATATGACAAAGTTAAGGCGATTTGAGCGGAGAAGAATTGCATGCCAAAATAGGGGAAACTTCAGGCTGCCCTGCTTGATCGATCGATCGAGCCTGGGGGTCGATCGATCGAACCTTTATATTTTTTCCATGATTTTATCAATCGATCGATCGATCCCCTATTTTTTCCTGCAGATTTGTCTTTCCATTTTCTTTCTTCTTTTCTTTTATTCCAACTTACTACTTAAGCCAATTTTTGTTGTAATAAGGGAGATACTCTCATATTCTGATATATATAGTTTAGTTAGGGTTTGGTTTGGAGAGTTCATTTTCTCTTCTTCTTGGATTGACCACCCATGGGTTTTGTAAGATTGAACTATTCACTTCCATTTCCATTAATATAGTTTGTTCTCGATCTTTCCTTGCTTTGTAATTTAGTTTCCATGCTTTGTAACTAGTTTGCTTGCTTTAATTCTTTCTTTCCTAGTTTAATTAACATAATTTAGTTTAATTCATCATGCACCCTTAGATAAATAGGGTCGGGATTTCATTTTCGCCATTTTTGGGCCCTGAGCTCCGAAAATTAGGTTTTGTGTAAAATTGCATTTAATTAAACCTGCATGAATTAAAGTCGGATTATTATGCGTTTAACTTTCTATGTCATGCATCGTTAGTGTTTATAGCGATAATTCGAGTTTAATACACGTGCGACCAATTTTTGGTTATGTGTTTATTCTCGCAACTTTGGATTAAATTTCTTATTGTGTGCAGTTTATGTGTAATTGATAATGCTAGATTAAATTGCTTTTGAGCCGGAATCTTGATAAGTAGTTGTTTCGATCCGTATGGTTGGATGATATCCCGATCCTCGCTTTTACTTTATTTAGACTTAACTTCTTTTTTCTCTCATTTACATTTATACACCACCCTTTTACACTTTTATTCTTGAATTAACAATTCGTTATGATCTATCGAACATTCCCTATGGATTCGATACCCGACTTACCGCTATACTTGTATCGCAATTACATTTGTAATTTAGGTTTTTGTATTGATGAGGTGAAACGAAAACAACGATAAGCGTTGGGACGCGACGCTACTTTTCGCCCTTAATCATAGAGCTCATATAAAAAATATTGATTAAATTTAGCAAATGATAATATTTGGGCAAGTATGAAATTGAAGTGAAACATAAACAAAATATTTAATTGATTTGAAATGTATTTTACTACTTGTTCTGATAAGAGACAAGTTATTAAAAAAACAACCTAATTTTTTTAAAATACTTTTTCATATTCGTGAACTTTTTCGAAAACAAGGTTTACTTCCACTTATTTCCTTTAGATTTTGGGAGGATGTTTTGAATAGGAATAATTTTTCCCTATTATTTATTTTCTTAAATAAACATCAATACAACTTGTTTCTCACATGAAAGTTGTTTAGATCCTCGATTTAAAGGAAACATCAATGATTTAAAAATTGAGTAACTGACATGTATTCTCTTTGAGGTTGACTTTAGAGTTAAGGGGTGGTAGGGCGTGGAAGTTGGATGGTGAGGCTTTTCAAATCTTTTTGTAACTTAGTTTAGTTGAATCCTTATCTTGATTATTTCCCACTGAATGAAGTTCGTATGGACTTTTGACATTCGTCCAATCAAAATAAACAAAGAAGAGTGGTAGTATCATTTTAGTCTATTAGTGACAAATAGAATACCATGATAGTAAACATTATTGTAACAACATGATTAGCCACTGATAATAATGAAACAAAAATCCATTAAAATTACCCCTGAATGAAACTGGAAATTCCTTCAATGTCAGATTCATAATCAAACTTCTCGCACCAATTTCAATAAGATCCTATAAATATTCAAAAAAAATAAATGAGTGTATAAACAATTATTTATCGGAAGCACTTTAAATATGGTATAAGTTAAACCACATAAAAACAGTGGCATGTAGTAGTGGCTATACAAAATACACAAATATTATTGTTGTGATTATGATACAATTTTGAATGAAGAAAAGAGGAAACCTAATGCGATTATGATATATGACAGTTCACTCTCCGAACTTCAAAATCGCATCTAAAAATAAGGACAATTGATGCGAATTTGAATGAAAAAAATACCTACTGCAATTTCGTTGTAGCTGATCCAAGGTATGACACCTGATGCGATTTCTACAAATAAAAAAAAGAGTTGGAGTTGATGTGATTTTCTTAGAGAAGAGGTGTAGAGATGCGATTTCCTTGGAATGCGATTTCTACAAATCTAGGAGCAGCCACAATAAATATGGAGAGAGAAATCGTGGGGAGAATTCAGATATGTAGAACGGGTGCCATGATATGAGAGATAATTGAGTGGGATTGTAATTGTGGGGGAGTGGGCAGTTATGCCGAACGAGCGGGAAAATGGGGAACCAACTCAAACCTTTTTGTAATGGTTTACTTAAAAATGTAATTAAGTCACTCTTAGATACAATAGTTGTATAATGGTTAAACTAAAACCATATTTAGGTCACCTAATGAAAAACATGATGTAAAATCAAATGGGTTTAATGGTTTACAAATTGACTTGTGAGTGATGTAAACTCCATCTTTGAAAGAGTCTTATATAAGAATTTTTCTTATAGTGATACCAGGTATGTATTGCACATAATGTGCACAAGATTAAAGGAACGCACACTACCATGTTCCATGTAATATCACTCTCAGATAATCTTATATATATGCTACCAAAATCGATTCTACATAATGCCAACTTTACCTCCCATTGTCTTCAATTCTCACACCTAACTTATATTAGAACCATGCACAATTATTATATCCCATATAATATAAACCTATCCCAATCTTCCAAGGATTCAAATCTACGTAATATCACTCACTCAAGTCAAATGAGAACATAGAATACCCTAACTACCCCTGTCCAAGGAGTTTGACTTAATCATAGTGTTTCCAAAGGATAAACCCATCAATAATATCTCATAATCACCCTTTAAAACCTGACAATCTAACCTAATTCTTTAATATTACAATGGTCTATATAATAATATATCCAACTCTTAGATCAACAACTTACATCTCATAATCAATTTAACCCGTACAAAGGCAATGGGGTCAAAATATCCAATGGTTTAATTACCACAACCATAACCTCAAAAATAATAATATACGCTCACTTATTCAAGTATAAAAACCCTTTAAGCCCCAGATTTCAACCAACCAATCATAACACAAAGCCCAATCCTAAATCACCCATCCAAAGTTTCGGCCTTGAGCAGTCTTGGTAATATATTCATAAGATATTCCTAAAAAAAATGAAACCAACATTAACACGTTTGTAATTCAATTTTCTATAATCCTTAGGGGTTGATCAATTGATGGTACCGATACAAAAGGACTTTTTCTTCCTTATGAATTTTGACCTAAACAACCCTTGTTGAAGCCAGTCGAAGATCCCACATTAGATTCAAAACCAACTGCCTTCATATATAATGGTCCCAAAATAAATCCAATCACAATTCTATCAATTTTACACACTTATAACATGATTAAATGCTTAATTGAGTTTCTAAGTCAAGAACCCTAGTTTTATGTATTCTTTTAAATTTGATTCAGTTTTACATTTATATGACCAATTTTCATAGGGATTTTAATGGTTTCATAATCGTTGAATAACAATTTCAATTCTAATACATGAAGAAGAAATCAAATTTCCTAATATTCCATTAATCTTGTTCTTAATCTAGTTATGTTAATACCAATTAATCAAATTAGACCTCTAAATCATATGATAATTAGATTTGTTTAGATTTCAATGAATAGGAATATCATATCTCAAAAACAATTATAATTGAATTAAAAATAAACTTGCCTTGGGCAAATTATGAGAATTCAAGGCTTAAATCCCCAAATATATCCTCCCTTTGAGTTCCTCCTCTTTCCTTATCCTCATAGGGGTTTTACCATGCCACAAACTTGTTTTAGGTTTAGTTTTCTAACCTTACAAACTTACTTCCCACAAAATTGGCCTTGGGCCCAAACTAAGCCCTAAACTAATGAGCCTAAATAATCTATTAAATGATATCAAACTCCACTTAAGTTATGAACCAACCCAATGGTCTTAAACCACCACATATTAACTCCAAATGGACGTTCTACATGTTCCAAAAGCCAATTCCGAGATATGATGCTACAGAAATTCTTTTTTATTCGGTATGAGTCCAAATATTTATTAACAAATTATCATATGTTAAATTTGATTTTAAAATACCAGTAATGAAAAATATATAAATAAAAATTGTGACATCACATGTCACATCCGACACATAAATAATTTTTATAATTAAATTATGCACCAAAAATATGGGCTATTACTTTCTTTTCCCCTTAAAAAAAGAATTCTCTCCTCGAAATTTGAATTCATTATACTTCTACTTAGAAGTCTAAGAATATCTCACCTGTAGAGTCCTGAAACTATACACTAGATCTACTCGTTCCTCGACCTAATAAACACTAAGGCCTCCCATTATATGTGACGTTCGGTTAATAGTCCCACCAAACTATTCTAATCGTTGGAACTTGAACTTGTCCAACAAGGACTTCATTAATTATATATTGGTATCAACATCGTGTCCGCACTGACGATGATATGGTGAGGTGAAATGACATGGGGGCCTCCATATCCACGAGTATGAAAAAGACCCATGCATCGAAACGATAACTTTCTTTTGGAGTTTGACTTCACAATTTCCATCCTCGAGGAACCCCACAAAATTCATAAATAGATTGATCAAGTCTAATAAAAAATTATGGGAATCAAAATAATTAAATATCATTGTAAGCATAACAAAAAATAAAACGAACTGCTTAAAATAAAAATTGAACACGAATGCAAACCGACCCACACACATCTGATACCATAAGTGACAATATTAAAATCTACTACAAATTAAATAGCTATCTTAATATACTAATCCACTGAAATGATATAAATACATAAATTTGACTTGATGGAATATTAAAAGTAGTAATGAGAGTGAGCACGTAGGCTCGACACCTACATCACAAGTGATCAGTAATAGATGGAGATGAAAATAAGAACTCAGAACGGAGGTGACAAAGGTTGCCTATATCCTGAAAACTAAAGTAAAAAAAGACGTCAACAACAAGTCTAAGTAGAAAAATATTATTATTGAATTGGGATATCATATAACTACACATCTTCCTGTAGTCCTTGGGTTGTTTTTGAGCTTATACCGACCCAAACAATCCTATATATCTCCTGCATCTAAACCCAAGACCGAGTGATCCCATGAATAAGTATTATCCATCTCGATTGAATATAATTAAAGGATTGAAAAATATGCTCCACTAAATATCGTGTGACACACTGCCTAATTAAATACCGGGTGATCAGTCCTTTATTAAATTATAATCAAGGTGAACGATTGGTTCATTCTTGGCATCACTGTCGCAAAATAAACTTTCCAATTGAATTACACTACATAATTAAGCTAAGTGACAAAACCATTTAAATCATTATCTCCATTTATAAAATCCACTTATGAAGTTCCTGTATTACGTAATAGTTTAAGAATCACACAATTATTAAGAGTGGAAATAAACACCCATGAATTTAATTATTCAGATAATTCAATACCAACTTTAAAACTACAACAAAAAACCATCCCGACAGCAATGAAATCCCAAAGAGTAAAAATGCTAAAGATAAATAAACATAATCTCTGACAAATCCAACTGAATAAGGAAATGGGCGACACATTCCCTAACTAATCATAACTAGAATCAGAGTAGATTCAACATCGAGCTCGTCTAAGTAATGTCTTGCATCTCCCACATAAGCTGCAGCACGTTCGGTCCAAAGAATCTACGCAAGACGCCCCTGTGGCTGGGCACCTGAGATATATACATATATAAACAAGAGAAAGAGATAACAGGAAACGGGTCAAATCCCGAGTGTAAAACAGTTTAAAATTAGTTTAGCAAGTATTTAAAATGCTTACCTGCTATTGCAACAACCATGTTAGTATGTGACACTCTCTAGAGATTTCTCACCTCTCATCTAGTGTGCACACCTACCATACTAATAAATCCCATCGATTTCCCTATCTTATTCTCCATAATGATTTATCATGTGAAACGTGAAATTATGATATTTACTTTAGGAAATCGTTCTCTTCAAGATTCCTTACATTATTTAAAACAACTCATTACTATTATAAAGTTCCCGAACACCTATAATAAAGTTGAAGGATTTATTCATTTCTTATCTACTTATACGCACAGTAGAAAGTTCCCATATAAATATATGTATATATATTAGTCACACATATAATATATATACTAATGTCACATCACATAAGATCTAAGGTGTTGGCATACTCTGTTATCAAGTTCCCGTATCACACAAACTAAGGGAAATACTAGTTCGGAATCACTCTCGAACTATATTAACACAAAACACAAACAATTGGAGGCGAAGAATAGTTCCCAGTCCTAAGAGGTCAGGACATACCCACACGTCTCTTAGGACCATCTGACTATCACTCAGATAGCCTGTAATCAAGGATACTATCTTCTAGGGTACAAGTCGTTATCCCCCATAAAGGTCCAATCGAGATAAGACTGTCCCGGCGTGGAAACTCCCGTGATAGCAAGTTGCTCGGGTACGATTTTTACACTAACATATATAATATATGTACAATCACACAGTTGTATATATATAAATATCTAGATTTCTAAATTAGGTGTGTTCACGACCCATAATTATAATTATCCGTTATTAACACATTTTACTCGATTATTACGCATACCAACTCTTCATTTTTATTTTCATTTATAATGCATTTCATACTCCCTTCTCCTTTCTCGATGTATTCTAAGTATAATTTCAGTAGACGTACACTCACTTATCTTCTGGTCTAACTCTATAAAGAGTCTCAATCTTTTATTTAAACGTTCGCATAATCCCAGATGGCTAAATCACTCTCCGTGAATCCCTTTATTTCATTTTATATTAAATTCCCACTTATTGGGGTTTACAAAAACCCTACTGGTCCTAGTTATATCCCAAAATGTTCTAACAATAATACTCAAGGGTTACTACGCATTTCAATTGGAATAAACCATTATAAGAGGGATGTGCAGTTTTCTAGGTGGGGTCGATCGATCGAGGGAAGGGGTTTGATTGATCGATCAGTCGATCGATCGATACTCTTAGGTCGATCGATCGATCAAGCAGGTATGGCGAAAACTGCATTTATCCAGTTACGGGTTTGTCTCTCCAACCTCAACCAAAACATCATATTTGATTCCCAAACTCCCAACAAAAGTTATTACCAGCACCATACAACTAAATACATGATTCTCCAGGTAAAATATGTTTCAATTCATCAATTATAACTATATAATGGGGTAAAATTTGTCTAGACTTCAAGAACCCTAATTTCTCTTTTTCTTTCAATTCTTTCCATTATTTTCCAGTTTTCTTACTTCTAAATCCATACTAATTCATGGTTTATCCTCTACATGCAAATGAGATTTCGATCTAGAGTTTGGCGACGACGGCAATGCAAATAGTGGAGTTCTTGGCCTATAACTCCTTGGAAGGCTTCTCCTCTTCCCTTCCAATGGCCGTCTTAGGTTTTTGGTTGTTCTAAACCTAGGAGATAACTCCTATTATCTGATATACTCTTAGAAATTTCGTGGTTTTTCATGCCCAAAAATGTAAAATGTCTAAAACTCCCTCATGGGGGTGTTAATTAGGCCTAGAAACGACCCGAGACCCATACTAAACCTCCGGGTACATTATTTTGACTATCTCGATCCTTTCGGACACATTGACGTACTCAAAATGACCATACGGGTGACTTATAATTTATTCACTTTATATAATAATAATTTAGTCCTGACACGACACAGGCGCATCTCGACTTAAATTTCCATAATTGTCATTATATTTACTCGTGATAATTTTTATAACATCAATTTTATATATTACTTTACTCATCTAGTAATATTCAACAATTTCAATAATTACTAACTCTTGTCACGCTAGTAAACATTTGAAATAAATTTTTGGATTAATATTAAATTAAAATCTCAATTTGAATTAATAATTCCCCAAATTTAAAAGCCATAAAAATACGAGATATTACATACTTCCCCCCTAATAACGGAATTTCATCCCGAAATTCAGAAAATAAGGCCTATCTGGAAAAAGAGTTCTGGATATCTTATCAGTACGCAAACTATTTACATAGTAATGCGCTCAATCACTATATCCCTCGCATCACAGCAAGCTTGTTTAACACTCTCATTGGAGACACTTCACATTGTGCTCCTATCCAACAACATTCACATAAGTCACGCCTATACATTATTAATTCCCATTATTTCAATATCATTGGGAGGCTGCACCTCACTACATGACATCTACTCGGGTTTATCTAAACACAAAACCCCCATTCTGAGAGAAAGCCTACGAACATCTGATCACTCTTGTTTGCCTAAATAGTCGTGGAATTCCCCCATAGTCATCGGACTATTTTTTACCGATACAAAATTGTTTATCCTCTCACCTCTAACCATACAAAATGAGAATAGTTAAGGTTCTTACACACCAAACCTCAATAAGCACCTCGTTCACGACAAACAGGTACGAGTTTTTCCAAGGAGCTCTACCCTAATATACTTCACTTGCTAGTTATATCCATTGTGGAAATCAAATAATCACCAAGATTATAAGATTACCTACGCGCGGCTACACTAATCATTAATTACCTTGCGCCCACTCCTCGGCTATGGGTGATACCTCCTACTCAAAATGAAATGTTATCTCTGCTATTTCCTGAAATCCCATATTGAAGGTGGGATTCACAAATCACATCCCGATTCATAAAATAATGCCGTGTAGATACACGTACCAACGCGATCCCTTACTCTTAAAGGAAGGCTGGGGCACACTAGTAATTATTGTTAATTACCCAAAAGGAATAACAATCATTTCCTTCTTGGGCGACTTATCCCACCTGTTCGGATGATCCCTTGATCTTATCTTAGAGATGGCAACCCATCCAAGAAACTTTACCAACCTTACGGGTCGCTTTCATTATAATAGTTGTCAAAAGCCACCAAATTATCTGGATGATCCTTTTATTCTAACCGATTTCTATCTATGAGGGGTTCCCGCGGAGACTACTCAATATGTCCCACTCAACATCGACTTTCCTTGAAATGTCTCACATTAAGTGACACTTAATACTCCCCTTCCTTCCTTGGTGTATACCGAAAGTTCCGACCTGTGCACTTTTCTCCATGATGCGCACTTCTGGATCTTTTATACCATACTAACAGCATCACTCTTTGTATGCGCAAGTCGCTATCACATTTGACTAATTACGATTCCGCTCCGAGTGTTCTCCGTATATTTAAATTCTACCCTTCTCAAGGAATACCCCTTTGTAAATGGTTTTCCACAACTTTTCAACCAGATTTGGCATGCTACTCTGTTCGTACTCGTATATATGGATTTATCGTTCTTCTTGCGATGCTTAATCCACTCTACTACTTCCACGTCGTAATGCTAGTCCCACAACTATATATTCCACACGTCCATTCCCATGTCCCCTTAACTCGGACGATTCGATTATCAGATATCCAGGATGCTCACACACCCTATAAACGGTGCATACTAGCATAAGCATCACATACGCTACACACCTAATACCCAATTCTTTATTTTCCCTAGTGCTCGCAACATGATTGCAACACTTGGGTACTCTTAATCACCCTAAAAATCTCAATTTTAGATCCTCCTTATCATTATCCCGCCCCTTAACTCGTGGTGATAAGAAAAAACTTTCAATACATTCTTACCACACAACTGGCTCCACTGGCCTTAAATTAAAATTCAACTTCCAACTTACAAATATAATTACTTGATCCCATCTTGATCGGGGTACCGAACTCATGGACTAATGATCAAACGTCACCCTATTTTCGACCATATGCTAAGTTTCATGCGTGGGATGTCTCGCAAAGCGAAATCCAAATAAGGAACCCCCACGATACACTACTACCTAGCATTTTCGATTATCGAAATACGCTATCCCTCCATCCATACCATGTACCCTTTCATTTTGTCTCTTGACAGAAAAGTTATATCTCTTCCCGTAATTATACTTAACAACGAACATTTGGCCAAATGTACAATCATTCAATATTGGTGGTAATCACACTCCATAAACATCGAATACATACGCTCGGGGATCTCAAAATCCTGTATCCAAACATATGGGTCCAACTCTTACTCTCACATCACTAAAGGATAGATATATCAATGTGCTCTTCCTGTAACCAAATCTTGAGCACTAAACATCATAATGAGTTAAATCTTTTCACTCCGCAGTAAACCCAATATATACTAAATCATAACAACAAGCTCTCTATACACACCAGGATCGAATATTTCGAGAACACTATCCCCTCTGAGTCCCTAAAGTAGATATTGTAAGTGTGAGTCAGACCCTCTCGGAGGTGAGGCCTCGCCAGAACAAAACATGTTGCACTAATGCAACCATTTCGATAGCCTCACAATAACTACTTACTATCGTACTAACCATTACTATAAAGTCGTAACCAAGACAATATCATACTCGTATACTACATCACTAAAACAAGTAATCTCCGTAAAGTATATAACACTATAAATTCACCCATTCATCCTCCGCGGATAGCACTAAAGGAAATCCCGCTACACTAGGAAAATATTCACATAATAATAGCGTTTGTAGTCATACGCATTAAACTCGTCTCACATGCTAATCTAGCAACGAACAAAGAAGTAGTGACTCGCTCGAGTCACATAAAACAAGTCTCATTCGTCGAGGATAAAACTCATACTTCTACTTTGCCAATCGTTTTGGCTGTACAGATGGTCCCCGGACGTGACACACCTGTCTAAACCAAAACAAAACTACTTTAATCGTTGTCCCTTACTAGACACCATACTATTGTCCCCTATACTTTCTTCGTAAAAAATATTTTTAGCACGTGTGATTTCACTCTCCACAAAATACCTCGATACTTACTCCACTTATCACCTGAAATACATTCGAAAACTCACGAATGACTGGAATCGGATTTAAGAGAATCACAATCTCCATAGAGGTATCCTCCTTTATATAATAATAAAAATAAATATGTGGAAATCCCCCTTCTGAGCGAGGCATCGTCACTCAAACATCTCCTTCCCCGCAATGACAAATGTAATACTCCCACCGAATCAATTTATCATGATTTTGTGCATAAAGAGCCAATCCATGCCAAATATTGATGTCGTGCTCACGTATGACTAAAACTAGTATGACTGCAAGTAAAACCAAACTACCAAACTATATACCTACACGTCGGTGTATACGAAAAATAAATGACCATTTCGCCAATGATGAGTCTACGCATGACACCGTACTTTAGTAATGTCTAAAAATCCTAAGGTCTGTGCCAAGCGAGTATCTATTGTAATACCCCGTATTTTTATGCTATATTAATTCGGGGATATATTAAATTTAATGTAAATTAATTATTTAATAAAAATCCAGAAATTAATTATGTTATAATTATTAACGTGATGAAAGTTAGTAATTATGGGAAAATTTGTTGAATATTACTAATAAGCAAAGTAATATATATTATTGGTTATATTTCATGTCACGAGTGAGTAAAATGACAATTTCGGAAATTTGAGTCGGGACGCGCCCGTGTCGCGTCGGGACTAAATATTGATAAATGAAAGTGAATACTTTATAAGTTGTTCGTATGGTCGTTTGAGTGCGCCAACGCGTTCGGAAGGGTCGAGAGAGTAAGAAAAGTATACTCGGGGGTTTGATTTGGGTCTCGGGGCGTTTTTAGGCCTAATTAGTACCCCGGGAGGGCATTTCAGTCATTTTGTATTTTTGGGTAATCAAACCCACGAAAATTAAAGGGGTTATATCAGATGTTTAGGTTATCTCCTAGGGTTAGATAACTCAAAACACTAGAATGGCCATTAGAGAGGAGAGGAGAGAGCTCCCAAGGCATTCCAAGGCTCAAAACTCACCCGTTTGCACCGCCGCCACCGCCAATGCATAGATCGCGAGACGGGGAACGCAACCACACCCAATTCAACACCAAACCAGATTTCTGAAAATCCTAGGCAAGTGTTTATCTTGCTTATTTCATTTATGCATCCTTCATATTAGTTTAGGAGTAATTAGAATGAGTTTTTATGGAAGAACCCTAAAATATGAGGTAGGAAATTGCATGTAGGGATGGATTAATTGTTATTCTGAAAACCCCTTAACACATAGAGGATTGAACCACGAATTTATGAGGTTGTAGATGAAGAAAATTCTGGAAAAGATGGATTGGAACATATTAATGAAATTCTAGTGTTCTTGAGGTTTTATATGAATTTGGGGCTTGTTTAATAATAGAAATCTACATGATTTACGTTGAAATTTCATAGTATAATGATATAATGTCAGTAGTATAAATTTTGGGTCGATTGGGTATGAAAAATATGGATTTGGTGAATGTTAGAAGATGAACCCCGTAACTGCAAATCTGCAGATTTCGCAGACCTGCTTGATCGATCGATCGAGCCGAGACCTTCGATCGATCGAGTCCTAGACCTCGATCGATCGACCCCTCCTGGTAGACTCATATCTTCCCTTCTTAATTAGTTGAAATTCACTTTAATGAGGAAAAATTCATGGTTACCCTTATAAATATGTTTTGGGAGATAAAGAGGACCAGTAGGGTATGTGAATAAATTTTGGGACCTCTAATATATGACGAGAATTGTATCTTTGGGATAATTATATAAGGAACGATGAAACTACGTATTTAAAGTGAGATATTACGTCAAATAGTTATGATAGAGAATAGATGAATACCTACTGAATTTTATAATTGGGAGGATAAAGCCATGAGAGTTATGTGGTAAGCTGGAATAATACCGAATCAAGGTTAGAAACGAACCGTTATATGTGTTTACTAAAAATGTGAAAATAAGGATAAAAGTCGTAACTATGGGATTTGAAATATACCCAATATTGATATGGTAATATTAGTATAGTTATATGTCTGTGTTTGCATATACTATCTATGTGTGAAAAACATACCCACGCTACTTGCTATTCCTGAGGTTGTCGCGCTGGGACGATCGTATCCTGTGTTGCCTTATGGGGGATAATGACTCTTACCCTAGAAGATAGATATCCTTGGTACAGGCTATCGATTTGATAGTTCAGACGGTCCTAAGAGACGCGGGTATGTGCCATCCTCTTAGAGACTTGGAATCTATGCTTCTTCTCAATATTGTTGTGTATGTGTTAATACAATTCTAGAGTGATTCCGAATTTGTATTCCCCTTAATACGAGTGATACGAGGTTTGGATTGTAGAGTATGCTTGCACCATAGTTTTTATGTGGGGTGCTGTTATGATATATATATATTTTACGAGTAGTTAATATATATATGAAATTCTGAAATCTGGAACTCCCTACTGTGATTTGATGTGTAGGACATGTATAATGACTCAAATTGGAAATACGTGTTTTGAAAAGTATAATATGATATTGAAAAACATTATGAATCAATAAAGTTAAAATGAGTGTTTGTACTAAATGAAATTATCCTTTTAAGCCATGATGTTGTTAAATCTTAAATCTTGAGAGTCACCTAAGATAAGTTAAATTCTTGGGGAAAGATAGTGTGATATATGATGAGATAAACCATTGGGAAGGTTAGTGCGATAGGAGTGCCCATTAGAAGAGAGGTGAGAATTTCTCAAGAGAGTGTCGCACTAATATGTTGTTGCATTGGCATGTATCAATTTATATACTTGCTAAACGAATTTTTAAATCATATACACTATCGGGCTATGACCCATTTCTATTCCTCTTTCTCTCTTGTATATATATATGTATATATTACAGGTGCCCAGCCACAGGGGCGTCTTGTTTAGGATCCCTTGGAAGGAACGTGTTGCAGCTTAGGTGGGAGTTGCAGGCCACTTGCTTAGACGATTTCATTTACTTGATTCCACTTCTATTATTCTCCTTATTGGGCATGTGTCACCCTTTCCACTATTTATCTATTTTATTGGGACATTTGTATTTCAGTTATTTCTAGTACTGTTACTTTGGGATTTTTAGCATGTATGTTTTAAATGCTGGGATTTAGTTGTTGAATGTTTAAATTAATTGGATTATATGTTCCAGGATTATTGTGGTGTGATTCTCTAACATTGAATTGTTGTAAATAATTAACTCTGTTTTTTTATTTTTTAAATTAAATTTTAAAGGAATGTTGAAAAATGGTTTTGAAACTTAGCTTAATTAATTAGGGTGTTTAAATTGGAAATTTATTTTCACGACAGTGATGCTAAGAATGAACCAACTGTTCACCTTGATTTTAATTTAATAAAGGAGTGATCGCCCGGTATTTAATTAGGTGGGGTGTCATAGGTGGTTTCAGAGCATCAGGTTCTAGTGTCCATAGGATCTGTACGGCTTATTTTCGCTTTCAGCTTTACGTTTTTGTTATAGAGCCCTATCTTTAGGATTGTTGTATTTCTGCTTTTACGTACGTCTTCAGCTATTTGAGATTTGATAATAACTGTAGACTAATAAACTACTTCACATTTCAGATGCCTCCGAGACGTGCACCGAAGGATAGGCGTGCCCAGGCCGAGCAGCCAGCAGCTCCGGCACAAGGCACTATGAATGCTAATGATGTAGCCGCCATTGTTGCTCAGGCGGTGAATGTCGCGCTAGCGGTGGTTCAGCAGGTTCCACCCCAGATTCAGGCAGTGGCGCCAGTACCAGCACAGCTTCCATCTGCATGGGAGAGGGTTAGGGATGCTTTTCAGAAGGCGCATCCCCCTGAGTTCTCTGGTAGCTCAGATATCGTCACAGTCAGCCAATGAAAGAAAGACATCCAGCGGCATCTTCGTATGTATGAGTGCACCGACGTGCAAAGGCATTTATTGGCTTCCTTTAAGCTAGTGGGGGACGCTTTGCAGTGGTGGGAGTCCACCACCACCTTGGAGGAGAGGGACACGATCCCTATTCAATCGTTTTGGGAGCGGTTTGACCGCAAGTACTTTCCACCCGCCGTGCAGACTGAGATGAGGCAGAAATTATTGAATTTGAAACAGGAGAACTCTACCGTTGCTGAGTATGAGGAGGAGTTCACGAGACTTCTCACCACAGTGCCAGATGAGGCACCTACTGAGAGTAAGAAAATAATGTTATTTGTGGACGGGTTAGCTTGGAGAATCCCTCAGCATCTTATAGGGAATCTATCTCTGAGTACTTTGACTGATGTACTCAATATTGCGTTAATACATTGCCAGGATCATCGCTTCCATCTGCAGGGAAGCAGGAGAGCATGAGAGTCCAACCAGTAGGGCAGGACCGGGGGTAGTAGTGCTAGTGGGGCACCATCTCATGGACAGACTCGTCAACATGAGCAGAGTTCCCATCACGCGGACCCTGCTAAGCGATTCCAGGAAGGTGATTCCAGGCAGGGATTTGGGGGTTATAGGCAGGGTCAGCAGGGCCAGCCTAATCAGCAGGGCCAGCAAGGCCAACACCGACAACAGGGCCAACAACATGTTCATTAGGGCCAACAGGGCCAGTGGCGTAGTGGTAACGGCCAACAGGGTCGTGGTCAACAGGGTCAGAGGGGAGGCAACTTCAAAGGCCGATGTTTTGGGTGTGGTAAGCACGGCCATAGGCGTCAGGATTGTTCGGAGGGAGATAAGGCCCCATAGCAGTAGGGTGCCCGTAATGAGCCGTAGAGACCACTTTTTCCACCTGTTCTCCCAGCTGCAGCCCAGGTGCCAGCCCTACCAGCCATTCTAGCAGCTCCAGTGCAGCAGGGACAGTTACAGTACAGACGTGTCTATAACGGCCACCAGGCAGCAGCTCCAAAGGCACCACCCGCGATTGAGGGTATGTTTCCTATCCATGGTACTATGGGTTGGGTTTTGTTTGATACTGAGGTGACGCATTGTTTTATAGCTACGCATATTGTGAAGGCCTTAGGGTTGTTAGCCATAGCAGAGCGCACAGTGACGTGTGTGGACTCACCACTGGGGAGTGGGTCGCTTATCCTTTTTATATGCCGGGGAGTGAGGGTAGAGATTGGTAGTTTGGTATTACCTGCAGACATGTTAGTCTTAGATATGCATGAGCATGATGTTATTATCGGTATGGATTGGCTCGCAGCTTATAGAGCCATGATTGATTGCTTCGGTGGGAGCATTGTTTTTGCCATTCCTGGGCAAGAGATGTTTTTAGTGGCGATGCCTCGCCTAGAGGGAGGTTCGACCGCTCATTTGTATTATATTGAGGAGTATGCCTCTAAGGAGGTTGTGATTCCTTTAGACTCGATCCTAGTCGTTCGTGAGTATTCCGATATATTCTAGGAGATACCAGGCCTACCCCCCAGTCGAGAGATAGACTTTGTCATAGATTTATTGCCAGATAAGAGACCTATAGCACGCGCTCCGTACCGTATGGCTCCGACGGAGATGCAAGAGTTACGATATCAGATAGAGCAGCTATTAGGTCAGGGCTTCATTCATAGGAGTACCTCACCTTGGGGCGCTCCAGTCTTGTTTGTGAAAAAGAGAGATGGTTCACTGAGGTTATGTGTGGACTACCGGGAGTTGAACAAGGTCACGATACGGAATAAGTATATGTTGCCTCGAATCGATGATCTATTCGATCAGCTGAGGGGAGCAAATTTCTTTTTGAAGATAGATCTGAGGTCGGGGTACCATCAGCTACGTATTAGGGAGCAGGATGTTTCAAAGACTGCCTTCTTGACGAGATATGGGTCTTACGAGTTCGGAGTGATGCCATTTGGTCTCAGAAATGCTCCAGCTGTATTCATGGACTTAATGAACCGAGTATTCATAGAGTTCTTGGATCAGTTTGTCATCGTCTTTATAGATGACATTTTGATATATTCACATTCCGAGGAGGAGCATGCTAAGGACTTGAGGCAGGTTCTTCAGACTTTACGAGAGCATCAGTTGTATGCTAAGTACGAGAAGTGTGGATTATGGTTGTGAGAGGTACAGTTCTTGGGGCATGTTGTTTCTGAACAGGGGATAGCAGTTGACCCGAGTAAAGTGTCAGCGGTGAGGGAGTGGGGACAACCCACAACACCGACGGAAGTGCGTAGTTTCTTGGAGTTAGCCCGATACTACAGGAGATTCATTCGAGGATTCTTCAAAATAGCGGGTCCATTGACGAATCTGACTCTCAATGGGGTACCATATGTTTGGGATGATACTTGTCAATTGCCTTTCGACGAGCTGAAAGACAAGCTTACTTCAGCACCATTCCTTGCTTTACCGAAGTCGAGTGTGGAGTACCTGGTTTACACCGATGCCTCTTTACGGGGACTTGGGGGAGTACTTCAGCAGGAAGAGAAGGCTATAGCTTTTTCCTCCCACAAGCTTAAGCCGTATGAGAAGAATTACCCCACCCACGACCTAGAGTTAGCAGCGGTCGTTTTTGCACTGCGAATATGGAGACACTATTTATTGGGGGAGAAGTTCCGTTTATTCACGGACCACAAGTCACTGCAGTACCTATTCACTCAGCGAGAGATGAATATGCGTCAACGCAGATGGTTAGAGTTTGTGAAGGACTATTAGTTCGACATACAGTATCATCCAGGGAAAGCCAACGTAGTTGCTGATGCGTTGAGCCGTAGACCGGTAAATGAGGTAGTAGACGTCTGGAAAGCGAAGTGGAAGGAGTTGGGTCACCAGGATGCAGTAGCCCGTTCCTTCATATCTGTTATAACAGTCACACCCGAGATTATTACGAGGGTAATACAGGCCCAAACCATAAGACCCATTTTGCCAGGAGCAGATTGTATGACTTTTAGCCGAGGGTGTTGAGTCCTATTCTGTTAGTTCTGATGGGGGTTTGAGGTTTAATGGGAGGTTAGTAGTTCCAAAAGGGGCAGAATTGCATCATGAAGTGATGACCCAATCTCACGGGTCCCGATTTGCGGTACATCCTGGAGGATATAAGATGTACCAGGATATGAGGAGGCAATACTGGTGGAGTGGGATGAAGAAGGACATTGTTGAGTTCGTGTCCAAGTGTTCTACCTGCCAGCTGGTGAAGGTGGACCATCAGAAACCGTCAGGATTGCTTCAGCCATTGGAAGTACCCGCATGGAAGTGGTAGAGTATATCCATGGATTTTATTACAGGGTTGCCTACATCACAGCGGGTCCACGACTCTATCTGGGTGACTATAGATTGTTTGACCAAGGTGGCTCATTTTCTACCGGTGTGGACAGATTATACCACGGGTCAGTATGCTCAGTTGTTCATTTCTGAGATTGTCAGATTACATGGGGTGCCCCTGAATATTGTGTCAGATAGAGACAAGATTTTTGTGTCACGTTTCTGGGAAAGATTTCAGGAGGCTATGGGTACTGAGTTGAGGTTGAGTTCAGCTTATCACCCACAGACAGATGGACAGACAGAGCGTACTAATCAAATGTTAGAGGATATGCTACGCATGTGTGTTCTTGATTTTGGAGGAGGTTGGGAGACACATCTTCCACTGGTAGAGTTTGCTTATAATAAATCTTATCAGTTTACGATTGGTATGTCTCCATTTGAGGCTTTGTATGGCCGGCCTTGTCGTTCTCCAACTTGTTGGCTCGAGGTGGGGGATAACAAGTTGCTAGGACCAGAGATAATTCAGTAAACCTCCGTGAGGATTGAGATGATTAGGAGTCGCATTCGAGTAGCCCAGGACAGGCCGAAGAGCTACGCCGATGTGAAATGGTTCTTCCGGGAGTTTAATGTGGGGGACCAAGTGTTACTGCGTGTATCTCCTACGAAAGGAGTGATGAGGTTCGAGAAGAAAGGGAAATTAGCCCCGAGGTACGTGGGAACATTTCCCATTATCGAGAGGATTAGGCCGGTAGCATACAGATTGGGACTACCAGAGCATTTACATCGCATTCACGATGTATTCCACATCTCGTCGTTGAGACGGTATCTTCGGGATGATATAGCCCATACTCACATCACGATAGATGATATAGACTTGCACCCTGACAGCTCTTACAAAGAGAGACCGGTGGCTACCCTAGACTATAGTGAGAGGAGATTGAGGTCGAAGATAGTTCCACTTGTACGGGTCCAGTGGGAGCAGCATAACGTGGAGGAATCCACCTGGGAGCGCGAGGCCGATATGCGCGAGAGATATCCAGATTTCTTCTTACCAGGTATGCCTTATTTTCTGAATTTCAGAACGAAATTCCGTTATTAGGGGGGAAGTATGTAATACCCCATATTTTTATGCTATATTAATTTGGGAATTTATTAAATTTAATGTGAATTAATTATTTAATAAAAATTCGATAATTAATTATGTTATAATTATTAACGTGATGAGAGTTAGTAATTATGGGAAAATTTGTTGAATATTACTAATGAGCAAAGTAATATATAATATTGGTTATATTGAATGTCACGAGTGAATAAAATGACAATTTCGGAAATTTGAGTCGGGATGCGCTCGTGTCGCCTCGGGACTAAATATTGATAAATGAAAGTGAATACTTTATAAGTTGTTCATATGGTCGTTTTGAGTGCGTCAACGCGTTCAGAAGGGTCGAGAGAGTCAGAAAAGTATACTCGGGGGTTTGATTTGGGTCTCGGGGCGTTTTTAGGCCTAATTAATACCCCGGAAGGGCATTTCAGTCATTTTGTATTTTTGGGTAATCAAACCAACGAAAATTAAAGGGGTTATGTCAGATGTTTAGGTTATATCCTAGGGTTAGATAACTCAAAATACTAGAACGACCATTGGATAGGAGATGAGAGAGCTCTCAAGGCATTCCAAGGCTCAAAACTCACCCGTTTGCACCGCCGCCACCGCCAATGCGTAGATCGCGAGACGGGGAACGCAACCACACACAATTCAACACCAAACCAGATTTTCGAAAATCCCCAGGCAAGTGTTTATCTTTCTTATTTCGTTGACGCATCCTTCATATTAGTTTAGGAGTAATTAGAATGAGTTTTTATGGAAGAAACCTAAAAGATGAGGTAGGAAATTGCATGTAGGGATGGATTAATTGTTATTCTGGAAACCCCTTAACATGTAAAGGATTGAACTATGAATTTATGAGGTTGTAGATGAATAAAATTCTGGAAAATATGGATTGGAACATATTAATGAAATTCTAGGGTTCTTGAGGTTTTATATGAATTTGGGGCTTGTTTAATAATAGAAATCTACATGCTTTACGTTGAAATTTCATAGTATAATGAGATAATGTCAGTAGTATAAATTTTGGGTCGCTTTGGTATGAAAAATATGGATTTGGTGAAGGTTAGAAGATGAAACCCTTAACTGCAAATCTGCAGAGTTCGCATGCCTATTTGATCGATCGATCGAGCCCAGACCTTCGATCGATCGAAGGTTCGATCAATCGAGCCCTAGACCTCGATCGATCGACCCCTCCTGGCAGACTCATATCTTCCCTTCTTAATTAGTTGAAATTCACCTTAATGAGAAAAAATTCATGGTTACCCTTATAAATATGTTTTGGGAGATAAAGAGGACCAGTAGGGTATGTGAATAAATTTTGGGACCTCTAATATATGACGAGAATTGTATCTTTGGGATAATTATATAAAGAACGATGAAACTACGTATTTAAAGTGAGAGATTACGTCAAATATATATGATAGAGAATAGATGAATACCTACTGAATTTTATAATTGGGAGGATAAAGCCATGAGTGTTATGTGGTAAGCTGGAATAATACCGAATCAAGGTTAGAAACGAACCGTTATATGTGTTTACTAAAAAGGTGAAAATAAGGATAAAAGTCATAACGATGGGATTTGAAATATACCTACTATTGATATGGTAATATTAGTATAGTTATATGTCTGTGTTTGCATATACTATCTATGTGTGAAAAACATACCCACGCTACTTGCTATACCTGAGGTTGCCGCGCTGGGACGATCTTATCATGTGTTGCCTTATGGGGGATAATGACTCGTACCCTAGAAGATTGATATCCTTGGTATAGGATATCGATTTGATAGTTCAGACGGTCCTAAGAGACGCGGGTATGTGCCATCCTCTTAGAGACTTGGAATCTATGCTTCGCCTCAATATTGTTGTGTATGTGTTAATACAATTCTGGAGTGATTCCGAATTTGTATTCCCCTTAATACGAGTGATACGGGGTTTGGATAGTAGAGTATGCCTGGACCATAGTTTTTATGTGGGGTGCTGTTATGATATATATATATTTTACGAGTAGTTAATATATATATATATATATGAAATTCTGAAATCTGGAACTCCCTACTATGATTTGATGTGTAGGACATATATAATGACTCAAATTGGAAATACGTATTTTGAAAAATATAATATGATATTGAAAAACTTTATGAATCAATAAAGTTAAAATGAGCGTTTGTACTAAATGAAATTATCCTTTTAAGCCATGATGTTGTTAAATCTCAAATGTTGAGAGTCGCCTAAGATAAGTTAAATCCTTAGGGAAAGATAGTGTGATATATGATGAGATAAACCATTGGTAAGGTTAGTGCGATAGGAGTGCACATTAGAAGGGAGGTGAGAATTTCTCAAGAGAGTGTCGCACTAATATGTTATTGCATTGGCCTGTATCAATTTAAATACTTGCTTAACGATTTTTTAAATCATATACACCCGTTTCTATTCCTCTTTCTCTCTTGTATATATATATGTATATATTACAGGTGCCCAGCCACAGGGGCATCTTGTTTAGGATCCCTTGGAAGGAACGTGCTGCAGCTTAGGTGGGAGTTGCAGGCCACTTGCTTAGACGATTTCATTTACTTGATTTCACTTCTATCATTCTCCTTATTGGGCATGTGTCGCCCTTTCCACTATTTATCTGTTTTATTGGGACATTTGTATTTCAGTTATTTCTAGTACTGTTACTTTGGGATTTTTAGCATGTATGTTTTAAATGCTGGGATTTAGTTGTTGAATGTTTAAATTAATTGGATTATATGTTCTAGGATTATTGTGGTGTGATTCTCTAACATTGAATTGTTGTAAATAATTAACTCTCTATTTTTTTTAAAATAAAATTTGAAAGGAATGTTGAAAATTGGTTTTGACACTTAGCTTTATTAATTAGGGTGTTAAAATTGGAAATTTATTTTCAAGACCGTGATGCTAAGAATGAACCAACTCTTCACCTTGATTTTAATTTAATAAAGGAGTGATCGCCCGGTATTTAATTAGGCGGGGTGTCACATCTATAAAATCGTATGACGCCCCAGTATTAAATAAAATGTTCCCCATAGTACTAGAAGGGAAAAGTGTACCATCAATGGCCGATGATGGCTGCTGGGTTTCAACATGTTGGGCGTCGTACACACATTCATACTGTTTCTGTCCCTGCTATTGGGGTATCTTACTCTTATCTGGGCAATCCTGCCTCCGGGGACCCATTCTGTCGCAATTAAAGCATTTACCTCTAAACTGTTTCATTTTACGGCTCGGTTGGTTTTGGTCCGGTTGTTTAGTTCCACTCTCTCCTTGGCCTTGTTGAGTATCTTGATGAAAAATGACATTTAGTTGAGGGCAGTCCCTCCACCTGTGACCCATTTGTACACACTTATAGCAGAGTCCTGAAAGTTCTCGCTGATTGGGTTGGAGTTCCTTTCTAGGCTGATCTAGACATGTTCGACGTTCATGACCGTCCATTCCACATTTAAAACACCTCTTTGTGACTTCACTCGGACCTCAATTTTTTTGGTCCTGACGCTTTTGGGTTTTCCTACACAATTTGTTACCTTCGTGGCTTTTCGGTCTTGAGGAGCATGTTTTTACGATTTTTGTGTCTTCACAGACTTGTTATTTCTAGTCATGACAGACTGACTATATTGTCTAGATATTTTTTCCCCCATAAGCTATGTGCTACGTTCTTAATACTCTAAGACCGCAGTGGTAACGGCATGTGCCACAATACCTGCTAACTCAGTAGTTGATACTCTCTCTGAAGATACCTGAGGTGTGAGTCGACCTTGCTCGTTAACTCCCCTAACCGCATTAGCTAGTTCTTCTTGACGATCCATCTGAAAATTTAAATAATCTGGATGAGTTCATCATTCGCATAAACAAATCGCAGAAGAACAAATTCCCAATGTATAGAGATGATCACAAAATTCCTAGGATTAGGGCTCTATATCAAAGACGCTAAGCTGGAAACGAAATAAGTCGTACAGATCCTAAAGGACACTAGAACCTGATGCTCTGATACCACCTGTGACACACCGCCTAATTAAATACCAGGTGACCAGTCCTTTATTAAATTATAATCAAGGTGAACGGTTGGTTCATTCTTAGCATCAGTGCCGCAAAATAAACTTTCCAATTGAATTACACTACATAATTAAGCTAAGTGACAAAACCATTTAAATCATTATCTCCATTTATTAAATCCACTTATGAAGTTCCTTTATTATGTAACAGTTTAAGAATCACACAATTATTAAGACTGAAAATAAACACCCATGAATTTAATCATTCAGATAATTCAATACCAACTTTAAAACTACAAAGGAAAACCATCCCGACAGTAATTAAATCCCAAAGAGTAAAAATGCTAAAGATAAATAAACAAAATCTCTGACAAATCCAACTGAATAAGGAAATGGGCGACACATGCCCTAACTAATCATAACTAGAATGAGAGTATATTAAACATCGAGGTCGTCTAAGTAATGTCCTGCATCTCCCACATAAGCTGCAGCGCGTTCGGTCCAAAGAATCTACGCAAGACGCCCCTGTCGCTGGGCACCTGAGATATATACATATATATATATATATATATATATATATACATATATATATATATATATATATATATATATATGTGTGTATATATATATATATATATATATATATATAAGAGAAAGAGATAACAGGAAACGGGTCAGAACCCGAGTGTAAAACAGTTTAAAATTAGTTTAGCAAGTATTTAAAATGATTACCTTCTATTGCAACAACCATGTTAGTATGCGACGCTCTCTTGAGATTTCTCACCTCTCATCTAGTGTGCACACCTATTGTACTAATAAATCCCATCAATTTCCCTAACTTATTCTCCATAATGATTTATCATGTGAAACGTGAAATTATGATACTCACTTTAGGAAATCGTTATCTTCAAGATTCCTTATGTTATTTAAAATAACTCATTACCATTATAAAGTTCCCGAACACTTATAATAAAGTTGAAGAATTTATTCATTTCTTATCTACTTATACGCGCAGTAGAAAGTTCCCATATAAATATATGTATATATATTAGTCACACATATAATATATATACTAACGGCACCTCACATAAGATCTAAGGTGCTGGCATACTCTTCTATCAAGTCCCCGTATCACACAAACTAAGGGAAATACTAGTTCGGAATCACTCTCGAACTATATTAACACAAAACACAAGAAATTCGACGCGAAGCATAGTTCCCAGTCCTAAGAGGTCAGCACATACCCACACGTATCTTAGGACCATCTGACTATAAATCAAATAGCCTATAATCAAGGATAATGTCTTCTAGGGTACTAGTCGTTATCCCCCATAAAGGTCCAATCGAGATAAGACTGTCCCGGCGTGGAAACCCCCATGATAGCAAGTAACTCGGGTACGATTTTTACACTAACATATATAATATATGCACAATCGCATAGTCGTATATATATAAATATCTAAATTTCTAAATTAGGTGCGTTCATGACCCATAATTATAATTATCCATTATTAACACATTTTACTCGATTATTACGCATAACAACTCGTGATTTTTAATTTCATTTATAATGAATTTCATACTCCCTTCTCCTTTCTCGATGTATTCTAAGTATAATTTCAGTAGGCGTACATTCACTTATCGTCTGGTCTAACTCTCTTACGAGTCTCAATTTATTATTTAAACGTTCGCATAATCCCAGATGGGTAAATCACTCTCTGTTAACTCCTTTATTTCATTTTATATTAAATTCCCACTTATTGGGGTTTACTAAAACCATACTGGTCCTACTTATATCCCAAAATGTTTTATCAATAATACTCAAGGGTTACTACGCATTTCAATCGGAATAAACCATTATAAGAGGGATGTGAAGTTTTCCAAGTGGGGTCGATCGATCGAGGGAAGGGGTTTGATTGATCAATCAGTTGATCGATCGATACTCTTAGGTCGATCGATCGATCAAGTAGTTATGGCGAAAACTACATTTATCTAGTTACGGGTTTGTCTCTCCAACCTCAACCAAAACATCATATTTGATTCCCAAACTCCCAACAAAAGTTATTACCAGCACCATACAACTAAATACATGATTCTCCAGGTAAAATATGTTTCAATTCATCAATTATAACTATATAATGGGGTAAAATTTGTCTAGACTTCAAGGACCCTAATTTATCTTTTTCTTTCAATTCTTTCCATTATTTTCCAGATTTCTTACTTATAAATACATACTAATTTGTGTTTTATCCTCTATATGCAAATGAGATGTACATAATATGATTACTTCTCCAATGACATGAGAATTCTAGTCTCCAAACTACAATTTCTTCCATGAAATATGTTCTAAACAACCCTAGACTAACATAATTGAGGCATTAACTAAGAATAGAGCAAGATAGATACTTGCCTGGGAATTCTTGGTTCAGATTAGTGGACAAGATTGGTGTGGTTGCGATCCTCGTTGCGCGATCTAGAGTTTGACGGTGACGGCAATGCAAGCGGTGGAGTTCTAGGCCTCGAACTCCTTGGAAAGCTTCTCCTCTTCCCTTCCAATGGCCATCTTAGGTTTTTGGTTGTTCTAACCCTAGGAGAAAACTCCTATTATTTGATATACTCTTAGAAATTTCGTGGGTTTTCATGTCCAAAAATGTAAAATGTCTAAAACACCCTCTCGGGGTGTTAATTAGGCCTAGAAAGGCCCTGAGACCCAAACTAAAATCCCCGGGTATATTATTTTGACTATATCGATCCTTCCGGACACATTGACATACTCAAAATGACCATACGGGTGACTTATAATTTATTGACTTTATATAATAATAATTTAGTCCTGACACGACACAGGCGCGTCCCGACTTAAATTTCCATAATTGTCATAATTGTCATTTTATTTACTCATGGAATTGATTTAGTTATTTGATAGTAGCTCTCCTCTCGCTCTACCCGGGCGGGCAGGGTGTTACACCCTGAAACTAGATACTTGATAAACTCTTGTCAACCGCCCTACTCAATCCCGAGTATATTAATTTATGACTTATAAGTTACTTATCGCCTTGACTTAGTTAATCGTCTTTCCTTTAAATCCATATAACATTTACTAGTTATATAATTAATACACTTTTATCCATGTATTTAAACTTTCCGTATATAATTATTCACCCATTATGTATGTATAGTTATCTTACAAAAATCACACATGTTGAATTTGAATATAACCCATATATAATTAATGCAATTCACTCCATGTAATTAATGACCCGTATAAAACTATTTATCCCATTATATACGTAGAACCATATTACAACATTCACACATTTGTTGAATATAACTATAACCCATCCTCCCGAGTAATAACTCACTAGTTGTATTCTCTAAAGTTCTATCACACTAGGTATACTCGCATAACCTAGTTACCCCAAGTAAGAATCGCTTACTAACTTGGCCAAACATATAAACATAATGGAGGCGGTGATATTCCTTCCCTGAAAGTGAGATAAGCCCCTCACCCATATAACGGACGCTATGGCGTGGGGATATACTCACCCTACTCCTCAAGATAGGGGATTCAACAACATCGCGCAACCTCCTCCGATAGCACTACAGTATATATATTAACAATATCTAATCAATGATATTTATTTGCACACACCATATATATACTATTGCACACTGTATATATAAAAATATAAAATATCCCGGCTTTACCGTGTACTGAGTCCGTAACACTAGCCTATACTTGGTATCTTGAGTTTATGGTCCAACTCTGATTATTAATTAATTTTCACCTGAATTAATTAAATTACTTTTGTTGTTGCCCAACCAATATACTCGTACTCGCTCTCGTGGTTCGAAATAAATATAGTACCCGAGTCTAATCCCCAACTCCGAATTAATTATTTTTTTATCCATAATTAATTTAAGTGAGTAGTGTAACCCTACTACTATACCCTAACTTATTCACCCAGTTCATGTTTTTGACAATGATGCTAAGAATGAGCAAACAATATATTCTATTTTAATTTGGTATGGGACTGGCCAACCAGTATTTAATTAGGCGGGGTGTTACAGGTGGTATCAGTGCATCAGGTTCTAGTGTAATTTAGGGTGTGTACGGCTTATTGTGTTTTCAGCTAAGCGTTCTTTAATGTAGAGCCATATGTTTCGGATTGTAGATTTCTTTGGTATGATTCCGTATATATTAGTGAACCTTATTTGCATTCGGACGGGTTCGTACAAGAAGTATGGCAGATGAGGGCCATTGGACGGATAGCGGAGATCGTACTTAGGAGGTTATGAAGTATGTTCGAGTATGATGACCGTAGTCGAGGTCACCCCTATGATGGAAAATTCAGGAGAGTCATCAGTAGAAGTTCTTGAAATGCGGGAATTGTGTGTGTTACCTAACGAAGGCAATACATTCAAAGGCTTGGGCATATAGTGGAGGGTGGTGAACTAGAAATGAAAATTTGGGGTAAAATTTTTCTTGACTCATCGGAGCAAAGTTATAATAGTGGGCGTCAACAACCACCACCCGTGAATGAGGGTATGTTTTCTATCTAAGGAATTATGAGGCGTATATTGATTTTTTTTGTAGTGATTAATATTGCATGGGCTAAAGGGTTGCTAAACTTAGCCTATAGCACTATTATTTACGTAGACTCACCGAGGGGTTGTGGGACACCTATATTTTTCATGTCATCATGTGGGTCTGATTTTTATCACGGAATTACTTACTTTAGGCATGTCCGATCATGATGAGACTATCGGCGTGGATTGATTTGTGGTATACGAGAGCGTATAGCTGACATCTTGTCTTTAATAAGAGAGTAGATGAGTAGACTTTTATTTGAAATCAGTAAAACCTGTAAATAGGTTATAAATTATTGACTAAGGACCTGAGGAGTTTTGATGACCGACTACTTTAGGTAGTAGTTTATCGGGGGTGTTCCTTGTTTGGATTTCTCTTGCGAGACACCCCACGCATGAAACTAATAAACGTTGGGAGTCAAAATAAGTTAGGCCTTTAGGATAGGAGTTTATAACCTTTGCGATAAATTAGAGTATTATGCGGGTAATCATATCCATATTATAATGAAAGATATACGATAGGGTGTATGGACGCCCTAGATGGTTGGATTGTAGTATTTTTCATAATTCTGAAACAGTAAGTGGTTGTGACGTCAAGATTGATGTACTTAATGATTGAGGATCATTCCTTCCCAAACTTTGTTACGAGGATGGTATAAGGAAGATTGGGTAAAGTTTAAATTCGATTAAGTTGAAACTATATGGTGAGGCTTGGCGTATAACATCAATGGGGATTTTCGTTACTGTACTATATGGGCGGTACGACATAGATTATTAGCGATGTGAGATTTATACTCAGAGTTGACCTTACCAGTATGATTTATTTTTCCGAATTTTGGGATGAAATTCTCTTATAGGGGGGAGTATGTAATACCCCGTAATTTTATTGAGTTTTAAAATGGGTTATATTTTAAATTAATGGATTAATTGGATTTTATTATAAATTAATTCATTTGGGTTTTATTCGAATTGCGGATATTAAAATGAATGATTCTGAATATTACTTAAAGATATTTAGGTAATATATGAATGTGATGTTATTAATATTGTTGTTTGATATTAATTCAGTAATTTGAACTTTTAGTCGGACGCGGTATGGGACGTGTCGGGACTAATTTGTTAAATTAAAAAGGAAACTTATTTTTTATCAACCTTATAGTCATTTCGAGTGCGTCGTCGTATCCGAAAGGGTTGAAATATTCAGAAAAGTCTATTTGTATGTTGGTTTTGGGTCTCGGGTCATTTGGAAATTAAAAGACAACCCAAAAGGGCATTTTGGTCATTTTTACAAGGGGATAAATAGTGATTTCGGATTTTGTCTTATTATAAATATTTGGATATTAGTTGTACGTGGGTTCATTCATCTCTTCTACACAAACTTGAGAGGTCACCTTGTGGGAAGGAGTGAAAGGTTGCTTGGGAAGAGAGAAGCTTGCTTGGAAAGGAGGAGAACTAAAGACCAAAGGTCACCACCACCAACCTCCAACGGAAGTGGCCGGAGAAAAAGGAGATCCACCTATGATATACAACTCCAAAGGATCAGGCCTTCATTAGAGGCAAGTGTTTGATAATTACAATCTAAGTTTCTATATTGTCCATGTTAGGATAGTTATAAAAATGAGATTTTACATGTTTGGAAGATGAAAAGATAGAGTTGTTAATGGATTGCTGGAATCTGAAAATATATAGGAATCAAACTCATGTTGTAGGTAGTTATTAATCCACGAAATATTCATCAATCTGTTAAAGAAATTCTGAAAATCATTGTCGTGTTCTTGAAGATATCATGTATATATTTTCCTTGAAAAAGAGGATAAACATATGCTTTTAATTCAAACTTTTGATGATTCTAGGATGTTTAGAGAATTAGAAATCATTCACATATATTGCTATATCATGTAGTAAGGTTTATAAGGAATTCAGATAGTTAATATGAAGGTTTGAATGATCAAAAGTGATGAAACCCGTAGTAGAATAAATACAGAAAACTGGGCTGTTATCTTGGCGATCGATCGATCGATCGACCCCCTGCCTTCGATCGATCGAGCTGCCCAAAATCCTTGAAGTTGTTTCTTTTTAATGCTTGTTCGTATTCCAAACCTTTTCTAAATATTTGGTGATTATTAATTGGATATAATGGGACTTAGGAAGGTTCATTAAGCCCTAGTTAAGAATTGAATTGATTTGATTGGGATTTAATTGATTTGAATTATGATAATTATAGACATTTCGGTTACTAGATTCATGTGTTCGATTTTAATTTGTATGCATGAGGATTAAGGATAAGTATAGTAGGGGATATATAATATAACACCTGGGTAGCCTTAGGGTTACAATTTGAGCATCAAGGATTGATTTTAAGCTCATTATTGATTGCACAAGGACTGAGTGTAGTACAAGCGCTTAGTGGTATGGCTCCTGGATAGAGATGGGAGTTCAGACCACATTTGGTTGAAAGAGGGGTTGAGGTTATCTCGGTTGCATATTTGAAGTTGACGGACATCCAAGGCCGACAAAGTTAAGTAGTAGTGTATTGGAGGGGTTCCTTGTTTGAATTTCTCTTTGCGAGACGCTCTGCGCATGAAGATTAACGACGTCGGGAGTGGAGAGATGTTATAGGATGTGAGGATGTTGATTTTTTTGATAAGTCATATAGTGTGAATGAAACCCCATAGACTATGAGCCATGTGATGATGGTATTCAATCCTAGTTGATAGAAGATGTGTTTATAAGAGATTAAAAACTATCGGTTATAACCCTAATTAAAGGAGAGTTTAATTCGTAGTAATTCAGGAGATAAGATAACATGGACCAGTAGGATATTTGTGATTTCTTACTGAATAAATATATTGAGGAAAAACCTATTTAATCCTTGAGTAATGAGTGAGACTCTGGGATAATAAAATTAAATAATTAAAGTCATAATATTTTAATACGTAGGATTTGAGAGATATAATGCTACGTATGAGAATTATCGTAGGGTAGTGTGAGTACCTTATTGATATTATATTATAGGTAGATGATAATGCCTATTTGTTAGATTGATGATTTATGTGTATGACATACCTAGCTTACTTGATATCGATGGGAGGTTTGCGCGTGAGGACAGTCATATCCTGATGAATCCATGGGATCTTTGATTTGTCGCTCAAGAACATAGGTCTATGAAAGACTTATCGGGGAGTTAATAAGTCCGCTGAATATGGGAACGTAGGTATGTTCATGACCCGTGGGTATGAGAACTATGTTCTCCTCCAATTTGTATGTTGTTGTTTGTGGTTCGAGGAATCCTTACCAAACCTTTAGTCTCCCTATTCGGCGACCGATAATATTGGGACGTGATAGCAGAGTAATGCATGCACTGCAGCTGTGCCTCGGGGTGCCGTATTATATATGTATATATATAATGAATTGTATGAATGTGTATATAGTGGTTAAATTATCTACTGTGTGATAATTATAGATAACGGTGAATTGAGAAAAGAATTGAAATAAGTTAATGAATATTTATTGAAGAGCTTAATTCATATTCATGAGAAACAATTCATATAAAGGAGAAACATTGAAGTACGATTATATTACGTATGGTATGGGACATACGGGGTTATTATATGGGATGGAATAATATTATGGAAATTTTTGAAGACGAACCATTAACTAGAAGGTTAATAGGAAACGTTAAGTGTGCACTCTAGCTGAGAGGTGAGAATATCAAGTGAGAATCTGGATACTAACATGTACATAATAAATTCTTTACTGCACTTGTGAAATACTTGCTATTTTAAAAATAATTTTCACATCGGGCTCTGACCCGTTTCCTTGCATATTCTCTTTTCTATTATATCTTTTATATCAGGTGTCGAACAACAGGTACGCCAACCTTAGTGGATTATGATGAGCTATGGAGCTATGGAGTATTTCTTAGACGCCTATCTTCATTTGATTCACAGTATTCTTTTAGTTAGGGCATGTCACCCAAAGGAATAATGTTATCTCTTTTCCATCTTAGTCAAATACTCTTGTACTCGTGTCTTTTTAATACATTTATTATTGTTGGGATTACTGAATTGGTTAATTATTAGGGAATGTTTATTCCAATTGCATTTAAATTCTTTTGTATTAGCTGTTCTGTTATTAGTGTTGTAGAATAATATGTGTTGTGTTATTCGTAAAATAAAAATGGATTTCGTAGAAATTAAAATTTGGAAAGTTTTTAACACCGGCTTAATTGGGTATTGGGTGATTAGTTAATGTTTTCGACAGTGATACTAAGAATGAGCCAACTTTATATTCTGTTTTAATTTGGTATGGGACTAGCCACCCAGTATTTAATGAGGCAGGGTGTTACAGGTGGTATCAGTGCATCAGGTTCTAGTGTCCTTTAGGGTCTGTACGGTTTATTGTGTTTTCAGCTAAGCGTTCTTTGATGTAGAGCCATATGTTTAGGATTGTAGATTTCTTTGGTATGATTCCGTATTTATTAGTGAACCTTATTTGCGTTCGGATGGGTTCGTACAAGAAGTACTGCAAATGAGGGCCATTGGACGGATAGCGGAGTTCGTACTTAGGAGGTTATGAAGTATGTTCGAGTATGATGACCGTAGTCGAGGTCACCCCTAATATGGAAAATTCAGGGGAGTGATCAGTAGAAGTTCTTGAAATGCGGGAATTGTGTGTGTTACCTAACAAAGGCAATACATTCAAAGGCTTGGGCATATAGTGGAGGGTGGTGAACTAGAAATGAAAATTTGGGGTAAAATTTTTCTTGACTCATCGGAGCACTGTTATAATAGTGGGAGTCAACAACCACCACCCGCGAATGAGGGTATGTTTTCTATATAAGGAATTATGAGGCGTATATTGATTTTTTTAGTGATTAATATTGCATGGGCTAAAGGGTTGCTAAACTTAGCCTATAGCACTGTTATTTACGTAGACTCACCGAGGGGTTGTGGGACACCTATATTTTTCATGTCACCACGTGGGTCTGATTTTTATCACAGAATTACTTACTTTAGGCATGTCTGATCATGATGAGACTATCAGTGTGGATTGCTTAGTGGTACGAGAGAGTATAGCCGACTTCTTGTCTTTAATAAGATAGTAGATGAGTAGACTTTTATTTGAAATCGATAAAACCTATAGAGAGGTTATAAATTATTGATTAAGGACCCGAGGAGTTTCGATCACCGAATACTTTAGGTAGTAGTGTATCGGGGGGGTTCCTTGTTTGGATTTCGCTTGCGAGACACCCCATGCATGAAACTAATAAACGTTGGGAGTCAAAATAAGTTAGGCCTTTAGGATAGGAGTTTATAACCTTTGTGATAAAATAGAGTATTATGCGGGTAATCATATCCATATTATAATGAAAGATATACGATAGGGTGTATGGGCGCCCTGGATGATTGGATTGTAGTATTTTTCATAATTCTGAAACAGTAAGTAGTTGTGATGTCAGGATTTATGTACTTAATGATTGAGGATCATTCCTTCCTAAACTTTGTTACAAGGATGGCATAGGGAAGATTGGGTAAAGTATAAATTCAATTCAGTTGAAACTATATGGTGAGGCTTGGCGTATAACATCAATGGGGATTTTCGTTAATGTACTATATGGGCGGTACGACATAGATTATTTGCGATGTGAGGTTTATACTCAGAGTTGACCTTACCAGTATGATTTATTTTTCTGAATTTTGGGATGAAATTCTGTTATAAAGGGGGAAGTATGTAATACCCGTAATTTTATTGAGTTTTAAAATGGGTTATATTTTAAATTAATGGATTAATTGGATTTTATTATAAATTAATTCATTTGGGTTTTATTCGAATTGTGGATATTAAAATGAATGATTTTGAATATTACTTAAAGATATTTAGGTAATATATGAATGTGATGTTATTGATATTGTTGTTTGATATTAATTCAGTAATTTGAACTTTTAGTCGGACGCGGTATGGGACGTATCAGGGCTAATTTGTTAAATTAAAATGGAAACTTATTTTTTATCAACCTTATAGTCATTTCGAGTGCGTCGTTGTATCCGAAAGGGTTGAAATAGTCAGAGAAGTCTATTTGGATGCTGGTTTTGGGTCTCGGATCATTTGGAAATGAAAAGAAAACCCAAAAGGGCATTTTGGTCATTTTTACAAGGGGATGAATAGTGATTTCGAACTTGGTCTTATTATAAATATTTGTATATTAGTTGTACGTGGGTTCATTCCTCTCTTCTACACAAACTTGAGAGGTCACCTTATGGGAAGGAGTGAAAGGTTGCTTGGGAAGAGAGAAGCTTGGTTAGAAAGGAGGAGAACTAAAGACCAAAGGTCACCACCACCAACCGCCACCGGAAGTGGCCGGAGAAATGGGAGAACCACCTATGATATTGAACTCCAAAGGATCAGACCTTCATTAGAGGCAAGTGTTTAATAATTGCGATCTAAGTTTCTATATTGTGCATATTAGGATAGTTATAAAAATGAGACTTTACATGTTTGGAAGATGAAAAGATAAAGTTGTTAATGGATTGCTGGAATCTGAAAATATATAGGAATCAAACTCATGTTGTAGGTAGTTATTAATCCACGAAATATTCATCAATCTGTTAAAGAAATTATGAAAATCATTGTCGTGTTCTAGAAGATATCATGTATATATTTTTCTTGAAAAAGAGGATAAACATATGCTTTTAATTCAAACTTTTGATGATTCTAGGATGTTTAGAGCATTAGAAATCATTCACATATATTGCTATATCATGTAGTAAGGTTTATAAGGAATTCAGATAGTTAATATGAAGGTTTGAATGATCAAAAGGGATGAAACCCGTGGTAGAAGAAATACAGAAAACTGGGTTGTTATCTTGGCGATCGATCGATCGATCGACCCCCTGCCTTCGATCGATCGACCTGCCCAGAATCCTCGAAGATGTTTCTTTTTAATGCTTGTTCGTATTCCAAACCTTTTCTAAATATTTGGTGATTATTAATTAGATATAATGGGACTTAGAAAGGTTCAGTAAGCCCTAGTTAAGAATTGAATTGATTTGATTGGGATTTAATTGATTAGAATTATGATAATTATACAAATTTCGATTACTAGATTCATGTGTTGGATTCTAATTTGTATGCATGAGGATTAAGGATAGGTCCAGTAGGGGAGATTTAATATAATACCTGGGTAGCCTTAGGGTTACAATTTGAGCATCAAGGACTGAGTTTAAGCTCGTTATTGACTGTGCAAGGACTGAGTGTAGTACAAGCGCTTAGTTGTATGGCTCCTGGATAGAAATGGGAGATCAGACCACATTCGGTTAAAAGAGGGGATGAGGTTATCCCGGTTGCGTATTTGAATTTAACGGACCTCCACGACCGACAAAGTTAAGTAGTAGTGTATTGGAAGGGTTCCTTGTTTGGATTTCTCTTTGTGAGACGCTCCGCGCATGAACCTTAACGATGTCGGGAGTGGAGAGATGTTATAGGATGCGGGGATGTTGATTTTTTTGATAAGTCATATAATGTGAATGAAACACCATAGACTATGAGCCATGTGATGATGGTATTCAATCCTAGTTGATAGAAGATGTGTTTATAAGAGATTAGAAACTATCGGTTATAACCCTAATTAAAGGAGAGTTTAATTTGTAGTAATTCGGGAGATAAGATTATATGGACTAGTAGGATATTTGTGATTTCTTACTGAATAAATATATTGAGAAAAAACCTATTTAAACCTTGAGTAATGAGTGAGGCCTGGGATAATAAAATTAAAGAAGTAAAGTCATAATATTTTAATACGTAGGATTTGAGAGATATAATGCGCCGTATGGGAATTATCGTAGGGTAGTGTGAGTACCTTGTTGATATTATATTATAGGTAGATGATAATTCCTATTTGATTGATTGATGATTTATGTGTAGGACATACCTAGCTTACTTGCTATCGATGGGAGGTTTGCGCGTGAGGACAGTCATATCCTGATTAATCCATGGGATATTTGATTTGTCGCTCAAGAACATAGGCCTATGAAAGACTTATCAGGGAGTTAATAAGTCCGCTGACTATGGGAACGTAGGTATGTGCGTGACCCGTGGGTATGAGAACTATGTTCGCCTCCAATTTGTATGTTGTTGTTTGTGGTTCGAGGAATCCTTACCGGACCTTTAGTCCCCCTATTCGGCGACCAACGATATTTGGACGTGATAGCAGAGTAATGCATGCACCGCAGCTATGACTCGGGGTGCCGTATTATATATGTATATATATAATGAATTGTATGAATGTGTATATAGTGGTTAAATTATCTAGTGTGTGATAATTGTAGATAACAGTGAATTGAGAAAAGAATTGAAATAAGTTAATGAATATTTATTGAAGATCTTAATTCATATTAATGAGAAACAATTCATATAAAGGAGAAATGTATAAGAATGATTATATTACGTATGGTATGGGACATACGGGGTTCTGATATGGGATGGAATCATATTATGGAAATTTGTGAAGAGGAACCATTAACTAGAAGGTTAATAGGAAACTTTAAGTGTGCACTCTAGCTGAGAGGTGAGAATATCAAGTGAGAGTCTGGATACTAACATGTACATAATAAATGCTTTATTGAACTTGTTAAATACTTGTTGTATTAAAATCATTTTCACATCGGGCTCTGACCCGTTTCCTTGCATATTCTTTTTTATATTGAATCTTCTATAGCAGGTGTCCAGCAATAGGGACGCCAACCTTAGTGGATTATGGCGAGCTATGGAGCTATGGAGTATTACTTAGATGCCTATCTTCATTTGATACACAATATTCTTTTAATTAGGGCATGTCGCCCAAAGGAATTCTGTTATCTCTTTTCCATCTGAGTCAAATACTCTTGTACTCGTGTCATTTTAATACATTTATTATTGTTGGGATTACTGTATTGGTTAATTATTTGGGAATGTTTATTCCAATTGCATTTAAATTATTTTGTTTTAGCTGTTCGGTTACTAGTGTTGTAGAATAATATGTGTTGTGTTATTCATAAACTAAAAATGGATTTTGTTGAAATTAAAATTTGGAAAGTTTTTACAACCAGCTTGATTGGGTATTGGGTGATTAGTTAATGTTTTCGACAGTTATGCTAAGAATGAGCCAACGGTATATTCTATTTTAATTGGGTATGGGACTGGCCACCCGTTATTTAATTAGGCGGGGTGTTACACTCTATTCCCTTCTTGCTTCATTTCGGTGTCATCCGGGTGTAACTTTTCATGGGTTTTTATGATTTTTGTCAATGTCCACATTATTAAGTTTTCATTCTACCGTATCATCATGACATGTTTTGCATGTATTATTCGTATCTTAATATGTCAAACGTACGTTAGTCATTCTTTCATCTTAACTTTTATCACACATTGTAATTTTGTCACGTCTCTCATCCCTTCAATTAAAACCATCCATAAATGCAACATCGACTCCAATTATTGTTTCTGCGAAATCTATTAATTTCATTATGAAAAAATGTATCATTAATCTCCTTTTATCAAACTTTGATAACACATTTAAATGCAAAAAATAATCATTTTCTAACATCACACAATTCATAGTATTTCCAACAACGCCACTACCATTAATTCTACATAAAACCATCACTTTAAGTGGGTTTGAGCATATTAATTTTATGGAGACCATATTTATAACTTCTTAAAATATATGTTTGATTATTTTTAGCATCCTATTCAACATTTTTATGTTAACCCAAACTCATTCATTTTATATATGTCACCTAAATTGATATTGGGCGTTTAAGACGATTTAACTAGAGTCCATAAATTGACCATTTAGTATCCTACATGTCTCTACATGTCAAGAGAGGATTTTAACCTAGAAATACCTCATATATGCATTTATTATACATAATAAGAGCTATGTAGTTTTAGATGTTTCTTTCTTTCTATCAAGGCATAAAGTGCTATTTTTATATATATGCAAAGGTCCGTGAGGGTTCAAAGAAATTCTCCTTTTATTTTGCAAGATAAGTAGTTTATTAATGACTATACATTTTTTCTCTTCATAAAGCATTATCTAGCACATCCTACATTATTCATACCTAAAAAACCTTGAAGGTTTTGAATGAATCCCTACCTCTGATATTGAAGAGGATAAATACAAGAAAATAGTGATTTGAAAGCTTCGAAACTCTTATCCCTCAATACTTCAAACTGTAAAAAAAAAACTAGCTTATTCAAACTCCACACCGTTGCTTACTGTTGTCTTCTTAAAGAAGATAATTTTTGGGAGATATACTTCATACTTATTGGGATTATTATGTGCTGGTGGATAATGCAATGTATTATGACTTAAGATATTGTGGGTTATATATAAAGGGAGGATGAATGGGGCATTGAGTATTGTTAAGGGATAGAGAGATATGGATAAGGTAACAAAATCTGTAAGTTCCACTCCACAAAACCCCTCTCTTATACTACAAACCAGGACCGTAAAAGCCATGTAAAATGTATACCTTCTTCATCCCAACCAGTTAAACCCCAAAGGTTGACACGTAACCTTATTCGATAGTCCTAGGAGTGACAACGAAAATGCCATACCTAATGGTTCTGTATAACACTCCACGCTTCTCTCTCTCTATGATACATCAATAAAACTCATAATAAATCAGTACACGATCTCTACTTTTATCAAGATCCAAGAGTTGATGAAGTCTTTGATCGAACACTGGACACTTGATAGCGTTCTGATTGGTCAGTTTGCTACATCGTTCTAACGACTCTGTCCATTTTTAGAACGACAGCATCTTGCCGTTATAACGACTCTTCCCGTCATTCGAATGACGGAGGAAGAAGGTTTACTTTCCATTCTATTTTCTGAGCCTGGTCCTTTATCATACATATAAATTTTGTTTATTAACTCTTTCAATATATATATATATATATATATATATATATTTATCAATACCCAAGGGAGTAACTTAAATCAAGGAAGATACATTAATTTAAATTAAGGGATAATCATTTTTATACCATAATCTTTCGGTCTTTAATTACTAACTCTCATGATAGCGAATTACAAATAAAAGGTGAATACAATATTGAGTTAGGATATTACAAACTCCCCTCCTTAGGACATTGCGTCCTCAAAATCACGATAAGTGTATAAAAAAAGAGTTTCGTGTGCTTCTGTTGCATCTCCGACTCCCGTTACCAAGTCTCACCTTTGGCACCTTGAAATTCCCATAGAATTTTCACTAACGGAATTACCTTGTTATGGAGGAATCTCTCTTTGCAGTCCAAAATGGATATCGATCTGGTGGGAAACATAATGTTCTTGGACAATTCGGTAAGATTTCAATTTATCACATGGCGAGGTCATGAAGATAATTTTTTAAGAGTGATATGTGGAACACATCATGAACCTAAGAAAATTATGGGGGAAACACTAAGCGATACAACACGTCTACAATCTGGTCGAGGATATCGAAGGTGCCGATGTAATGTGGGGCCTGTTTCTCTTTTTTTTTTGAAATATTTGCTTCCCATTATGTCCATCACCTTTATCACCACGTGATCACCTACCGAGAAATATAAGTGCAATTGGCGATTGTCTAAAAAATTCTTTTATCGACTCTGAGACGTCACTATTCTCTGATGAATTATTCGTACCTTATTCATCATCTCCTGAATCAAATTTTTACTAGTAACATGTTTCTATCCAAATTTTTTCCAATAAAATCGCGAATGGCATCGCCTCCCATAGAGGGACTCAAAGGGATCCATCTCAATACTTGACCGATAGCTATTGTTGTAGGTGAACTCGACGCACGTTTTTTGCCCAACTACCCTCGAAGTCGAATGCACAAGATCTCAGCATGTCCTCCAAGATTTGTATTGTATGTTTTGATTACCTATTTTTCTTGAGATAAAATGATGTATATGTACTCAAATTTAGTTCTGTACCCAACTCCTACTGAAACTTCTTCCAGAATTGAGAGATAAATCGGGCATCCAGGTTTGATGCGATCGATAATGAAACACCATATACCCTGAGTATTTCTCGAATACATAATTTGTACAACTTATTCAAACTGTGGATGATCTTAATTGTTAAAAAGTGGGCCTACTTGGTGAGTCGATCCAATATAACCCACACTGCATCATGGCCGCACTCCGATCATGGTAAGGCTTTAACGAAATCCATTGTTATGTGCTCCCAGTTCCATTCAGCCACGAGTAGTGGCTATAGTTTCCCCACCAATTTCTTGTGCTCAACTTTTACTTGTTAACATGTGTAGCACTTGGTCACAAATGTCGCCACATCGCTCTTCGTGTGGGACCATTAGAAATCCCTGCATATGTATTTGTAATTTTTTGTGGCGCTAGGGTGTATGTTGAATCGTGAGTGATGGGCTTCTGCCATTAGCTCATCATGTAACTCCTCAAGGATTAGGACAATCATCCACCCTTTGTGTCTCACTCCACCGTCTTTGTCCATGGTGAGGCTGTCGAACACTTCTTTATTCCAAATGCGATCATGATAATAGGCAAATTCAGGATCATGTGACTGTGCTTTGAGTACTCTCTGATGGACCAGAGGTCAGGCCACTACACCCCAAAGGTATTCTCTATCATTTCCCATTTTCACGTGAAAGTCAAAATTTTGTAGTTCCCCAAACATTTTAACTCGGTGACATTTCATTGCAGTGAATGTGAGACTAGATTTCTAACTGAGAGCACCGACAACCACATTGGCCTTCCCTGAGTGGTACTCCAATGACAAGCCATAGTCTTCCATTAATTCCATTCACCTTCTTTGTCATATGTTTAAATCCCATTGAGTAAATATATATTGAAGGCACTTGTGATAAAAAAACACTTAGAATCGTTCCCCATACAGGTCATACCTCCAACTCTTTTGTGCAAACACTATGAATGCTAGCTCCAAATTATGGGTGAGGTAGTTCCTCTCATGCACCTTAGGTTGGAGAGATGCGTAGGCTACCACCCGATCTTCCTTCATAAACATTGACCTGAGTCCCAGGACTGAAACATCGCAATGTAATGTATAGCCCTTGCCCCATTATGGAAGGACGAGAATGGGTGCGGAGGTTAGTCTAGCTTTTAATTCCTGGAAGGTTGACTTGTAGTCAGTAAAAAATTTGAAAACTACATCCTTCCTAGTCAGTGTGGTGAGGGGCATCGCCACCCTTGACAAGTCCTGTATGAACTTATGGTAATACCCATATAGACACAATAAGTTACAAACCTCGACAACAGTCTTTAGCTGGTCCAAATTCAACACTACCTCTATCTTTGATGGATCGATGGAGATGACCTCACCTGAAACCACATGACCAAGGAACTTGACCTCATCCATCCAGAATTCGTACTTACTGATCTGACATACAACTAGTTCTCCCGGAGAATTAGTAGGTATGCTCGGAGGTGTTCTTCATGATCTACATCCAATGTTGAGTACACTAAGATGTAGTCCATGAAAACCAAAATGAACCGATCTAGTTTGGGCGATATATTCGGTTCATTAGTTCCATGAATGTCGTACGGGTATTTTTCATCCCAAAAGGCATTACCAAAAACTTATAATGTCCATACCGTTTACGAAATGTAGTCTTACGAATATCCTCCTCTCGAACTCATTACTAATGATACCCAGACCGAAGGTCGATCTTAGAGAACCGACTCGCCCAACATAACTGATCGAACAAGTCATCGATGCGGGACATAGGATACTAATTTTTCACGATCACCCTATTTAGCTATCGATAGTTGATGCAGAGTCACAATGAGCTATCCCTTTTTTTGCGATTAAGACCGGGGCTCCCCACGGAGAAACACTGGTACCTATGAATCCGTTATAGGTTAGTTACTGCAATTGGGTCCGTAATTCCCTTAATTTGTATGGCTCCATTATATACAGTGGGATTGTGATTTGTGACACGCCCCGGTGCACTTCTATTGTAAATCCCATCTCTCTCTATAGCAGTAACCCATGAAGAACGTCTGGAAATATTTAAAGGAATAATTGAACCATAGGATAGTCATGAACCATGGCCTCTGGGCCCTCTTTGTCCACTATATTGCTCAGCCAATCGAAATAATTTTTTTTCTCATGGACTGTGGAGAACTTGCAGGGGTAATAAATACCATGCTCACTACTGAAATGATGACGAGACCTATCCAATAGTGTAACTAAGAAGCTATGCCGATGGCATTCTATTGTGGATTTAAAACATGCCAACCAGTCTGTAGCAAGGATTACCTCGAACACATTTCCGTCCATAAGGATTAAGTCAAAGTCTAGGAATGAATCTCCAGCCATGATCGCACATTGTTGGCACACCCTGTTGAGGACAATGCCGCCACCTACCAGAAGCCCAATGAAGATAAGAGGTTGAAATTGGTTTACCATTAAGCCCAAACTAAATGCCAAGAAACTAGATATGAAGGAATGTGATGTGCGAGAGTCAAACAATACCCCTACCAAAGTATTGTACAAGAGAATCATACCTTTCATTACTGAAGGAGAACCAGGAGGGGCAGGCTAGTAGGAGTTGGCATAGGATCTCCCTAGATTAAACCTGTTGTACTGACCCCCAGGTACCTGGACCTATCTTCGGCAACCCTACCATTGGATAGGACATAAAACATCCACATTGTGCCTTCTTGGCTACTGGTGTCCTGAAGAGAAATGTTGTTGTTGGGTGGAAATTGTAAAATTGGAATTTTTGCCTAGCACGAAGTTGATAGTTTATTGTTTGCCCTGACGACTGCTCAAAGATCGTTGGGGGAAGTCCTTATTTATATGCCCCAGGAGCCAAAAACCAATACACGACCTCTTCATGGTAGATATGGAACTCTGATCACTATTGCACCGATTTAGGGAAGAACCAACACCCATGGCGGATTTTAGAATTGCAAAGAAATGATGGGCCCCACCTTGAGACTTCATATGTCCACTTGGATGAAACCCAATTGGCTAGCTTATTTTATCTTGAATTGAATTGATATTTTTCATGTCCAGTTCCAACTGGATGGCCGTTTTAACATCATATCTTAAGATCTTCAGATCATGCCCTACTATAATTCACCGAATACCCACATTGAGGTCCTTGACAAACATCCTCATCTTTTCTATTTCATCACTCTGAACTATCTTCAAAAACTTTTACAGACTCTCAAACTTCACCAGATATTCATAAACGGATGTCTTTCCTATATTTAACTATTGAATTCATTTTCTTGTAATCCTTATATGCATGCAAAAAGTAACGATCAAGGAAGGCGGTGCTGAAATCGTCCTAGTCAATAACCTCGGTCGCACTAGGGGAGTGGGTGTCCCACCAACTCTGGGCTTGTTCCATGATTTGTTATGTATCAATATTGACTTTATGTCCTACTGGCATGTCAAGAACTTTCAGAATCCCTGAAATCTCATCTATCCATGCCTCAGCCGCATCGAGGCCCACTCCCCAATTAAAGGTGGGTGGGTGCAACCTCATAAATTCTTTGAGAATAAAGGTGGTTGTGGTGCTTTCAAATATGCCACTGCGGTTTGTCCTCTAATGTTGTGTAAGTTAATCGACCAACTAGCACATGGCTTGCTCCATGTGTCAGAGCTCAATTATGCTGGACCGACTAGCGATATCACGATATGGTGGCATCTACACAATAATTAGCAACTCAGCACATAATAATATGTACGAGAAGAGATAGAGGAAGAAATTTATAAATCATAGATAATGTCCTACAACGTAGACGTAAAAAAAAAGATGCCTAAATACCCTATCACACCCGAGGACTTTATAGCTCTGATACCATTTGTAATGCACCGACCCGAATTTTGGGTCATCGTTGGATCAACCCGCACCTAGTCAAGGACTTAAAGGTGGAGGTGGGAAAATTTAATAAATTTTTTAATAAGACAATCCTTGGTTATCTTTAATTTGAAAGAATGTAAAATCCCTCTTTGTGTTTTTAAGAAATGAGGTATCACTTTATGTAATTTGCCAATTTGCAACATTTGTTTATGAAAATGGAGTTAACTTATCATACAATTAAGACTGGAAATAAACCACCATCTTGAATTATTACAACATTGTGGCCAAAGGTCCTAATAAAAGTTTAAGCATCAAGTGCATAAGGTACGAGGTGACTATTGTTTGACAAGTAAGTACATAGCATTTTACAAACGACCATTTCCCTCTGGGTCCTTACTCGAGTCCTAAACAACACTCTTATTGGATGTACCCGGGGTGGGGGTGGAGGTTTCTATCACATAAAAAGTAGGGGTAAGCGAACGCTTAATTGAGTGGGTAATATTACGCTATACTTTTTCATAATAATTCTGCACATATGTCATGTGAGTCTTTTAGGGATAAATAAACATTAACAATTTAACTAGTACTGACGCAACTACATGCAATGCACCAGAGTGATGAGCTCATACTCACACTTAGTTGGTATTACCGACCCCCCTTTTGAACTTGAGATTTATTGTTCATACTTTACCTTTAATCTCACTTAACACAACTCCATTAGGTTATATTACCTAAGTTACAAGTACAATTACCTTTTCACTTCTATATTATATTTATAGGAAATTCCATCAAACCACGTGATTTAATGGGCTCCAAACCACCGATGATGATACCATATGCTTTGCCCAGTGTTTAGGGCTTCCCACCCACGTTCTTCATCTCAGTGTCATCCGAGTCTGACTTTTCATGTTTTTTTAACATTTATATTGATATCCACATTATTCAGATTTTGTTCTACTGTAACCTCACGACATGGTTTTTAAGCATTATTCGTATCGTTAATATGTCAAACGTATATAAGTCATTGTTTTGTCATAACTTTTTTCACACTTTATATTTTCATCATGTCTATGATCCCTTCATTTAAAACCGTCCGAGGAGGCCATAAATGCAACACAAACTCTAACTATTATTTTTATGAAATCTATTAATTTAATTAAGAAAAAATGTATCATTAATCTCGTTTTATCAAACTTAGATAACACATTTAATCGCAAAAAAAATCATTTTTTGACAATATACTATTCACAATATTTACAATAATGACGATACCATTAGTTCCAAATAAAATCATCACTTTAAGTGGGTTTAATCATACTATTTTTATGGAGACCATATTTTTAACTTCTTAAAATATATGTGTGATTATTTTCATCATCCTTTTCAACCTTTTTATGTTAAACCAAACTCATTTATTTTATGTTTGTCACATAAAATGATATTGGGCGTTTAAGACGTTTTAACTAGAGTCCATAACTTGACCATTTAGCATCCTACGTGTTTCTACATGTTAATAGAGGATTTCAACCTAGAAGTGCTTCAAATATACATTTATTCTACATAATAAGATTTATATAGTTTCACACTCTTCATTCTATTTATCAAAACATAAAGTGCTAGTTTTATATACATGCAAAGGTCCGTTAGGGTTTAAAGAAATTATCCTTTTTTTGCTTTGTAAGATGAGCAGTTTATAAATGACTACATATTTTTTCTTTGCATGAAATATTATCTAGCACATCCTCCATTATTCATATCTATAAAACCTTGATGGCTTAGAAGGAAACCCTTCCTTTGATGTGGAAGAGGAGAACTAGAAGAAAGGAGTGATTTGAAATCTTCCATACTCTTAAACCTCGAGACTTAAAGTTGCACAAAACCTAGCTTCTTCAAGCTCCACACGGGTGCTTACTGTCATCTTCTTGAAGAAGATAATTTTAGGGAGATATACTGAATACTTATGGGAATGGTTATGTGTTAGTGGCCAGTGCAGTTTATTAAGACTCAAGATAATGTGGGATATATCTTAAGGGATGAAGAAAGGGGCATTTAGTATTATTGAGGGAGAGAGGTATGGAGAAGGTAAGAATATATGTAACTTCCATTCCCCAAAACCTCTCTCTTATAATACAAACCAAGCTCATAAAACACATGTAAAATGCATTCATGCTTCATCCTAACATGTTAAACCCCAAAGGTTGACACATAACCTTAATCAACATCCTTAGGAGTGACAACGAAGATGACAGACCTGATGGTTCTATATAATACTCCTGGCTTCTCTCTCTTTGATAAATACATAAAACATATAGTAAATAAGTCTAGGATCTCTACTATTCTCAAGCTCCAAGAGCTGAAGAAGTCTTCGATCGAATGTTGAACGCTTGATAGCACTTGAATTGGTCAGTTTACTACGTCGTTAGAATGACTCTATTCTCCATTCGAAAAAAGTAGGTTGTCCTTAAAATGACTTTTCCCGCCATTCGAATAAGGCAGGAAGAAGTCCCACTTTCTATCTTATTTTCTCAGTACGTTCCTTCAGAATACATATAAATTTTGTTTATTAAATTTTTCAATATATATTTTTTTTATCAATACTCAAGGCAGTGAAAATACATTAATTTAAATGAAGGAATAATAGTTTTTATACCATAATCTTTTTGTCTTTTATTACTAACTCTCATGGTAGAGAATTACAAATAAAAGTTGAATACAATATTGAGTCGGGGTATTACATTAACCATCATCAGAGGAACATAGAATGCTCCGTCAACCTCGGTTCAAGAAAAGGCCAAAAGGTGCTAAGATTGTCTCAAGAGATTCCTTAAATGTAAGTTCATTTAAAAGGGTGAAAACTTACCCTTTGTGGGTTTCCTAAACTTTGGTTTTATCACGTGGAAAAAAAGATGAAGCCAGGAATGGAGATCTTCTTCCAAGATAGTTACTCATGGGCCGAAAGTTCCCAACCTCATGTGCAATCGCTTGTTGAAAAGACTACAGTTGTTATCGAGAATTTCGAGGGAAGTAAATTTGAGGATTAAATCGATTTACAGACATTGGAACTGACACTCTACATGATCCACTCAGACTCTACATCATTGGATTCATTCATCCTGATCAAGACTACTGATGTACCTCTCCTCAATTGGAATATTGGGCTAGTTCCACCCGCTGAAATGTAACCGAACCTATATGTTTATCCCATTTCTTCTTCTTTTATTGTTCATCCTTGTTCTGATCATAATGTAATCGAGACCTCCTTAGATGAGGTTCTCAACACTATTTTTCCCAAGAATAAAATAAATGAAGATTTTCAGTATTTTGATGCGCCTTACGTTAATTGTCTTCATTCTAATCAAACTTTTGATGATGATGATTTTGTAAATGAAAAATTCTCAACAAATCTTAATAAGATTAATAACAAATAACATAGTCATGTTCAAATTAATCAATATGAAATTATTGTTATTAATCCTGATCCTACCAGTCAACTGCGCGAGATTATGATAGGGTCCACCCTTGATGAGCATGAGTTTTCGCAAATCGAAGAACTACTAAAGGAATTTATGGACATATTCTCATGGTCCTATGGTGACATTCCCGACATTTATCCCGAGATCTCTTAATATAAGATTCCAACTCTCTCGAAATGAAAACCAATCAAAGAGAAACTGCAAAAGCTCCGCATTGTATGGCCGCTCAAGGTTAAGGAAGAGGTAGTCAAATAGTTGAACATACACTTCATCTGGGTGATCGTATACACCACATGGTTATTGTACCCATGCCAAAATAAGGAGGAAAGGTTCACATGTGCATTGATTATTGAGATTTGAGCAAGGGTTCTCCGAAAAATTATTACATACTACCCAATGTCGACATGATTGTATATATTAATATGGCTTGTCACACTCTCAATTCATTCGTTGATGGGTTTGTTGGATATAATCAGATCAAGATGCAATTTGATCATGAAGAAAAAAACATATTCATCACCCATTGGGGAACCCTCTATTATATGGCTATGCCATTCGATCTTAAAAATGTAGGAGCTTCCTGCCAAAGGGTTTCTACAACCATCTTGCATGATCTGATACATAAAGAATTCGAGGTCTATGTGGATGATATGATCATCAAGTCTAAAACTCAAGAAGTTCATGTTTTTGCTCTTCGGAAGTTTATTAAATGACATAAGTGATATCAGATGTGACTTAACTCACATAAATGTGTCTTCGGCATCACCAAAGGAAAGATTTTCGGATTCATGGTTAGCAAAAAGGGGGTTGAAGCCGATCTTGCCAAATTAAAAGCCATAATCTAAATTCCCCCATCCCAAATAAATAAGAAAGTCTAGGGATTCTTGGCAAAATTAAAGTATATCAGTCGGTTCATCATCTATTTGACTTATATGTATGGACCCATCATCAAACTCCTACGAAAAGATTCTAACAGACTCCGAAATGAAGCTTATTAGGACACTTTTTACCGAATCAATCTATACCTTACCCAAACTCTGGTACTCATGCCACAATAACTTGGTCTCCCTTTACTCTAATACTTGATCATGACAGGCATCACAGTTGGGATTTGCTAGGCCAATACATTGAAAGTCCCTGCAAAGAAAGTGTCATGTACTATGCCAGTCGTAAATTGGTCGGATATGAAGTTAAATACACTAATTTGGAGAAAGCATGTGTCGCCCTTATTTGGGACACTATAAAATTACGTCATTTCATGCTTACTTTTCCTATCCGACTCATGTTCTGAATGGATCATATCAAATTCCTGCTTAAGAAACCTACCCTGTCTAGAAGAATGGCCAGATGGTTAATGATGCTATATGAATTGGATATTGTATATGTAACGCCGAAAGCCATGAAAAGGAGATCCGTATCTTACTACCTTGCTTACTACCCCATGTAAAAATCCTACATTTGGATCTCCAAATTCCCAGATGAAGACATCCTCTTCAACTCTAGTGGAAAATGTTCTTTAACGACGGCGCCAAAAATAAAGGATATGGAATTGGGATACTCCTAATCACCCCTAATAATTATCACACTCCCATTGCCATCAAATTAGATTTTCCCTCAATAAATAATATGACTGAATACGAGGGGTGAACCATAGGCCTCAAAGTCACTCTCAAGAAAGGAATCCAATGCTTGGATGTCTACGGGGATTCAACCCTTATCATCGACCAGGTCTTTAGAAAATGGAAAGTGAAGGACAATAAGATCTTACTCTTCCACGCCCACCTAGAAGTGTTGGCCTCCCGATTATGAGATATCACCTTCCATTACCTACCTCAATCAAGGAACAACTTAGTCGATGCCCTTACCACCTTAGCCTCGATGGTCGACATGCCCTAGGGAATAACAGTGGCCCCTTTCATAGTCCAAAAGCAACATAAACTAACCCACTGGTATTACATAGATCTCATTATAGAAGAGCATCCAAATATGGTCGAGTGCTGCTACTATGACATTTTATGCCTCTTCAAGCACGGTAGGTACCCCGAGGATTCCAATAAGAAAGAATGAGAAACCCTCCACAGGTTAGCTGCCCAGTACATTGTCTATGATAAATCACTTTTCAAGAGAAACTTCGATGGAACCCATCTACACTGCATCACATGGGCTAAAATTGAAGAGATAACGCTGAATATCCACAATGAGGAGTACATACAACATATGAATGGCCATATTCTCGCCAAGATGATTATTCAATTGGGTTACCATTGGACTACCATGGTTTAAGATTTCACCTCCTATGTTTAGAGATGCCTTAAATGCCAACAGTTTGCCTATCTCAAGCATTTACCTCTGTGGGAATTATACAATACGACTTATCCCTGGTCGTTCTCCATATGTGGCATTAATATCATGGGGAAAGTTACACCCAAAGCCTTCAATGGGAATGATTTCATCTTGGTTTCCATTGAATACTTCACCAAATGAGTTGAAGATGAATTATATGCAGTGCTGAATGCCAAAAAGGTGTCCAAGTTAATCCAAAAGAACATTATCTATCGATATGGGGTCCTGCACAAGCTAGTGTAAAAAAATGGGTTTTATTTTGAGACAGAAGTCACAGAATTAGTCAAAAAATATGGGATTCAGAGACACAAATCCTCTCCTTACTGACCAAAAACCAACGATGCAGTTGAAGATATCAATAAGAACCTTAAAGAAATCATCAAAAAGATGATCGAGAGTTATCGAGATTGAGCCGATCAGATCCCTTATGCCCTACGGGGCTATTGCACTTCAGTTCGAGCATCTATTGAGGCTACCCCTTACTCTCTGGTATACGACATGTAAGTTGTCAAACAGGTCGAATTAGAAATTCATTCACTACCTGTCATTCTTCAAAGCAAAGTCAATGAGGAAGAGTGTTATTAGAGTCATCTTGACGAGTTTTCACTCTTGGACGCAAGGTGGATAGAAGATCTACATCATATACAGGGGTACCATCACCAGATATATAGATCATTCAATAAGAGAGTCAAGGGTCATGGTGTCCAAGAAGGGGATTTTCCCTTAAATAAGTTGTAGAACCCGTCTAGGACTCTAGAAGGAAATTCAAGCCAAACTGGAGTGGCCCTACATCGTGAATAAAATCTTACCGGATGGCGCCACTATGCTCACCGACCTCGACAGAGAAGAGATAGTATATCCAGTCAACTGGACTGTCTCAAGAAATTATATCATTAGTTCGAAATATCGACGCGCTATGACTCCTACCAATTCCCTTCTATTATAAAACAAATTCTTTATTTCTCTCTACTCAAAACTACAGAGGTAAGACTTTTCTATGAATCCCTTTTACTTTAAAAAATGAAACTCGAATTTTTTTTAAAACCCCCACAGGTACGTAGGCAACTCATACGCTTTACATGAGCATGACCCCCTTTTTTTCACAAAATGCTATTTTTTCTTATCCCTAAGAATAATTTTTCTTTCTATCATTTACATGAACAAAAAGATTATGTATGCCTTAGCGATTAGTAAAGATAATTCAAATGTAAAACTGATCAAGAGCCACAACAATATAATTAAAATCTTTTTTATTCCAATATGGAAAATTCATCACGATTAAAGGAAATATCAGCGTAGGGAGTTAAACACCATCCCCAAATACAAAACCAAGACAGATTGCTCGTTAACAAATCAACCAAAACTTTCCTAAACTTATTTCCAATAAAAATACATAACAAAATACATATCCAAACACATAACCATCTTCACAAATACCATCATCTTCACAAAAGGCCTTATTCGCAACTACCAGTAGCTCCATACTCACCATCATCTATATCTCGAGGCCCCCAAAATACTTCTACCTGGATAGTATACCAAAGGTGCTCGATGTAATGGTAAGTTCGGACCAGCCTAGTAAAAACCACTATGGCTCCCTCTATGGTGTCAAACATGACAAACCATCTCTTCCTGGTCTCCTTGGCTAACATATTAGCCACTAAAATCCTCCACAACCATTTCATGTAGTCTCCAGAAACATGGAAAACTCTACCAATAGATTGATAAGGATGGGTCAAAGGCTAAAGACTCTCCCATAAAGAGCACAACTACACGCGCATACCTTTTGTCAAATCCTCCACAGGAAAGAAGTCCAAAATATAGGAAGGCATAATCTTCTCCCACCCAACTTTACAAAGGAGCCACTAGGAAAAATATAAACAAGTATGACGAAGACTAACTAACTGAACTTACTAGTATTCCCCCAGTTTCATAATGGGTTGCAACTCCCCCTACCAGGGTAGTGACCATCACAGACATCGATCCCCGTGGTCCATAAACCAGTTTACCTAGTTCTCAATGTTCGTGCCAAAGCTGATGAAACGGCATGTGAAGAAATTTGGAACAAATGCCAAGCGATAGTAAGGAGGGACCACGAAACAGAATCTCTTAAACAACCACATGAATAGTATAACGAGGTTTTCTCTCAGAAAATTATAACGGCCTTTTCGCCAAGTATCTAGACCAATTATGTTCTCTGGTAGTATCATCGCTGCGGGATTACAATGATATGACATCCACACAGTAATGGCAGTAATTTGGTAGTTCAGTAGCAAATCCTCGGTCATCAATAATAGCTTGGAAGTTAAGTCAAGGGTTACATCTCTGGCATAGCCCGCATCATTGACATCACATAGACGTACGAAATACACCATATACGGGAGGGAAATCATTCCTCTAATTAAGAATGACAAAGCCATCGACGGTGAGATATGGAGATATTCCACCAATAATTTCGGAAGAGATTGAGAGAATTCAGACATAGCTGCTGCCACACTGCGATTTACCCCCAACACAGCAAAAAAACTCCTCATAAATTGGGTAGACTTCGTTCAAGACAAAATGAAAAACATGATCCTTGGGGTACCATAATTGTAATGCCACTACTAGCATGTTCCAGTCAATGGGTCGGTTACGCCACAAGAAAACCTAATGATGGTTAAAGGCATCGTAGTCTACATTGTATGGACATATAACCTCTAAATTCTTGAGGTAAGAGGAAAATTCAAAGCTTATTGGAAGAGCCATTTTTGAAAGTAGAAACAAATCAAGAAATAAGTGAGAGGAAGATGATATGAATTGTTAATGAAAAAATCTCCACCATTACCCCTTTTTATACTTAAAAAATGTTAGCTAAAGGCAAGGGTCCTGTAAAATCTAGATGAAACCCTACCTTATCAAGGACAAAGTAGCTAAAGTAAATGAAATCAAATCCTTAGGGTGATTTTAATGACCTGATAATAGGCAGGACAAGGGGTATGCCTATCAGCATCCCCCCATTTTTAGAAATCTTCATGTTTCCTTTTTTTTTAAAATAAAAAGACTCGAGTTTTTTCCAAAAGATTTCAGAATTTTTCTCTACTTATATTTTTAACTCATCCTATTTTAAAATAAATTATCTTTAAAGGAATTCAAATCCTTTTTACGGTCTCAGCAAACAAAGTAAAATTTTCATGTAGATTAAGTCATTTAAAGTAAGATAAATAAAACCCCATTCATTTCATATAAAGAAAAATAAATAAGTCATGTAAATTAGGTGATTAACTTATTTGGGTGGATACAATGAAGTAAAGATACTATATAACCCCTTATGTATAGTCTACTTATCCCCAAGACACAGTGAGCTGCTTTATACCTCAATTTTTTTGCTTCTTTTTGGTCGGATGGTAACAATATTTTTTCAATGTAATCCCTGATTGGATCCATCCCGGAAGACCCTAACTCTAAAAAAATAATGTTGACTGCCTCCTCATAAATGCTCTTACTGGTGTGAATCTCCATTGGGATGATTCTTCTGTGTTCCATTGAGGTTTTTGAGCCTAGCCGAGTAAGAGCATCTGAGTTCCATTGGAATATGGACTATCTTGACTACTGGATATGGGGAGATACCTTAATTTTCTTTATTCAATTATCTCAACATTATTTCCCCTTTAACTCCATATATTTCCACTACCTAATGGACAATAAGTTGAGAATCACTATGCGCTATCACCTTGTATTTCAATGCTTCGTATTTGGATTCATTGTTGGAATCCCGAAATTAAAATTTCAATGCATATTCTACATTTAAGTAATTTAGAGTAATAGGGATGAGTCCAACACCAGTTCTAGTTGTACATGAAGATCCATCTGTGAATAATTTCCAAATTAGAACATCACTATTAACATCTTCATCCGGCAATACTCTATACTTGAATACCTTATATCTTTGATCAACTAGCCGGAGAGCTCTTTCTTGAACAATTTGTGATTCTGGTTGGTCAATAACCATCTCAGTTCTCTTTATATCTTGGATCTCTTTTGAAAAAGTCTAGCCACTACGCAAACTTAGTGTCCTAGGTACCTCAACGTAGGTTAATTATGTTATGAAATCTATAATTTCTTGCCCCTTCAATGAAGTTCTTGGTTCTTACACCATTTCATACTCTCCCAGCTCAACTACCAAGCTATTAGTCTTCCATACTTTTCAGGCATATGCAAAGCTTGCTGTAAGGTCTAGTCAGTGTATACAATAATGGCATGGGACTAAATATAGGGTTCATCCTTCTAAAGGCTTCAATGAGTGTCATTGCCAATTTCTCCAAGTGTGGATACCTTATCTCGGCTCCTCAGAATGCCTTATTGGTGTAATACACTAGTTTTTAACACCCTCATCTAGTCAGATCAAGGTTGCACTTACAACAGACTCGAAAACAACCAAGTATAAGTGCAATTTCTCACCCAAAATTGGCCGAGAGAGTGGTGGGGAGACCCCAAATACTTCTTCAAGTCCGAAAATCTTTTTCACATTCGTTGCTCCATTCAAAGGTCTTTCTATGCACCTTGAAGAATGGAAAACATTTTTTCGTGGCCTAAAAATAAGAAACGATTCAGGACTGCTACTTGTCCAGTTAACTTTTACACATCCTTTTTACTGGTTAGTGATTACATATCAAGTAAGGACTTTTTTTATCAGGATTGGCTTCAATTACCATTTCATTGATAATGTACTCCAATAACATACATGCACAGACTCTAAATTTGCATTTCCCATTTGATATTTTCCAGTTGGTTTAAAGTTTGGTCCAGATCAACAGTGTGGTCAGTGGCGAACTTAATTTTGGTGAGCATATCATCTATATACACCTCCATGTTCTTTCCAATTTGATCTTGAAAGACTTTGTTTACCAACCTCTGATAAGTTGAGACAACGTTCTTGAGCCCCAAGAGAATTACATTAGAGCATTGAGTTCATCGACTGGTAAAGAGGTATGTACTTTACTAATCCTCAGGCTTCATCTTGATTAAGTTATACCCAGAATAACCATCAATGAAGTTGATAAATTCTTTACCTTCTATGGAATCTTCCAATTGATCAATCCTTGGTAAATGAAAGTGATTTTTTGGGCATGTCAATAAAATCAAAAAATATTCGCCATTTATCGTTCTTATTTTTTCCATTACTACATTGGCTAAACATGTTAGATATTTAATATCATCAATGAACTATGATTTTTTGTAGTTTTTCCACCTCTTCTTGGATGTTTGTATTCTTCTCTAGGTTGAAAACTATGCGTTTGTACTTAATCGGTCGGGCCTCTTTATAAATATTGAGTTCGTGGTATCTAAAGTTGGGATCAGTATTTGGCATATCCTCGTGACTCCACGTGAACACATTGTTCCTATCTCTAAGGAATGTAATTAATTGCTTTTTTTAGGAGATGTTATTCTTGATCCAGCCTGGTTGGTTCTTTCTAGTTTCTCATCTTCTAACATAATACTTTATGTTTATTCCATGAAACTTACTTTCACCAAGTCCTCCTCCTCTCGAGGATCCAAAGTATCAATATGGAAATAGTTGTGACTCTCTTCATTTCTTGTTGGTCGGCTAAAGTATAATAGCATTCACGTGCTTCCATCTGGTTACCATTCACTATGCCGGCTCCAAAGTATGTTGGGAACTTAATGCATTGATGCAGAGTAGACGAAAAAACTTCTAGTTATTTCAACCCTACCCGACCAAGGATTATGTTGTTGGCTAAAGGTAAGTTTTTGTCTAATACAAAGAAGAGAACTCGTTCCATCCTAGTTTTCGTCCAAGTGCTGACCAATACTTCCAACTTGACGGTTCCCAATGGATATACCCTTTCTCCAGAAAATCCTATAAGAGGTCTATTATATAACTCCAGCTTATTGTCTATTATCTCTAAGCTTTGAAAACAGTTGTATAACATTACGTCAGTTTAACTTCCATTAAGAACCAAAACTCTAGCCACTTTACCATAAGTAACTTTGTAAGTAATTACCAATGGATCGTCGTAAAGAGAAAGTACCCCACTCAGATCATTTTTGGAGAAGACGATCACTAATTTGTCTTTATTGACTTTCCTAGGCCTACCATCACTTCTCTCAGACATATCAATATGCCTAACAATTGGACAATCTTTGGCTTCATTTAAGTACCTCCTTCACCTACGTTTCCCCCTGCGATAAAATGACAACTAAAGGAAATCATACCCACATCCATTTTTGGGTCATCGTTCTGGTTCATCAAGTCGGGGTCATCTTTATAATCATTATCATGTTCCCTTTTGGTGTCCTCTTTTCCTCGATTAGATGACTCAGAATTTCTTTTGGGATCTTGGTCGCCCATTCCGATCAATAAAGTTTTCCAATGTTCCCTGCCAAATAAGAATTTTAACTTCATTTTTTAGGGCTATGCAACTAACTGTGACGTGTCTGTGATCGTGACGAATATCATAATTCTTTGACTTGTCTCTTTTATTGGGGGTGTCCTAAATTTCCCAGGCCAGTTTAGATCCTTATTATACCCGATTTCTTTAAGGATGTGGTAAACACCCCAATGAGAAAAGTATTTTTTTTAAAATTCTTGATTCTATCAGACTTCTTATCTTTTTTTTATCTTTTTTAAATAGATTGTTCTTATATCCCTCAACTTTGACCTCTGGTGCTTCCTTTGCTTCCATGGCTTCCTCGTCTTTCATGATTTTTCAATCTTTATCCATTAACTCTATCATAGTTTTGTGTGGTTTTCTTTCCAAAGTATAGTATGTAATACCCCGTATTTTTTATGGCTTTTAATTATGAGATTTATAAAAATTAATTTGGGATAATTAATTGGAAAATAATCCGGATTTAAATGCTAGCGAGACGAGAGTTAGTATTTGATTATTGTAATATTGTTGAATATTACTGAGTGATTATGGTAATATGTGATTATTGAATTTATTAAAATTATCGTGAGTTAAAAATACGGCATTTTTGGTAATTAAGTTGGGACTGTTAGTCGTGTTAGGACCCAATTTGAAGGATTTAAAAGTATTTTATTTTATATCATCCATATGAGCACTTTGAGAGCGCCAACGTGTTCGTAAGGGTCAAGATAGTCTGAAAACACTAGTCGGGGGTTTAGTTTGTGTCCCGGGCATTTTTAGGCCTAACCAGCAACCCGGGAGGGTATTTTAGTCATTTTTATTTTTGGTGAATAGCGACCCACGAAAATGAGGAGATACTTATCAGCCAACACTTGAGTTCCTTAGGGTTTTCAAAACCATAGATCATAACGACAGTTAGAGAAGAAGAGAGGAGAAGTCCAAGGGCTTCTATGGCCAAAACCACCACACACCACCACCATCACCAAATTTATGACCAAAAAGAGAGGGGGAAACAACCAATAACGTCATCATCGGATCAGAATCTCTATTTTTCTAGGCAAGTGATTTAACTTGCAATAATTTAGCGCATATATCGTCCATGTTAGGATAGAATTGGAGATTAACATTGAAAAATGAAAATTGAATGGATTTGAAGATTTAAATCATAATCTAGGTAGGTCTTGCATGTAGTTTAATATTGGTGTTAGTAGCAGCCACGAAATTATGATTTATGGGTAGAGAATTATGAAATTGCATTGAATTTTAAAGTGTTCTTGAATAAATAGAAGAACTAGGTTTTTTATATGAAAATTGGGTGTTTTAGTCCAAGAAACTCATAATCCTTAAGGGTTTAATGATTCTAACACGTTAGAGATGATGTTGGTATGTTAATAGGATGATTAGTGAACTTTCTTGGGAGTTTGGGACGTTTTAAGGAAGAATTAGAGGTATGAAAAGGATGAAACCCGTAACTATTTAAGAAATCTGGGTTGATACCTGCTTGATCGATCGACCGAGTCAAGAATGCCGATCGATTGACGATCGATCGATCGAGCCCTTTTCTTCGATCGATCGACCCCTTCTGATTTTTGGCAATTGTTTTCCTTTGAGGGTAAATGGAAATTCCAAGGCAGAGGATAATTCTTAGGGTGATTAATTTGATATTGTGGGACTCAGTTAAGGTCAGTAAGGAGTTAGTTATTTCTCGAAGAATGTTATAACTTATGGGATCGAGCATTATAATTTTGAGCGGTTACCGAGTGAGGACGGTTTGAATGTTTCGATTTGGGATTGAAAGTGGAATGAAAGATAATTTAGGGGTATGAACAGTAGTAGAGTGATTTTATAATTGCTAAGATAACATTAGAAATTAATAGGAGACCTAGTAACCTTTTGGGATAGGTTTAGGTACTCAAATTGATACGACGAGAGAATTATCAAGTTAAATGTGTACTTAGTTTGATGTCGGGTTAAACTAATTATATACGAGACTTACTAGATAGAATGTATTACTAAGGTTGTGTGAATGCCTAGTGAATGGATTTCTTATATATATGACATACCTACCATACTTGCTATCATGGGAGATTAGTTTTTTTTATAAAGGACCCTCTTATCCTTGTGTGCCTTCGGGGGGATTTAAACTGGTACCTTAAGGACATAGGACTTTGAATAACTTATTTGTGAGTTGATAAGTCAGCTGACCATGGGAGCGTAGGTATGTGCATGACCCATGGGTATGTCAACTTTGTTCGCCAACAATATGTGTGATTTTTTGTATGAAACGGTTCTTGAGAGATTCGGAACTCGTAGTCCCTATGTACGTGATGTACCGGGATTCGATAGCAGAGTATGCATGCATTGCAACTTAGCCTAGGGGTTCCATATATGTATTTATGTACTGAGGGTGATATACTTATGTACTTGTGACTGGTTCATTGTTGCGTAGTAGATGTGAATAACAAAGATATCTGAATGGGCTAAGAATGAGAATTTAATTAACACTTGAGGTAAGTAGTTTTAATGAATGCCAATATGGGTTATGAATATAATTGTTTTGGGTACTAAGAGTAGACATGCTATGGTAGAATGAGAAAGAGAAAGAGGTACAGACTAGTTGGTTAGTGACATAACTAGGATGGATTAAGGGCATACGTTAGGCGTGCACATTAGTTAAGAGGTGAGAAACTCATGTCAGAGTACGCAACTAACATGTTTATAATAGGTGTGCTTTAATTGTAATTTAAACACTTGATAAAGTTTTAAACTATTTTCACCTCGGGCTCTGACCCATTTTCTTCCAAATCTATTTTGTTTTGTAAAAACATTTTTTCTGCCTAGCCATAGGGACACCATGCATAGGAATTCCATTCTAATGACGTGTTGCCTTCATGTTTACCCTTGGTCCCTTCAGAGACATTTGTATCTATTAGGGCATGCCGCCCATTCTTATTTAGAGGTCTTAGTTGCAGACTTTCATCATTTTGATTATTACATTATTTATTCAGACTCTTGTATTGGGACTTTATATACTCTGTCATTATCATTATTGGAGTGTTACTCCATATTCAGTTGATTTCATTTTGTTGGTTATTCATATGACATTTTTTGTACGATTGATGGTTAATGATTAAATTCTTGGTTATTTGTTAACTTAATTAATAAAATTGAGCATCTCTCTTTTTAAATATTAGGTGGCTAGTAATTAATTAAATGTTTTCGACAGTGATTCTAAGACTGAACCAACTTGATATTTTGTATTAATTTAATAAAGGAGTAGCTACCCAATATTTAATTAGACAGGGTGTCACAGGTGGTATCAGAGTCAGGTTATGGTGTCCTTTAGGATCTGTGCGGCTTATTATGCTTCCAGCATAGCTTTCTTTGATATAGAGCCCTATGTTTAGGATTGTTGATTTCTTTAGTGAGATTTCGTTCTCCTGCTATGATATATGTGATAGTGAATCTTATTTGCATTCGGGTATGTTTGTGTGCTGAACAATGCAGTACGGCAGGCGAAGACAGCTAGGCGTACAGTAGGAGGCAAAGATCAGTTAAGGTTATTTGAGTTACTAAAGAAGGATGACCGTAGTTAAAGTCACCCATATTATGGAACGGAAGTCCAGGACCGTATAGACGGCTAAGGCGCGACTTGTAACTTCCAGTCACAACTATAGTAGAAAGTGGGGTCAAATGAGACTCACCCAGCAAGGTTGGAATGGGAGATAAAGAGTTAGGCAAAACATTTAAAAGAACCAACAGCGAAAATACTAGAAATGTGGAGATGACGTGTACTAACCAACTCACGTAATATATCCAAAGGCTTAGACATATGACGGGGGATGGCTAATCAGGAAATGATGGGGTAGGGCGAATGGGGAATGAAAATTTGGGATAAATTTTTCCTTAACTCATAAAAGTGGAGTTTCAATGGTGAGAGGCAACCAACATACTTAGAAGTGGAATGCTTTGTCAAAAGAAGGCGCATACATATAGTTTGACCATAAGTTCCTTCATTAGATGTTCAGAGTGAGATACGAACATTGTTCTGAACTCACATAAGAGGGTTGGATAGAGGTCACTTTGTGAGAAGAAATTCAATTAGTTAGCGAACCTTACACCTGATGAAGTAGGTGAAATGGAGAATAGGACATTAAAAGGGAGAATTTGCGTACAAAAAGAATTGTTAGCACTTCTGGCGAATTTTTCTTGGACGGTCAATGCAGATGGTAATTATGTCACGTTTTGTTAATATAGAGGTAAGCGCGTCCTTGTGAGGGGAGATACAAGAATCGAAGAAGTTAGATAGAGTAAGATAGGGGGGAAAAGGGTGTTGAAGAAGGACCACAAGGGGGAGACCCATCAGGGAACCCATTAAAATGATTCGGATAGCTTAATTATTACCAAGCGATGATGATTTCAGTAAAAGATGTTGAAATCAGTATCGAGTTCCTAAGGGCCATCAAAGTTAAGGGAGCAACAAAGATAGTCATCAGAGTCGAGACTAGCAATGACCGAGGGTAAGATAACCATAACATGGTCAATGTGACCAGAGATAAGTGGAGTCTATGTACTGGTATTTTGTGGGGAGCGAGACCCGTGCATTATAAATGTTTCTCGAAGCAAGTATAGGGATAATGGTATGTTTCCTAGTAAGGGCAATAGTTATTGAAATTTTCAGTTCAGTACGGGCAGGTGTATTAAGTCCGGAACCATTTGAGCAGCCAGGGCGATTGGCGAGATATAAATGTGAGTTATATCCTTAGGTGATGATGCGTGTTGTATGTTTTAGTAACGAGTTTCTACATTTATTATTACTGCTATTTTTCGTTGAAGAGTCAAGCTTAGTGAGTATCTCGATAATGTTATTATTTATGTGAATATTTCTCCTTGGTATAATGGGGTTACCTTTAGTTTTATTCGCGGAGGATGAATGGGTATATTGATAGAGATATATACTTGATTAAAATTACTCATTTTAGTGTTGTGTTATATGAGTATGTTATTATTTTAATTATGGTTTTATTATAATGTTTAAATCGATAGTGTACGGTTATTGCAAGTCTATAAGGGTTACTACCTTGGTCTAGAATGTTTTGTTCTGGCAAAGCCCCATCTGCGAGACGGTCGGGATCACGATTGTATTTTTGAATATATGTATATATATATATATATATATATATATATATATATATATATATATATATATATATATATATATATATTATTGAGACTTCAAAAAGTATAATGGTCTTGTACTTTCGTTCCCGCGATGTGTAGGGACTTTATCGATATGAGGCGAAGTGTATTTAGTTTACTGTTCAGTGGAAAGCTGATTATTATAATTAACGCTCAGGATGTAGTAATAAGAAGAGTGCATTGTTATATCACCCTTTAGAGACGTGGGAGTTAATACTCATGGTTGTATGTCTGGGGATGGGACTTTGAGAACCCCGATTATATTTGCATGATGTTTATGGAAGGTGATTTCCATCAATGTTAAGAGACAGTGACTTTCGGAATGAGTCCCTTGTTTAAGTGTAAGTGAGAAAGGAGACGTAACTTTATTGTCAAGAAGCGGGAATACAGGGGTACATGTTATGGACCGAGGGCCTAATAGTTTACGATGACTGACAATGCTAGGAAGTAGTGTATCGGGGGGGTTTCTTATTTGGATTTCGCTTTGCGAGACACCCACGCATGAAACATAGCGTAAGGTTGGTAGTAAGGAGATGTGTGGCCATTCGTTCATGATTTGGGTACCTCGATCGTTATGGAAGTATGTAGTTATAACTAGAAGTTAAAGGGTAAATTACGATGTAAGGCTAGTAGAGCCAGTGGTGTGGTGAGGAAGTACTGAAAAAATTTGGGTTTTTATTTCGGCGGGTTGAAGGATGCACTGAGGTTAAGGAGGATTTAGGATTTAAAATTTGGGGGTGATTTAGAATGCCCTTGTGGTATAGCCACGTTATAAATGTAGGGTCAATAAAGAGTTTGGAGTACGTATGGAGCGTATATGATGTTTAAACCTGTATGTATGGGTTATAAGGGGTGTAGACACCCTGGTTTGCTTAAGTGTTAATCGCCGAAAGAAGGGGCATAGATGGGTGAAATTATTACTTATGAGACTAAAATGACAAAATGGAAGTGGTAGAGTGGATTAAGCGTCGTGAGAAGGACGACAATCTATTGATTCTTGTGCAATCAGAATAACACGTGCAAAATTAGTTGAAAGGAAGTGGGAAGCCATTTAAAAAAGGAGTTTCCCTTGAGAAGGAAAATAGTTAACTATTATGGACAATTTGGAGCGGAGTTCCACCCAATCGAATGTTGAGAGTGGCTTACGTGTAAATGGAGTGAGGATGTTGATAAGGTATAGGAGTCTAGATGTGCACAACGTGGCGAAGGGGCACGTGTCAAAATTTTGGGACACATTGAGGGAAGAAGAGGGTTAGTAAGTATCACTTTATGGGAAGAATTATACATGAAAGTGGTTCTTGAAAGGGGTATAGTAAGTAGTAGATCGGTTGGGGTAAGATGATCAACCGGATAAATTTTGTAACAAGCCAACATTCCAGTGATGGAAGAGTCATGTTGGTAAATTTTTTGAGGGGTTTCCAACTTATAGATGAATAACGAGTTCATTCGAATATGTGTGACAGGTTGTTCGAAAGGAAAGTTATTGTTATATCCTTGGGTAAATTACACTATTAGGTAGTGAACACGCCGGTACGTGGTACTACGCAGTATTATTAAGAACTGGGATAAGATCCCCAAAATCCCCATTCAACGTGGGGTATCAAGAAGTAGTGTAGATAACATTTCGTTCTAAGAAGGTTGTCTCACCGATAGCCCGAGTAGTAGGCGCAAGGTGATTGACGACTGGTGGAACTATATGAAAGCAATTTTAAATCCATTGCGATCATTTCATTTCCAAAACGACTATATCTAGTAAGTGAGGTATATTGTGGTAATGGGGAAAATATATTACCTAATGGCAGAGTTGGGTGAAAACACCCGTACCGATTCATAGTGGACAAGGTGCTTACTGAGGTTTTGTGTGGATAAACCTTATCATTCTTTCTTTGGATGTTTAGAGGTGAGCGGATTATTAGAGTTTTAGATCAGTCAGGAGTTATAGTTAGATCAGTCGTGAGTGGCATTCCCTTGTGTAAAAATCATAACGCCGGGAACAAATATTCAATCAACGGACAAGAGTAGTCAGATGTTCTATGGTTTCCCCC